>OY770109.1:9679385-10879385 GCA_963669365.1 Verbascum thapsus
TGAGTTTCATGAGCCGGCTCGATTAGGGCTCAACTCGAGCTCGAGATATCGTGAGCTTGAGCCGAGCATTTCGACCTCGAGCTTGAATCTACTTGTAGATGTTCATAAGCTCACGAGCCGATTCGTGAACCTTTTATTAATATTATTTTTAATTTTTATATATGACTGTAAATATTCAAAATTTTAAAATTAATACTTAAGTTTTTATTTAAAACATATCTTAATAATACATAAGTAATATTTTAATTTTTGTATATCATGCAAAATATATAATAATAAATTATAATATTTCTATTTATCTATGTTATGATATGTGTTTATACAAATTGATTCAATTAAATTATATTTTTGTGAGTTAAACAAAATAATTTCTAAAAAAATTAAAAAATAATTAAATTAATTTTTTGTTCAAGCTCGGCTCGAGCTCGACTCATTTTTAGCGAGCTTGAGCTTGAACATTAAAAATTAGGCTCGTCACGTTCAAGCTCGAGTTCAGAAAAATATAAATGAGCCCAGCTTGAACATAAAATTTTTACCAGGGCTCGTTTACTCCCCTAATTGTAATACATCCTGATGAAGACTTTTAATTCCAATGTGCAGATTGCCATGTTGTTCTTTTTCTCGGTGTTTTGGGGCTTCTACCCACTATACAATGCGGTTTTCACTTTCCCACAAGAAAGAAACATGCTAATCAAGGAAAGATCATCTGGAATGTACCGCCTTTCGTCCTACTTCCTAGCAAGAACTGTGGGAGATCTTCCTTTAGAGCTAGCACTTCCAATAGCATTCACATTCATCTTTTATTGGATGGGCGGCCTTAAACCGGACCCCACCACATTCATCTTCTCACTTTTGATAGTCCTTTTCAGTGTCCTTGTTTCACAAGGTCTCGGTTTGGCATTTGGTGCTATACTCATGGACGTTAAACAAGCAGCAACGTTAGCCTCAGTGACAACTATGGTCTTCCTTATTGCTGGAGGATACTATGTTAGACAAATTCCGCCATTCATAGCCTGGTTTAGGTATCTCAGCTACAGCTTCTATTGTTATAAACTTCTTCTCGGAATTCAATACAACGAGAACGACTATTATGAATGCGGAAAAGGAGTTTATTGCCGAGTTGCGGATTATCATCCCATTAAATCAGTGGGTTTAAGTCATTTGTGGATGGATATGTTCATAATGCTGCTAATGCTGGTGGGGTATCGGTTTATTGCGTACCTAGCTTTACACCGGGTCAGATAAAATGAGGTTGCTATTATTCTTTCAACAAGCAATAATGTTAGTTTAGGCAAATAACCATAGCCCAGTGGTTCTAAATAAATCGGAAAAGTTTTGTTATTTTGTAGCATCAGTTTGAGAATCACAAAACAGAGACATGCAAATGATGACAATTGACTAACAATGAGATGCACGATAATTCAACTGTTACATCACAATCAATGTAGATAAAAGCGAAAAGGTAATTACGTGAACAAACCTTCATGAAAAAGACCAACCTGAAGGGAAGTATGAATCCAAGTGGAACATTTGAACCCACAAAGATTGCTTTGTTTAATAAGTTCCTGCAAATGTATTGACCACAAAAGAGAAAACTGAACGATCCATGAAGCACATGTTAGTTGATCTGGTCAGATATTCGTTGTATAATTTTGATGACTGTACCCGTTATAAACAAGCTGCCTACGTACCACTTAAAGGGATCAAGTCTAACGTAGTTCTATTTATTGGAGATCGTATAATGTATTCAGCTCGTATGAGTACAGAAACATCCGTCCCCACATGAACATTGAATGAGGTATTTATAGTTTTCCTAATCCACTATTCCTGACGTGATATTTGGTTAAATATCCTACTGCCATTTGTCTGAGAAGTGGTGGTCCACATGTATCATGTATACGGGTCGGGTATGGTACACGTGTATAATGTATATGGGTCGGATATGATGGATATCCGACTCACATACCCGGTTCAGACAGACTTTAGATTTTAAGTCTCTACCACTTCGGACCGTATACGAGGTGCCTTTATAACGAGGTGTTACACTTCAACACGTAATTACTAATTACTTGATTATCATTAATCCTTACTATATATTCATTTCTTGCCCAATCAATAGTGATCCCGTCAATGATAATTCAGATATATTCTTTACATCGAACGTTAACAAATATTAGATATCACATTCAGTCCACTTTTTTACTTTCCACTTATTCTAATATAAGGTTTCTCGTCGGTGTTGCTATCAAGAATCATAAAGTGCGTATAATTTAAGTTAGAAAGTTCTGCATCCAAGTCATAACAGTGGTGGTTGAGAGCAACATAAGCTTATCAAAGTAGTTCAGAAAAGGACATTGCAATATTCACATCATCATTATGCAATAGATTAAGTTATCTTACGGTGCATTTGGATCGATGGATTTGGATTTGAGGAGTGGATTTGGAGGAAGGATTTCAAATGACACCTAAAATGTTGTCATTTGAAATCCACCGTAGTTGTGGAGAAAAGAGCTTAAAATGAATGACGAGGGATTTGAAATCCATCATCATCCAAACGAACTTAAATGGATTTGTCGATGAATTTGAAATCCATGGATTTCAAATCACTCGATCCAAACATATCCCTAACAGATTTAGAGCAGTGCCCACCATCCAATACACTTCCCAAAAAACAGCAGAAAAAGACAAGCATAAATATGAACAACAATATCCTTTTTCATCTTTCATTTTCAAACCATCCAGAACTCAAAGTAACGAAAGATTGCAATTATTTACGTAGTAGGACTTACATACACAAATGATTTTGATTATACCATATGCCATTGACTGTAAAAATCTGTATGGGTTCATGACACAAGATTTGTTACACATACATATTATCCATAGATACAGAAGATTTTGCCAAGATCAACAAAAACATCAATCCACGTACAAGTATGTATCTATTACTCACAAAATAAACTCAAACATAGTGTACCAGTGTAAACATTTGAATCGCATAACAATAAACTATTAAGAGATAAATTTAGATTTGGGAAAAAAATAAAAAATCCTTCATGATTCAGAGTGAGAAAATATTCGTACCAATTTCCTGTTTTATTGGTGATGAAGTCTAATTGCGACTAACTTTGCACAGATTTTGAGGGTGACATTGGAAAATTCTTATATGATTCGAGGGTGAAACTGGAGAATTCTTATATGAATTTGGTTCGGGTCCATTTATGAACACCAAGGTACAACAATGAAAAATAAAATATGTATTTATTGTTTAATGTTGTTTGGTGGTGCACATAAATGAAATCAAAATCGAATTTTTCAGTGATTTGAATGAAGTTATGCCTATATTGTTTTTTATTTGTTCGACTCAAACTCGATTTACATATTATTACGAGCTTTGGGTTCCTTTTAATTCGGCTCACAAAATGTGTATTGTCATTAAAAGTTGAAACGCCCCACCAAATAGATATCGAAAGCCCTTCATTTGATTTCTTAACCCAAGAATTGTAAATTAATTTTTAAAATATTAAATATTATATTGTTACTAATACCCAACATTTATGAGGATTTGTCATGGAATAATAATTTGTTCAACCAAAAAATCGGTTATTAAATACGTAGACAAGTAGCAAGCCAACATTTGCACCTTATTTTTTTTTCTTTGATATTCATAAAACTCAAAATATGAAAATGATTGACAATAACAAATATGTATATAAACTATTGTGTATTGCTAATGTTTAGTGCATATATATATACATATATATTTTACTATTTATCGAATCGATTTTATAACTTGGGCTGAGCTATGTTAACATCAAGCTCGGCTCACAAATTTGTTGAGCTAGATTAAAGGCCGACTCATATTTAATTACGCTCGGCTCAAATATAATTGGATTCCGCTCAATTGACACCTAATCAGGACTGCTATGAGATGAAATGATGTATTGTGGGCACAAGGGTTGGGATAATTTATGTTGGATGCAATCCGTCCGATCATAATTGTCGATATGGTGTGACACAAAATAAAATATGATTCAACTGATTAAGGTAGCTTTATAACATTAAAGGTGTGATGTGAATCGGGTCAACTCGATTGTAATTGAGCTTGAACTTTTTTGTGAGTTGAGTTCGAACTCACTTATAATTATTAATATATTATCACAAATCAATTTATGAACTTTCTATTATTTTTTATTTTTATTTTTTATATATGACTATAAATACTCAAATTTTACTAACTATTATTGAAAACTTTATTTAAAACATATCATGGTGATACTTCAATTATATTTTATTCTTTTAAAACATGCAAAACAACAATATGAATGTTACAGAATTATGATATTCTATAATATTAGTTCAATCAAATCACATTTTCATGACACCATATTTCACTAATAAATACAAAATATAATATATGTAATAATTGTTTATCATATCTTGTACTTATTTCAATGTTCATTCTTATTTTTCTATGTGTGAAATATGTGGTGTGGTTAGGCATGTTGTACTAGAGTGTCAACTAGTAGGTGCATCTAACGATTCTCAATGGAACAAGCCAACTTTGTGAATAACCTCAACCAAAAGAATGACAAATGCTTATTGATCTAGGTCGAAATAAACGAACTAAACCAAGCCGAGCCACAAAGATACGACCCAACAATAAGAGATATTATAGACTGCACTCGGGTATGACTCAAGCTGTCTACATACCTTTCTTAAGGATCAAGTCTAACGTAGTTCAACTGTATTAACGAGGATCGTAATGATGAGACGATAGCTCGGTAGTAGAGGGATACGTACTAACAAATCTCACGTAATCGATCCCGTTTCCCAATGAACAATATTAGTATTTATAGAAAGTCCACGCTGTATGGACGAAATTAGGGCACGTGCTTGTGCCGTACACGTGTCCTTGATGTACGGGCAAGATTTGTTGGGTCCTTTGTTGTACTTGACCCATACACTAAAAACACGCGGGTCTTGTAATATCTTGCAAATAATGGGCTCATAAGGACTTAGGGTGCAATTTCGGTCCACGTAAGCCCTAGTTCTCTAATAGTATCTTGGATCGTATCCCTTGTATTGTTGGTGGATCGTATACGACCCATATCACCTATAAAAAATATTTTTCTATGAGCAGACCAATAAATATGAAATTATGTGTAGTATGTATAATTCGGATCATAACGTTCCATATTTTTCTTGATATTTTTAGTTATTAAGTATAGAATTTTTTTTGTTTGATTAAAAATATCTTAGCGATATACAATGACGAGTAATATTTATTATTTTTGTTAAATTTAAAAATAATTTACGCGCGTGAGTATCGCGTGCGTGGGTTGCTAGTATATATGAATAATCTTAAGATTTTTTTTTCCAAAAATAACTATTTGGACGAATATATATCCGCAAACCATATGTGATACGAGGTATTTACGTATACGCCGTATGATAGATACGAGTTGTATTATACGAGTATATTGTATATCATCGTACAGCTCTTCATTAACGGACTAAAAATGGGTCCTTTAGCAGGGACGCTCACTCGCAACCCACCAAGAAACCCTGAGGACATGATGATCACTGCTCAGCAATACATACATGAAGACGAGATGTATCGTATGAAACGAGCTGAGCATGCGATCAATAAGCTGAGTAAGGACAAAGGGGTCCAAAAGAAAGAAGAGGTAAAAACCGAGAGGGCTGGAGAGTATAGGCGAGGTCGTTTCGATAACTACGCGCCGTTGAATACTTCGAGAACCAAAGCATTAATGGCGATTGAAAGGGCAGATATTTAGGTCGAGCTTCCTAGGAAGATGAGGGTTGATCCCAAGAAGAAAAGAAACAATAGATACTGTAAGTTCCACAAGGATACGGGCCACAATACAGAGGAGTGTCGTCAATTAAAGGATGAGATAGAAAAGCTCATAAGGCAGGGTCATTTGCGGGAATTTACAAAACGAGGAAAAAACGAAGAAAGGTCTGAGATACAGGATAATAGAAGGGAACCTCCACAAGGACAACGATGGAGGAATCAAGAACAACAAGAGAGGGGTCAAGTTGGTAATAGACAACACGAGACAGAGAGGGATAGGCCCGGTAGAGATGATAGAGATGGGAACAGACCAAAATATGGGGACATACATACCATAGCAGGAGGCCCGATCGGGGGTGATTTTAAAAACGCAAGAAAACGATATGCTAGGGAGATTACGAGCTGTGAGCTACACGGGCATAGGGTGAATCATGTCCAAAGCAGTTCAAGGGAAATGATCTCCTTTGGAGATCATGATTACGAAGGAGTGATCACTCCGCACAACGACCCAATGGTGGTGACAATGGACATAGCAAACTATGCGGTCCACAAAGTATTGGTGGACAATGGCAGTTCAGCTGATATCGTATTTTCCACGGTATTAAATAAAATGAAAATCCCCACGGACAAGTTGCAGCTCGTAAGCACCCCCTTCGTGGGATTTGGAGGCTCAGAAATAGTGCCTCTTGGGACGATCGAATTACCCACCTCGTTGGGAGCAGAGCCGAAAAGGAAAACAATTATGATCAGATACCTTGTGGTTGATTTCCCATTCGCGTATAATGTAATATTAGGACGACCTGGGTTGAACCAATTCGGTGCGATCGTTTCTACACCTCACCTAAAAATGAAATTTATGACCGACTTTAGGGTAAGAACGGTACAATGTGACCAACGAGCAGCAAGGGAATGTTATGCTACATCTCTAAGGAAGGGAATGAAAGAAAAGTGTACGAATCAAGTGGTACAGATGAACCAGATCGTGCGATTTGGGGTAACAAAGAAAGAGGAGCCAGTGAGGAAGCGAGCTCCGATTGAAAAGAGCCGGGTACAACCGGCCAAACACAAAACGATTGAACTCGTCCCAGGGGACGAGGAAAAAATCACAAATATAGGTACTATGATGCCAAAAAATATGGAATCAATGATAGTAAGTTTCCTTTGAGCTAATATTGATATGTTTGCATGGCAGGCGTCGGACTTTGAGGGGATTGACCCTGAAGTCATTGTACATAGGTTGAATATCGACCCGTACGCCAAACCTGTGAAGCAGAAGAGGAGAAATTTTGGCCCGGACCGTAATAAAATCATAGACGATGAAGTGAATAAGCTATTAAAAGCAAGATATATTAGGGAGATCAATTATACGGAATGGTTAGCAAACGTGGTACTGGTTCCGAAAACTACGGGGCAGTGGAGGATGTGTATAGATTATACGAATCTCAACAAAGCTTGTCCACGAGACCCGTACCCATTACCTCGTATAGACCTTCTTGTTGACTCCACGGCAGAGTGTGCCTTACTTAGCATGATGGATGCTTACCAGGGCTTTAACCAAATAAGAATGGCACCCGAAGATTGTGACAAGACTTCATTCGTAACGGCCAGAGGTGTCTACTGCTATAATGTTATGCCGTTTGGATTAAGAAATGCCGGGGCTACGTATCAGAGGCTTGTTAATCGTATGTTCAAAGACGAGTTAGGTATCACGATGGAGGTATACGTGGATGACATGTTGGTTAAAAGTAGGGACGAGGCAGACCACATGGAGCATTTGAAAAGGTCGTTCGCGATTATGAAGAAATACGGAATGAAGCTAAATCCGAGTAAATGTACATTTGGAGTACGTGGGGGAAAGTTCTTAGGGTACATGGTTACGCAACGAGGTATTGAAGCCAACTCGGAAAAAATACGAGCTGTATTGGATATGTAGTCCCCGAGCTTCGTCACAGAGGTGCAAATGCTAACCGGAAAAATGGCAAGTTTGAGCCGCTTCATATCAAGGTCGGCCGACAAAGGTCTTCCCTTTTTCAAAATTTTGAAAAATGTTAAACAATTCGAATGGTCGGAGGAATGCGAAGAAGCTTTCCAGAATTTGAAGAAGTATTTAACAAGCTCACCATTGCTCACCAAGCCCGTAGAAGGAAAACCACTCCTGTTATATTTGGCTGTCTCGGAAAATGCGGTCAGCGCGGTTTTGGTTCGTGATGATAAAGGTAATCATCGTCCAGTATATCATGTGAGCAAAATGATGCTAGGGGGCGAGAAGAATTATACCCAGATTGAAAAATGGGCATTGACCTTAATGACAGCAGCTCGAAAGTTACGACCTTATTTCCAGTCACACCAGATTATTATCCTTACGGACCAACCTTTGAGACAAGTGCTCTCTAATCCAGACATATCGGATCGTCTCGTTAAATGGGCAGTCGAGTTGGGTGAGTTCTCGTTAGAGTACAGACCACGAACTGCCATCAAAGCGCAAGCCTTGGCGGAATTTATAGTCGAAATGGCATCGCCCGACGAGGCATCTGATGCACGAGGTGAAATAAATTTACAGTTACCCTAAAAGTTACGACATATATTTGCCACACAAAATACTATGAGTTAGTAAATTTTTCTTTTTCCTTAAAATAGATGACCGACTGTGGACATTGCACGTCGATGGCTCGTCTACGACCCAAAAAGGAGGCGCGGGGGTATGGCTGAGAGATCCTCAAGGTATTGGGCGTTCTTTTAACACGTATACGAGAATCTATATTAAATAAAACATATCTGTGTGAATAAAATGACCTTTTGTTATTAACAAGGTTATGACCACGAGTTCGCAGTAACGCTTGATTTCAGTGTGACGAACAATGAGGCCGAGTACGAAGCAATGCTTACAGGTATATAATTTGATAAAATGATCACATTATGCGCATTCAAAATATTGAGTACGAAGCAATGCTTACAGGCTTGAAAATGGCAAGAGAGCTCAACGTAAAAAGATTGGACGTCTACACGGACTCTCAACTCGTGGCAAATCAAATCAGTGGGTCTTTTGAAGCAAGGGAGTTGAGCTTATCATCGTACTTATCGAGGGTGAAGGATTTGATTCGCGAGTTCCGCCATAGGTCTCAAAACGAGGAAAGTCACATTGTTGGTGTTCGGCCGGTCATAGATCGATGATACGATTCAAGCCCAAGAAGTAGTCACAATTTACACATCGGATGACTAGAGATCTGAGATTTATAAGTACTTGACTGAGAAGATATTACTCGAAGACAAAAATCAGGCCCGACGGATCGTTTATAAAGCTTCTAAGTTTACCATTGTAGAGGAGAAGCTATATAAACGATCCGCGATGGGTCCATTGCTTCGTTGTCTGGATGGGAGCGAGGTTGAGTATGTGATGAAAGAGATCCACGAGGGAAGTTGTGGCAACCACTCCGGAGGACGAGCTCTAGCCCAAAAAGTCTTGCGCCAAGGGTATTTCTGGCCAACCATGGTAGCAGAGTCACGTCGTTTTACAAAACGATGTAAAGGATGCCAATTAAATGCAAACTTGACTCACAGCCCGGGCACAGAGCTAGAACCTATCAAGATAGCATACCCATTCGACCAATGGGGAATTGATATTTTAGGACCATTCCCATTGGCATCAGGCCAGAGGAAGTTCATCATCATGGCAGTGGAACACTTTACGAAGTGGATCGAAGCCGAGGCAGTAGCGAAGATTACTGACCACGAGGTAATGAAGTTCATCTGGAGAAATATAATATGTCGTTTTGGGGTACCCCGTATACTCATTTCTGATAATGGAACCCAGTTCAACAGCAGAGGTGTGGTTCGTTGGTGTGAGGAATATAAAATTCAACAAAATTTTACGGCGGTAGGCCATCCACAAGCTAATGGACAAACGGAAGTAGCTAATAGAATACTACTCCAACACTTGAAGGCTAGACTCGATGGGGTCAAGGGAAATTGGGCCGACGAGTTACCAGGGGTCCTATGGGCATATCGAACAACGCCTCGTACATCCACCGGTGAAACACCATTTTGTTTAGTATACGGGTCAGAGGCTGTTATTCCGGTGGAAATAGGTGAAATGACACACCGAGTTGAGCAATACGAAGCAGAAGCAAATAGGGGGGAACGATTATACGAACTGGACGTTATAGAAGAAACCCGAGAACGAGCATATGCAAAGATTCTAATACAGAAGAAAGCCATGGCTCGAGCTTACAATAAGAACGTAAAGACGAGGTCTTTTGAGGTCAGCGACCTCGTACTAAAAAAAGTCGAGGTGTCAAGACACGTAGGCAAATTGGACCCAAACTGGGAAGGACCCTATAAGGTCGTCAAAGTAACAAAGACAGGAACTTATCGCCTACAAGATTTAAATGGCAAAGATTTACCTCGTCCTTGGAATGTTCGTAACCTTCGAAAATATTACACATAGGTAAATGCAGATTTTGCATATCCTTAGATTTGAGAAGTTATTGGTTATTTTTGTACAATCAGTATCTTCGTACAAATGTGTTCGTTAATATAATGTGCATAAACTTTTGGAACGACTTCAATTGTCTCATATTCAATTGTCTCGTATTGCACCATTTGTGCTAAATCAGTTTTCTCGCTCTTAAAACGAGTGATGTGCGCCTCGTGCAAAATACAAATGAATATATTGTTCTGAGAATAATTAACAATTCAAAACAGATAACTCGAGCAAGCACATCACAGATTCATAAATCAAAATGAATTCATTAATAACTACGAGGTTCAAAAAAAAAATACATAAACACTACGAAATAAAAGATAAAAATCAACTGGCTTCTTCTTCAGTTGGCGCAGTCACCTCGCCTGGTTCTGCATTATCCTTGTCGGAGTTTACGGGTCCCAGCGTATGAAATTCCTGGAAATCACAGTACTCCACCGATGAAGTGGCACTTGGTGGGCGAAGAGCAGCAGCATCAACGAATTGCTCGAAGGCAACCGGATCAAACCCCGGTACGACGTGGCCTTCTTTCACCATATAGTCGATGGCTTTCATAAAACCATCGAACAAGTAATCTGCAGCAGGTTCAAGGGCGAGATTCCTGAAGGTGGTCGAATACCTGAAATCACGAGCCCCGTGGAACCTCGCCTCATCCAGGACCCGCCTATAATCGGGTGAGTTCAGGTACTTGTCACGCCCGTCTACCAAACCAGCCTCGTAATTCTTAGCAGCTTCGGTTTCAGCCTTCACGAGCTCAGACTGCAGAGCCTCGATCCTCTTGTCCTTTCCCAGGGATTCAGCACTCAGCTCGTTATTAGCTAACTTCAACTCGGCCACCATACGAGCCAGCTGCTCCTGCTCTCGAATTATACCCTCAACTTCGCCTCGTAATTTACGAGCATCTTCAATTTCCATTGACACCATATTGAGCCGAGTGCGATAGTCTTCGTTCGATCTCTTCACCTCGGTATTCTCATGCTTAAGGAAAGACATGTTGAGAGACATGGAATGCGCAGCTAACGAGGCCTATAGAACAAACATGAATTAATAATCATAAGGGAGACATCGTGATTACAAAGACTACAGCGGAGGGATATGCGAACACGAGTCAAGAGATTACCTCGGCTAGAGCCTTATGGATCGTATCCTCCATTCGAGTGTGTGGAATCGTGATGAGCTGAGCTAGGTCATTCGGAAGCATAACATGTCGTAATGCTTCAGATGCAACCTTGGTCCCACCAACACCAAATATGGAGCTATTAAGGTAAAGGCGCCAGTCCGGGGTTAGAGCTGTTTAACCGGGTTGAAACTCGGGGCGCCAGTCTTCGCCCTATTGATGCATACGATCGCGCATTGCGTGCACCTCGTATTGATGCACGATGTCGAGGCTGGAGACTGGTGATCGGGAAGGTCCTCCCGATCGGGCCTGCACATCCATGAGGTTGGCAGGGTCGTGCCTGTGCTTTCTCCGCCGCTCAAGTTACGCAGATTCCCGTTCGCTTGACTCGTCCGTGGATAGAGTCACTGTGGGTTCGGTCGGCCGGCTAGGTACTTCGGGGGAGTGCTGAACCTGCCTCAAAGGGGTGGGGTTGGGAACGACCTCATCGGCCACGGCTGGCCCAGCTTGGGATGCGGAGCGTCGAGTACGAGGAGCCTGCGCAGGTCGTGGAATGCCGGACGAGGTGCCCGCGCCAAAGCGAGCACCGTCGTGGAATGCCGGACGAGGTGCCCGCGCCAAAGCGAGCTACTGCACTCTTCGCCTTCTTCTTGGCGAGATATTTCTCCAAACGAGCTGCCTCTTCAGCCATTCCTGTGAAATATGAAAATAATTTATTACAATGGGCTTCGGAATCCACAATATATATTAAAAAAAAAACGAGTATGAGATGATACACTAAGACACACGAGAATGCACTTACCAACTTTCTCGTATGGAATAGGAGCCTGACTAATCCCACAGCGGACTAGTACAGCCTCCTTAAGGAGGATCTTGTGGTCGTAGAACCAATTGAAGTGAGTGTTCACGAAAAGAGGATCCCAGGTCGGGTTACCAACATCTTCGAGACGAGGAGGATCCAACCTCCATATACGGGAAAGATTCCAACTAGCGAGATGAGGCTGACCGACAAAGAAGTACTTATCCTTCCACACACTGTGTGACGAAGGAGAGTAATTTAAAACCCTCGTCCTCTTATTACGAGGAGATAGATAGAAAAAACCCTTATCCCCCAACCCGGATTTACAGACTCGATACATGTAGTGGAAGTTTTCAAAGGTTGGTTCCTGTTTCCAAGCTCGCATCAGAATGATAAAACTGTTTAGGTGACGATATGAGTTGGGAAGTAATTGGGTAGGGCACAGCCCGAGTCGATGAAGGACCATACGAATGACAGGATGGAGAGGAAATCGAACACCACAAGCTAAGTGGGCTACGAAGAAAGTCCTATACCCACGAGGCGGACGATGCATACGCTCCTCCTCGTGGGGAGATAACAGGAAGAATTCATCGGGAATGTAATAGTTGCGCCTAAGGGAATCTAACATACCCTCCTCCACCGTTGAAGGACAATCGACCCAGGCATAAGTGTCGGCGGGAAGGAAATCATATTCTGGATCGTCCCCTATGGAGGCGACTTCAGGAATATTGGCGACGAGATGAGACCAGTCAAAATTGTAATCAGAGGGTGACCAAGTATTTACAGGAGGCTGACGCAGGTCATCGTTAGACTCTGTATACTCGTTTATGATCGGACCTATGGGCCCTAACGAAGTGGAGCATTCGTTAAGATCTGGAATTTCTAACCCACCCAAATCAGCTAGACCTAGACTCGAACTCGAAGAAACACGTTCCGACATAATTACAAACAGAAATCACGAGTATGATTAACTCGTATAGGTCGAAGAAGAAAAAGATAAGGATAAGAAAGTACCTAGTTGAAGGAAATCGAAGGTGGATAAGGCAGGAACGAGTTGATTGAAGGAGATCGGATCAATACAGAAGGCAGGGAGCTCGTAACTCTAAATATTCTCTCTCTAAAATGGTAAAAATGCAAAGTAACAAATGAAGATCATTCATGCCTATTTATACATATCATGGGCGGGAAAATGTACGGTTGAGATTGTAAGTAAAAATTCAAAATCAAATGCTCAGGAACCTTTCAAATCCTTGTGATGTGATTGGGGGAGCCAGACGTTTAAAGGACCGCGCATTGCAAGCGCGTGAATTTCAGATCCTACGATGATAATAAAACGAAACCAAAAATTAAATTAAGATCGTTTTCTATGAGAACCGCTAGGACCCTCATAGACTTACGTTCTGGGGGACTTCATGATACGAGGTATTTACGTATACGCCGTATGATAGATACGAGTTGTATTATACGAGTATATTGTATATCACGTAGTTGGGTCGTACGACCCTATGATACGAGGTGAGTTATACGATCTCACTTAATAACAGTAAGGACAAATCCAAGACTGTAGATTGGTCCCATGAACAGTCAACCATCATATAAGGAGGCCCAGCCCATGATATTAAATGATATAATAATCCATTAGCCACCAGTTGGACGACAAGTGGCAATCAATATAAAGGTTACAAGTCAGATTATGAACAGTCGTTAAGAAACCTATATATATGACAAATAATGCTCTTTGTGAGGACGGATGTTTTCTATACCTACGAGCTATCATAAATACGAATTAATCTATAATTAGAACTACGTCAGACTTGATCCCCTAAGAGTGGTACGTAGGCAGCTTGTATACGAGTGCAGTCTTGGGAAGCATCTACACGAATATTTGACTAGATCAATATGCCACATCATCAATTTTCATAAAAAAATTATTACAATTTACCCCTACAACTATTAATATATTTGTATTAAATAAATCACAGAGATTGCAAATACAAATTTTCAATATATATAAACATTCTCATTATATATATTTTTTGAGTGGGGTCTATCAAATTGGGCTAGAATACAAATTCTTTACAAAAAATAGTGTTAAAAGTAATTTGAGACACCTTAATTACCGGAAAAAACAGAATTAATTTAAGATTTTATATATACTATTTAATGTCTAAGTCCTTTTTTGAACCAGTGGCACATTAAACGTATTGATTACAATTTTCAAAAAAGGGGAATAATCGTCCATTCAGATTATTTACCTACGCCAGCATGGGGGGAATTATAGATTTCGTCCCTCTTCTTTTTTTCAATCGCAAAATCGGTCCTCCATGTTCTGTCTGCGTCAATTTAGTCCCTAATCTTTATCAAAACAGAACGCTTTTAGTCCTGCCGTTAACTTTTCCATCCAAATTGACGGAAATCCTCAAAAAAGGTTAAATCTTGGGGAAAATTACATCTTTTTATCTTTTATCTTGCTGCTATTTACATATATGTTTTATTACCATGAATCAGGCCCAACATGCTTCCGAAAACGTAACTAAACATTCATAAATTCATACCTCTGTTTGACCTCCTTACTGCCGGGTATTCCAAGCCTCCGGTTTTACGAACTTGTTCCAACCACTCGACCGCAGAAGGTGGTTCGCAAGTCTTGGCTCCTTCAGCAATACAAAGCACAGCCCTATTTCATTTCCTACCTTAGGGCGTAGGAGATATTACAGGATGAATGTTTATTTAGAGTTCTGGGAAACCAGTTGAACAAAAGCCTTAAACTTTTTATTGATGAAATAAAATTAAAATTACATAATATATTCTACTCCGCTATTGGAGGAGATAACTGTTTAGCCTCTCATATGAGGACTTACAAATTGGGGGAAATCCCCATACACTCGAAATTTAAAATACAGAAAAGAAAAGTTTACAAATACGGAAATGATTTTATTTTTAAAGACTATAGACTTGGATATGTTTTGAAGAGTTGGAGAAAATTTTCGATGATCTCCATCTGCTTCATGTCTCCCTTTTTATAGCCCTCGACCTCGGATTCCAAATGCGGATTCCAAACTTGTAAAATGTCTACCGACGCTCTTGCCATCTTTTATCATGTGGTCGGTCCCGCCGCTTTAACTTTGTCTGCCATTACTTTGAAAAAGTTGTGGCTGAAATCGTTTTCTTTTTTTAAAGGCATGGCCCGTTGGTTTTGTAGTTGGCCAGTCCTTATCCCCGGAGACGTCACTGCGTTCGTCATCCAACTTGTTCATTTCACAGTTGTTATATATTATTATTATTATTATTTTTTTTTTTTTTCAACTGTCTAACTCTGAAATTACATATTGTAATTTACATTGGACCTATGTTAATTAGGTCCTCCTTTGTTTTTTACATTTAAAAGTTTTTACCGCGGTTTGTAAAAACCCCGCGGATTTTTTGTCCTTTTACCCTTATCCTGTTCGTGGTCGGGCTTCTCTTTCGTAACCCTGATTCGTGTCTCGAACAAGGGTTTCTCCTGGAGTTCACAACTTGAGCAGATATGATTGAGCCATTGACCCACATGCATCATATTGCATGTTTTCTTCCTTGTGTTCTCAGTTGCTGGTAACTTGTTCATCCAAATTAGCGTCCTTTTTTGCTCAAAAAGATTTTCTGCGAATTCGGTACTTTTCCCTGTCATGGAGTTTAGCAGGAATGATCTATTAATCTTGTTTGAAAATATTTTGAATGGATACTTCACTTTGTCCATCTCGGTTAGACAGACCCAGAATCCCCACGCTCTTCGGGTGAAAATGTCATCTTCATTGATTGAAGCCACCAAAGGAGCCTCTCTTGTCTCGACCTTGATTCTGTTGTAGGCCGTTATATCGGGTCTCTGTAATTTCATAAAATGAAATGCCGGATGAGATCCCTTTCCTGCAATTTCTAGAGCAATTGATAAGAATTTTATTTCCATAACATCTCCTCTCTTCAGATGTGGATTATTTTGCCATGAGTCAAACACAGCTTCACTAATCCATTCCGGTAATTTAGAAATTTCCAGAAATCCTGGTGACATAGTATGGATCGAGGCGAGTGCCCCAAAATCATACCATTCGCGAACCTCGTCGGGTTTTGACCCTTCTCGCATCCAAACCCTGGGTTATTTTCCGGATGTATCGACAATCGTTTTTCCCGGATTTATCCCCTTTCTTGAGATTAATTTTTCCCATGCTCTTTGGTAAACCTGCCAGTGCAAATTAATCTCGTTAGTATTAACCTTAGAGGTGCCTGTCTGTGGCCTAAGGTTAATCTCCCCCTCTTTAACCCCAGAGGTGCTGGGTTGACTTGAAACAACCGGAGATTTCTCTTTAACCCCAGAGGTGCCTGTACTCTACGCGCAGGGTTAGAGGCCCGCTCTCTTAATTCTCGGGTCATCACCGAAGTAGATGCCTTTCGAATTGGTTCTTGTAATGCCTCAAACAGGGATCCTGATGCATATATTAAACTCCTGATTGAGTTCTGGACAGTGTCCAGATCAGCTCGTTGTATTTGTCCAGCTGCCTCAGCGTTAACTGATAGCTGACCAAATTGCTTGTCTAGCTCCTCAAGGTTTTCCCTGAGATGCCTATACCTTGTAAGGACGGAATTTGCTTCAGCTGTTTCCATCTCTTGTTAGGAAATCTGCAAGTACATTTTCATGAGATTTCACAATGATAATATCAAAACAATAGTATTGACATTCAGCTTGCCATCTCATAATACGAGCCTTTTCTATTTTTGATTCTAATTTGTTTTTCAAAAAAGCTTTAACATTCGTATTATCAACTTTTAAAATAAACTTCTTTGCTAAGAGAAATAATGGCCATTTTTTGAAAGCCTTCCAAACAGCAAAGAATTCTTTTTCATTAATATGCCAAAGTGCGGCTTGTTGTTCTGTGAACAACCCTCCTGCATATCTACAAGGTTCTTCCCCTGTAGTAGTCTTTTTCATTAGAACCGCTGCCCAATGAAAATCATTAGCGTCTGTATAAACAACTAAATCGTCATTGTCTTGAGGAATTGCAAGCTTTGGCAAGTTATTGCAAACTTGTTTTAGCTCACGAATTCTTTGAGTGTGAATTTCTTCCCACTTCCATTTTGAACTCTCTGTTTCTTTCAACAGAGGTCGAAAATCCTTTCTGTATTTCGCAAGATTTTTGATAAAGATCCCTGCAAAGTTAACAACTCCTAAAAAGCTCTGAAACTGTTTTTTATCTTTAAGAATATCAGGAAAATTACGGATTTTCTCCACAATGTGTTCCTGAAGTTCAATACCTGCTTCGTCAATAAGAATACCAAGAAACTCAATCCTATTGACCCCAATAATTGCTTTTTTTTCAGAGAGCACTAATCCTTCTTTATGACATGCATTGGAAAAGATTTCTAAATGTTTAATATGTTCATTCATGCTTTTAGATGCAATCAAAATATCATCAATATAAACAAACATAAATTCAAAATAATCTTTAAACAGATTATCCATTTTTCTTTGGTATATCTGCGGTGCATTGGCAAGACCCATAGGTAGCACGTTCCAGATATATTGACCTTGTGGTGTAGAAAATGCTGTATATTTCCTAGATTCATTTTCTAACTTAATCTGATAGAAACCAGATTTGCAATCAAATTTTGAAAACACTTTAGCACCTTTGATGCAATCGATTAAGTGTTCTCTACTTGGGATATAGTAACCATCAAATTCTAATATCTTATTGATACCTTGATAGTTGATTACTAGTCTAGCTTTTCCCCTTTTTATTTCACCATGATTTCTTACAAGGAAACCAGGACTACTTGACCACTCCTAGTTCTCGTCCTGCTAGACCTACTATAAATACTTCTTGGCCCGCCATTTCTAGCATGCCTTCATATTTGCCAACTGTTGTTTGTTGTAAGTGATATAAGTCATCACAAGGGAAATAATTTTCCATTTTTGTGATGTCGAATATTACCTGCACTTCTTTCCATCCTTCAGGGCATCTAAATTTTACATTATCCACCCTAATGACTTGCGGGGTTGCATCTATGAGCAACTCTTTTCCTTTTAATCCTTGTATCCTTTCTTCCGAAAAGGACATCCGACTATTAAATTCCATCCTAGAACTAAGTGTTCTATTTAGGACCGGATGGTCTTTAATGATAATGTCGACCCCTCCAATTCTAGGTAGTTGAATTGGATCAGGTGTCATAACTTTAGCAAATTCCTTGAATATTCGAGGAATTTCAATATACTCTTTCCGTAGAAAAAGATCCGAATGATGTGTGTTGGAAAGTGCATATGCTATTCTATAAGTTATAGAATACGGCCTATTCCCTTCCTTCATAAGATCCTTTCTTTTGAAATCTTGATGAAGGGTTAAGACTCGACTGAAATCTTGGTCGGCTAGGTTATATGCAATTCTTGGATGAATGTCAAACATAAGTTTTCCTGCATATAAATTTCCTACCATTGTACCAAGGCAGCCATCTCTTAGGTATTGATTCTCCTATCCATTATTGATAAATGGATTTCTGAATCAATTCCTTCCTTGAAAGTGGCTTTTATGACCACCTCAATGGTTCCTATATGGATCCATTTCATGGTCACTGCTACTTCTTCTCGCAGTCTGCCTAATTCCTCAAGAATTTCTTCTCTAGGAATTAACTGCATATCCATCACATTTCCCGTAAGTTCCATCGGAATTGCAATTCACCCGAACTTACTTTGTATATGATGTGATGTTTTCTTTGATTTAGTCCTATTTGATTTAGGACTCGGCTAAAACCTCCAATTCTAAAACCATCATATGGCCCAATATTGGAATTTTGCCTCATAATTCTTTCTAGTGTTCGGTTTGAAACCGACATTCTTGAAAAGAATCCGGAAAGGCTTTCAGAAGTCTGAAGCCTATCCCCTTCACTGTACTCAGTCTGATTCGGTTGAAGATCCATCCGAATCTCCTTCAATTTCTTCCTCATATATACTTTCGTCTGAGGGGAAATTTTCGAATTGGTATATTGGTACCAAATCGCCATAAAAGACTGCATCCAATATATCGGCCGTAGCCTCAAATTGGCGGACTTCTCGCTTCTGCGGACAATCCGGGGAGATATGTCCCTTCGCTCCGCACGTCCAGCAGTTACAGTCTTTGAAACTTTCATTAGCTCTTGTGTGAGCTCTTTTGAAAGTTCGTCGAGTTGGGGTTCGATCACTGGATCTCCTATCAGATTGTCTAGATCCTTGTGAGGAAGCCCTCATAGGTCCTTGTCGTTGGCCCGATTTATAAGATCGACCCTTGGTTTTGGACCACCATGACCTTCGTCTAAACGATGGTTTATTTCTGTAACCCCTATTGTCTGTGTTACTCTCCTTTTTCCTCTTCTTCTTTTGCTCACTTGTTTCCCCAATAATCGTTGGGAAATCGTTGTTTTCGCAACAAAGAGGAGTTCTCTTTATTTTTCCTCTCAGCTTCTTCATGTTTTTCTGGAGTGAAGCCTGAGCACACCAATCTTTCAATTTGTCTTTGAAAAAAGACATTCTTCTGGCTACCGAATCCAGCTGGCCTTTGGGAACTTTGTAGCTTTGTATCAGCATTTCTCGCCATGGGCTGCAAATCTTGGCGAAGAACAAAGGTGCTGCTACATCTGTTGGGACTCCACTTTGAAAGAAGTATTTGCGAAACCAATAGATATATTCATCTATTGCACAAATATTTCTTAACTCCATACCAAAGAGAGCTTGCATGTTCTCTCTAGTTTTCTCAGAATTACTTTCATCAAAGTATCCATCTCCGATTAAATGAATCTTTATAAGCCTTCCGAATCTTTCTGCAATGGTGCTTTTGGATTCGCCATCCAAAACTCCTTGTTTGGTTGAGGCAGGTGTTTGGTCCCAACCAATCTTGACAGATCCCTCTAGACTCAATTCTATTAATCTGACAAAGTTTTCTTTGTCGAGTTCTAGAGTGGTGGCTGCTATTTTCATGGCAGCTACCCATTCATCGATTATTTTTTCGATATTTCGAAAATCGATGATATCCAGATTTAGAATAATTCCATAAGGGTGCAAGGGCTGAGACATCGTCCTAGCCCATGGTGTATTTTCTGGCACCCTTTTTGGATTTCTCCCTGGATTCTCTTTGAGGCGTGTTCCAACGAAAGTTGGCGTCGCATTAGTGTGAAAATCAACACCCTCACGCATCGAACTATCCTTTGGAGGATTATTTGATGCTGTGCTACCTTCCGGGGGTGGTAGTGCTGGTGGCACCACAGTTGTCACCTCGTTAGGTTTAACGTTGACTAAGTCTACCATCCCTAACTGGGAGAAAGATTCAGCCAATTCTTGGAGATCGGATAGATCTACTCGTGAGATTTCCATTAATTAATCCTTTTAAGGATTTCATTAATTTTATCTTCTTGTGTTTTGGGCCGCGGAATTTCCGTTGCCTTACCTTTCTGGTGCAAAAGGGGTACTGGCCCAAAAGCATCACGGATACGCTCCGTATTGGATGATCCAATACGACCCTTCCATTTTTCACCTAGATCTGAAATTTATTTTTTCAGATCTATTATTGATGTTTTCAGATCGGGGATGATCTGTAATATCTCATCCATCTTTTGGTTCAAATGTTCTATTTTCATAGGTAGACAGATCAACCTATGACAATAATCTTGAACCGTTTTTTGAACTTCTCTAAGATCGTGGGTAATCTTATAGGTATCAGTCTTAGTATCAATTTCTGTCCACGTAGGACAAAAATCTCTCTTTTCATAACTTGTTGAACATATGTTCTTATGTTCCATTCTTGTTTTAATCTCCTCCGTTAGAGAATAGAGTAAATATACAATAATAATTAATTATTTCATCAATAAAACCTAAGGCTCTGATACCATTTTGCGGAAATATAACAAACATGTCCATAAACAGCAAATTTCAGGATTAAAAGTATAATTTTCCCTTAAAAAAGCGCATTCCGTTAGTGATTTAACGGAGGTTTAACGGTAGGGACTAATTTTGTCCAAAATTCATATGTTGAGGGACTCAATGTGTAGAGGCCGTAACAAGGGGGACTAATTTTGCGATTTGAGTTTTGTTGAGGGACGAAATCTATAATTCCCCCAGCATGGCGTACATTAGCACAACACATCTCTCCATGCTACACTATTGAAGACCAAAAACACAAAAAAAAAAAAGGAAAAAAAGAATGAGGAAATAAGGGCCCGATTGGTTGGTACGTCCGTCTCTGAGAATTTATTTTCATGATAAAAGTGAGAAAATATTATTGAAAGAATGTGATTTTTTAGAGAAAAATAGGTAATGCTTGTGGCTGATGTGATATGTTTTTTGTTGTGAGAAATTTGTTTGGGTTGATATTTAAAGATAATCTTAATTAAATGTATTTAATCAAACTCGTTGATTTAGACGTCAAAAAATAGTCACAATGGATCTTATTTTAAATGTTGCATTATTTTGCACTAGAATATGTAATTAGTTTAATTTTCGATTTTGAAACATAATCGGAAAAATCACATTTAATTTATTCTATTAACTGTCAAATCATAAATAGTAAAATCATTTGTTGCAAAAAAATATTCAAATTGTTTGTAATTTTGAGAGATAATTTTGTAAGAATTTTTTTACGAGATGCTAAACAATTGAATTTCTTGTAGTTTTTTACTCTGAAATACTTTTTTGGGATATGATAAGCCATCCAATTGGCCCCTAAAAAGTTGAAAAGCTTACCGTAGTGCACTTCAGTATATCTCAATGAGTCATTTAGCCAAATAACATTAAATTGGCATTTTAATTTAAAACTAGCTCTCGTTTTAAGACAATTAAGTTGCATAGCCTTCTCACTTAATAAATATTTGATTTGCCTAAAATATCCTTTTCATTATATTTTTCTCAAACAAAAAAACCCATATCGCTATTTTTCAACCCTATAAATTTCATGGGAAGACAAACAACATTAAGCAGACCGGTGTTCATGTTTATCGGTCTACCGGATCGGTCCAATCGGACTTTACAATCTCTCTGATTGCACTAGTTATCTGAATTTTTATATTTGGCTAAGTAATGTGAGAGAATGGTTTAGAGCTTTCCATAGAGATGATTTATAAACTAAAACTTGTATTTAGAACTCAAAACAAAAAAATTTATTTATATTTTTTTAATAGAAGGCTATATTTAAGTGAACACAGAGCTATACACCAAAATATCCTGATTCTCTTGTCTTACGTCTGAAACTTGCTGAACGTCAAATTTACTCTTATCGACGAAGGCATTTAGCCAAATAGCACTAAAATCACATTTTTATTGAAAACTATTTAAGTTGGATAGCCTTCTCACTTAATAAAAATTTGAATTACCTAAAATACCCTTTTGAACAAAAAATAAAATAAAATATTTAAAAGAAATATATTTTTCCAAAGAATATTCACCCAATCCCCAACATTCACATATTCCCCATACCAAGAATATTCACTCAATCTTCACTCCCAAAAACAATAAAAAAAACAAATCTTTATTCTTCAAACCCTATTCCATTCTCTTACATTTCTATTGATCATTGACAAAGTCATTTTCAATTCTAACTGCCATCATTCAATGTGCCTTGAATTTCCAGCACTCCTAGAAAGAAAAATTGTAGATAGTAACACCTCAAGAGTTTGAGAGATCAACTACAACATTGGTACTTTCATTTCAAATCTCATATTTTTATATAAATTTTGTTGTTTAAAGATTAAATTTCATTTTTAAGAATATTAATATAAGATATTATCAAGAATGTGTTCTTTTGACTTTGTTTTTACTTAAAACTCGTAAAATTTCATTGGGAAGACGATAAATAGTATTAGCAAACCGGTGTTCAGGTTAACTGGTCTACCTAGTCAGTCCAATCGAACTTTTACAATCTCTAGACGGATAGACCGGTCAGATCGGTAGACCAACCTTCCCAGTCGGCCATGTCGAACTGCCCCCAGTCTTCCTAGTTTTTCAATTGGCTCATATGTATTTTTTTTAATAGGAAAATATTTGAGATTCCTTTATATTACCGATATGGTGGTGAATGAAACAAAGGATAGGATAAATCATATGAATGGTTGTCAAGAAATGATCAAATGATGAGCATATTTATACTAGATGATCCAGATAAGATAAAACTTTCAGAGCTTCATGATCATATATACGAAAGCAATCAAGTGGATCGGACAACTACGAAAATAAAATTGAGTTATATTCCTTTGTCTCATAACGTTTTAAGTCCGATACATATCATAGATAATTTTGAAGCTAAGTGTTATTTTTTAAATCGTTGTAATATATCAATATGTAGAAGCATTTTATATGTCGAGTTAATCAAGACACAAAATTGTTACCTCCTGATGTTATAAAAAAGCGTGGAAGGATGCAAAATAACAAGATTTCCTTGTGAAAGCATGAAATTTCGACGAGCAACAATCTTCTAATAACCTATTTTGATAAGAATTTTGAGTATTTACTATGCTTGAACTTGGAGTACATCATTCAATATTATTACAACTGTGACAATGCAAACAATTAGAGGTTTTATTATTTGTATTATTTTATATTTGAAGCTTATATTTTGAATTGTTGATGTGTTTTACTAGGTATTAATTTGTGACTCGGCTTGGGGTTCCAATTGATCTTATTTGTGACTTTGGTTGTGTTTTTGAGTTTTCAGGATGATAATCGAATGAATGAGATAATTGTATTTTTGTGTTTTCAGCAAATTGTCGACTGGACTGACTGGTAGAGGAATTTAACTCGGTCGGTCGATGTAGAGACCCAAATTCTTGCAATAAAATTTTGATTAGGCCAATGTAGAGGAATTTTGATTGGTCGACATATCCATGTGGCATGATTTGATTGGTTATGGATTTCTTAACTGCACGACTTAATTTCATTGGCTGAAACACCTCGATTTAACATGTGGCGCGATTTGATTTGCCAATAAAATAACATATCAATTAAATTAATTATTTTATTTGTATAATTAAACTTGGTAAATTCTAAAATATAAAACAAAAGACTTAAATTGATACTTAATATCATATTTTACACTTGTCCTCATTTAATTGGACGAGAAATATCAATGTTTACAGTATGTAAGGGTAAATTTTCTTATTTCGATTTAATTTTTCATCATATAACCACACGTGCATAGCACATGTATTTTTTCTAGTTTGAATAATGAACATATGAATGTAAGTATTAATATTGAGAAATTAATATATTGTATATAGACCTAAAATGATCACATTCATAAATTATTAAATAATATTATCACACTTAGCAATTTAAAGCGAACCGGATTTCTTTTCTTAAAGTAATAAAAGCCCAAAATTATGAAATATATCATGAACAGATATATAAATTAAATTAGTATTAAAAATAATTTATTAGTGCTTGTTTATAATTTGCTCGTGAATTTGTTATAGGATTGTGATAAGAATTTGAATTTACATGAAAGAATTCAAACCATTTTCATTTAAGGATCTTGAATTTACATGAAAAAATTGTCATTTCCATTTTGACAATTTCATTATTTGGGACTCCTAAGCATTAATTTGGATTCATATTTATAATTAATAATAATACTAGCGTGTAACCCGTGCTATGCACGACCTATATTAATTTAAATGTAACTTATAAAAGTTCATATTATTTTGTTCAGGTTTGAAATATTTTAATATAATATTATTTTAATTTCAGAATAAAAGTGAAGATCATCTTCTCAAAATTCGTGAGTTTGAGCTAATTACAATATTTATAAATCTGATACTTGATAGGTAATATTTAAACGATTGAATAAAAAATTAACATTCTCATTATTTGGACAAATATTTATGACGATCTAAAATGATTAAATTTATAAATTTTAGACAATATAATCACACTTATCAAAGTAAAGCAAATCAAGTTTCTCGTCTCATAAGCAATAAAGACTGCAAATGAAAATTGTTTATTGTTTATCCACGTTGATGCAATCGTTCTGGAAGGTGTAAACATTCTAGACCAATCCACTGGTAAAATAAAATTAACAGTGCAGCGAATATTTGGCCTCACAAAGCTTGGTGATGCAAGAATGAGAAATTTAAAAGCACGATTATTGAATAGGTTAATGTGGTCTTGTAATAACTTTTTATCTATTTTTGAAAAATATTATTTATTATGTTAGAACATTTAATATCTTTGATACATTATTTTAGTCCCAAATAAAATTATAATTATACTTTTTATTCTCAAAACGTGAAAGAAGAAACTTGTTGTGAAACATAAATTCAGCTGGTTGGTTAAGTAATCTTTAGTTTTAGTTTATAATCCCACTAGCAGGTATCCCGTGCTACGCACGGAAAATCAAATCAAGAAAAAAAGTTTGCTTCTCAATTTTTTTTTTCTTGGTTTCATTGAGATAATTAAACGTGATCTGGATTTACCATTTTTCATATATTATTTTAACTTTAGGGTCAAAAGTAATCATATGAGACTAAAACTGATAATAAATTTCGTTCAGGTGAATGATAAATTGCGCGAGGAAGTCTTATTAAACCAAAAATAGAAAATTTCCTTTCAAAATTTTTGTTGACATATCAAACTTTATTTAGCTCAAAAATTAATTTATTTTCCAAATTATCCTTCTTTTTTTTTTTTGATAAAAATAAAAATTAGCCTATTAACAATTATAAATATCTAATTAAATATTTGATTACCTTAGAATAATAAGCAGGAATTAAAATTGGTTTTAATAATAAGCGTATAATCCGTGCTATGCACAACAAAATATTAAATTAGTTATTCATAATAATAAAATGCTTAGTGCAAGGGTAAATGGAATTGATGTTTCATTATATCATCATGTTATTCAAATGATATATATATATATATATATATATATATATATATATATATCATTATAGTTCTATAGAAGGTCAATGTGAAATAAGGAAAGAACAATTGAATAAATCATATATTTTTTGAACGAAAGCATTCTCTGCCCCTTGCTTTTGAACGCGAGCGTTTCAACGCGGAACTCTTTGCCTCGCGTGTTTACACGCTAAACGTTGAAACGCATGCGTTTAAACTCAAGGGGCAGACAACTCTCAGCCCTGCGCGTTTGCAAGCGTTTCAACGCAGAACTCTCTGGCCTGGGCGTTTGAACTCTTGCGTTTCAACGAATGCTCAGTGTTGAAACGCATACGTTTAAACGCAATGGACAAAGAACTCTCTGCCCCGAGCGTTTGAACGCGTGCGTTTGAACGCAGAATAAAACAATAGAACAATGAAGAATTTTAAAATATAGTACTACTTAATGACAACTGATAAAGTAATATGATCCAACTTTGTTAGCTAAGGTACAAAACGATCCTTTACTGAATAAAAAAAAACTTATAACCAATTACAAATCGTCTGATTGCATAATTGGGAGTTATTGAACTTTGTTTCGAATATTATCTTGAAGCTCCTCAAATAAATGATGACTATATGAAAATTAAAAAGAAAATTAGACATTGATCTTAATCTACATGGCCTTCCATATATATACTATCTAAGTCCTAACTTGCTTGTACTCTCTTAACTTTATGTTATTTAGTGGCCATATAAAAGAAATTACCCAAAAAAAAAGATAGAGAGCAAAGTGGGTCCCACACCGTCTTGCTATAATATATATAATGATAATGATAATTGTTCTCAATTATTTTAATCAATTAAAAATAACATTAATAAGTAATGCAGTGAAATTTAGTACGTGAAGCCTATCTATATATGTTCACATATAGACTTGAGGTGCTAAATTTTCATCATTGTGGAATATTAAAATATAAATTCAACCAGAAGATAATTTCTATAATATTAAAATAATAAATCAAATAAGTTGTTTTTTATTTTCAATAACACAAATTATAATTATATTATTAAATTGAATTTTTTTCAGTTCTCATAAAGAAACAAAATTTATATTCAAAACTTAATCTAATAACAAAAAGAAGAAGGGAATAGAAATTAGAAATCGGAGATTTGTCTTCAACCTTCAAAATTCAATATTGTACGCTTTTATTTGCCAAATTCATAATCTAAAGTTTTCCCCAATTTTATTAAATATATATATATATATATTAAAAAAAGATTATTAGTACACTCCTTAATTTGCACATATATATTAAAAATAATTGTTAATATACAATAAATTTAACAACAAAAATAATACAATAAACAGAAAAATAGTACACAATAGTATTAGCTAAAAAAATAAAAATTAATGGAGTGAAATGATTACCTCAAGCATATATGTATAAGCATTCCATTGCTCCATTCATAACACTCATCACCAAATAGAATATGGACTAATAATTTCGATCGACTAAGAGAATTCTCATAATGTCATTAATGTTTAAGACTAAATTAAATGAAGAAATCAAACAAAATTGAAAGCGTAAAATTGAAAACTATTGAAAGATGAAAAATAAAGAACAAATAAAATAAATTACCTCACATCAAATCAAATTCACTTTTGTAGATGAAAAAATTAGTGAACATGGAGAAACGTAAAATTCATTTGTGAAGCAGAAAAAGTATAGCATAATTTATAAGTTTTTAGATTAAATGAAAATAATTTATCGATGTATCAGTTTCCTTATTAACTGCATAATTCCATCAATTGTGGAATGAATTAATACGTAAATTTAGCTGTAAATTAAATATTCCTTCTAATTAAGGATTTCGATTTGGTAAGTCAATTTTAAAATAAAGTTTAAAATTCAAATTTAAGCCTAATGTGAACGTAGGTAATTTAGGTCATTCTTTATTTAGATATGCTAAGAATTATATATGGTAATAAATTTTGGTCTTTTCATTTGCATTAAAATGATCACAAATCACAATCAAAAAATTGTAACTCTTCCCATTTCGGTTGCAAGTGAATGTAATAGGAAATTAATTTAATTTGATTATCTAATTTAAGAATAGTAATCAATCTTAAAAAATTTAAACCAACCAATAAGGATTTTTCATTTTATTAAAAAACTCAAAATTCTAGAAAATTAGGATTTAAAGTCAAAATTGACATTGTAGTCAACGGACCGCTTTGCTATAATATATATAATAGACCATTGCTCCATTCATAACACTCATCACCAAATAAAATATGGACTAATAATTTCGATCGACTAAGAGAATTCTCATAATGTCATTAATGTTTAAGACTAAATTAAATGAAGAAAATCAAACAAAATTGAAAGCGTAAAATTGAAAACTATTGAAAGATGAAAAATAAAGAACAAATAAAATAAATTACCTCACATCAAATCAAATTCACTTTTGTAGATGAAAAAATTAGTGAACATGGAGAAACGTAAAATTCATTTGTGAAGCAGAAAAAGTATAGCATAATTTATAAGTTTTTAGATTAAATGAAAATAATTTATCGATGTATCAGTTTCTTTATTAACTGCATAATTCCATCAATTGTGGAATGAATTAATACGTAAATTTAGCTGTAAATTAAATATTCCTTCTAATTAAGGATTTCGATTTGGTAAGTCAATTTTAAAATAAAATTTAAAATTCAAATTTAAGCCTAATGTGAACGTAGGTAATTTAGGTCATTCTTTATTTAGATATGCTAAGAATTATACATGGTAATAAATTTTGGTCTTTTCATTTGCATTAAAATGATCACAAATCACAATCAAAAAATTGTAACTCTTCCCATTTCGGTTGCAAGTGAATGTAATAGGAAATTAATTTAATTTGATTATCTAATTTAAGAATAGTAATCAATCTTAAAAAATTTAAACCAACCAATAAGGATTTTTCATTTTATTAAAAAACTCAAAATTCTAGAAAATTAGGATTTAAAGTCAAAATTGGCATTGTAGTCAACGGACCGCTTTGCTATAATATATATAATAGATAATAGATTACATTTTGCACGAAGATGAATAGATAACCTAAATTAAAATTAACACAGTTTTGTTGATAAAATATTAAGATATAAGTACAGTGGCATGATCGACTTAAGTGTTTGAGCAATGTAGCATGCATCGAGTTTTTCTACAAAATATTAATTTATGTAGAATATATGATAAATTATATAAAAATGACATGGTAAAGATTTAACCATAAAAAAATTGAAAAAACACACGATTTAGTTAAAAGTAAAATTTAAAATTTTGGTCAAAAAATAATCATTTGAGAACTCTCTAAAATTTCTAATCTTAACAAATACTATTTCATCCATATTATAATTTTTCCACTTTACAAAGCATCTAAAAATTCGTAGGATTTGAAAAGGTTTGAAGTATAGTTTAAAAATTATTATATTTTAAATATAGGTATTTTAGGAAAGGTATCGTTGAAATAAAAGATAATAAGTATTTGAAGATCTTATACCTAATTTTAAAACTTTATGGACTAAAAGTAAGATTAACCATTATATGTAATCTATTTTAAAATTTTAGAGGGACAAAAAGTAATATTACCCAATGTATAATCATATGTCGTGATTTCATATACTTAATTCTTTAGAAACAACAATTTTTCAAATATAATTATTTTTTGGTTTGAAACTTAATTTAATTGAATACATTTTAATGTGTTATACCGCTTAACGTCGAAAAAATTTATATGACAAATGCCAATAGTATAACCATGATAACAAATTTAAATGCAAGTAAATATATTTTAACATGATCTTGTAATAAGAGAAATTTCAAGTAATACATGATAGCCACATTAGATTTCTTATTAATCATAAAAAGTTCACAAAAATTATTAAAATTGAACCATATAATCAAAAGACTTGCTTTTGAGATTATGTGGAGGTGAAAATGAGTAAACTAATTATACCATAAAATTTCTGAACTTAAAATATGATCTTTCAAAAAAGAATTTAAGAGATAACTTGGATAGAATTAGAACTATCGTATTAATAAAACATGTACATGATAATAGAAACTTTCTTATATTTCTTGAAAGAAATTTCTTACAATTAAAAAATAATTAAAGTTACGTGATAAAGTAAAAATTATTTGGCAATTAAATATTTTATTGTTGAAACAACAAACTTTCTTATAAAACTATTTTTCTTTATGGGCAATTGAACCTTTAATCAAAAAACAAAATAACAAATTTATTATATCGAAAAATAGACTTGTAAATGATGATCATATTGCCAACTGTATTAAGTTATCTTTTTTGACTTCTCACAAAAATTTAATGATTGAGATGTTATTTTAAAATGGCACACCATTATCACAATGCTTATTGTATTTTTTTAGTTTCTATTTACTTAGCGATATCCTCGATAAATACTACTTCAGAATTTATTGTTAAAATTGGTGCGTGGCATGAGGCTAAAATCGTTTTAAGAAATACAATCTCAAGCATTCACTCATTACATCTAAGAAGACTTCACAAATGGACAATGACCAAGGATCGAGTTCCACCAGCGATAGTGTGGGAGCAACCTCTCAAGTGATGAGGGCTCCTTGTGCGCAGTGGGCACTGGTCTAGCCCCTGTGATTGGTTGGGTTACCATGATTTATTCCTCCCATAGCACTGTCGGGCCAGGGCATGGGGGCCCCTTGGGGTTGGGGATTCAACCTTTTGGACAATAAAATTTATCATAAATAATTAGTTTACATGGAAACGTAAAATTAGATCCGAATTGCACCATATAAAAACTAATAAATTAGCTACAATCTATAGAACTAAAGAAATTAAAATTTAGGGGGCAACCCCTGGTAGAGTTGGTAAGGGCATCTGAACTTGTGGCCTAGGTCACAAGTTCGAATCCTACTGTGGGAATGTCTATTTGCCTTCTCTACTATGAGCCTGTCAGCTATGGGCAACCTAGGCTGGTTTAACTCTCTTGGGTGGTTTGCAGGCTATTACACAAGAGCGAGGTTTACCCAGTGCGCACCCGAAAGGGTAGCGGCTGCGGGTTTCCCCCGTCATCCAAAAGAAATTAAAATTTATTTCTACCTAAACGGTTAGAACATCAAAATCCATGTGTGAATAGGAAACTCAAATTAAATGATAACCGAGAGAAAGTAATAATAAAAATGAGATAAACTAAACTATCAATAAACATTGTATATATTTTTTCAAAAATGTCACCCTTCAAGATGCAACATGTGTCATTTGATTTTCTAAAAAATTGCTGCAAATAGAGAGTTGTAGAAAATAATTACATGATAATTGAAGCCAAATCGGGTAATAGAAGAAAAAAATTCATAAAAAGAATTAAAAAACTATAATCATGTGATTCATGAGACAATACAAATATTATAAATTACAACATCAATTTGAGTTATATCTTGGTTCTTGGGCAATGCCACATGATAATCATGATAAAATCACAAAAAAAAAATATTATCTCTAGAAAAGAGAAGAGAAATCGAAAAATTGCTCCATAGTGTCAACTCGGACAAAATATACAGTCTCCCTTCTCTCTACTAACTCTGACCATCCAATTCCATCAACAAATGGTGGAATAAAGAAAGATAATGCAAACCTCTAGGAATATTTTGTCTTTATATATAGCTAAAATCTTGAAAATTATAAGCAAAAAATTAGGGATGGAAAACGTAAATTGTCTAAAAATTATCAATTTTGAAATGGAAATCAATGTATATCTTTGAAAAATGGAGAGGGTTATGCGTTGACAGTGGGATTGAACAATTGAATTTAGCAATAAGTCTTAAATTTTTAATTACCCACAATGATTTCTTAAATTACTCTAGTACATATGGAATGTTTTCTCCTTATTAAATGTCTTAATTGAAGACAAAGACAGAAACTATATTTTCAAATTTCAAATTTTAAGAATATATTTTACCATAAATATTTGATTCAACCAATAATAAATTTTCTATATATTAAAAAACTCAAAATTCTAGAAAATTAGAATTAGGAGTTAAGTCAAAATTAGTTTTGTGGTCAATGACCGCTTTGCTATAATATATATAATAGAATAGATAATAGAATAGATAATAGATTTGTGAGCCAATCTTGATCTTTCCATTTTCAAATAAATTATAACGGAAGTGTTGGAATTAAAGTTGTTGTTCCCATTTCAATTGCATATTACAATAGGAAAATATTAATGAGTGTTAATTGGATGGTTTAAATATAGTAATCTATATTAACCAATAAGAATTTTTCATGACATTAAAAAACTCTAAATTCTAGAAAATTAGAATTTTGAGTCAAAATTAATATTGTGGTCAAACCGTTTCGCCATAATATATATAATAGATATGAAGAGTAAGAGAAAAATATTAGAAAAGTAAATGATTATTGATTGATAATCGTATTAAACGATGGATATAATGATTGATGTATAATTATATAGAAAATTAAAAAAATAGAGTTGAAAATGATGAATTTGAATGAAAAATATTTGAGTATAATGAGTTTAAGATTTTCTTATTCAAAGATTTGAATTTGAAAAAATAAACAAACAAAGCCTAAGAGTCTTAATGTCACCTTAATCACCTATTGCATAGATTATTGTGACTATCTTATAACATTGTGAGCTCCTTGATCCGTCTTTTCTAGGTAACTGAATTGCTTTTAGTAAAAAAATAAAAATTGATTTTTGAGTCAAAAATTCTAACTAAATGTGAAATAATCGGGTAGTTCTAAAAACTTTAAGATTTTAGACAACAAGAAGAATGCCTTTAAGGCAAAAAGAAATTTGTGGCAACTGATGAACTGGACACAAAGGGAACAAATCATGCAACGATTAGGAGTATTTTCCTAGCATTTAAACTGGGGATTACTAAAATCGACTATTTACAATTTGATTTGACTCGAATTTAATCGAGCCAAATCGACGACCCATATAAGTTGAATTAGAACCCAAATCATACAAATTATGAACATGATTTGAGTAAGTCAGGTTGGCTACGTAAATTTATTACCAAATTTAAGCATAATTTAAGTCAATTAGCTGGTGTTATTTTAGGTGAGCTCGTACAACGAAGTAAATATAATACAAGGTTGTAAGAAAAATGACAATGAATAACTACAATATTATTAGAAAGTTATTATTCATAATTTTCATAATTCGATATCTAAGTCATTAATCACCGGCACTAATTATGTAACCAATGAATCATATAAACCGACTTGACCCATCATATAAAATCACTAATTCGACCTTAGATAATATTATTTTAATTCTTACCCAATAACAACCCTACAAATAAGATTAAGGCTCCGTTTGTTTGTCAAGGGAATGAAATCAAAATGGGGAATATGATTCCCAAAAATCAAATAACCTTGTTTGGTATTTTTTATTTGATATTATGGAATGCAATCTAATTCCCAAAATATGAGAATTATCATCTCAAATAAGGAAATTACATTACCTTGTTTTATGGAGGTAATGTGATTACCATATCAAAGTAATCATAAATGCACTACTTTAATGTCATTACTACCCTTATATCAAATATAATACAAAATCAACAAAATAGTTATTTATTTTTTCATTTCATTTAAGTTATTATTTATGAAGAATAGTTTCGTATTTTTAATTTATTTGGAATATTTTCATTGTCAAAATAGATCGTAATTTCATTTTATTTGATATTTATTTATTGAATGAAATTGAAAAATTGCTATGTTGTTTTTGCGATAGTACTTTTGAAATGGTTGTTGGTCACATATGATTAATATATTTTATTTATTAACAATAATATGTTTCCGACTTAAAATAATTATCAATGCATTGGTATATGAAAAATGCATACATGTAATTTTTTTAAAAGTCGAACAATATGTAAATAAAAAATAAGCATGTTCAATTTAATTATCATTTTTCTAAAAGAAGATAATGCAATTAAACCAAATTGATATCTTATTTATTCTTTATTATTTAACCAAATTAAATATATATATATATATACACTTATGTATATATATAATATCAAATATTCTACTTTGTCATAAAATTTATAATTAGATTATACAAATATGATTTAAAATAAGGATATTTATGTCAAAGTCTTTAATTTTAGATTCCATTATTTATTATATGTATTTGAACAAAATATAAAAAAGAAAAAAATATATATATCCTTACCCAATTTTTTTGTAGAAACCAAACACTATTAATGGAATTAGATTTCTAGTAATCAAATTACCAGAAATCTTATTTCCATTTTAGATTTCATTCCCTGTCAAACAAACGGAGCTAAGTGTAATGGGAACCTCACACACTCAAAGCATATATAATTGCTAATTTTTTTTTTTTTTTTTTTGGTGATTATCCGCAGATTTGGTAAGTCCAATCCAAACGAATACACCTGAAATATTTTTCAATCTTAATAAATATTTAATATTGACCACTGACACGTGCTAACAACACGTTTTATACGCGTCCAAGTAAAGTAACGCGTATAATTAAATTTTGAAGATAGAGATTACAATGCAATAAATCCCACCTATAACTTCATCCAAAAGGGCCTCTTTTCCTATTTAATAATAATAATTCGCTTTCGATTTTTCACATTTCTTAAAGAATTTTCAAGGTATGATTTACAATATAGATTGTTTTTTTTCATTTCTAATAATCTTTTCATTGAAAGTATGTATGCATCTTTGTTAATTGTTATACGGATCATGCGTTTCATATTTTAGAGATGGTTGATAATTATTTCATGTCTATTTCTGGGTACTTCTGTCTGATTTTTTTAATTTTTTTATGCGGGCATGTCGATTAGATTATCTGGGGTTATGATCAATTTGTAGATTTTTCAATTTTTGGTTATGACAGAAGAATGTTATTTTCATGTTCATATTACTTGATTATCAGGTGTTTAGAACAATGAGTTAATGGGTAGCCTTAGGTGTGTAAAGGCTGTTCAAATTTTAGTTTGGCATGTAGACGAATTGAGTCGAGCGAAATAATTTATAGTACAAGCTTGTTTAGAGTTTTATGGAGCTTGGCAAATTGTTTATGCTTAGTTTGATTGTTAAACAAAACCAACACAGAACGAGCTCTAATCATCTAGCTTGATCTTTTTGCACATATCTTGTATTCTTTCCATTTCTTTTAGGGTGTGTTTGTATCGAGTGATTTGGATTTTGGGGAGGGGATTTGGAGGAAGGATTTGAAATGACACCTAAAATGCAGTTATCTGAAATCCATCGTAGTTATGGAGAAAATAGCTCAAAAGTGAATGTCGAATGATTTGAAATCCATCGTAACTTGGATACATCCAAACGAACTTCATAGATTTGTTAGACGAATTTGAAATCCATAGATTTCAGATCCTTCAATCCAAACACACCCTTAACTAAGTGGACCGAGCTAGCCCGAAGGTGTTTAAATTGGTTTCTTATTTTAATCTGAATTGAGTTCAACCAATTTGTTAGCAGTCGATTTCGAATCAAGTATCTTGTGGGGCAGTTAGTTTTTCAGCCGGAATATAGTTTGGCAGCTGCTTAGCTACTTCAGATCCTGCATTCATCTCGGATGATTGATCTTGAAGTGAAATAATATGAAATAGTTTTGGTTTACGAATGTATAAAGTTATGCAGTAAGACCCCAACTTTTTCACTTTTCTTTGAGATGTTATTCCTTCTCTGAAAATGTTCCAGAAACATGGTTCTGATATGTATATCTGATTGGAAGTTTATTAGTGCTACATTTCAACAATTTTCTACGATTGTTGATGGTTATATTTTTTTAACTGTGTATGGTGATTAAAGGAGCTGTATGTATACCTAATGTCAATTAGTTGAGCCTAGTCATTCCAATGTATATTTCATGTACATAAATTCCAGCAGCTTCTGTTACTAGAACCAAATGAATCTATTAGGGTGTGTTTGGATCGAGGGATTTGGATTTGAGGAGGGGATTTGGAGGAAGGATTTCAAATGACACCTAAAATGGTGTCATTTGAAATCCACCATAGTCGTGGAGAAAATAGGTAAAAAATGAATGACAAGGGATTTGAAATCCACCGTAACATGAATTCATCCAAACAAACATAAATGGATTTGTGGACGAATTTGAAATCCATGGATTTCAAATCCTTCAATCCAAACACACCCTTACTGATTTCTGTTCTGCATTCTGTTGTTTTCATGTGCATATTCTGCCTGTTCTCACAAATGTGCGGTTTTTCAGGTAATATTATCAGTTTAGATTGAAGAAAATGGGAGGTGGAAACGATGGTCACGATGAATCTGACAAAGGGTTATTTTCTCATCACGGGCATCATAATCCATATGGACATTACCCTCCAGCACCAGGAGGATACCCTCCACAAGGGTATCCTCCACAAGCGGGATATCCCCCGCAAGGTTATCCACCCTCTGGATATCCACCCTCCGGTTATCCACCGGCTGGCTATCCCCCACCAGGCGGTTATCCTGGTCAACATCATGCAGGTGACCTTTCTAATTTTCCATTTCGAAGTTTTTTGCCTTTGAGTTGCTGTTTGGCAAATTAACTTACTGTATATATTTACTTCTTTTAGATGTCTTTTTCCAATGTAGTCTTAGGTAGGGTGGCAATTTGGGTCCAAACATATATTTGGACCCAAACCTAACTAGGTTTTCAACCAATGGGTTGGGTTATAATATTTTAAAATTATAGTTCCAATTGGGTTGGTTTTTAATTATATTTGGGTCCGATTGGGTTTTAAATTGGGCCCAATTTGGGTCCTAATATTTTAAAAGTATAGTTCCATCTCAACCCCTTGCACTTAGAAGATATAACTCTAATTTTCTAAGCTTATTTAAAATATCTTATATTCTAAATTTGGGTCTTTGTTGGGTTCATGATTGGGTCCTTGTTGAGTCCAATTTGGGTTCTTATTGGTCCAATAATAATGCATTTGTTTTGTCATTGGACCCAATTGGACCCAACCCACACTCGACCCAATCAACCCAATTGCCACCCCTAGTCTTAGGTTTTGAGGATAAATTGTTATTGTTTTTGAAAAAAGGTTATGATCATGTAGGATAGTTATTCTTTTAGCAGTTGGCGCCAGTACATTCCGAGACGTAAGTCGAATAGGGATCACTAATTGAGCTCTTTCCTCTTTTAGTTTGATAGGTGTGATTGGGTGGAGATACCTGTACTCTTCTGATCTCGTTATATGGATTTGGTTCTTCTTTCTAAATATATATTCTGTCATAAGTCTTTGAGTTTCGAGAGTTAATTGAGATCAATCTGAAGCTGAGCTGATCATATGAAAAACAAAATCACTTTCTGACATGTTAATGTTACGTTCTTCCTCGATACTAGTTAGCACCGATCTCTATATTGAATGAACAGAAAGTACAAGTCATGTATGCTGAGTTTGAAAGAGTTTGGTCTTTAAGTACGCTTATTGGGTAAACTTTGTCTCTCCCAGGGGGATCTGGTGGTCATAACATAGGAACAATGCTAGCTGGAGGTGCAGCAGCAGCTGCTGCCGCCTATGGTGCCTCACATTTGGCACATGGCGCTACTTCACATTTGCCACACGGTGGGGCCCACTACGGACATCATGGGGGCGGGTTTTTTGGGAAACACGGGAAGATTAAACACGGAAAATTTGGGAAACACGGGAAGTTTGGAAAACACAAGGGCAAGCATGGAATGTTTGGAGGCAAGTTTAAGAAGTGGAAATGATCATGAGGATATGTAATTATGAATTATTAGCCTAAGTATTGTAAAGTAGCCATTATGTTGGCTGTAAGATGTTTTACTTTTGAGTTTTGAATGAACTTATGTGGTGTGATGTGTTAATTATTATGTTATGATACATTAGTCAATCAGATATAAAGCAAATTCAAGGTTCATACTCTTGCAAACAGAGATTGTAACTCTTGACATTGAAACTTGGATGTGAAATTGGTCTCTGGGAGACTCTTATGAGAGATTTTTAAGGCTATTTTCAACCCTTTGGTGCATTTTGCATTATTTTGATGTAATTTTTGCACTAATTTCAGATTAGTAATTTGTTATTTTTACCCTAAGTTCACAGCAATCCTCAACTTTATTTTGTGCACCAAAAGGAATATTATTAATATTTTTTTATGTTTTTTCGAATTTTCACAAGTAAAACCTGAAAATTTTAAAATTTTGTGCATTTTAATCCAACACAATATACTTTGAGATTGTATTATTATACTAGGTTGAATGGTACCATGCAATGCGCGGTAACGTAGCCCGTCAATTAATTTTTTTTAGTTTAACCTTTTTTTATTATTAATTGTATAAAAAACTAATTAAAGGGGAGCCAAAGTCTTGACCCAAAACTCTTCATTATCTATAAATAGACCCTCCATTTGTGGAATTAAAATACAGCAAAATCATTTTCTCTTCTCTCCTTTTCTCCTAAATACTAATATGAGTATTTTGAGAATTCTTTGCATATTAAATGTCTAGAGATGCATTTAATTCATACGAGTCCATAGAGAGAGTTTGGAACAATATTTTGTTCGCTAGACTCGGGAATTTGTAGTGGTACTATTGCCGAGACGCCGTCGTTGTATCTTGGAAGACAATTGCCGTATTCCGTAACCACCAAGAGCGGGGCAATATTGTCTTAAGGAGAGCGAGTAATCAAAACTCGTGCCTCGACGTTTCATTTTGCATCTTCATAAACACTGCCCGTTACGCTCCTACTAGAATTTTCCCAACAACTTAAGACAATATTTCGAGTGTTTCTTGAAGATGGCGATATCCGACGGAAAGATGATGAAATCAAGAGATGAGTTTTATTTAATTTCGGTTTACATCATAATTTAAGATTTTATTTATTTTATGACTAATTGGAGTTTGAATATTTTGTTGTAGTAAAATTCAAACCGATCGAAGGAACTTCCGAAACTTCCATGGTGTCAAAGTTTCTATCAAATACGTGGAAACTATTAAAGGCGAAATATTGGTTACAAATAAATGAGATAAGTTCATAATATGAATTATCTATTTTCGCTAGTTTCAATTGATTACATATTTTGTTCATAATATTAAATATGTTTTAATATATTATTATGCAACAATGATGTATGAGTTCGAGCAAGCATGCTATATGTGATTTAATAATATTTTATCGTTGTAATTTATTCTTGAGAAAGAATAAATAACTATGCTTGCTTTATATATGAAGCATGATTAAGATGATCATTTCTTGTAATCATGATCTTGTTGTGAGCATGTGGGACATATAATATTTAATTATATTATATGTTTGTGATTTATTTTCGATAAAGAATAAGTGTGTACATGCTTAGCATTACTTTATGATGCATATATAAAGTGATGGTTTTAGAACATTTCTTTCGGCTTATGAAGAAATGCAATAAGTGTGGTTCTTTACTATGTTTGACATACTTTAGAATAAAGCTTGATCACAATGAATGAAGAAATGCATATATTTAAATAGATGATTTAAATTAGATGCATGTTCTTTTCGTGTGATAGTGATATTTATTTAAAGAAGTCAATTTTGTTTAAAGAATAATTATTGCATTATCTAGAGTTTTTGCTCACAATTTTCAATATAAAAGTGATATAATTGGTGAGGAAAAACGATACATGATTTCATTTAGCGAAAGAAAATTGAGTTTGGTTTTAAGAGTTTTTAAAACCAATATTGTGGAATATCGTCACTATAAACCTAAGTTTGCAAAGTGAGAATATTCCAAATGTTTCTTATGAAATGAATATTCCCAAGAGAAGAAATGGAAATGAGTTATTGTGCAAAGTACACAACTTGGTCAAAAATAAAAGATATTAATTATCGGAGTAAAATCGAGAAAGTCGATCAAACGTCCGAAATTAAATTCAAGTTGTGGAGAATTTGGTCAAACCAAATCTAGTGTTGGTGTACTGACAATACTCAAAATGAAGATAAAAATAATTCCATTTCAAGGGGAAAACCACTAACGTGGTAAGTTGAATCATTCTAGTGATGATCAAAGTCAATCATTGATTGACAACCCGAACCATGTTGATGGTGGGTGTTTGTCTAGGATCTATATAAATGATGGGTGATTATGTAGACAATTTGGACCACACAAATGGTGGGTGATTGTCAAAACAAACTGAGCTAGACAAATAGTGGATGATCAACCACTAAATCCAAGCTAGGCAAATGGTGGGTGGTCGAGCCTCACGCTTCCGGCTACAGTATCTAACGCCTATTATGGAAGATAACTCAGCGAATGGTGGGTCGATGATGATACGCACCGATATGAAATATTCGAGAGTCTTAATTAAGGCTAGCGGGTATTATTAATTGGCTAGATCTTGTGCCATTAAGTCCGATAGTTATGATCATAAGCCGACAATCGGAAAGGCACATATTAGCATGTAAATGGTTGTTTTGACATATACGTCAAAAGATATAAAACCATTAAGCAGTGATCTTTAGTGGCATTGTCTCTATTGATTGAGTAAAATCAAATGAGAATATATGGATCCAATTGTATGCTTAAAGATCAAATATACTGCATATCTAGAGGAAGGGCTTAAAGACTACAAGTTAAGAACGGACATAGTGGAAACCCAACCTTGTTGACTAGAGATCCCAAGATCTTGGTTCAATGGGACAACTAAATTATGAAAGTTCAAAAATGCACTTGGGGAGTACAATACTCCTGCCCATTCCTAGGATAAACAAGTGCAACCTACAGAGTGTAGCAAAAGGTTAAGCTGTGACTTTTAATGACTCCTAACTGTCTAAGTGTGAGACGCAACAAAGTGGGGTATGGTAGGATACTCTTATAGGAGGTCACCTATGTAAGTGTGAAGTGGGGCCGCTTCAAATTGAAACACTTATGAATCCAAGTGGTGTTCCATGGCCAAAACGGACCCAACCGAGAACAAAAATTGTTAGAGAAGTTATTGTGTGAGTATCATTATCTTGGTTTACACAAACGGCTGACCAGTTCAAGACATCGCGTTCACTGGGGAGCTAAGTAAATCCGATGATATTTCACTAAGGAAGGTTCAAAGCCAAAAGCTACCTATCCTGATGCAATAGCTTTTCGCCCGAACTCTCTCAGTGTCTGCATAGTCTGCATTTGCATCTGCATTAGATTAATTTCATTCATGGTGGGTATTGTTGGAATCTTGATTGAGTAAATTGTGTTTTAGCACGATTTATCTAAACATTTAAGTGAATTTCGTATGTCGAAAGCGAAATGTCTTTGGCTCAAATTATTCTATATTTCGAGTAGATAAATTTAGAGTATTTAATTACTCAAATCCGATTTCGGGTGAATGAGAAATTAATTAACAAAGTGTGTCACTTAAAACGTTGTTCATAATTGGAATCAATTTATCGATTGGTACATATACGATTAAATGATCAACAAATCATACAATCGACGGCCGCGATTGTATGAAAGAAAGTTCATTTAGTTTGAGGACTAAAATGTTCAAGTCGAAAAATTGAGGGACCAATTTGAAAGGACGTTCGAGATTGAAAAGTTTTGGGGTCAAAATATAATTTATAAATGTTGTTGAATGGGTGCAACTTTTGGGACTTTTATGGAGGGGTGTTTGTCTAAAAGACATAACTCTCCTACAAGTTATGAATAGTTGCAACTTTTATGGAGAGGTTTGTCTAAAAGACATAACTCTCCTACAATATATGAAAAGTTGCAACTCTTGACCCAAAACTCTTCATTATCTATAAATAGACCCTCCATTTGTGGAATTAAAATACACCAAAATCATTTTCTCTTCTCTCCTTTTCTCCTAAATACTAATATGAGTATTTTGAGAATTCTTTGCATATTAAATGTCTAAAGATGCATTTAATTCATACGAGTCCATAGAGAGAGTTTGGAACAATATTTTGTTCGCTAGACTCGGGAATTTGTAGTGGTACTATTGCCGAGACGCCGTCGTTGTATCTTGGAAGACAATTGCCGTATTCCGTAACCACCAAGAGCGGGGCAGTATTGTCTTAAGGAGAGCGAGTAATCAAAACTCGTGCCTCGACGTTTCATTTTGCATCTTCATAAACACTGCCCGTTACGCTCCTACTAGAATTTTCCCAACATTTGCCTCTATAAATCCCATTCAAATATATAACACTTCTTGTTACATGTACATATGTGCACCACGGTATAAACATTTAGCAAATATGTAACAGAAGATTTAGACATTTAACTGAGAGTGCTCCATCTAAAGATTTGCTTCAAATAGCTGCTCAACTGACTTTGCACCCTTTGCATTTAGTCCACACGGAGAGTGAAGACATGTAAATTGGAATAGTTGCATCTGAAACACATTGTGTTGGAGAAGAGAGTGATAAGAGAAAAAAGATTTTAAGTTGCAAGAGAAGCTTTTGCTAGAATATTTTTCTATTGATAAGAATTTTTCTTATGATCATGGAATTACACATATTTATAGGTGCATAAAGGAAATGGAAAAAACTAAATTTATTGAATACACAATTTAATTTATGCAATTCTCCATGATTGATCATGCTTGATTTCAAGAAGTCTTCTTTGAATGTTGAATATTTTTCTTTGACTATTGACTTCAATCTTGATCTTTGAAAGTCATCTTGGAAGTGCAAATTATTCACTTCAACACATTGATGATCAAATTCTCACACATATACAATTATATTTGCAAGCTCGTGAACATAAGCTTGTGACTTGATATGTACCAAACAGCGAAATGACTAACAGAAAGTAAGGTAAAATCACAGAATAACAGCAGCCAAAATGTTACCAAAGTTCTGGCAGTAATAATCTATAGTTGAATGGACCTCATAATTTTCAAAACCAACAGGTGCACATGATAACATATATCATAAATCATTATCATTAGGGCACATGCTCTACGAGGTGAAACTTCGGCAAGCTTATATTTTTCACCCATTTGTGAGATGATTAAAAAAAATCATTTTTGCTCAATTCTAAATTTAATTTGATATAAGTATAAACCCATATTATTCCAAGTTTCCAACCTGTTATTTAAATATTTCACCTCAGTATTGAACTTTTTCCTACAATAAATTATGTAGAACATAACAAAATTTTTCAAAAAATACCATAAAAAGGCAAACACATAATTAAGAGAAATCGATTGTTAAATATTGTTTTAGTTCAATTTTGGTATTTCATAAATTATTTAATAACTATATATGTTATTTAATCAAAGACTAAATCGTTGTTTGTTTCAATGTTTTTAATTACAAATTAAATATGCATTTTGTGAGTTTTAATATATATATTTTTAGTTATAATGAAATTATAAAGTTGAATTCATATACAATTGAATAAAAAAAATTAACATCCATTGATTATAATTATAACTTACTAAAATTCTAAAGACTAAAACGAATATAATCCAAACTTCATGAAATTTACAAATGACCAAATTTAAAATAAATAAAACTAAAAAGATTAAAAAAACAAAAAATGATAAAATGGTTGCGGCAAGAATGACAAATGATTGCGTTGAGTTAGAGCAACCCATGACCGATACACCATCATAAATATTACTTTAGTCACCTATATATAGGGGTGTAAGTCGAACTCGAGTTTTTTGAGCTCAAGCCGAGCTTCATGAGCCTGAACTCTTAATCGAGTTTGAGCCTGAGCCCACTTGTCTCTGAAACACGGCTCACGAGCTTTTTTATTTTTTAATATATTATTATATTAATAAATATATTAAATAAAATGTATATTAAAAAATAAATAAAAAAATTCGGCTCGACTCGCGAGCTTGGGCTCGGGGCCGAGCTCGATGAGCTCGAGCTTGGAAAAATCATCAAGCTCGGATCGAGTTCGGCTCGTTCACGTCCCTGCCTATATATGAGGCTATCATAAATATTATCATGAATGTCTCGTAACTCTTGTGAGCTCTTTGGTCCTCATAGGCCATACTTGATGATTTTCAAAACTCAAAGTCTATAATGATTTACATTTTACACCGTGCGTATATGAACTATATGTGTATATATTTCACAAGGCCACCAAATATCACCCCACTCCTCGTCTTTTAGAAGAATAGAATAAAGAATAAAACAAAATTGACTATAGATTGAAAATACTAGCACAATATTAAATATTGGAATAACTTTTAAAAGGTTCTTGGACCATACGAACATTATTAGCAAATATGTTCGAATTGATCCGAAAGGAATACTACCTTATATAGTGACAAGTTTTTAAATTATAATAGTCACGTGATATATGCGTCTAAGTAACGCAGGGAATCAAAATGAAAATCAATAAATACCACAAGGCACCATGTACTTCATTAATTTGCTTTCGATTTCTCACGCTTCTACACCAAGGTATGATATAAATTTTTGCTTCATATTATTGTTGCCTAGAATAAGTGTAGTATTTGATATTTCGTTTTAGTTAAAAAATAATAAGATATGTAAAAAATAATTTAAACTACTTCAACTTGTGGCTCGTGTTTTGTTTGGCTGAAACTCGTTTGAATTCGGGTCGGTTAACAGTCAAGGGCTATGATCAACTTGTAGGTTGCTCATTTCTTATTCAAGGGCTATGATCAACTTGTGGGTTGCTCATTTCTTAGCCTTCTTTACTAGAACAAATATGAACCCATGTTCTGCATTCATTTATCTCAATGTGCATATTCTTACGAATTCATGGTGTTTCAGATAATGGACCCGTACCATACTGACAAATCGTTGTTCAATCTTCACGGTCATTATCCTCCTCAAGGATATTCACATGGCCAGTGCCCTCCAGGAGCAGGTTATGGTTATCCCCCAGCAGGCGGTTATCATCACGGAGGTGCAATATATACTCTATCCTATATATCTTTTGACTTTCAAAACTTAAGTCACATTAATCTCAAGTTGTGGTATTTAGAGGGTATTTGACTAAATTTATAAGCTCTTTTAAATATTTTATAAGATTTTTGAGAGCTTATAAGCTCTTTTAAACATCTCAAGTTGATATATGCACTTTAGTTGAGTACATCCATTTTCCTTTAGGGTGTGTTTGGATTGAGTGATTTGGATTTGGGGAGGAGATTTGGAGGAAGGATTTGAAACGACACCTAAAATGGAGTCATTTGAAATCCACCGTAGTTATGGAGAAAATAGGTCAAAGTGAATGACAAAGGATTTGAAATCCATCGTAACATAAATTCATCCAAACAAACTTAAATGGATTTGTCAATGAATTTGAAATCCATAGATTTCAAATCCTTCAATCCAAACACACCCTTTCTGTATTGAACGAGAAGTTAAAAAAATCAATCTTTTCTATATTCGATGAACGGGAAAATGCAAAGTATTCATTGCTCAACTTTGTCATTTAACATAGCAGGAGGCGCCTATGGCGCTCCACATTTGGGACACGGCTATGGTCAAGGTGGTGGCCTCTATGGTCATCATGGTGGCGGTCAATATGGTCATCACTCCGGAGGTTACCATGGACACCACGGGGGTGGTCACTATGGTAATGGGAAATTCGAAGGCCCGAAGAAAGGAAGCAAGTTCAGGAAGTGGAAGTGATCTATAAAATTATCACTATGAGTGTTAAATCTAAGTATGCCAATGTATTGGCTCTATGTTGTTGTTTTACTCTGAATAAACTTGTGGTGTGATACGTTATGTTTTGAGGAGATCTAGTTATTATGTTACGATCATAACTCAGTTTGATATCTAGATATCAAAATTGGGGGCTACTCTCTGTAACTAAAACTTCTTATATGTATGATGTATGACTTATATAATATCGGTTTGTTGCTTATGTGATTCTTGTACTGGACTAGTCATTATTTTAATTCTCTGCACTGCGGTCAGTGATGTGAAATTTGTCATATTGTGGAAAAGCGCAATTTAATATTGCAATTAAGTCCGTAAACCTCAGATAAGGATAATTTGTAGGGGTCGCAAATGGGCGGTTCGGATCGAATTTGGGTTGGGTCGAATTGGGTTTGGAAGCAAGACTAATTGGTTTTAAATTGATCCAAAAGTATAGTTTGAATGTGAATTGGGTGCATGTTGGGTTTGATTGGTTCCAAATGACACTTATAGAAAGAACCAATATGGAACCATAATGGATCCAATATGGATCCATTATTGTAATAACTCTTTCTATGTAGCATGTGAAAATTAGGAACTTCTTAACATGAGAACTAAACTTTGTATTAGTTTATAAATATTGTGTATGCACATTTAATTAAAAAATAGGATCTATGATATGTAGTTTTTAATTATTATTAATACATTATATTTTTATGTTTAAGGATAATTTGAATTTTTAATAGTTATTTTTTTGTATTGATTTTTCTATGTATATTTTTTATAATTTGAAAGTATTAATTACTCATTTATCTATCTATAACTATACTATTATAAAATAAAAATAATTTATGCTCATTTTGCATAATTACAATCCTAACAGTGTATTATCTTGGGATAAGAGTCGAAATAAATGAAATCCAGTTTGATCATTAATATTTATATATATTAGTATTTATTTAATTGTTGTTTAGTTTATTACTTAGATTATGAAAAAATTGCTAATCTCCAATAGTAACTTAGGATTGACAGTGTATTTGATTTTTGTACTTGTTTAAAATTTGGAAATGATGTTATTTATTTAAATTTATAGTAATTGTGAATAAATTTATATTTAAAATATTAAATAATTTATTTTTTCAATGTATTTTTCATATTTATACTTATGTGGCATTGTTTTATTAATTTAAAAGTGTTTGCATGAACATGATAAATATAAAAAATAAAAAAAAAACTTAAGATTTTATTTGACCCATGGTGAGTTCGGGTAACAATTGTACATGAAGTGGGTCCGATTAGTTTTTACAGCTAAAATGTAGTCTATAATTGATAGAAAAAAGGATTCTTGAGGACCCACACGCAAACAAATGAATAAAATAAGGATATGGCTTACCCCATTTGGCTCCCCTAACCGTGTATTAGCTCTAGCCTAGGTTGAAAGAAAATGAATTGGATTGTGAAAAAAATCTCTTTTTTTAATTGGGTCCAGTTAGGAACTAAATTATGCCCATTATGAAATCAATTTAGATCCAATCAAAAACCACATGTAACTAAAGACCTTGAAAACCCAATAAATGCAAAATCAATGGGTACATAATTTTTTTTTTAAGATCCATCCAAACCCAAAACTAATTGGGTTGGGTTGAACCCATGGTTCCGGAACCATTTTGTCACCCCTAATAATTTGCTTACTTTGACGATGATAACCAATATGGGAGATTTTTAATTTGTAAAGTATTTAGTAGTTGTGAGTCCTAGCAAGAGTTCAAACTTCTAATATTACTCTTGAAGTGGAAAGCTGAAATTCGGTTTCTAAAATCATTTTCGAGATGAAAGGTGAATATCATTGCACAAATTACCAAACTACCAAAATCTAAAATTTAAAACTCTAATGGTGTGTTTGGATCGAAGGATTTGAAACCTTTGGATTTCAAATTCATCGACAAATCTATTTAAGTTTGTTTGGATGAATTCATGTTATGATGTATTTCAAATCCCTTGGCATTCATTTTAAGTTATTTTCTTCACAACTACGGCGGATTTCAAATGACTCCATTTTAGGTGTCATTTCAAATCCCTCATCCAAATCCTCTCTTTAAATCCAAATCATTCGATCCAAATACACCCTAAAGTTGTTCATTCTAAATCCCAAGAGAAGGTGCTATAAGGGATGCAGCCAGAGTTGCCCAAATCGGTATGGTAAACTATATATATGGAGAAAAATCAACAACTTTGTTAATTTTATTGTCGAAAGTAAGCATTTTGGAAATGTTAAGAAAATAAAATTTAAGAGGGGTTTATGAAATTTAGACCTTCATATGAAGAAAATAGAAACTTGGAGGGCGCTATAAACCTTAATAGGTGATTATTTCAAAATCTCTATCAAGGTGGGTTTTTTTTCCCTCAACAGTTTCGATAAAGCTGTAAAATTCAACATTCTTAGATAACCAACTCTATGAATATTAATTCTTCAATGATCAAATTTGCAATAATTGAACCCAACTTACCGTATGCGACTTCCAATTTGTTACCACTTATGCTCTGTGACTTTATGCCACATAAGGCAAGTAACTTTTACCATCATATTTACTTAAATATATGATCTACAATACATTGGTCTATTAAATAATTTTCCTCTTTGACTAATCACTTATTCGTCTATTTTATAATTAAAATGAAGAAGGGTTTACGAGCATATTCGTTAAATTTACTTTTTCTCAAGAAATATGATACACCCAAAAACCTAAAAATATATTAGATTGTGCAAAGTAGTATAGTTGAATTTAAGTATAGATTATCGTACCAATGGAAAAGTACTTAGGACGTGCCTACATGTCCTTCTAAATTTTTAACGTGTAACTTACCAAATATGAATTCTCTCTATATATTATATATGTGTGTACAATTTTATTTCTGCAAAATCAAATTATGTTTGTGCAAAAGTAGATATATTTATGTGAAAATAAAAATAATTTTACTTTATTGTGATGCTCATAATCAGTTATTACTAATATCGTGATAACACCAAGAAATAAATAGTGGACATCATAATTATGCTACTAAAGAAAAATCTTAAAAATAATTAGTTTATGAAATTATTTTCTTGTTCATAACTACATGTAAATTGAATGATTGAATTAGTAATCTCCTATCCTACTCTTATACTATTAAAAAGTTATTTGACATTAAGAATTCTTCACTAACAAAAATATTATTTCATTTTTGAGCAATATTTATATGTATTATCAACTGACAACATTGGAACTGAGGATAATTAGTCTTTGAAAAAAATATTCAATTCATCTGATTCAATTGCAATCACCAATCACTTAATTACAATAATGGATAAAAAATAATGGTTTCATTCATTCTCATTCTTTGAGTATACTAATGATACATTAAATTATTATGAATCATTTCTTATCTCCATTATATTCTCGCTCAATTCCATTCTTTCATAATACACATCTCCTAGGCTTTGAAACTACTATGTTATTTAATTCTAACTTAAATTAATTGATTAGTGTGTGATTGCTTGTTAGTATCAGATCATATCACACTATATCCGATCGAGATCTTCACCAACAACTTCCATATCTCTATTTGATTTATCTCTATCCGTAGCTTAGTATTCTAGTTATATCAAGATTGTCTCTTATATATATGATGTAACTCCTTCACATATCTCTTGAATAAAACTATATTATTCCAAGTGTTATTACAGTTTCCTCCCCCACAGAAATGGCCGCAGCCTCTGCTTCTATACAACCCATTCCACCACAAACTTCCTCCATCTCCAACCCTTTAAACCAAATCCACCATTTTTTATCCATAAAATTAAACCCCAAAACCTACCTATTATGGCGTACACAACTTTTACCCCTCATTAAGGGCCTCAACCTTGTCGGATTTGTTGATGGTTCAAAATCAGCACCTCCCAAATACTTCCACAGCCCCGATTCCGATTCACCGACCCCTAATCCCGATTTCCTTCATTATGAGCAACAAGATAACTTGCTAATGAGCGCCCTTATCAACTCCCTAACGGAGTAAGTCGTCAGGCTCGTAATTGGCGCCGCTTCCTCTCGAGATATTTGGCTTACGCTTGAACGTGCGTTTGCTTCACCATCGCATGCCCGCCTCATGCAACTTCGTCTCCAATTACAAAACCTAAAACAAGGAGACTCTTCTATTCAGTCCTTTCTCCAACAAGGCAAACTCATTAGCGACGAACTTGCTGTGGCGGGTCATCCTCTGGACCCCATGGATTTTAATCTCTACATCTTCAAAGGCCTTCGATCTGAATTTAAAGATGCCGTTACAACACTCACCGCAAAGACCGAACCCATCACCTATCCAGACCTCCTTTCGTTCCTTCTCACATAAGAATTTCTCCACGATGACGCTCTATCTACCCTAACTGTCAATCCCTCACCTTCCATCGACAAAACCCATCCATCCGCAAACTTATCTCACCGTGAAAACATCAATTCACAGCAGCGTGGCGGTTACCATAACCATCACGGGCGCGCTAGGGGCCGAGGTTATCGTGGACGCGGACGAACGGGCGGACGCTTCTCTCCACCCTCCTATCACCACTCCTATCACCATTCCTCGCCTTATAGTAACCATTCATTACCATACCACCAAAACCAACCTTACACGTCGACACTACCATCAAATCCGTATATCACACCTCAATCATTGCCCCAACATCCCTATCCTTCGCCGACAGCTCATATGACTTATTACGCACCACCTCCACCCGTCACTTGGTTTCCTGACACCGGCGCCACACATCATGTGTCTCCAAACACAAATTCGTTCACTTCAACTGAATCGTATAATGGCCCTGACCAACTTCATATCGGTAATGGTAATGGTCTTCCCATACACCACACTGGTAAGTCCTTTATTTCAACCCCCCATCGGCCTCTTAATCTCTCTGATATTCTCCATGTTCCATCTATATCAAAACATTTACTTTCTGTACAAAAACTTTGTGCCACTAATGATGTCTTCTTCGAATTTCACCGTGATTTTTTCGTTGTGAAGGATCGGACCACCAAGCACATTCTAATCTCCGGCCCGAGCAATAAGGGTCTATACACCCTCCACCAACCCCCTACATCTTCTCCGTCAGCATGTCTTGCCACTCGTGCACCAGCTAAAACATGGCATCAACGTCTTGGGCATCCTCACGCTCGTGTTTTCAATCAAATCTTGTCTCGCAATAAACTACCGTGCTCCACAACTGCAAATCATTTTTCTTGTCATGCTTGTCCGCTTGGCAAATCTAGTAGATTATCCCTCCCCCGTTCTGTTTCCCATAGCAATGATTTTTTAGAACTTATTTTTTCTGATGTTTGGGGACCTTCCCCTTATTTGTCTTCTGATGGACATAAGTACTTCGTTATTTTTGTTGACAATTTTTCTAAATATTTTTGGTTTTTTCCCCTTGCATGCAAATTTGATGTTTTTTTACACTTTTCAAAGTTTTCAAAAATTAGCTGAAAAACAATTTCACAAGAAAATAAAGGCCGTTCAAACAGATGGCGGCGGGAAATTTCTTCGCCTTAAACCTTATTTCGCATCTCAAGGCATTCAACATCGCATAACTTGTCCCCATACTCGTGAGCAAAATGGCAGTGTGGAGCGTCATCATCGCCATATTGTTGAAACGGGTCTCACTCTCCTTGCCACTGCCGCCGTGCCTCATCGTTTCTGGCACTTCGCTTTTACTACGGCAGTTTTCTTAATCAACCGCATGCCCTCCTCCGTTTCTTTTTCCTCCAGTCCCTACGAAATTGTTTTCAATAAAGCCCCGGATTACTCCTTTTTAAAAGTATTTGGTTGTCTATGTTTTCCTCTTCTTCGTCCCTATAACAAACATAAAATGGATTATCGTTCGACATCGTGTGTTTTCCTAGGCTACAGTCCCTCTCATCTCGGATACCGTTGTTTAGATCTCGCTACAAACCGCCTATATCTCGCTCGACACGTCCGGTTTGACGAATGCTCGTTCCCATTTCGGGAACAATCGATCCTAGGGCCACCTCCAGCGTCTCCATCCTTACATGCTGGATCATGGGTTAGTTTCCCATCTCATTTTCTCCCTCACCAATCTGTAGCTCCTTCAACTATCACCAACACATCACCTTCTCCGCCTCGTCCTGTTCCACTTTGTACCACCGCACTCGAACCCGCTCCTACGTCATCCTTCTCACCACCTAGTTCTTCTAACGATCAACACACCTCGGCCCACCCAATGCGACTGCGCGCTAGACCCCCCAAACCCCCGTCACGTTTTGCTGCTTTATCACATGTATCTCCTACTTCACCAAATTTGAACCCTCTTGAACCAACATGTTTCACCACTGCCAACAAAGATCCACGTTGGCGTAAAGCTATGGCGGAGGAAATTGATGCCCTGGTTAGTAATGACACTTGGTCTCTCGTACCATTCACCCCTGACATGAATGTTATCGGTTGCAAATGGGTATTTCGCATCAAACACAAACCTAATGGCACCGTTGAACGCTTTAAAGCCCGTTTAGTGGCTAAAGGTTTTCACCAACAAGAAGGCGTTGACTTTACGGAAACTTTTAGCCCAGTTATTAAACCAACTACCATACGCCTAATTCTATCTCTTGCCTTATCCCGTGGCTGGACTTTACGCCAATTAGACGTCCGCAATGCCTTTCTCAATGGTTATCTCGATGAAACAGTGTTCATGACGTAACCCCCCGACTTTACCGACTCCACTAAACCATTTCATGTTTGTCGTCTCAAAAAGTCACTTTATGGGTTAAAACAAGCACCTCGTGCTTGGTTTCATCGTCTCAAAATTTTCTTACTGCAATATGGTTTTGTCTCTTCGCAAAATGATTCATCTCTTTTTATCTACTCGCGTGGTACTGAAATTATTTATATCCTAGTCTACGTTGATGATATCCTTGTTACTGGTAACACCTCTACTAGTGTTGCAGAATGTATAACATCTTTGGGCAGGGAATTTGCACTTCGTGATCTTGGTGGCATCAACTACTTTCTCGGTCTTGAAGTTGTCCATTCTTCTGATGGTGTTATTATCTCTCAACGCTCCTACATTCGCAAACTATTGGATCGTGCACAAATGTCTGACTCAAAAGGCGTCCGCACTCCTATTTGCCTCAGCTCTAAGCTCTCCAAAACCGATGGTGTCCCATTCACTGATCCTTCTAAATACCGTGCCATCGTTGGCGCTCTTCAATACCTCACTTTGACACGACCAGACATTGCATTTGCTGTAAACAAGGCTTGTCAATTCATGCATTCACCTTCTGAAGCTCATTGGACTGCTGTCAAAAGAATCCTCCGCTATCTCAACACAACCGCATCTCTTGGCCTTCACTTCCGCCCGTCCCCCGTCCTTCAACTCACTGCATTCTCCGATGCCGACTGGGCTGGGGACCTCGACGACCGCAAATCTACAGGTGGCTATGTTATTTTTCTAGGACCGAATCTAATCTCTTGGTCATCTCGCAAGCAACGCACCGTGGCTCGTTCCTCCACTGAATCTGAATACAAATCTCTTGCCGACACTGCAGCTGAACTCTCGTGGCTTCAGTCTCTCTTGAACGAACTCCGCATGAACCCAACAACACCTCCTACTCTTTGGTGTGATAATATTGGTGCAGCCTACCTATCCAAAAATCCCGTCTTCCATGCCCGCACGAAGCACGTCGAAATTGATTTTCATTTCGTCCGAGACATGGTTGCCAGCAACAAACTCTTAGTCCGTTTCATTTCCACGGACGATCAAACAGCTGACATATTCACAAAGGCTCTTCCTATCTCCCGTTTTGAAGTCTTACGCACCAAGCTCAATGTTTCCTCTCGTCCACCTTGAACTTGCGGGGGCGTATCAGATCATATCGCACTATATCCGATCGAGATCTTCACCAACAACTTCCATATCTCTATTTGATTTATCTCTATCCGTAGCTTAGTATTCTAGTTATATCAAGATTGTCTCTTATATATATGATGTAACTCCTTCACATATCTCTTGAATAAAACTATATTATTCCAAGTGTTATTAGTTAGACTACCTGTTTAGACTATAAGAAATTAAAGATGTAAAAAAATGTAGAGATTTTGATTAAATGCTCGATAATTGACTAAACTTATTTTGAAACACTTGCAAGTTTTAGCATATACTATTTCACATACGGTTTTAATTTTCTTTCGTTTCTATCAAAATATTCAATAAGTTTCTATTTTTCAGCTTACAGAAAAAAATTATAAAATAGTTTCGAAATTACAATTTTCTACAAAAAATCTTAATGCTTTCATTCATTCCACCAAAACTCTTAATATTTACATGTTTTTCACGAAATACTGATAGTTTCCTAATTCTTTTACAGAAAGCTTGTCATAAGGAATAAAATTAAAGAAAGACAAAAAATAGAAGGAAAAAAAAGAATAATAAATATAATAATTTATTAAATTAAATTCATAATAGAATCAAGCAAGTTCCTAATTAATCAACAACCATATGAGAATTTTGTTTTGCAAATATGCAAATAAGAAAACAAGAAAGCTAAGGCCTTGTTTGTTTATGTTTTCAAAACCCATTTTCAACTTTTTAAATCACAAAATTCTAAATAAACTTAACACACCAAATTCTCATCCAAATTTTACTTTTTTCAACTTTACTTTTCAATTCCTTATATAACTAACTGTCAATCATATATACAACTTTTCACACATTTACCAATCAAATCAATCATTATTTCACTTTCACTTTCATACTTTACACTTTTTTTATCTATATTTCTTTATTTTTTTTATTTTTATAATCATTATATACACAACTAACACAATTATTATACACATCATCCATCAACCTATTACTATTGATTTCACATGTCCTACAACTTTTAACCTAATTCTAAAAATATAAACAAACACCTACCATATTCACACGAATTTCTATAGTGCGCGATCCCCGAGAAAATCTCAAAATTTTATCTCAAAAACATAAAAAAACATAGCCTAAGATATTACAATTTTTCTTATAACGATAATATGAGTTATTAAATTATTATTTTAACAGAAACATAACACGGTGAACAATTTACAATAGAAAATCATTCTCGAACTAGTTAACCAGACATTTATTTCATGAAATAACAATGAAATAACAATTTTTCATTATGCAATTTATTGAAGCCGCCAATTATAATGTTAATATCACACTTTTTCTTTTAATTATTTGAATTTATAGAACGTAACACTTTTACATTTTGTATTTTACAGGTTAAATAATTTTAAATTTTGTCGATTATATATTTTATGAGTGCTAAATTTGAATCAAACATAATTCGTTATTAAAACTTTATTAACTATTGGTGTGTACATACATAAATTCTAATACAAAATATTAATTTTTTTAAGAAAAATAAAAATATTATTTGTTATTTATTTATTTTTTCATTGTTTTCGTCTTCTTTCTCATGCAAATTTTATCTTACCCTTTTTAATTTAATATTTAACAACTCCAACTTAAGATATAAAACTTTAATCTTTGATTCCAAAATTCCAAAAGAAAATAAAAACTTATAAAAGAAAAAAGTAGCATTCTTTTATTCCCCTCTTTGGAACCCTACCCTAGCATACAAATACTACGCGGCCTTGGAGCTGCGTGTGTCCGCCACAACAATCTTCAGGCGCCGCCTTCTCCCTAGCTGTATCTCATCTTCAGGTGCCGCCTAATCTAATTTTCTTATGTATCTCGTTTTTTACCAAATCGAATTAGTGCTTATTTGGGCGTAATTTTTAATTTTGATAACAATCAGTTGAATTGAGAAAGAGATGTCGGATCAGAGGTTGACGCGTATTGCTATTGTGAGCTCCGACAAGTGCAAGCCCAAAAAATGTCGTCAGGAGTGCAAAAAGAGCTGCCCCGTGGTGAAAACTGGTAACTTTTCTCTAATTTTTGGGGTTAATTTTGCCTTCATATACGTGATGTTTAGTAAAAGATTGTGGAAGTCAGATCCAACGACTATATCTAGGGTTTGCTTGATAATTGATCCTTTTTCATTAGTATATTGATTATATATGGCGTAATTGATGGATGCTAATTGGAAAAAGATGATACTTTGTAGATAAAAGATCGCAGTTTGTTTATGCATCGTGATATATTGTATCATAGACTCATAGTTATTAATGGCGAATGGTGGGACGTGGCAATAAGGGCCCCATGGCGCTGAGGGTGCGCCATGGCGCGCTACTCACAAGATAACGAGTATTTATACTTCCGTTTTCTCAATTTTGTAATGTGTTTTGGAGATAATATACACATGGGTCGTTGAATTTTCATCTGGGATGTGATGGCACTCTTTACGTACTTTGAGTTTTTCTTAATGGAAAAAAGTCTGATGTATAAACAGAAGATAAATAGATAAAATAACAGAGTTAAGTCTAAATATCCTAATTCCAGTTGTACACATGATTACAAATGTTTTGTGTTGCTGTGTTTTCAAAAAAATTTAAGGTTGTGTATAATGTTTGCTATTAGTGAATCCAAAGCTCAGTCAAATTTACACCATTTAATAAAGAAATTTGTGTAAAATATGACAAATATTACTTGTCTCGACTGATCCTCTTCACATTATAAATTGGCTTCATATGATCCAGAAACACAATACTATCTTAGTTATTAAACATTGCTGGGAAAAATTAGATGCATTTCTGTTTATGGAGCTTTAGCATTTGAGTATTTTTTAGACTTTTTGGTTGCCCAAAAAAGTTAACATTATGTATACCCTTATATTAGAACATGTGATATTGCTTTAGCTTAAAGATCAAAATAATTGATTTTGGATTTGTTTGTGTCATGATGATATGCAAACTTTTATCTGAGTTTCTGTGTGCTTCCAGGTAAACTTTGTATTGAGGTGACTCCTTTAGCCAAGATCGCTTTCATCTCAGAGGAGTTGTGTATTGGATGTGGTATTTGTGTCAAGGTTTGTCCAATTTGAGAAAAAAACATACTTTTCTTAGATGAACATTGATTCACCAGCATTTACCGAACTCACCACTGTTTTTACAATTATTTCAGAAATGCCCATTTGAAGCAATCCAGATTATCAATCTTCCGAAAGACTTGGATAAGGATACAACTCATCGTTATGGTCCTAACACCTTTAAGTTGCATAGGTTGGATTGAACCCGACTGTAGTTCCTGTGGAAATTAATTTTTGGCTACTGCTTTCTGATCATTATACAATTTTTTAACAGGTTGCCCGTTCCAAGACCTGGTCAAGTTCTTGGCTTGGTTGGAACTAATGGCATTGGAAAATCAACTGCGCTTAAAGTTTTGGCTGGGAAATTGAAGCCTAACTTGGGTCGCTTTAAAGTAATATCATTAAGATACATTCAGAACTTGTCCTTGGGTTGTGAATATATTTCTCAACATTTTTCTGCATAAATTCTCTTGCAGAACCCTCCTGATTGGCAGGAAATTTTGACCTACTTTCGAGGATCTGAGCTGCAAAACTACTTTACTCGTATTCTTGAAGATAATTTGAAGGTGAGTTCTAATGGCAAATGTTGTTGTCTTGTTGGTGGTATAATTAGTTATAGCATGTTTGTGAGAAATTTAACTTTAAAATGATTTTATGCATGAGATGGTGGATTAGAGTTTTATTTTCTGTGAACTCTAAAAGTAAAAGTCTGGATGATCTTCAGTACAGGATGTAATATATACTTTGCTGAGCTAAATTCCACTGTAATTCAGTTGAAAGGATTGAATAAATATTGGTTTTTGTACTCAATCTGGTCTTTCATGGTCTATTAGCTCCATATCAATAACTACAATGCGTGGAACAATGATTCAAAATAGAAGATATGTCTCAGTAGATATGTTTGATTAAAGATTTTCTAAATGTATTTCTTCGGTGATTCCTGAGTCTTTTGTGTCGGTAAGAGTATATCTTACAAGAGAAAAGGAAAGGTGTAATTTTTAAAGGTTTTCAAGTCAGGGAAATTTATTGGCTTTGTGAAAATATTGATGTGTACTGTTTCATCTGCCTAAACCATCACATATATTAAATGTAAAAATATAGTTACTTCTGTTTTCTTAAAAAAATTGCATAATATTTTTCTATGGAGTTCACAGGCGTAGGTCACGCTATCGAAAATTTTCATTACGAAATACAGTATGAAGTTATGTAATTGAGCTTCATCAAATTCAACTTAGTTATTTTTGTTCTCTTCGAGGTTTACATCACAATTTTTTCAATTCAGCATGCCTTTAAATTCTTTTGAGTTGTATGGTGGTTACTTTGTCTGTTATTCTGCTAAAAGTCTTTGTGATGTATTTCCAGGCAATCATCAAGCCCCAGTACGTTGATCACATCCCAAAAGCTGTTCAAGGCAATGTGGGGGAAGTTCTTACCCAGAAAGACGAGAGAGGTGTGAAAGAAGAACTTGGTGTTGATCTTCAGCTGAATCAGGTTATGGACCGTAATGTCGGAGATTTATCTGGTGGAGAGCTTCAGAGATTTGCTATTGCTGTTGTTGCTATACAAAACGCAGAGATTTATATGTTTGATGAACCCTCAAGTTATCTTGATGTGAAACAGAGGCTCAAAGCTGCCCAAGTTATCAGATCCTTACTTCGCCCTAATAGGTATATATATATATATATATTTTTTTTTTTAAAAGTCTACTAGGTTTAGCGTTATTGCTTGATCCTTCTTTATATGGACTTTTTACAGTTGATGTTTTCTTCTCAGCTATGTGATTGTCGTAGAGCACGATCTTAGTGTGCTTGATTATTTATCGGACTTCATCTGCTGCCTTTACGGGAAACCTGGTATATATGGGGTGGTAACCCTTCCCTTCTCTGTCAGAGAAGGAATTAATATATTTCTTGCTGGATTCGTACCTACTGAGAATCTGAGGTTTCGAGATGAATCTCTTACATTTAAGGTAAGGCTGTTTCCATGACTGTTAATTGGAATTTTGGGGTGACTGATATTTCATTACTGTATAAATTTATTTGTAAATGTATTATATTTTTCAGTTTTTAAATTAGGAATTATAATTGTTGATTCTTTTGGTGTTGATAATAATCATGTACTATTAGTTTTTCTGTAAGAAACTAATTATTTTTCATAATGGTAATAACTTCATTTGTTGTTATTATCAAATATTATTTAATTAAAAACAACTCATTATACATTAATTACCTGATACTCTGTAAAATAAGTTGTTCATTCATTACTGAGATTCCGTAACTATATATATTCCATCCAGGTTGCTGAGAATCCACAAGAAAGCGCAGAGGAAATTGAGAGTTATGCTAGATACAAGTATCCAACCATGACTAAAACTCAGGGCAATTTCAAACTTAAGGTCATGGAGGGTGAATTCACTGATTCACAAATTATTGTGATGCTTGGTGAAAATGGGACAGGGAAGACAACATTTATACGGATGCTGGTATATTCATTTATTATATGTCTTAACTTTAGTATCTATGGTAAATTAATTTACGCTAAAGTTGATGTCTTTGAATTGTATAGGCTGGTCTTTTGAAGCCAGATTCAGTTGAAGGATCTGATGTGGAAATACCTGAGTTCAACGTCTCTTACAAGCCACAGAAAATCAGTCCTAAATTTCAGCATACAGTTAGAATGCTGTTGCATCAGAAAATTCGCGATTCGTACATGCATCCACAGTTTGTATCAGATGTGATGAAGCCTTTATTGATTGAGCAACTAATGGATCAAGAAGTTGTGAATCTCTCTGGTGGAGAATTACAAAGGGTCGCCCTAACCCTCTGTCTTGGAAAGGTTAACTTCCTCTTCATAATCCTTATCAATCTTCTAGGTTGTGTTTGGAGTGATGGATTTGGATTTGCACACTAGATCCGAAGGAAGTATTTCAAGTTAGTTAAAATTAGGAAATCCACCATAATGGTCGAAGGAATAATTAAAATTGGGTTTCAAGGGATTGAAATCCGTTGTAACTTGAAATCATCCAAACAAACTCAATAGATTTATCGGTGAATCTGAAATTCATAGGTTTCAATTCCTTCCATTAATCATTGCTATCCATAAAAGTTAATTATCAGCTTTTAGTATAAATTTTTATCAGAAAACCTTGCATTTTTGAAATAGCTTTTTTGTCGGTCTTTTTTCTTTGCGAAATATGCTGATAACGGGTTTGTCAATTTTTTGGTTTGCTTTTACAGCCTGCTGACATATATTTGATTGATGAACCGAGTGCGTACCTCGACTCTGAGCAGCGTATTGTTGCTTCAAAAGTGATAAAAAGATTTATACTTCACGCTAAAAAGACTGCATTTATTGTGGAACATGACTTTATAATGGCCACATACCTTGCGGATAGGGTGATTGTGTATGAAGGGAATCCGTCCATAGATTGTATAGCCAATGCACCTCAATCGTTGTTGACCGGAATGAACCTCTTCTTATCTGTAAGCCTCATCAATTTAATTCTTATTCTTAACTTTTTATAGGAATAATTACATGCATACCTCTTCATTTATTATCACATAGCCAGTCCTGATGCTTTACAAATTACCTATACACACACGTCATCATGACAATTCAAAGAACATGGGTGAAATTGTAACCCGCTTTTACTGACAGGCATGACATTGTAATATTGTTTTACTGACAGAACTTGGGTTGTGTTGTTTTTCGTCATTAGGATCACACAGGGGTTGTCTATGTAATTTTAGCCTTTATATATTTGTCACCAAAATTGTTAGTAATGTGTGTTCTGGTAATGGATGTAGCATCTGGATATCACATTCAGACGGGACCCAACCAATTTCCGTCCAAGAATCAATAAATTGGACTCAACCAAGGACAGGGAGCAGAAGAATGCTGGATCTTACTATTACTTGGATGACTAATGTGATTAGTATTAACAGGCTATATCACTTTTAGATGCTAGCTGTTGAGAACGAGGGCCAAATTTCACAGATGAAGATAGTTTTAAATGATGGAAGATATTACTGACGAGCATATGAATATTTGTTAATGAATCATGGATAAGATAGCTGGTTGGTATCCCAGTTGGATGTTTTTCATTCACCAGTTTTGTGATTTTGAGTTGTATTTGAGGATTTGTCTTTTGGTTTATCATTTCGAAGTCATACCTTATTTATGTTGATTTTTGATCATTTGGAAGAGGACATGAAGGTGAAATTATGTACATTACCAATGTTACTTCAGCAATTTGATTTTTTTCTGTGACCTACATCATTATTCGACTTTTGGGGTATTACTGTATAGCAATTATTTTTAATGGCTCCACAAAACTTAGCTCACCTGAAAAAGCTAAAACCGCCAATCCGCCCACCAAATTCATTAACCCGACCTAAACGAACTGTGCGATTTGAAAAGATAAATGTGTAATTTTTAGTTGTTATTTTGTCCATCCATTGATATTGGGTCGGATTGATTTTTTTCTTTAAAACTAATTGCCCGAACTTGACCGTGTACACTTTGACTCCATATAAGAATGTGATCCAATTTATAATTTTTGCATGATAATTTTCTTAAAATCTTGGGGATGTGAAGCTAATCTGATGGAAAATTGGAATATAACATCGTAAAATATACTAAGATACATCGAGTTACTAAACTCATCATAGTTATTAGCTATTAAACAAGGAATAAGATTTTCTGTTCCAAACCGTGTTCCAATCTTCTATTCCAACAATGTGACACGTGTAATTCACAAATCCATTTATTAAGGGATGTATTACATGTGTAAATATTTTTACACATGTCACAACTACCTTTCTGGAATAGGAGATTGGAACACAGTTTCAAATAGAGAAATTGATCCCATTAAACACTGTAAGTAAAGCAGATTATCTGTTTCTTATTGTTCATTTGATCTAACAAAATAAATACAGCGAGGCGATCGTAAAGGGATGTTTGTTATGCACCAAAAATAAGTGGATCAGGTTGTAATTACACTAAATAAGAATATTAGTTAGTGTAAATAGGTACCAATGTATCAATTAGAAGAAGAATTTAAAACTTAGTATATATTTATTACCACATACCAAGATCAATCAAACTATAACCAGCAGTTTTCTTTAGTTGTTTTTCCTGAATTATGGTCCTCAACTCCACAGCTTCTTCCCATCTTCCAGCACCTACATACATATTACATAACAATACATAATAACTAACATTCTCTGGTTCTAAACTAAATAAAATGTCACCAACTTTTCTCCCCATTTCAATGTCTCCATAATAGCTACATGCACTCAGAAGGGCTCCCCATACACCTGGCTCGGGTCTCGTTTTTAGATTCTTCACGAAATCATAAGCCTCTTGAAGCCTTCCTGACCGTCCGATCATATCAACCATACAAACATGATGCTCAGTTGTGGGTCCCACTTTAAATCTGTCGAACATATGGTAATAATACATTCGCCCCTCGTCAACTAGCCCTGAGTGGCTGCAAGCTTGAAGAAGGCTCGTAAATGATCCATTTGTGGGACGAATTCCAGATTTGATCATTTCGTGGAATGTTTGAATCGCTTTTGAACCAAAATTATGAAATCCATAAGCAGATATTAATGAATTCCATGCTGAAACTGACTTTTCTTGTGAGCTTATAAAAACCCTTTCGGCTATATCTAATCTGCCACAATTGCTGTACATATCTAAAAGAGCAGCTGATAGAAAAGGGTTGTTTTGGAAATTGTACCTGAAAACATATCCATGGATTTGTTTTCCATAACTCATGGCCCCAAGATGTGTACAAGCTGAAAGAACTGTAGAAATAGTAATCTCGTTTGGCTCGAAATCAAGTAAACGGAATAATTCTAGAGCCCTTTTAGCATCCTCGTTTTGTGAAAGAGCAGATATTACGCAGTTCCATGAGCATAAATTGTGATCATCACCAAGGTTAAATGCTAATTTAGCACTTTTCGTATCCCCTAATCTACCATACATTGTTACTAGTGAATTTTGCACACGTAAATCAGTTTCTATACCAGTTTTAATAGCAAGGCCATGAATTACCTTTCCGTGATATGCTATTCCAAGATTTCCACAAGCTGATACGGAACTTACAAGGGTTATCGAATTACAATGGACTTGAGATGATTTCCTCATCAAGACGAAATAGTGTAAAGCCTCCCGGAATTGACCTTTCTGAGTGCAGCCCGCGATTATAGTGTTCCAACTAGTGACGTCAGCTTTAGTCGAGATTGTGGAAAACAATGTAAAAGCATCTGGTAAAGCTTCACAACTAATATACATGTGCATGAGGGAATTCAAAGCGAAAATTTGGTTTGAAAAACCCAATTTGATATTCCAACCATGGATCGATCTTCCAAATTGAAGTGATTCTACAGAATCACAAGATGGGATGATTGCCAATAATGTAGGCAAAGTGCATGTTGAACAAGAAATTAGCATGTTCTTGAACAGTGTTTGAGCTTCACAAGATTGACCATTTTGGGCATACCCGAAGATCATAGTATTCCATGCAACCAAGTCTTTCTTCGGCATTGTGGAGAATAAATACTCGGCTTTATTGACATTATTGCACTTAGAATACAAATTAATGAGACTATTGTTAACTGATAATTCTGATGTCATCCCTCTCCTGATGGTGAAACCATGAGCAGCTTTTCCTACTTGTAGTAGCATTAGTTCGGCACAAAATGGAATTATGGTAACCAAAGTAGCAATATCAGGTTGAATCGATCTTACAAATTGCATATCACGTAGAAGATTAAATGCTTCCAAAACTTCACCATTCAAAAAGAACCCTTTAATCATGGCATTCCAAGATATCACATTCTTCACCACCATTCCTTTGAAAACAGTTTCCGCAGCGCAAATATCTCGAAATTGAGAATAGAACGAAATAAGAGAGTTAGGAACGGAAATGTGGTTGCTCTCTGCATAACCCAATTTGATTCCGTATCCATGGATCGAAAGTCCAATACCAAACTCATGCAAACAAGTACATGCTGCCATCGCACAAGAAATACTCACATCGTCGGTTTCATTTTCGCGAAAAACCATTTCTCGAAAATAAAATAGGGATTTTTCTGGATGGCTATTATAGAAACAACCAATGATGATAGTGTTCCAAGTAACAAAATCTCTACATTCAACTCCTGAAAACATACACTCTGATGAACTCAAGTCACCACATTTTGCATACATATCAATCACAGCATTACTCAAAACAGTATCTGAAACCATCCCTCCTTTAACACTCAACCCATGAACAGCCTGACCTTGTCTCAGATTTTTCAATTTGGAAATCGCCGAAATCATTATAACAAGAGTAGTGGGATCAAATTCATCCCCCACAATGCCCATTTTTTTGAAAAAATCAAAGGCCGTGTCAAAACGCTTGTTCTCTACACATGCACTCATCATAGCATTCCAGAACACCACATCTTTCTCGAGAAGTTCATCAAATAAAGCAAGTGAAGAGCCAAAATCCTTACTTCTTGAGTAAACAGTGAGAAGAGAAGTAGCTGTAAATAAATCAGCAACAGCGCCTTGTTTGACAGCCAAAGCATGCACCATCATGGCATTTGTGATATTTGGTCGTGTGATAACAGATTGTACAATCTTGAAAACATCCCGCAAAAGGGTGTATTCAGTCTCTGACTGTATGTTTCTGTGAGACATTCTATCAAACAGGTGGGTTGCATATGAAAATTGGCCACTACCAGGGAAAAATGTTGAACCAAGAATTGGAGATGTTTTGATTGGTGAAATGCCATGTCTGTATAATTCTTGAGGGGAAACTAATGAAGAGAAGGGAAAAAGTTGGGAGATTTTACGTGGGAAATTATGGAATAATGGTGAAGAAGAACTGTTGATGAGAAAGGTGGCGAGAGATGGCTGCTTATGAATGGATTTTATAACTTTGGGCTGAATTTTAGGATTAATCATTTGCCAAATGCAACCTAAGAAGCTACTGTCGAAAATACTACAAATACAAAATAGGGTAATGTTAAATTGTTAATGTGAAAATGTCTATTATTGTGATTGAATTGCATTTTGGACCCATAAGGTTTCAAAAATTTGCAAATTGAACCTCATAGTCTTGTTGTATTCATTAGGTCTTGTTTTGAAATTGATGATTTCAAGTTATTGTTAGAGACTTTTAAGATTTTCAAATTTAGTATAGTAGTTGATGTAAGTTTCGGCGTACATCCCTTATATTAGCGAGGCATCAGCATGATGGCAGACTCAAGTATGGAGCGGGGTAATGGCGGTAGAAGCAGACATGCTTGCTCTATTACACCACATCTCGATAGACTATTAGTCTAGCTACCTCCGTTGACATGATTTATGCTTATTATTATCCACGGGCTGTGTGGACTTTTCCAGTTTGACTCGGACTTTTGCCGAGAACTAGATGTACTGTTTTGATTTTTTAATAATATTTATTTACCGATAAAAAAAATGATAGAATATTCGCGAGGATTTCTTTGATTTTGGAGGAAATTTATTTAAAAAATTTGGGATAAAAAATCAATTCTTAAATAACTTCCCCAGACTCAATATAGAGAATTTAGGTAGAGAGAAAAAACTAAAAAAAACAATCAAATCAATATCAATTCTCATTCCTTTAGATAAACTAGTCAATAATACGTGCGCTGAATCATAAAATTAAATAAAAAATAAATATTGTTTAACTTGAAAATGTTTATATCCAAAAAAATTTATAATAACTTAGCTAAAAGAGTTATTCATTAATAAACTACAATTCTTTAAAAGATTAAATTTTGATTGCACGAATGTGAAACTAAATCAACAAAATTAAATAAATTCTTATGTCGATTCGAGAATATCTTCTTTTAATTTTGATGGATTAGAAATTTGTATTCTTCATTTTTCATTTACTTCATATCGAATTGGCAAATATTTTTATCATGACTCAAAATTTGGATACCCACGTAGTCTTCTTGTTTTCATTATTAATTTAATTTTTATTTTAATTCAAAAGACACAATTGAGTGTTTAAGATCATTTAATGTGTTTTCGTGGGATTTAAACAGGCCTAATCACCATTCAAGCCACTCAAATCGAGTCGTTTGTTGAATATTGCCTGTTCATAACTTTAATATAACTTTTTAATACTATATTACACTGTCAGTTTTAAGTTAGGTGGTGAATTTATTAATTGTTACACGCCTCACCTGCAACCTAATTACTAATTATATATTAATTTATATAGTTGAAGATTAGCGCCAGATATTGAAATATATATATATATATATATATACATTTTTTTAGTGAAATTGTCTTTTTGATATACTTGATTTTTATTTGGAATAACAAAGTAAATACTTTGTTGAACATTGCTAACCAAGAAAACACACACATATATATACTAGTAAATAACACGTGCGTCGCACGTAAATCATATAATCTCGTTGAATTAAAACATGATTAAAAACAATGAAATTTGTATGTTTTAATATTTGCTAAAGTAATATATTTATTATTCCAGGTATTAATTAATATTTCAATATTTATATACTAATAATGTCAGCACTTTTTATTAATTAGTGGTAGTGGTACACTAAGAGATGTGAATCTAAGAAATGCTTATAAGCAATCACTTTTACTTAACAGCTAACATTTAAATTCTTGGAATATATTTTATTCAAACACTTAAACAAATTATTTTCAAAATTAGAGAGTTCATGCTCTTCAGAAATATCTTGTAAGAACTGAGCATTTTGAGAGCGAAAGCTTCCGGTTTGACGAGCAATGATTCATTTATAAGATCTTTAAACTATGTTTAGTGAAATACTATAGTATAAAACTATAAATGATACAATATTCATGCAAAGAGATTATTAACAAATAGTATGGAATCAAAAGTTATGAAAGAATTCATAGATGATTAATTAATTAAATATGATTAATTAACTAAATATCAACATTAAATCTAAAGTTTGAAAAGATATATGATTAAAACTTAAAAGAGCAAATAAAATAATGTGTGTATTATTAAAATATTTATTAAAAATTTAGTGTAAAGTGTAAACACACATCCAAAAATTAGATTAAAACTTTTGTTTTGAATTTATGCTTCATTCGTATTCTATGTTTCATTTAAAAGTTATTTATACAAAATTTTAACTAAGTATACACATTGTTTTAGAAGAATAACACTTGCAATGTTGGAGAGAAGAAAAACAAACACAAATTTGAACAAATAATTCAAAATATCAAAATCAATATATATATATATGTGTATAGTTGTATCTGTATGCACTATATAACATTAATGTATTAGTAAGTCATATTTTGTATGGTTTTGTTTTATAGTGGTTTTTCTAATTTAATGCAACATTATATAACCAATTGAAAATTAAAATATAACTAAAGATGTGAAACATCTAAGTTTGATTAGAGGAAGGATAATTTTTTTTACATGTAGGTGTTTTAACATTCTTTGAAAGATTGGTTACCTCTCTACACATGCAAGCACACTTTAAAAAAAAAAACTTTTAACGAACTTTTAAATCATCTTTTATTATTTTGGATTATATCTTTACTGTTTACTTCCAAGCTTTAGATATTTGCCCAATTAATGCAAATGGTTAGTAATATAGTCCACATTTTTCATTTTAAGAATTGGCATATACGTTGTTATTTCTATCACAAAGGAAATTCACCAAAAAAAATTTGAGATTTCTTTTAATGAATAAATTATAATGTTTTTACATACTATTATATTTGATTATTATTTCTATGTGATTCTATTTTAAAGTTCTAATACTTTATGCCATGCACTTACTCTTGTGACGTAAAAGATTGATATAAATATATATATGATTTTATATAATTAGTTTATACTAAAGATTTACAAATCATGATAACATCATTTTTAATACATGTTATTCTCCATACAACCTACTCATGATTTTTTTAAATTAAATCTACACAAAATATATATGTGATTTAAATTGTTTATCATTTGTTACTACAAATAAATTGGAAGACCTATAACTGAAATTCCGAAAATTTATGATGCATTTACTCATAACAAAATCTTAGGGCAATATCATATCCATATCATACCAGTGCCCGTTACAGAGACTTTACGAAAGTCTCCAAAATAATTTCAAAATGTCTAATAATAGATGAATTTTTTTTATACTGTATCTGATATCAAATTAGAAGTATTCGACACGCCTTTATATCAAGATAAAGTATTTTCTTTTTGTCACTATACAATACTTTTTGAACCAAGAAAAAGGATAATTGCTTAATTATTTGAGCACAAGGTATAGAATATTTACGATCACAACAATTCAATCAATTACGTAAACGACAGCATTGCCAAGCCGTTCATGATACCATTACAACTATGCTAAAAGTGAAGTGGCAATCATAATGTACGCTTGGAACTGGAATGGCAATTGGGCGGGTTGGGTTCGTTTTGGATCGGTTCCAATGGGTTGGTTGTCAAATGAGTTTGATTCTTAAATGGTTTTAAGGTGGAACCAAATTCAACCCAAAATGAAACCAAAATCAATCCAAAAGGGAACCAAGCTCAACCAGACTAAATACCTTACATATTTCATTATAATTTAGATTATTGGCAAACGATTTGGGTCTAACTTGAAATTTAGTTGGACCCAAATTGGAACCAATTAAGAACCAAATAAAATTTTCTTAAGAACCAATTCAATCCAAATTGAGTTGGAACTGTTGGAACCGTGTTCTGGATCATTTTGCCACCCCTACTTGGAACATAAGAAAGTGTCATTAGATATTCAATTCACATGAGTGATTCTTAGGGAATTTGCGACTTTTAACTCCCCATAAAATCACAACTATCTCGGTATGGTGAATTTTAATTAGATCTCACCATATGAATTAAACATAAAAGATGATTTGTGCTGAACTTTGCGTGGTTGAAACTCCTAAAAATAACTCATTTGACTCTTATAATTTCCCAAAAACGGGGAGTTTCTAACATTTGTATAGATGTAAAAACACATTATAAATTAACATATACGTTGGACATCCATAACTTAATGTAAGTAAATACCGTGTGTTAGGTATTCAGTCAGCTCTGAACATTAGGGCCGCCTCCGTCTTTCTCCTCCGTTTTAATGGTATACAAACACCGGAATTAAGCCTCATAAAGGCGGATGATCCTCTTCTGGAGTCTCTTGAGTCCTTGCTTTCCAACCCGGTTTTTCATCCCAATACATGTCATAGTATATGTGACCAGGATTTTGATTTGCAATACAACACCAAATGCCCGTGTACATCTTTACACGCTTCCTGAATCTTTTTTCTCTTGTCTGTTCATACAAATATGTGTTTTGAGTTATAAGTAATTATAGAACGGAAATGAAAAATTGAAAAAATGAACAAGAAAATGAACATGCCTTGTCCGTAAATCCTAAGAAGGCATCTTGCATGGATGAGAACTGAATTACTTTGACATCCTTGAAGGATGAAAATATGGTCTTGAACTGTTTGGAAGGAACTAGGTTAAGACAAGACACAAACTTTCTCCCAATGGGGAAAAGAACATAAATTAAAATAAGGGTCAATTACATAAACACCCTGCAAGAACTCTAATTACGAAAAAAACTCTTTTAAGGTTTGAGAAATGACCATAATTTTTCCTATTAGTAAATACATATCAACAATTCACCCCCTGTTACTAAAAGTATATTACAATTTTACCCCTTAATTCTTAAGTAGTTAGGATTTGAGAGGAGGTAATAGGAGGTAGGTAATTTAGAAAACCTTAGGGCTAGTGTTAATTAGGGGTGGCAATTGGGTTGAATGAGTCGGGTTTGGATCGGGTCCACTTAGGTTGGGCTTAAAGTGGGTTGAGTCCAATTGGGTCCAATGTCAAAAAATATTATAGTTGGACCCAAAGTGGACCCAAAAGTGGATCCAATAAGGACACATTATGAATAAAGTGGTGTAAGGGGTTGTTGTAGAGTGTAAAATGTAGATTATTGCCTCAAAGTAGAAAATAGGGTGAACCCACAAATTGGGCCCAATTTAAAATCCAATTGGACCCAAATATTATTAAAAGTCAATCCAGTTGAAACTAAATAACTAAAATGTTAGGACCCATCCCATTGAAAACTTAGTTTGATTTGGGTCCAAATATAGCATGGACCCAAATTGCCACCCCTAGTGTTAATTACCCAATAAATGACGGGGTGTACAATGTACATATAATTATCAATAAAAATAATGAAGGCTAATTAAAATCCAAATTACCGTTTCTTCTGTACTCCACTTAGGTAAATTGAGAGTTCTAACTTGACTTGTGCTGTTTGAAACTTCACAACCATGTGATCCTTCCGGACAAAGATGCACATCAAGCCATGAATATTTTACCTGAAAGAAGGGAGGGAAATGTTATGTATGCAGATAACAACAACATATTTATTTTATTTTCTTCTGTGTGAGTCCGAAATAAAAACCTGCTGGTGCACGGATGGATTGTTAAAGAAAGAATACTCTGTAAACTTAATCCCCGGTCCAAATTCCTCTTCTGGCAATTCCTTTAACATTACATTAACCTGCATTATAAATATTACAAACGGTATAAGAGAAATAAATAACAAACTCGCAAGAGCTATTTCAACTTGATCCAAAAATCTTTCATTACATAAACTCTTCCTGTGACTTTGTAAAATTAACAATAAATGGAAGATTTTAGGAGAGAAAATTAGGCGTAGTTTATTCCAAGAAAAGGGAACAAGTTTTTTGGATTACATCAAGTAGGACGAGAAATTGGCCAACATATGATTCCATGCCTTCAGTCCAATTTAACTCAACAATTAGCAAATTTACAAAATATAACTAACTTTCAACAGGCAACTTCACGCACCATATTTTATTAGAGAAAACCGATTTGACAGTTTTCTTTCTAATTCTTTTCCTTAAACATAAAAAGCCATTCCATTACTGCTTTCACAACAATCAATATTTTTTGACAGAAATCCTAATATAATATCCCTAGTCAAAATTTTAACATGTGTTTTTTTCCCAATAAATATAATATATGTCCTGTATTCTACTTCTCTCTTTTTTTAGCTTATTGAAGTCAATATTGTGCTTCCAAGAGTGTTGATAACTACCTCAAACACGCGATGCAAATGACATAAAAATGGCTCCCTAGTCAGAGTGGGTATCCGGATCCCTAGATGACCAAACCACAGCCTATCGAACCTGCACCATAGAGGAGGCATTACCTAAAATCACAAATAAGAACAAACATCAGAAAATAACTCCAAACAACATGTACCATGAAAAGACCACATCTAAGTCTCCTAATTTTCAAGATCTTATACCTTACAGAAAATATTATTATAGATGCGTATAAGCAAACAAAACTAGGTTAAAAGGAAGCACAAAAATGAGTGAGCTCTAAACAAAAGATGAACAAGTACCATTAGAATGGACAGATTCCTTAGAGAGCCAAAGAGCTCCAGACATAAGCTATCTATAGGAATAAAAATTAACAAATGTTCTGTGCTCTAAGGTAGGAACTAAAGATGTTTTGATGAGTATTACGAATTTATAAAAGCAGCAAGAAAAATGTGGCCAGGCATGTAAGATGACAAAGCTAATGCACCAGGAAGAGTTGATGAAAGATTTGCAAGAAAACAAATGCAAAGTAGATGAACATATTAAGTTGTTCATTCATATAGAAAGGAAAATCAAGGACGTGCTACCTATCCTGTAGCTCGAATACAAATATATGACAGGAGAAAAAGATTCTTCCGTCAAAGTAGTAAATCGTACTGAAACTTAGTGTATAAGGAGTTATGTGAAAGTTATAAAAGTTCTCACCAATGTGCGATTCAACAATGAAGCAATGGCAAGTGCAGTCCGTATTTGTTTGATCTGAAGATCATGGTTATAGTTAGCAAAATACATGGTTGGCTCACAATCCGACAACGAAAAGGGAAAAAAGGAAAACTTTACTTGGTAATTGATGAGAGCAAAGTGCGACTCAATGTTATTCTCTCCATCTATCAACAAGCTCTCTGGTATATTAGGTTTAAATGCAACGAATCCTGCTGCTGAAGATAGTAAAAAAAAATTAGAAATGAACTTGTTATTTTAGAAAGTGGAACCAAAGAAGGCTGTTAAATGATGATCTGCACACTTGGTTTATATGTAATCTTAAATTAAGCATAGAGACTACTGAATATTAATGATCCTATTTTTTAACATATAACTGCATTCATTGGTAATTCTTTTTCTAATGCCCTCTGTATTTCGAGACATAGCATCTGGATTCCATGTTTTATTCAAAACCAAGTCATACCAAAAGACCCTTTATCGTCAGTAGACAAATACTGATCTATAATATAATACCATACCACAAGAACAATACGACATAAGCCACCACATCGTTTACTGTTTTTTCTCTTTTAATTTGACATGCTACTTATTTAGATGGACTAAAGTATAGAGAATTCTAAAACAATAGAATCTGGAGCATCATAATATTCTGGGGGATCAAAGAAAACCATAGCTTCACGTAACGGATGGCGCTTACCGTCAGTACCAGCATACTGGAAAGTTGTATGCACAGCATAGGGCTCCGGCCTGAGTTGTTGGTACATGGCCTGCCAAGCAAGGCGTACAATTCAGTAAACCACCATATATGCTGCATTTATTCCTTCGGGATTTACAAATCATTTTTGCAAGAGGACAAATTGTTTATGCCATTTATTTATTGAATTTAATTATGTAACAATTCAATCTGCAATCAGGGGAAGGGGAGGTCACATTACCTGAACAAAGTAGGTATGCCCACTGCCGAATATGCTTGCTGGGAGAAGACCTAGCTTAAGGGTTCCATCGTAAGCATATATAAGACGACTGTAGTCATCAACAAGTGGACTCAGTTGCCTGTGTACAATATCATTGAAACCATTCTGATCCCATATCCTGTCATCAGTTCGAAGCAAATCTTTCCATTCGTTTGCTAATTTCATTGACGACTCAGTTGGCCTCCAGTGAAAAATTCTGATATTATAGGCAGAACCAGCTGTATACAGAAAAAAGTTTAAAATATATGGAAACGGTGCAGAAGTTTATTTATGTCCGATGTATATGAACAGGATTCAAAATGAAGGAAGATAATGGATATATATTTAAAGTTACTTGGCAGGTAAAGAATCTACTCTCTCAGTTTTATGGTGATTGCATTATACTCTTGTATTATTTTTCTTAAAGATACGGAAATTTCCCCACAGTATATCTTTTTTCCTTCTGCTGTAAAGAGGAATCCATCACTGATGGACTTATCTAATTTCACTACAATATTTACTTTTTCTTTTTTCCTTCTTCTGTAAATAGTATTCCATCACTGCTGTTATTCCCAGTACGCTGCAGGGCTCTGTTGAACTCTGTACACCAATTCCCTTTGGTTAAGAAAAGAGGAAAGAGCAGCTAAACAACAGAATGTCTTCCATATAACTTTTACCTAGTATCCAGTCGTCCAACGTGTCATCACCAACTGTTAGTGAAACTTGATCAGTGGAAGTCAACAAGTCTGCTTCAGGAAAGCGTGCAAGATAAGGGAGGGGATTCTGTTTGAAAAAAATTGCACATTGATTACAAAAATTAGCAGCAAGAAATTCACATTTCTCTTTTTCCTATATAAGTGAGTGGCTTGGAAAAAGAACAAGGGGCAACTGATAGAAGAATTAAAGTTAAGTGGAAAGAAAATGAAACCAAGGTGTATAAACATTTTATTTAACTTCAGAGATAGATAGTGAGTGTTAGTAAGCATTTAGCATTACACATATGTAGTGAATATTTTCGAATTTCGAGAATATTCAGATAAATCAACCCGCTTCGGTCAGTAGAAGAATGGATTTCAAAAACAGAACAACGTGCATGCGGACATACATGTATAACACAAATAATGCATAGGCGCCCCCACACACGCGTGCGCACACACACACACAGAGAGAAACATGCAAGCTACAAAAGTGGTGCCTCCACTCGCGTTTGGATATAAGCAATTAAATGAAGCTACCAACACAATAACTATTTGCTTTGATATCAATAATTACCAGCAGCAGAAGAGAGACATACAGAAACATGCAAGCTATAATAAAAGTTGTGCCCTTGCTCTCGTTTGGCTATAAGCGACAAAATGACGCTACCAACACAATAACAGTATGCTTAATTTGATACCAATAATTACCAGCAGCAGGAGAGAGAGACAGAGAGAGAGAGAGAGAGAGAGAGAGATGCAAGCTACAAAAGTGGTGCCTCCGCTTTCGTTTGGATATAAGCAACAACATGAAGCTACCAACACAATAACAATTTGCTTTGATACCAATAATTACCGGCCGCAGAACAGATAATAGCAGAAAAGTAAGAAGTCCAAACTATGAATCAACTCATTGGCAATATATCTGAAAGTGCTTAAAAATGCAAGAGACTATTAAGCATGAAAATACCTTTAACCAGATCATGTCATTATCGCACATGAGCAGTTCAAAGCCGAACGGTAAGATAGAATCTATCAGAACAACCTTCTCTCTTCCCATCTTGTGAAATGTTGGCAAGCCCCACCCAACATCTATTGTGCTCATGTGACTACCCAAATCAAAAACTGGAACACCCTTCCAATAAAGAGCCTCCAGCAGCTTTGTGTCCATTGCACCTTTAACAGTTATCCTTTTTTTGTTAGACTACAAGACAGTTAACGAGCATAGCCAAATGTTATTTCATAGAGAGAGAATTCACAGAATACTGACCAACTATGAGGTTATCAACACCAATGTCAGTCAAGTGTTTAACCCAAGTCAGAATGAAATCCATGAAAGCGAAGTTACCAAATGTCACAATTACAACATTATCCTTCACTCTTTGTTGAACTAGCTCCTTTGTTAATTTAAAGGTCTTCAAATGTGGCATCTTTGAACCAGGAGAGGGAGCATCCCATATAGGTTTCAGAATTTTTCTTTGAGTTCGGGAGGCTGAATCTGGTACTACACCTAAAAGTTCTTGGTGAGAAGAATTAGATTCTTCTCTGAAGAATGGTGCATGTGCTTCTGTAATATGCAATGATTCAAAGAAATAAATAAGTAAATAACACTAAGTGAGAAGAAATGATTAACTATATTGATCATCGTAGAGACATACTTACTGCGCCCGACCACGTTGAAAGAGTTAAAGCTTTAGAAACTAAACATATATAACACAAAAACAATTCCTATGCTTATTCTTATTATCAGTAAAAATGAAATTAACTTTCAGTTGCCATACTCATTTCTGAAAAAAAATTAGAATAAGGTCCCAGAAGTGGCACGGTTACTCAGAAACTGACGACTTAACTCACTAGTATCGAACCTTTTAAAACATTTAAGAAAGTGAAAGATTGAATTTCTGAATATATGACTAAAACACTATCTTAGAACATTGATTTGAACATAAGAGCAGAATTTTTGTGTACAGGTGATAATACACAAATTAGAACTCTCAGAACAAATTTAAGCTGCAAATATTATATGAACCCTAAGGACCTCATTGGTTATCAACTTGGATCCAACTTTCCGAGCAGTTTCTTGTACAACTTAAACCATCAAACAGTGACAGTCAACCAGACCCACAATAAACACCCCTGAATCTAATACCTGAATTCAAATGTACTGAAAGATGCTACCTAACTAAAAACTACATTTCAAGTTATCAAATGTGGAAACAAATAACTTTTCTCTGAGTTTTTCTCTCCTTGTGAGAAAAGAATCATATAGCACATTATGAAATATATACAAAAAGATACGCGTAACTCTCAGTATCTAGTATTGTTTCTGTTTTTAACACACTTTAAGATCAATTACAAGATAAAAACTTTCCTCATAGGACTCCCTCATAAAGATCAAGATCAAACCAGAGTTGATACGAACATGAATAAAACACACGAAACAGAAGATCTACAGCTTAAAACGTAATGTCATCACAAATATCAAACTTCCACATGCCTCCCTACTTCAAATAAAATATAGAAATCGTTTTAAATTCATCAAACAAAACATTTGCATGTATCACCAAGCAGCAGCTATTCATTGAGTCTAAATATACGACAAGTCAACACCAACACTTATTCGATCAATGTCCTAAAAATTACAGTCAAATTGAACTATAACAAATCCACATATAAACTTAAATAAACAGATAGATAAAAGTAAAATCAAACATTAAAGCATGAAAAAAAAAAAAAGCAAACACTACAAAATTCAAAGCGCAACAGTATCTACATTCAAAACATAGTAGCTTAAATTTAAAAAACAAAAAGAGTTGATTCATCACCTGAAATGGAAAATCTCGTAGAAGAAACTGAACTCAAACCGGAAAAAACAAAAAAAGTTGACACTAATAATCCGATAATCACAGTAACGTAGATCGTCAAGAACAATGACTTCGAGCTCGATACCTCCTTCAATGGATTATTCCAAGCCATTTCCTATAAACATCAATCACTTTCTAAAATTCTCAGAGGAAGAGGGGTTTTACAGTATTACAATTTATTGTTAGTAATATCCATTGGCTTTTTAAATGGAGTTAGTTTGTATGAATATTCTCCGTGTTAGTTTAATATCCATTGCCAAATGTCCTAAGCTTTCGATATTTGGCATCTACACCCTTCAACTTTTAAATATTGGCATCAACACCCCATCTTCTACTTTTGCACTAAATTTTCTAGTAAAAAGACAAAAAAATCATTCCACTTTTAACTAAAAAATTGTTAAATTGTATAATTAGTTGCAGAATAAAATAATATTACTAAATGATATATTAATTAAAAAAAATAAGATAGCATCTCAAAGTTAACTTTTTCAAAATACGTTCATATTTCTAAACTTAGAATTTAGTAAAAAATATTTTAATATCGAATCTTTACGTACCAAATAGATATTAGTTAAAATAGTAACTTTTTTTTTTTAGATTTGACATTTTATTAAAACACAATTGTCAATTTGAGAAAAAAAAAGTGCTCTAGAAGCGCATTTGCTTTTTTTTCAACTAATACTTTCAATAGGTTAATACACTATTTCTGCACGCTAGAAGAAGTTTTTGAATTTATTATGAAAAATTATATTTGAGTATATATAGTGTTGGACATATAAAGATTTTTTTTTAGAATTTAGTAATGTACTAATAGTATTTTATAAAATGAGAAATTAAACTTCAGTAATGTACATTACTTATGATATTAGTAATGTACATGTTTATGTAAAATGTATAAACATACTTAAGCAATAAGATTTTTATTTAAATAGAGAACTAACTATTAATGAATATAATTTTTTAGGAGTTGTGAGTCATATTTTTTAGAATTTTTTATTATGCACCACTTATCATTTATTTCATTCTCTTTATATCGTTTGATGATATTTTGATTTTTTTTTATTTTTAATAGATTATAAGTGAAAAGTGATGGGTATTTTAGTTTTTTATAAGTAAAAATGATGAAAAATAGTACCAATGGGAGGTCCATGCCAATTTTTCAAAGTTGAGGTGTGTGAATGTCAAATGTCTAAAATTTAGGGGAGGTGGATGCAATTATCCCTAAATACCCTTGTAGACAAACTCAATTTTCTTCTTCTTATTTATTGATCTTATACACATCAATATTTGTAATAAACGTGTTAGTTTTCCATAATTACATGAGGGTAAAAGAGGATTTTTTTTTAAAGTTTGTCTTTGATCAATAAGTGAACCTTGATTTTGGTATGAAGGTAAATGGAATAATACTTTTATTTTTCCATTTAAACTAAATGTTATTTGATACATTGCTAGTCAACTTGTTTAGAAAATGTAGTGATTTAATTTAAGATTATATAATGATATCAAATAATATAAAATATGAAACCATTTATTATGGATTTCTAATACTAAAAAATGACAAATTAATATATAATTGAGTAATTTCACATATAAAAATGGCGTTGTAGCTGGATACTTCTCAAGTGGCACTAAATCAATTGATTTGTTATACTAATTTAGTCACAAAAATAGTTAGTAGAAGGAATATTGGCATGGACGTGGGACCAAGTAGTAGCTGGTTCAAAATTGTAGAGGGTCTTTAACTTATCATTGTTTATAATATATTTGATTATAATAATTGGTGATTAGGTTTTTAGCTGGATACATTTCACATTTTTTGTTGTTGAAGAAAGCCTATTAAAAGAAGACCTCATTACCAATCTTTAAAATTAAAATATACATATATATACAAGTCAATACAAATTGGTTCATGGTAAAAATGTACCATTTTTTCATAAATTTGTGTGTTTGTGACGTGGAGCCTGTGTTGATAGGTAATTTATAAATACTTTTGTAATTGACATTTGATTTAGAGTTAGTTAATGCTCTCAGGATAATTTTGACAAATGGGGTCTAACAAAGTCGATTTGTCCCATGTCACACATTTAACACTCACACACTGCTAATCCCATATGAAATATGTGATGTAAGATAGACTGAGTCTATTGGACCTTGTATGTTTTAGAGTTTCTTTTGACTTGATAAATATATGTATATATGTATGTATGCATCTATGATGCACGGACACGTGATACGGCACACGACACGACATGAACACGGGACACGGTATTTTAAAAATGTTAGAACACGACACGGCCTTGAAACTGCTAATAAAATGTGTATATATAAATTAATATATATATATATATAAATTCATTAATTTACGTTAAATATATAAATTAGTCTTTTAATTCTAATTTAAATGACTGGTTACAGAAATAAACTATAAGAATGACTATTGTACATTATAAATTTGTATTTGATTTGTAAAGTTATATATGCTTGAAAGAAAAATAAATACTTTAGTTTTCAAAATCACAAAGTAAGTGAAATAACATCAAGTGTCACAAATAATGCATACATAATATACATACCCTCTAACTGCATCCATTACAGTGTTCATATTTTATTTTTTTATTTTATTTAAGCAAACAAATTTATTTTTATATTGGACACGGTGTCGGACGAGTGTCGTGTTCGATCAGGTGTCCAATACGACACGTTATGATTTTTTGAATTTTTCGTGGATTAGAGGTATGCATGTATGCAGGCATCAACTAGTAAAGTTATTAGTAATTGGAGATGGAATAATTCATTATAGAGTTCAAATTCATGTCCTATTAATGATAAAAAAAAAAAGAATTAACCACTAATTGGAAGTTGAAATAAGCATTCCTTGCAATAATATAAGCAAGGGGAGTATCCTCCATCTTTAAGATTTTTTTTGATTCAATGTTTAATTACATGTGGGAATAATTCTATCACAAAAAAATTGAAATTGATTCATGATGGACTATAAATAACTAAAATCCAAAAAAATAATAAGAATCACTATTCTTTATACTTTTGGGAATAATTATTCTAATGGGAACGCACATTTCCAACACAAAAATATACCAAACATATGTGCAGTGCAGAATGGGATGTGTTTCTTTATTTCAAATTTTTATTTCATCTTCTATTCCATTGTATTAGATGTTTGACACGTGTAATTTTATACATGCACTTATTAAAATATCTGATGTGTGTATATATACACATGTCAACCCTACAAGAGTGGAACACAAGATGGAACATAAAATTAGAATAGAAAATCTAATCTCGTATAGAATAGAACTCGAAAATGCCCATTCCATTTTTACCAAATTCTAGTGTACTAACCAGAGTTCTTAAAATGTAAACTATACTCTAATAAAGGTTCAAAAATTACTATGGCTGGCAATATTATGATATTGTATGTCATTTTTATTTGTATACTCTTGACCTCAATGAAATGAAATGATCCAATTTCTAAAATAAAAGCAAAGAAACCGAAATTTGTTGCTTTGTTGTCAAATTTGGCCTTGGAATTTTGACTAATAATTGAAACATATATCGACATTCCTTGAGATAAAAGTTGGTATAAATACTCAAACATTTGCTGAGAGGTATCATCATATATAATTAAGTATTACCAAATTGAAGACAATAAGATAATTACTATAATGCTTATTTTTATAGCCTTTTGGTTGATCTTATAAAAAAGACAAGTTTAAGACCCTTATGCAGTTGATTATTACTCACATGCATAAGACACTTATTTTGGATATTCTCTCTAGTGAATAAACCCAAATAGTTGAATATTGATTGAATTCTCAAATCATATTATTTTTTAATGAAAAATCCTGATTATTTTGGAGGGTATTTTTCTCATTTTAAGATAATAGTATTAATAAGATAATCTAGTATGTGTCTGGAGACACAAGATTGAATTTTAAATTATGTTTCATTCTTCTATTCCACAAATGTAGATATGTGACACGTGTCAGAAAATTACACATGTTACACATCCCTTAATAAATGTATTTGTGAATTACACGCGTCACATATCTATATTTGTGGCATAGGAGATTAAAACACGATTTGGAACAGAAAATCTTATCCAGTAAGACAGAATTAATTATCCAAACTCTATCTTCTTTAATATTTAATATTATAACATTACTTCCAATATTCTTATATCATTTGATTCGTTCCTAAAACCGTCAACCCGTCCCAAAAAAAAATGAATAATATAATACATGTCCAAATCAACTTATGCACTCTATTTAAAATGACAAGACATGCCTAGACAGAAGCAAGGATGTGGTTTCTTGGTTTCTCCACAACAAGCACAAGAAGCTATTTGATCATAGGTGCAATAACACTTGTTATCATTCTAACAATCATACTAAGGAAATGGGCTGTCTATTTTGAATCATCCCAATCCCATCAAGACAACAAATGCTCAAACAAAATACTTAATCAAAAGTGTAATAAAGATTCATCTACTTCTGGGATAAGAACATATTCTCTAGAGGAGTTAAAGATCGCTACAAGTGATTTTAGGGTTCGGGTCGGTGTGGGGGCCACATCGTATGTGTACCTTGCCGAGCTCGGGGACAAACGGTTCGGGGCGGTAAAACGGGTCATGGAGGAGAGAGGTGGCAGCCAGAAGATGTTTTTGGATGAAGTTTCGGTTTTGCTCAGGATTTCACATCCTAATTTGGTGGGCTTGATGGGATTCTGCATGGATAAAGGTTTGATATATGTGATGTTATATATGTTGTTTCTTTATATATCTTCAACGTACATATATCGAAGAAAATAACATATGACTCTTAAAGTAATTTTTGACGATTTTTAAGTGAATGTTATGCATGAAATTTGAGATATAGTTACGTTAAGATATTTTACGAGTTTAGATATACTCGTGTAATGTTCATTATTTCGAATCAATTGAGCTCATTCTTTTATGTGTCCATTGAGTCTCTAGACAATTTTATCTTCTTTTTTTTTCTGATTTAAAAATTTGCTTCTAAAATCAGGTTTATAATAGCTAGGACAATCAGATTAAGTGTTCATTTATATGACATAACTTTATGATGAATAAGATGAAAAAAAAAATCAGAAGATTAAACAATATTAAATAAATAGAAATCATTAACATATAATTGTTTTTTCTTATATTTAGCATTTAAAGTAAATAGATTTAACATTTCATCTATTTTTTTTGTAAATTAATCTAGTTTACCGAATAAGTTTAACATGAATAGAAGAAGCAGTGACAAAATATATAATATAAAATATTTGAAATTCATGCATCCTTTATTTATATTTTTCGATGTGCGATGCTTACTACACAATTATGCTTTTTCTCTGTATGAACACGTAATCTAAGAAGCAATATATGCAAATTTTGCCAATTCTAGAAAAAAAAACCTGATTCTTAAATCTATTTATAATAGCTTAGAACAATAAGATTAAGTGTTTACTTATATGAACAAACTTTATGATGCAATAAAATGAGAAAAAAAATCAGAAGATTAAATAACATAACTATATCGAAAGTAATAACATAAAATTGATTTTTTCCTTTTATATTTAGCATTAAAGTACCTAGATTTAACATTTCATTCATTTGGTTGTAAATTAATCTAGTTTACCGAATAATTAACAAGAATACAAGAATTTGTGAGAAAATACGTAACATAGAATCTTTGAAATTCATGCATCCGTTTATTATATTTTTCCATGTGCAATGCTTACTACAATACGCTTTGTCTCTGCATGAACCCATAATTTAAGAACCAATATATGCAAATTCTACGAAGTTTGAAAAAAATAAAATAAAAAAAATAACTGATTCCTAAAGTCATTTAGATAGTACTTAAAGGGAGTCGAATAAATTTTTCATTTTCTCATGCACAAATATAATTACGTGATTTAAACCATCTTCTCAACTCACTTACCCAATATATATCTATTGAAAAACAGGAGAACAACTCCTACTCCTCGAGTACGTCCCGAACAAGAGCCTCTTCGATCGAATGCACACCCCCCAAGGCCAATCCAACGGCCCACTATCATGGTCCAATCGCCTCAGCATCGCACTAGACATAGCCTACGCCCTCGACTACCTCCACTCAGTAGCCGATCCCCCAGTCATCCACCGCGATATCAAGTCATCCAACATTCTCTTAACCAACGATAACCACGCAAAACTAGCCGATTTCGGGCTTTGCAAGCTAGGAAACGACACCCAAAGTGCCCACACGCCGATTGCTATAAAGGGCTCACTTGGTTATGTCGACACGAATTATGTAAACACGGGTTTGGTATCACCCAAAAGTGATGTTTATAGCTATGGGGTTTTACTTCTCGAGCTAATCACGGGCCTTAGGGCCTTGCAGGGCTCGTTTACTTTAGCCGAATGGACCGAAGAGGGTCGAAAGAGTGATAGTATGGAGGTTTTGGTTGGGATTTTGGATCCTAAACTTGAGGGTGATGTGAATCATGAACAACTAAGGGTTTTAGTGGATGTGGCTAATCTTGCTTTACTTGAAAATAGTGAGGCAAGATTGGATATGGCACAAATTGCATATAGAATTTCGAGTTGTATGGAAAATGTTGAACCTCAATTAGAGTTACCGGTTTAGAATTGTTTTTTTGTTAGTGAAAATTTTACATTTTGTACGTAAATATTAATATCTTAGCCAATGTATAGATAATGTCTAAACCAGGAAATTTAATTTCAGTTTCTTGAGTATAAATCTAGTCTTGTTTGCATTAAATTTAGAAAAAAATTGAATGAAGCTATTTGCTAATTCTTAATAGAGTAGTCAATTTCTTAATATCCTGTGATAGGCCAATCCATTAAGATTAGTGGGCTAAATTAGTTCGGTCCATTTCAATTTGTGGGTCGATTTGGTTCGTATCCTACTCGATCCGATCCAATAATATCTTATAATTAAAATCCGATTATGTTATTTTGTAATATCTTATAATTAATAATACATTAATTTCAAAACAAAGTGTAGATAAGGCTTTCTTTCGCTTTAACAAACCAGTCAATTAATGCTCGTTAAGATTGACTCAAAACATATATCTGCCCCATACTAGTCTATTTGTAATCTTAATTATTAACTAAACAAAGCTTTCAAAGTGATTTAACTACTTTAACTCTTGGGAGTAACCTACAGATATGACCCTCTAATAAACACGATTATCACAAATAATTATTTAACAATTATGCATTGAATTTGATAACATCGTCAAAAAAAATGTTTTGAATTAATCGTCATGACCCACAACTTGCATGTATATGCATGTGTATATATATATATATATATATATTATGCATGTACGTAGTCCTTCACAGTCCATCATTTCCTGTCTTGTTCGAATTATAATTAAAAATATAGATAGATATTTTATATATTGTGAGTTTGAGGTACAATTCAAGCCCATACCTTTATGCCTCAATAAATAATTTTATATGTTTTTCCACTGAAAAATAAGAAAATATTCTTTTTAAAATAATTAAAAGAACTTATGGAATTACAAATTAATTTGATGTTCTCAACCTGGTATTCTCCACTGGTTTTGTCTCGCACATAGGATTGTGTTGCATCATGTGCATGTGCAGAAGACGTAAATAACCACTTCTCTATGCATGTTCAATAACATAAAAAGGCTATGTAAGCATAAAATCGTAATTGCCAAAATCTTCAACAATATGATTTTCACATGTAAGCATAGATCGAAGAAACATACCTTGATCCATAACAAGATTCGTAGTAGCGGAAACGATGAAACGATTTATCTCCGGAATTGTATTTCTCTCTCTTGACCCCTTTAAACTTGAATGATTTTCTTGATGGATAGAAATATCGTAATGGGTTGAGAGAGGATCAATTCCTAGGGTTTTCTTTATATAGACCCACCATCAGGGTATTTTAGGAATTTACCTTTTCTAATCCTTAACCAATTAGAATTACCCTTATATTATTAAACTACCTAATGTATATAAAACGTGGGCCACATCATAACAAAATACCCACTTCTAATAGAAGTAGGAATATACGTGGGTTTACATTCTCCCACTTGGCCCATGTGCCATTATACATACCATAAGGTTTAATAATAAACGTAATTGCGCATAGTATAGGGTAACTCATCATTATATTGGTTAAATCATAAAGTCACCATTAAGCATGACAACCAATAAGGATCATAGCGGTTGTACATCAATTTGTCGACATAGTCCCTTCTATGTATCACAATACTAGTCTCATACTCAACATGACACGTAATAAGGTATTCAATAACGATCCAACATAATGTCTTTGTCAGAGACAATATCTTGTTTCACATAATGCATTAATGTATATACTAATCATAAGAAACAAGATCCATATATCCATAACAGAAACAAAATAAATGAGCTCAGAGTGTCAATCACATGATAACATAAAACATAAACAACTTTAACGATGACATTCAATAATCCCCATTCTTTCGACATGTTCAGTAAATGTCTTAGGGGGCAATCCTTTTGTCAACGGATCTGCAACCATAAGATTTGTGCTAATGTGTTCGATTGACACTCTTTGTTTCTGAACTTCTTCTTTAACGGCAAAGTATTTCAATTCCATATGTTTAACACCTTTCGAATACTTGTCGTTTTTAGAAAAGAAGACTGCTGCGGAGTTATCACAATAAATTTTCAGCGGCTTGGCAATAGTGTCAACTATTCCAAGTCCCGAAAGCCATAAACCATGAACTGTAGCCTCGAAGCATGCTACAAACTCAGCTTCCATAGTGGATGCAGCAATGACAGTCTGCTTCGCACTTTTCCATGAAATTGCTCCTCCAGCCAAGAGGAACAAATAGCCGAATGTGGATTTTCTTGAGTCCACACATCCGGCAAAGTCTGAATCTGAATACCCAATCACCTCGAGGTGATCAGATCTTCTATAAGTAAGCATATGGTCTTTCGTTCCTTGCAGATACCTCAAAACTTTCTTTGCAGCTTTCCAGTGATCTATTCCCGGATTACTTTGATACCTACCCAACATTCCGACAGCAAAACTGATGTCTGGTCTGGTACAGGTCTGTGCATACATCAAGCTTCCAACAATGGATGCATAAGGAATTTGTTCCATCTGATTACGTTCCAATTCATTCTTTGGACATTGATTGAGACTAAATTTATCTCCCTTCTGAATTGGAACGACACTTTTAGAGCATGTGTTCATTTTAAACCTCTCTAGAACTTTAGTAATATATGCTTTCTGAGACAATCCCAACAATCCTTGTGACCTATCACGAAATATTTCTATTCCTATCACATAGGATGCCTCACCCATATCCTTCATCTCAAAGTTCTTAGAGAGAAATTCCTTAGTTTGACGTAATAAACCAAGATCATTAGTAGCTAGCAAGATGTCGTCAACATACAAAACCAAAATTATAAACTTACTCCCACTGATCTTCAGATATATACATCGGTCAACGATGTTTTCATTAAATCCAAAAGATGTAATGGTATCATTGAACTTAAGATACCATTGTCTGGAAGCTTGTTTAAGCCCGTATATTGACTTCTTAAGTTTACACACCATATGTTCTTTTCCATCAACCACAAAACCTTCAGGTTGATCCATAAAAACTTCCTCATCTAAATTCCCATTCAGAAAAGCAGTTTTCACATCCATCTGATGGAGCTCTAAATCATAATGAGCAACCATTGCCATAATAATCCTTAAAGAGTCCTTTTTAGAGACAGGTGAAAAGGTCTCTTTGTAGTCGATACCGTCTTTCTGAGTAAAACCTTTGGCAACGAGTCTAGCCTTGTGTCGTTCGATATTGCCATTTGAGTCGCGTTTGGTCTTGAAGACCCACTTACAACCAACTCTTTTACAACCTTCAGGCAATTCAACAAGGTCCCAGACTCCATTATAATCCATTGATTTTAGCTCTTCTTTCATGGCATCTAACCATTTAACGGAACTCTCACTTTCTATGGCTTGTGAAAACGAAACTGGTTCATTATCGATTCCTAAGTCGGATTCCGACTCTTGTAGATAGACCACATAATCACCAGAAATTGCAGGTCTCCGTTGTCTTACAGACCTTCTTAATTCAATTTCTTGTGGTTGATCTATCATTGGTTCATTGATCATAATAACTTCATTATGTGGTGTTTGGTCGTTAATTTGTTGTTCTTGCAAATCATTAGCATGATCAACATGTACAAGAACAACAACTTGAGAAGAAGGCAAATGCAAAGGAATTTGCACTCTAACTTCTTGAATTTCCACTTTTTGTGTCTCTAAACTCCCACTAACTTCACCATTCTCAATGAACCTAGCATTTCCAGTTTCAACAATTCTCGTACTATGATTAGGACAATAAAATCTATACCCTTTAGATTTTTCTGGATAACCAATGAAGAAACCACTGATTGTTCTTGAGTCCAGTTTATTTTCATGTGGATTATATATTCTTACTTCCGCTGGGCAACCCCAAACATGCAGGTGCCTTAAACTGGGTTTTCTTCCCGTCCACAGTTCAAAAGGTGTCTTAGGAACTGCCTTACTAGGAACCCTGTTTAATAAATATACAGCGGTCTTTAAAGCATGCATCCACAATGATTTGGGTAAAGATGAGTAACTTAACATACTCCTAACAATTTCCATCAAAGTACGGTTACGCCTTTCTGCAACACCATTTTGTTGCGGTGTTCCTGGCATTGTGTATTGAGCACAAATACCACGACTTTCTAGAAATTTAGCAAATGGACCAGGGCACTGTCCACTTTCATCATATCTACCATAATATTCACCACCTCTATCAGATCTAACAATTTTCACCTTTCTGTCTAATTGTCTTTCAACTTCATTGATAAATATCTCTAAGGTATGTACCGATTGAGATTTATCATGCAACAAATAGACATATCCATAACGTGAAAAATCATCAATAAAGGTGATAAAATACTTTTCTCCACCAAAAGATGGAATATCAAAAGGCCCACAAATATCGGTGTGTATTATTTCAAGGAGTTGTGAGCTTCTTGTGGCTGTTTTCTTAAGTGTGTGTTTTGTGTGCTTACCCTTAATGCACTCAACACAAACTCCGAGATCAATAAAATCTAAATTGGGAAGGATTTCATTCTTTACCAATCTCTCGATTCTTTCTTTGGATATATGACCCAAACGTTTATGCCACAAGTAAGCCGACGATTCATTACATAATCCACGTTTAGTTCCAACATTATGATGCAAGGTCAAAAGAGTCTCAGCGAAAAGGGGATCAAGTTTTAGTTTGTATAAACCATCACAAAGAAAACCAGAACCGATAAAAAGATTTTGTTTGAACAAACTAAAACATCCGTTACCAAATTTAAAAGAGTATCCAGCTGAATCGAGTTTCGACAACGAAATTAAGTTGCGAGAAACAGAAGGAACATAAAAAGTTTGAAAAAGATCTAAATGATGCCCAGTATCTAAAGTTAAACGGTAAGTCCCAATGGCTTTAACTGGGGCTTTGACTCGATTCCCCATGAAAATAAATTTTTCGTTTTGGCTTATGGTTTGGGTCGTAAGAAATCCTTGCATCGTATTTGAAACATGAGTGGTACAACCAGAATCAATCCACCAAGTATTATAAGGAACTTCAGCTAAATTTGATTCGAAACATACTAAAGCACTAGGCTTACCTTGCTTTTCGAACAATGCCTTACGTTTCAAGCAATCTTTCTGATAGTGACCGGTCTTTTTACATAATCGGCACGTATCACTGCTTAGTTCCTTCTTCAGTCTTGCTGCAATATTCGTCATTTCAACGATATGCTCATGCATGGTACGAGAACCATCGAACTTCATGGTGGTTAACGTACCCATCAGTGTCCCAGCAAGCGACTTATCAGCCGACTCAGACTGGGAGCTTTCTTCCACATACTTCATAAATTCCTTAGCACTTTCAGTTTTCTTAATTATGGACTTGATGTTGTTTCCTACAGTCATTCGCATGAACATAAGGCTCAGTCTGTTGGATCTTTCCCAAGCTTTATGAAAAGATCGATCCTCAGTGCTGCTAGAATCAGTAAGAGCAGCGGGTTTCTCACTTAAGAGTGCTAAATCAAGATCCAGAACACCGAGGTGAAACTGAACTTGTTCACACCATTCAAAGAAATTAAGCCCATTAAACTTAATAACAGACTCAGCTTGAGAATGAAGAGAAACGGGGGCAGATGCTGCAAAACATAATATATGCTTACACTTTAATGCTTCGAGTAATAAACTTAATCTGTATTACAGATTCAGAAACATAATTGTACATGAGCGTATATTGTAGAACACCTTTGGGTGAAACGACAACATACGATAATCAAGCGTAATTGTAGTTCACCTTTGGGTGAAACAACATAATAAAATTAATCTTTAATACAGATTTATAAACATGAATGTATATTGTAGATCACCTTTGGGTGAAACAACAACATACAATAATCAAACGTAATTGTAATTCACCTTTGGGTGAAACAACAATGTTCGGTAACTTAAACATAACATAATTGATGCTCAAATAGTTTCACATAATTGGTAATTAACATTCACAAATTAGATATATTCGCAATCTTTGGATATACTAAAATATCTAACCGATCACATCAATTCACCACGATAATGTTCATGAATTATAAAACGAGTAATCAACCTTTGGGCGATCCAATAATATTTTATAACCATGAACTTTATTGAATATCATGAAGACATTCACTTGATAAGCATCACATAAGTCGAATCAAGAAATTTATTCAATTCATATAACATAATCAAATTTCTTGCTTTCGATTAGTAAAACACAAGTAGATCATAATTAGGGTTTCACTTGATGAAACTCTATTTTGTGTGCAAGTTGTAAAACATACTAAGAATTCACATCTCACTGCCATCACATAAATCCATACATAAACCCATACATAAACATATATACATATAATATATATATATATATATATCTAATCATGCAACAGATAACGAAAACCATTAACTCATACAATCACCATAATCTGAAAATTTCAGCATGAATTATATCATCTTTATATATTACTTAATCATGCAAAGTCATGCAATTTGTTTATAGAAAACCGAAACAATATTATGCGATTAAATTTAATTCAAAAACATGATCATAAAATAAAACATTCATGAATAATATTTAATCGATATTCACATAATAATATTCGAAAATCGAATCGATTAATTCGAAATCATAATCATAAAAAAAAATTGTTCATGAATAATATTCAATCGATACACACATAATAATAATCGAAAATTGAATCGATTGATTAAAGGAAAATCATATGTTTTCAATCAAGGCTCTGATACCACATGTAAGCATAAAATCGTAATTGCCAAGATCTTCAACAATATGATTTTCACATGTAAGCATAGATCGAAGAAACATACCTTGATCCATAACAAGATTCGTAGTAGCGGAAACGATGAAACGATTTATCTCCGGAATTGTATTTCTCTCTCTTGACCCCTTTAAACTTGAATGATTTTCTTGATGGATAGAAATATCGTAATGGGTTGAGAGAGGATCAATTCCTAGGGTTTTCTTTATATAGACCCACCATCAGGGTATTTTAGGAATTTACCTTTTCTAATCCTTAACCAATTAGAATTACCCTTATATTATTAAACTACCTAATGTATATAAAACGTGGGCCACATCATAACAAAATACCCACTTCTAATAGAAGTAGGAATATACGTGGGTTTACAGGCTAATGTTTTTAACTCATTCAATCTGAACACAATATCAAGCCGCCAAAATGCTGTTGAATGATGCCTTTTTCTGGTCATGTATATATATATATATATATATATATATATATATATATATATATATATACACTTTCTTTGGGATTTTTTACAAATCACCCTTGTATTAGATTAAAATTTCTAAAAAGCTCATCTATTAAAAAATAATGCCTTCTATGTTATCTTATTTCTTCTATATTATCTTATTTCTGTGTAAAATCCCATTTTCAGTTTGAAAACGAATGTATTTTTCATGTTTTTGACATTTATTAACTCTATCTAACTTTTAAACTATATGAAAGTACATAAAATACCAAATTAGCCTGTTACTAGTTTCAAATGATTTTTTTAGCAATTTTAAACCTACTTTTTTGACAAATGATTTTTTGTAGTAATTCTAAACTAACACGAAAAAACAATTATATAAAAAAAAACTTTTCTTTGTGAAACTTCATAAATATTTATGTAAAATCTTGTTATACGTGGTGGAAAATTAGTACAATTTATATTTCTTTTTCACCACATGCAATTCTCCAAGAACTCAAGCATGTTTCATAGTAAAATATAAATGTAATGCGTAACACCAAAAGACAATATATATATATATATATTGACAAGATAGCAATATATACATATATATCAAAATTGACATTAATAAGATATTAAGTGGTAATATCTTTATTTGGTAGTATTATCAACCAAATTGGTCACAACAACTTGGTTCCGTCGACAATATATGTTGTCACATAATTATTAGTGGCGAGTATTGTTATCACTACAAGAAAATGCACTTCTCATGACAAAAATAATTGTAACGAAGCTATTATTTGTCGCAAGAACCGCTTTCTTGTAAGAAAGAACATCAATCCTTACAAAAAAGTTGTTCTTTGGTAACGAATATGCTTTTTCGTTACAAAAACTAAGATTTTGTTACAAAAGATATATATTTTTAGTAACAAAGTAAATATATCGTTACTTTAAATGATTTTTCCTTACCAAAGTAAAAAACCCATTCCAGTTAAATGTTTTTGTGACAATTTTGTATATCTTTTTGTAACAATGTTTGAATTGTTACAATAAATTTATTTTGTAACAATAATGATTCCTTACACCAAGTTTAATAGTTTGAACCCTTTCTCTTATGTTGCCTTTATGTTCCCGGATGGTGAAAATCCCACCACATATTTTTTATTCTTCACATCTCCCCCAAAACAATTTCAGAACCCTAGCCACCGTAACCGCTGTTTCATTTGCAAGGCTGCGTCGTGTTCCTACAGGAGAGAGAGGTAGGAATGAGTGCCCTTCTAGATTTCATGTTTCTTTCTTTATGAATACTGGGTTTTTTCTCTCAGAATGAATCTCTGCTTTGGTTCGAAAAGAGTTTGAAACAACAATGAAAATTTGATTTTTTTTTGTTTATCTTCACTTATTGCGCCACCCATCAAGAAGTGTGCTTTCGGTTTTTTTTTTTTATCGATTTCTTTTATTGGAAAGAATTTTCAAATTGTTACCAATAAAGCCCTGAATTTCTGTTCTCGAATCGGATGATTGAAATCAGTTTATTTTTCTGTTGTTGGGTTTTTGGGCATAATTTTTCTTGGATCGGTAGTATAGGGTTTGATCCACAGAGTAAAGGACTTATGTTTCTCAAAATCTTAAAAGTATGTTGAATGCTAGATACACTGTGATTGAATACTAATATAGAACTACTTGAGTTCAATTTGGCAGTTTGGATTTTAAATTTTATTTAGGTTACTTCTGTTGTTTATGCAGCTCCATTTAGTGCATACTTGATTAAAATTTACACATATAATGGATTGAGATGGTACTCAGAAATCAATATTCAAGCATGAAGAGTCATTAAGTCTTCTACTTCCAAGTATTATCGTGTTGTAAAACAGTCATAATGTCTTCTACTTCTGTTGTAAAAAAGAGGGTTCCAGGTTATTGGTTGAAATAAGAGGTCAGATCTGGAAGGACTAAAATTCGGGAGTTGTTGAACAACATCGAATCACATAGAGTTGGTATATATTTGATTGATACTTGGTTTTCATTCAGAGTTTTTGTTTACAGAAGCTAAGTCACTATTTAATGGTTTTTTAATTTTTTTGGGTGTTGAATCGTTATTTGTATATGCACAATCCCTTTGTGATTTGCTAACTTATTGTCCTTCCTTTAGGAGTATCATGGTGAGCATTAGAAGGCGCAGACTCCTAGGATTGTGCTCTTGAATTCACATTAAAATGTGCTTTAATCAACACTGAAAATCATCTCTATTACCTCTGTTGAAGTGTTGTTCTATGTTGGATTTCAGCCACAAAAATGCTGACTGTTGATACTCTTCATCATTTTGTAGTGCAACATTCAGTCAGTGTCCATCCTCTGCCTTTAAACGATGCTTACACGCCTAAACAAGTAAATTCAAATTCTTATTATTTACAGATACTACTCTTCTGCTAAAAGTTTCGTTTTTTTTTTATACTTAATTTCATGTTTACAATGGGTTAGGAAACCACATTGGAGACGGGATTTGGTTCATCAAATTTGTCTGCTTCAGCTTCACCAAAAGAGCACACCGTTCAGCAATTCCCTGGTTCGTTTTCTAATTCTTAATCATTTTCTTCGTTACAAATATGTGTTTGTCGAAGATGAAAGGTGACTTGCTATAGGAAATTGGATATTGATGTAATTGTGAAGCTTGATAAAAGAAAGTAATGACCCAGCCCCTTAACAGAACACTTCTCTCTTATGATTGTCTCGTACGAAAAGTTTTACAGAGAAATGAGGGAGATATAACATATTCGAGTTTTCTGGACAAATATGTATTGTTATAGTTTAACTTTTTGCATTATAGAACATGACAAAGATTCAGAATTAATGATTTATGATATTTGTCATCATGATCATGTGCACTCCTGTTGGTTTTGGTTTTGAAAATTGTGAAGTCCATTCAACCATAGATTATTACTGCCTGAACTTTGCTAATGTTTTAGCTGATGTTATTCTGTGATTTTACCTTCCTTTTTGTTAGTCCTTTCGCTGTTTGATACATATCAAGATTCAAGTCACAAGCTTATGTTCATGCCTTTGCAAATATAATTTTATATGTGTGAGAATTTGATCATCAATGTGTATCAGCATTTCTCTCAACTTTTTCTTCCTTTTACTTGTTTCAGGTGCAACTATTCCAATTTACATGTCTTCACTCCGTGTGGACTAAATGCAAAGAGGGCAAAATCAGTTGAGCAGCTGTTTGATGCAAATCTTTAGATCGAGCACTCTCGGTGAAATGTCTAAATCTTCTGTTACACATGATGGTAGCACACACAAATTTTGCTTTAGCTACGAGATTTGCTTGGATGGGATGAATATCTTGTATATAAGACTTTCGAGTGAGTGTAAACGAGTTTTGTTTTATGTTTTGGATATTTGTATGTTTCTTGGATTCATTATAAATAAAAAATTATTCACTTTTCTATTGCAACAATATTGGCAATAAAGAACTTGTAAGGAATTTGTAATTGTCATATTTACATTTTGTGACAAAACTACTATTAAATTATATATTTTTCTTAATAATAATTTACATTTGGTAAGGACTCGTAATTGTTATAATAACCTTTTGTAACGAAATCTTTATTACAAGATCATTAAAAAGAAAATTATTAAATTCACTTTTAGTAACGATTAATTTCTTTTGTAACGTCATGTACTAGTTTTTGTAATGACAAAATTGTTACTAAAACCTATGTTATTGTAAGGAATTTTGCTTCGTTACATATACATTTGTAACGATTTTGATAATTTGTCACAAAAACTTTTCGCGACAGGGTTTACAAGACAAACAATTGTGACGAAAGTGTTGTTACTATAAGTTCTAGTGACGAAAATTGCTTGTATTGTAACGAATTTTTTCCTTACTAGAAATGATTTTTTTTGTAGTGTATATGAGTTGCTCGTTAGTATGCATGAGTTGATTTTATAATAATTATAACTTATAAAACTTAAATATATTCTTACACAATTTGTCATAATAGTGCACCAAAATATCTATATCTATTTATATATGTTTATGTAAAATAAACAATAAAATCGTATCATGATCAGTATATTGTCACTTGACATGTAATACTTTAATTTCTTGTAATTAAGTGGAATGCACACGAACCATATCACCTTCTGTTGTAACACATTACTTGTTCAATATGCGCTTTGATTTAATACTAATACGATTAAATTTTCAGAAAAATTTCTTGATCTAAGTGGGATGTAGGCTGGGGATATTATCCAACATAACTTTTACAATCTATTTTTGACCAATTCCCAATCAACAAACAAGACAATTTATATCTTTGTGACATAAAAAATATGATTTAATTATAAATAATATCAATCTCACAAAAAGGGTTCGTGGGAATTAGTGGATCCAAACTATAGCAAAAGTAATAGAATCTGATTATAGTATTTTTTTTAATATCAAATCCCTTTAGTTAGAAAGCACTCGAACACAATATTATGCAAGTCCATATCACTAACTACAATAAAGTGTGTGATTTAGTCACTAAATGCCAATTAAATGTCAATTTATCAACAGATGATAGCTGTAACCAAGTATGGGGATAAAGAATACTAATCTATTATTTTGTTATAAAGATTCACAAGTTGACCCACTTCCACTATTGAAAACATTTTTTGACTGGCTAAATTAAATGAAAACAAATTCTATAGTTAAAAATAGTATTATCATAGATTAAATAAGTTGAGATCCAATAGCATCAATTGGGAGGTGGGTTAATGATCAACACTAAAGCATTAGTTAGAGTTATCATGGTATTGATAAAACTCTCGACGGTCAAGGTTATAAAGATTGGCAAAAATCTTCAAATTTGGTGGGTCGAAATAATAAATTGGCACGTAACAGTGTTAAGTGTGTTAAGTGTGTGTATAAATATATAGAGGGCGGCTCATGTGAGCCAATCACGTGAGACATACGTGCTTCTTCTGTGTTGGGTGCCAATTGGTTCTTGTTAATGACTTATTATTAGCTAAGATTTTTATCTGAACTAATGGATTCTGATCTAGGTATAAGTTGGGAGACTATTAATTCTTCCTAAATCGTTGTGCTTTTGGATTTTGGACTGCACTCGCAGTACAAGTTGCTTACGTACCTATCTCATAATGATCAAGTTCGTTGTAGATTTTTAGTTCATGTAAGGCTATGCTTAAGGTTGAACTAGGTAACTCTTAATAGAGAGATTATGAACTTGGTTTTTCCGTCCCTTACAAATAAACAAATGAGAGGTACACTTATAAGATACTAGCGACTACCGCGTGCATAACTTTTTATAACAGTGTAATATAATTTTTTTTAATCAATCAAAAAAATTATAAACCTAATACCTAATAAATTTGGAAAAAATTAAATCATCAAAATAATACATTATACAATTTAAATGCAAATAGAGAGACGATGTAGAGTTGGTTGAGATAATTGAGGGGAGTGGGTTGAGATAATTGAGGGGTTGGCAAACGTGTGATTCATTTTTTTATGGTAAATTACGAATATAACCTTGATTTTCACTTTTGTGATGGTTAAGTTGAAGGACAAAAGGTGGACAAATAAAGATTGGTGTGAGAACTGCCTAATTTGTGCATTTTGTTCCGAATTTGCCCTCAATTTACAGTGATATTTTTTGTTTGGATAATAACTGTAGTGGTAAATTACGTAAATTTATCTAAAAAAACTGCCACTTTAGACACAAAATAAGCTTCTCTTTTAGAATAGTATAAATAAATATGCTCATAATTAGACGTTTGAACCATCACTATTTTGTCAAGTGACAATATGTAGTTGATTCAAATTACTCTGATTATTGAGCGACTCGATTCCAACATAAAACTCAAAAATCTATTACATAAATTATCTCGTATAACATGTCATCGGTAAATCATAACTATTATGATTTGTAATAACATTAATTTATACTTCTTACACATTGGGCCCTACCAGATTATAATTGAATAAGATTGTTAAAAGGCTCTCAATAATTTTGGGAGTAATTGTTAGCTGGCATGGAGATTCTACATTAAAATATATACAAATCCACGTATGTAATACGTACTAAGAGTTGAGCCATTAATTATTAAATTCTTAAAAAGTTTGTCCTTAGACTTGTAGTGTTTGATTCGGTCAATCACACTTCCAAGATCCTGCAATTAGTAAGATGGAAAATTCAATAACACAGTACACTAATTACTATTGAAAATTAAACCAAATTATTTGATATTTGATTTGAACTCGATTGAGCGCTAAAAACTTGTTCGAGTTTGGTTTGTTAATTTACAAAATCAAACTCGAATTTTTTAATAAATTTTGAAATTCGACTACATTAGTAAAAAAAAAAACATGTACAAAATAATTAATCAAATTATTTGAGCTCAACTCTACTAACAGTCAAACCAAACTCAAAGACAATTTTCAAAGATCGACTATAATTCAAACAAACGTGAACAGTTCGACTTGACTCATTTATACATGTGGCATATAATAACCTTTAGTAAGAAGATTAGTAAGAAGAGGCTTTTTCGAAAAGCATAATAATAATAATAATAATAATAATAATAATAATAATAATAATAATAATAATAATAATAATAATAATAATAATATTTACCATAATAGTCCAAGAACAATTGAAACGTTTTAAAGGCTAACTAACAACTAATTGTTAGTACTTAAATTCTAATATCGAAATGCTGGTACAAGAGAGGCTAGAATTCTTACATGAGAGACAGAATTAAATAAATCAAATACAAAATAAAAATAAGGGTATAGTTCTCATAAGAATATTATATAATAGACCATATACAATAAATGTGGTATATTATAAACTATTAGATGAAGAGATGTTTTCATAAGCTCAATTATGTAGTTCAAGTGAAATAATGTTTCTAAATAGTGCCAAATGCACCAAGAAATTTCTCCATCTTAATGGTTAATACATGATTTGGAGATTTTTGTAGAATAGTTTTCTTTGTTATTATTATTTCTTTGTGATTAATAGATATACAATCTCCAAACTAGAATAAAATATTACTTAGAAATATTTAGATAAAGACAAATCAATAGAAAAATGTACACAAAAAAGAAAGAAAAAGAAAGGTTTACATTAAATAGGCAAAGGACCTACCTATACCAAGTACCAACTTGTAAAAGACCAAAAAATTCTAAGATATAAACTTTTTGTTATGAATGATTGTGTTTTGTGTACAAACCGTGTTCCTCTACGGAAAAATCTATCTTGGTCCGGGACCAACGGTCTCGAACAATATAGGCCACAAATTTTACATGGGGTGGGTGGTTTTATCCAACACCCCAAGTGTATACCACTCCACCCCAAAATGTAAATTTATGGTTGGAACTGGACCGAGACCAATCAGGATAGAATGACCCTAACTAGTTTGTTAACTAATCCCTTTCACTAGGATCCTAAAACTAAATATGGTCAAATACTGTTATACTGAAATTTCAGTGGAATTAAAAGTGTCAAATTTAACTCAAGTGATACCAAAATTGTCAAAAAAAATTAAAAAAATCAAACGAGACTAAAAGTGATTTGCGTAATTTATAATCTTATCAAAAGGAAAAATTTATCCATAAAATAGTTTTTTTTAAATTTTTTTATTTCTCTTTTAATTATTTATTCTTTATTTCTCATTTTGGTTTCTTTTCTATTTTTGGCCATCTAACAAAGTGTGCAAACCGAGTAAAATTAATGATAAATAGATTGGAACAAATTATTCAACATTCAACTCTATGTTCTTCAATATGTTCCCGTAGAGTCCATCTGTATATTAAATTCGACCCCACCTTCTTTAATGTGTAAAGTTACATAATTGTAGCTGTTTTAATATATGTAGTCCAATATATTATTAATTTATTTCTTTTTTCTGTTTTTTGGTCCATAAATTAATTACTAGGTTGAATTTTGTTCATTCAACTTGACGTTGCATTAATTAATTCCAAAGCTTGTAACTAGTTAATTAGGAAAGCCTATGAATCGAGATCGGTCAAATTTCTCAACTCGAGTTTAAAATTCAAACTCAATAAACTCAAGAGCTCGAACTCAAATTCAAATTTGAGTTTGATTCGAGTTGAGCTCCTTCCAAATATAAATTAATTTAGTAATATGAACTCAAAAAAAACGTGTACATACTCCTCAAATAATAGTATTAATTTTACTATTCAAACTCAAGTCAATTATAAAAAAAGTGAATTATAGATATTATATAATTATATAACTAAAATAAATTATTAATGTCAGAACAATGTCTAACAGAACTTATCATATAGTTTACATAGTTTCACTAAATAATAATTCAATAATAATCCATTTATTATATACAATAATTGAGTGTTTCCACATATAGATGTGGTGGAGGCTAACATATATATTTTGGGAAAATTGTATTTTACATCCCATATCTAAGGCCATGTCTAACCCAAAAATTCATTTTGAACCAATTTGGCGCAGCTATAGTATTCACTCCAACTTAGAACACTATTCATTGCATTAAAAGAGAATCTTACAGAATATTCTATTTTTTCCATCTTTTTTTATAATATTACAATCTTTCACAAATAAAGCGTAAAACTTTTACATATTGTACATTTTCACCCAAAACATATAATTTGTTAATAAAATTCATAAAAATAAAAATATTTTATTGTTAAATAATTAAAATTATATTAATTGCATTTCGATATTCAATTATTTAATGTCTTAATGCTTTTAGTTTATAAAAATATGCATTTTTAGACAAGTTTTAGTATATTTTTATTTAAAATTAAACTATAAAACTTGTATTTTATTCTAGTTGAATTAAATATAACTTATATAATTTATTTATAATAAATTAAATTTTTATGCACTAAATTGAAAATAATTCAAACTAATTAATAATAAAATATACATTTTATATAAATTAGAATATAAAATATTTATTTATAATTTAATAATAAACTTAAATTAATGTATAATTGAATGAAATATAATGAATAAGATATAATTATAACTAAATAAACTTATAAGAGGCTAAATTAAAAATAATTCAAACTTTATATATTTAAAAGGGGCTAAAATAAAAATAAATATAAAACCAAAGGACTAAAGTGAAAATGCTAAAAAAAATTTAAAAAGAAAATAAAAAGAGATGCCAACCCAGCTTTTGGCGCTGGGTTGGAGACAACCCAGCGCCATTCCAAAGCCAACCCACGCTAGAACAACGTCGATTGGAGATGGTCCAATACAAATTTAATTTGGTCAGGTTCATTCTTTTTTACATTTAGTCTCATAATTTTTAAAATATCTTATATTTTGTCATACCGTTTAAAATCTAACGGTCAACTCCCTTAGTCAACATTTGTATAAAGGGCACGTAATATTGAGTAGAACTGTAGAATTATTGAATATAATTCTTGTTTGTGTATTTGCGCATGAATTCTTCCAAAAAAAAATTGAATAAGGCATTACTAAAGGAGTTAAACGTTGGGTTTTAGAAGACAGAATTAAATGTAATAAATCTATAACAAATTTATTTAAAAATATACTCCAATAAAATTATATGATAGTAGTAGTAAAGTTAGAATGTAATCCCAATGAACACCCAAAATGCAGGTGGCTTCATGTTGTTAGAGATCGAGGGACGCGTGTGCATGGACGCCCCTCAAATTAGGAAACTTAGATACTGAGTATAGCCTATTTTTGGAATAGTGTAAAAGATCACATCACCCCTCAAATTTCTATATATGTACATTTTTTAAACAGTAGGTTTGCTAGTTTTTTGATGAGCCGAATTTATAATGGATCACTACCACATAGATATTATAAGATGATGGCATATATCAAGTTTATTTTCGAAGCATATTGTTACCTTGTTCAGCTCTCTATAATCAATGCATAACCGCATAGTTCCGTCTTTTTTCTTAACAAACAACACTGGAGCTCCCCAAGGGGAATAGCTCGGGCGAATAAATCCCTTATCCAGTAAATCTTGCAATTGCACTTTCAGCTCTTTCAACTCAGTTGGGGCCATTCTATACGGTGCTTTAGAAACAGGGCAGTTCCTGGCACAACATCAATCCCAAATTCAATTTCTCGATCTGGTGGTAGTCCTGGTAAATCATCTGGAAACACTTCTGGAAATTCTTTGACCACTTCTACATCGTCAGGCTTTAATTGTGTTTCAACTGAGGTGTCTACCACACTTGCCAAGTATCTAGCACAACCTTTATTCAACATCTTTTGGGCCTTTAGTGCAGATATAACTGGTAAAGAAAATGAGCTTGACGTACTGCTAAACATAAATATTTCCTTTCAGGGTGGCTGAATGATCACAATCTTTTTGTTACAATTGATGGTGGCATGGTATTTGGTAAGCCAATCCATACCCAATATAACGTCAAAATTCGAAATCGGCAAGACAACAAGATCCTCATATAATACTCTGCTACCAATCTGAATAGAACAAGCCATCAATACATGACTCGAACCCATTTCTTCCCCCTATGGAATGGTGACATTGTAACTTACTTTCAGCAAGTCCGGTGTAATGCCCAATTTCCTCACAAATGCATTCGATACAAATGAATGTGTAGAACCTGAATCTATCAATGCAAATGCAGGCATTCCAGAAATCAAAATAGTACCTGAAACGACTGAAGGGTCTGCATCAGCTTGTTCATTCGTCATCGAATAAACTCTTCCTTGCACTTTATTCTGGAGGATTGGGCAATCCTTTGCAAAATGTCCAGGGTTCTTACATCTGAAGCAGTTATTTGAACCCATTCGACATTCCCCAAAATGATTCCTGCCACATATGTTACATCTCGGCGTTTCGACTTCATTGGAGGTCTGTCCAACTCTTGGACGTTTGTCATTATTCCTTGGGCCTGGTTTCTGTTCTGGTTTCTTCCATTGTGTTGGATTCCTTGGAGTGAATATTTGCCTCTTCTGTTGATAGGATTTCTGAATTTCTTTTTCATCCAGGTCAGCCATCAAAGCTTTATCCACAATTTCTCGAAACTCGGTTGCTGAAGACATTCTGACATCCCGTCTAATCTCAGGCTTCAGTCCTCTCAAGAAGTGATCGATCTTTTCAGTATTATCCCTCGCAATGTAAGGCACATATCTGCAACCCTCTTCAAATTTTCTTACATAATCACAGACCGTCATGTCTCCCTGTTTCAGCTCAAGGAATTCTTTGACTTTGAGGGACCTGGCATCTCGAGTGAAGTATTTGTCATAAAAGATTACTTTAAACCTTTCCCATGTCAGAGTATCCATATCGACAGCCAGTTTAGCTCCTTCCCACCAGATTCTTGCCTCTTTCTTCAGTAAGAATATTGCACAAAGTATCTTCTCAGCATCGTCGATGCGCATGTATTCAAATATGACATCTAACGATTTAACCCACTCTTCTGCAACTACGGGATCCGAACCACCATAGAAGTCAGATGGTTCCATCTTTCTGAACTTTTCGTACACAGCTTGTGGATTTTCAAGACGAACAGGAGGTGCATGAGCTTGGTTGTTCTGTTCTTGATTTCTCTGTTGCATATCTAATAACTGTTGGATCTGTTCGCCATGCATTCTGGTTTGTTGCTGTATCAGATTTGTCAGATTATCCACCACATTATTAGCACCCCCTTCGGCAGCCATCGCTTTACGTTTTGGCGGCATGACTTCCTATATTTTGCCCAATTTATCCCTTTCACCAGCCAATAATAATGCACAATAATGAAATAATATGCATTGCTAAAACATAAAGGAAAGAAATTAAAGAGTTGACCAAGTTTCCCCAGCAGGATATGTTCATATGCCTTCTTTTGTCTACAGGAAAGACTAAACCTCCGCTCTGATACCACAAACTGTCACGCCCCCAGACCGAGCCCGGGAACGATGACCCTTTTTCTTTCGTAAATGTTATGGTTTTCTAAAATTATAAAAATACATATTTTGAAATAAAACACAAACTATTTTTCTTTTACAAAATCAAACCCTGTACATAAACATAAGTTTGTTTACAAAACCATAACAGAGCGGCTATTTAAACAAAATCAGAGTTCTTTGAGCTATAAAATGCTCGAAGCACGGCATATAAACATAGCTCTGTCTGACCGCTCGGGATTCTTGAACAACCTTCACATATGTACATCAATCATCACCTGCATCATAAGAATCCAATGAGCTAATGGCTCAGTAAGAAGAAGCTCAGTTATAACAATATCACGTAGCACATAAGACAGTCAATAATGCATAGTTCATTTAAAACATTGTTTTTCCTCTCGGGTACACCAAAGTATGGTATTCGACTGATGATGATAGGCGTCTGTTTTCGGAACCTGTTCATATTTGGCCAATAAAAGAAGCATCGCGGGGTTTTCATACCGACCTTTCGGCCGATGATATTAGCCGCTAGCTCCATCATATATCGTGGCTTTATCTATCTTGGCTTTTACACCTCAAGGTATTCACCACCCTCTGTTGGGTCCACCGGTCCCTCCCGCGTCCCATGCCTACCCGACCGACAATCAAATACCAAACTTCACTTTTGAAAACGTGTTCTTCATATGTATATCCATATAATGCAGCATAATCGCATTTTCCTCAACATTTCACATCATATAACATTCATTTTCAATAACACATATAAATAATCATAAATCATTACCATTTAACACCATCGGCACATAATACATTCATTTCAAACAATTAACTAACAAATAATCATAAACATGAATAATATTGATTCTTACGATGCGTCACAGAACACTTCTTCTTGCCTTATGTCGATAGTTATGGAATCGATAACAGTGACGCTACCGCAGGCTACCTATAGTGCTAGTTGTTTATTAACTTGTAAAACGATATATAAAACTTACCTAAATACAATTTTCGACTAATATTCTAAATTCACAGATTAATTCGAAGAAACTATCGATAAAATACTTACTTGTAACGCGTAGGTTGGTTCGTATATTTTTCCCAAAATTTTTCTCTTCCTTTTCTCTCTTTTTTTTTCTTTCCTTTCTTTTCTTCTATTTCTTCAAACTCTCTCTGTTTTCTACTCTTGCCTTAGCTTTGTTCTCCAATATGAACTTGGAAAATGAGTTTTATACATATATATATATATATAAAGGTAAGTCGGCTACATGAAAGAAGATTAGCTTTGGTGACACTTTGCTAATATATATTATTATATACATAAAATTGAAAGTAAGTCGTTTATGAAAAGGCTAAGTATAGGTGACCTTATATATATATATATATTATTATATTCAATGAATTATTTGCAGCTGCTAGCTTATTACGTGTTATACATTTATGCGTTATATATTCTACGTGTCGTGTAATTTAAACTAACCGGGACATACCGATAACACATAAGTGACGCGTAGTGTGTAAAATATATTTACCCGATAATTAATCGGAAGGTTTGGTGTAACGTATTCGATCAAAACTCTAAAGTTAAGCGTGCTCGTACGAGAGCAATAACAGGATGGGTGACCTTCTGGGAAGCAGCTCAATTTTCCATTCGTTAGTTAATTCATGATAAGTGCTAGACGTTATGCCTACTTAATCTAACTCATTAATTGTCTAAACGTCGTGCCTGCTTAATTGTCAAATCTGCTTAACTAATAGAGAATGCTAATTAAATGCATTATAAATGCACATATCACGTAAGTATCACATAAGCATTTTCGTAAAATCATGCTTTTATCATATAATTGCCAAATAGTCATATTCATGCAGTCATGCCATTCATATGTTGTAAATCTGTAAATGCCGATTATATAACATGCTTGTTGTTGGCCGGGTGTGAGATCCTTGGGCATTACATTCTGAGTTCTTCTTCTTCTTCTTCTTCTTCTTCTTCTTCTTCTTCTTCTTCAATTTTCTGTTTTTCTTCCAATTTTTCTTTCTTCCCTTTTCTTCTAAACTTCCATTTCTCATTCTATTTCTTACCCTTTACCAAATAGTAAGCATAACTTATACAATTTAATTTGCTGAAATTTTCAGATCTCAAAAAACAGAGTAGAAAAAAAAGTAAGGCCTAGCCGGTTCTATCAACCCACGACCGGGTCAAGCGGTTCACCAGTTGAAACTCCGGTTTGAACGATTTTTGACCAAAAAAGACGGTTTTTGACCAAAACTTTTGATGGCTAACTCGGATCGTTTTTAAGACCGGTTCACGGTCCGTCTGGTCCAACCAGCCCGTCCGGCCGGTCCGGTCTAGATTTTAAAACATTGCTTCACACTGTCCCGAATTTTCTCAACACATGTGTCTACGATTTTTAAACCTACTTGTACCACCAAGTTCAAGATGTGGGCCCCACATCTTATATGTAGGAAATCAGCACCACACAATAAAGAATTTGTCAATGAAAGATGATTTCTTAACAAATCAACCACTCCATCATTATATTTTGCGTTATCCAAAGTGATAGTAAAAAAATTCCTTCGATCTCCCCATTCTTGTAAGAAACTTATGTCTCTCACCTACATGTTGGCCATCATGTGGAGGAGGAAGATGTCAAAAAATAAGCAATTTTTATGTAGTACCCAATTATTGTCAACATAATGCGCAGTGATTGTCATGTAACCATTGGATACAATAGATGACCATAAATCCGATGTTAGACAAATTCTACTACTAATGGAGACTAAAATTCCCTTGATTTTCTCCTTCTCCATTTCATAGATTTGTAAAACATCACATTTTGCAGTGTTTCGTGATACATGTTGAACTTGATGGTTCAAGTAAGAAAAAACATCTCTAATACCTTCGTGTTCAACAAACTTAAATGGACAGTCGTGCTTGATAATTGCTTTGGCTACCTTTTATCTAAAAGTACCTCGATCAAATTCATAATTCAGAAATTCGACACCAGATTGCTCACGAAAAGAACAAATATCCATAATGTGTCGTTTAAAATTGGTTGTCCCGGCTAAACCACTAGCATAAATTTGTCCACATTTTCTACATTTCGCCTTTTATTTTCCCTCCTCAACAACTTTTTCAAACGTTTTCCAAACATAGGAAATATTTTTCCTAACACTCTTCGATCCAACGGAAGAACTAACTTCACTCACATTTTCCATTTTCAATAAGAATGAAAACACTATACGAGTAAAATAATTAATTCACACAACCACTATAAAAGAGAAAACAGACCCAAAATTTACCCAAATTTTGAGATTCGCCTAGTGCTACGCCCTAGTCCTACTCCATACCACCGCTGGTTCACAACTCATTTGAACAAAGATTCAATTACCTCTTAGCACTTACAACTGGAGATGAGGCATTCCTTAGAAACCAGATCTGAAAAATAATTCAAAACGTGACAATCGGGTTGCAGAAATCATATAATATATTTCAACAATTTTTACAAAATGAGGCGTTAATTCATTCCAGTAAAAAAGAAGAAGATTGAAGAGTAGTGAAAAGTATTTCAAGCTAAATTGCAATCAGAGTTGAACAATTCATCATCACGTGGCCCAATGCGTTCAAAATAATTCAATTAACAAATTCTACTTCTCAGATTTCAGGCTAAATTGCAGTTAACCAACCAATTAAACGAAAACAACCAAAAGTTGTTAAAAAAAATCCACATACCAGATTATGTTGGAGCAAGCTTCGAAAATGGATTTTATGAAGCTTTGGAAGATGGAATTGTTCGAAAATGGATTCAATCTAGGCATTCTATCAAGCTTTGGGAAGACGGAAGCGTGAAATAGAGAGAATAAGATGGAAGAAAATAAAAGAAATTAGGGTTCTAACGTGCAGGGTTGAAGGGTTCTAACGTGCACGGTTGAGATGGAATTTAGGATTGAGATTGAACTATTATTTAAAATATTATGAGCCAATTTGAACCTAAATTTGAATCCAAATTGGGCTCAATTTAAAATTCAATTGGACCCAAATATTAGTGAAAGTCAACAAAATTGAAACTATATTGTTAAAATGTTAGGATCCAACCCATTGGAAACTTAGTTAGCTGTGGATCCAAATACACGTTTGGACCCAAATTGCCACCCCTAAATTGTAGACTATAGTATGTGTAGAATATAGAGTATAATTTTAGAGTCCATCAATTTTCTCAAAATGATTTAGATTGTGCTAGATTGGCTTGTTAAACAAATGATTTAATGGACTAGCTTAAAAGGTTCATTAAGATGAATGGACCCGTCGAGCCCAATTTGCCACATTCTTGTACTTATTTAGGATTTCAAGTGGACTTGAGTTGAACCAAATAATGTATTATTTAAATTTATTTTACATATTTGTCGAACTTCGAGAACGATATTTGGAGTTGGCATGATTACTGCTTGAAAGAGTTTTTTCGAATAAAATATAAAAACAAGTTCACACTGTTATATAATTTTACGTATATTCTATCAATTTGTGGCTAATTAAATAAATCTCTAAACGAGTTTTAACCTTTTAACTGCTATTGAGTTAAATATTTAGTCCTAAACAAACTAAAATACAATAAAAAGTAATCTAAAATGCGCGAATAAGATTGAAAAGCAATCTTAACTTACATTGACTTCAACCTCTGTACATAATTTGGGTAGGCTAGAGTCAACAATCATCTGTAGTAACTTCATCATTACGAATTGTACATACTACTTTTTCATGTGGCAAAATTAAATTTGCGACACAGAAAGTCAAAATTAATTTTCAACTGATTTATGGTGGTGTTACTGATTCCCAACGCTTACAGCCTCTGATTTTGACTTGTACAACGTTGTCTTGTTCATCTGAGCCGTTGATTATCTCACAGCACTGTCTACGTGGTGCCTGTTTAACATTGAAGAAATTGAATATCATCAATCATTAAATGACGACTAATTAGATTAGAATAAATTAATTTCCATGCTAGATTTAGGAGATAGTGTAGTTTTGGAATATTACAAAAAAAAAAAACTTAAAATAAAGTAAACTTCGAGACGGGAGATCTTTTTGTTATTTTTATAAATATTGAGACTAAATTAAATACAATCACTAATAATAATTTGATGAAACCAATCGAGAATAATGATCATAATTCACTTTATACCACAACTTTATATTAGTTGTGGCAAACTCCTTAAAAATTTGTGATAAATAGCAAGTCGGGAACATTGCTCTCAAATCCATCCACTATAGAATTATCTTCTAAAATAGCGTCAACAAGACCATGTGAAACCTCAAAATTTTAGACACGTGTATTATGTAAAACTCTTATATACACGAGCTATTTCCTACATTAAATGGTCCTAAAAGTTTCATATCAATACACTACTTATGTAACATCATTCCAATGAAAATAGAACATTTTAAAGGCAATTTTATAACAAATTGGTAGGGGTGTTCAAAACCAACCGAACCGACCGAACCGAAGCGAAAACCGAAAGAAAATTTTGGTTCGGTTTTCGGTTATTAATTTTCCAAAAATTCGGTTTTCGGTTCGGTTTCGGTTTGTGGTGTCGGTTAACCAGACCGAACTGAAAACCGAATTTTTTTAAAATTTTATTTAATTAAATATATTATATTGTTAATAATTGTAATAAAATAATCAAAATATATTGTAGTCTAATGGTTAAGGTGTTTCCCTTTCATCCAAAAGACCTAGGTTCAAATCTCATTGATGATTTTTTTTTTTTTTGGTTTTTTTTTTAACCCAAAAAATAGGAAAAAATAATATAAAAAAAATAAAAAAATTAAATTCGGTTTTTTCGGTTTTGAACCGAACCGAACCGAACTATTTCGGTTCGGTTTTCGGTTCGTAAAATTACCGAACCGAAATTTCGGTTAACCGAAATTTCGCTTCGGTTTTTGACCGAACCGGGCCGAGTTGCACCCCTACAAATTGGGTTCAATAGAACTCGGATCTATTGTCATCCATTAGATATGGCAACAAGGTTTTTTTTAAACAAAACTTTCATCCAATGGTGTATAACAAACCAGGTCAAATGGAGCTGATTCGTTGTAGTCCATTGAATATGACAACACTGAGTTGTTCTCTCAGAAAACTATCTCATCCAATAATCTATAACACACCGATTATATTAAACCTATTATATTAAACCTTATATGTTATAAAATTGTAACACAAGTAAAAAAAAAAAAAACACATTACCTTGTTCCATATTCTAGGATCAAGAGCCACACTAGAGATATTGAATCCCTTGACACCATAAGAAGCAATGTAATTTTCCTCACCACATTGTTCCACATTCTCAGAATAAGATCTCCTATAAGTGGTCAATATTCTACCTTTCTCAAAATCCTCAACTCCATCAAGAAAATGAATTACAGGCCTTTCACATGGCTTCAAACTCACAGCCCTTGTATTGAATGTGAATGGATGTTGGCTCCAAGTCCCCCAAGTTAAGAATGTTTGCAATGGGGCACTCATGTCTTTTGCGGTCACGAGAAAAGGGTACAATTGAACGGTGTAGCCCCATGAAACCGACACGGACCAGTTCCGGGTTAGGTCATAGCAGAAACTGTGTTGTAACGCCCGGGTCGGGTCGGATTTGTACGAGTTGATGAGTTTCTTAAGGGAGTCGGCCCGGTCGAGCCCCGGGAATAAGGGATCCACGTAGTCTAGATGATGTAGTGAGACCAAAGGCGCTAACGGATGGGCCGAAAGTATCCCGTATGGACTTCCACGCACGTCCACCTAGAAAAAATAGTAACTATCAATCACAGGACAAGTAAACAATCTACCGCTGATTATTCTTTATCACATCATACGTTTTGATATGGTAAGAAATATAATAAGAGAAATCCAAATTTTAGTCACTTTAGATATCGCGATTCTATTTTAGTTCGCATGTTACGGGATTTAAGAAAACGTCTCAATACTTCACACTAGTTGCAAATTTGATTTTTTAAAAAATAATGTTAGTCCCATACTTTATTTTTATTAATATAAATTGCATTTTGGTCATTCAATTATGTACCAAACAACCCTTTAAATAAATATTATTTGACTTTGATCCCTAAAAACTAATTTAAAAAATAAAAAGGAGAGCATTTAGGTTTAACGAGGATGTTGATAACATCGCCCAATCATCATCTTTCTCAACCACTTTATAGTTTCTTCAAAAAATTTGGGAAATGTGCCAATAATATATGTATAAGAGTCTGTTTGATACATTTCGTATTGTATAGTATTGTACAGTTTAAGGTGTAAATTATAATTTTAAATAACAAAATAAAGTATAGGTCTAGCATTACTTAAAAAAAGGATAAATGTCACAACATTATTAAATTATTGAGACCGTTTTAAAATATTGTAAAGCGTGATACTAAAATTAGAAACAAGATTTTCTCATGTACTAAATTTAAAATTTTCCCTTACGATAAAAATACATTACAAACTATATTACCTGATGAAAACCAAGTTCTTTGGTAAGAGGCACACCAATCTCGGTAATGCAACTTCCGATCTTCAAATCCGACCCATAAAACTCCGCGTATCGATCAATACACCCATCCAAAATCCTCACCAGCTCCGCCGCCAACGGATAACTTATAGCAAACCCTCCGCCACCGAAACCCATCCCATAAGAATGTACCACATTTTGCTCAACACTCTCCGAATTTCCACCAATATAATACATCTCTCTATGATCATATTTATTCAACACATTCACTAAATTCTCCGTAAAAAATACTGTATCGTCATCTCCCATAACGAACCACCTCACATTTTCTAGTCCAAGCTCGAAACTCTCTTTCACGATCCGCGCCATGCGCACGGCTGACCTGCATGGTTCAAAATCGCGATTTCAATGATAATATAATACGTTTTGCATGATATTTATCGTGGCGTATTAGGAATCTTAAAAAATTCTAAAAGTATAGAAAAGATAGAAAACAAGAATTTTCATTAATTGGTACATTATTTTAAAAAAAAAATATTGCATTTGATACAAATAAATTATAATATAATGTTATGTTTTAACCTAAATTTTTTCTAGAAAAGAGTTTGTTGATATACATCATAAAATTTTCAATGAATATGTAATAACATATCAACTAAATTATATATGAACGTGTTTATGAAAATAAATGAAAGTCTTATTCTTGTAACATCGGAGTTTCCGAAATAATAAATATCATTTTATATAACTATTTGACTACAATATATTATTACATATGGATACATATGTACCAATATTATTACATATAGTATCATTTTACTGACCTGGGCCCATCCGCCGTGTACTTAAACCGACTCGTATCCTCGGAGATTTTGTACGGCGGCGAAGTTTCAAGCCAGGGCTCGGCCGGTTGCTGGTCGAGCCATACGAAGCCACGGGTTATGCTCGGTTTCCACCAGAGTTCACAGTAGTGGCGGCGCTGGCTCCACGTCTCGGCTGAGCCGCCGATGCCGAAGAGAATGTGGGATATATCTGTTGTATCTGCATGGCCGCCATTGATGACGTCATTATCGTATGATGCATGAATGACAGTTTGTTCGCATTCAGGGCAATTGGTAAGCCAATTCAAGCTTGGAAAGGCTGAGAAATAACATAAAGAAAACACAACACAGATACAGATTGCTACTATTCCTTTCATGAAATTTATGAGTTTTTTGTGTGGAGAAATGGGATTTTTCCAGGGCTTTAATGGGTTTTGAATGATATTATCTGATGATTGTGGCATATTTCTTGCTTTTTTGGTTATTTGGAGTTGTGAAAAATTAGAATTTTGTGTTAGGATAGAAATTAAACTCTTTATAAGAGGATTTTCAACAGACTTTTTGTTGTCGATCTCTTTGAAATGGTAGTTTGAAGATTTTAATTCCCAGGAAATTATTTTATTCATTTTGAGGATGAATGAGCTGTCTGTGATGGTGGCTGAATTTTTAATTTTATTATAACTGTTCAAATTCATAATTGAAATTACTTTTATAGTCGATTGAGTATAATAATATAACCTAAATTAGCATATATATACTAGTATTATATTACTAAATGAAAAAAAATCTATATCTATATCTATATCTATATATATATATATTGGGCTTATTTAAGCTTCTAATTTTTCTTTTCTCCCTTAATTTTGTGGGTCAGGAAGTTAAGATATTGTATAATTATATTTCATTTCGTGCAAAGCATGATAATGTTATTTAGGAGTGGCAAACATCAACATTGCCATAATGGTTTTATTTGGTGGGTCAAAAACTCTAAAGCAAATGAGATGTGCAATGAACTACTTCAATCCATTTTCTAATAATTGTCACATGATTATACCTCTCAAGACGTGCATATATGTGTGTATATATATATATATATATATATATATATTATATTATAGGGATAATTATATTGGATTGACTTTTTATATTAATTATTCCCTTTATATAGTGTAATTACAACTCAATCCAACTATTTTTAGCACATGATAAGTATCATTTTCACAATACAATTTTGCATTCACTCCATTTCATTAAAAAATTAATGGATTTGGTGACATCATCAAAAGATAATTTGTAGTGATAAATTATTGATTTCGTATATTATCGACTCAATTATAATCGTATATATACAATGTATAATACACAATATATGAAAGACCGGGCCAGGCTATATAATAATGGGCCATATACATATAGTAAATATGTATACGGTCCATTATTGTATACCTAACATGTAGATTTCAAATTTTGAATTCAAGGGGTGAATGTAATTTTTATACTAAAAAGGATGTCATTGTAACTTTTGATTTAATTTAATAAATGATTTCAATAAAAATTTGTTAATAATTAAGTGCACAATTGAATTTATGTTACATCGGATATATTTTTAAAATAAAAATATATATTGAGTTTCGATTTATTTTAGAAGTAATATCATAATTTAATACGTATAAATCTAAATTAGTAAATTGTCAAAAATTATCAAACAAATATATACAAAGGTTATAACTAAAAGAGTAAATTTAAAAATTATATTATGGAAATTACATATAAATAGGAGAAAAATGAAAATTATTCGAAGTTAGAGTGTTGATCTAGAATCGCAAATATATGGTCTTAAATTCAAGCCGAGGTGTTCCAATGCGACCCGACGTAGTTTGAAATTTAGTACTAGAGTTCACCTACAAAGGTTGTAACTAAAAGAGTAAATTTAAAAATTATATTATGGAAAAAATTACATATAAATAGGAGAAAAATGAAAGTTATTCGAAGTTAGAGTGTTGATCTAGGATCGCAAATATATGGTCTTAAAATCAAGCCGAGGTGTTCCAATGCGACCCGACGTGGTTTGAAAGGTAGTACTAGAGTTCACCAAGGCTACGTACATACAGTGATCTAGGATCAAGTCTGATCGTAGTTCACATGATATAATTGAGTTGTAATTGAGATTATAGATGCTCGGTATGAGAGAGTGGGATCGTACTGTTCGATCTGGTATAATACGACCTTTCTTTTTGTCCCCACTTCCAGTTGCAAGAGAGTATATTTATAGTCATGACACGCTGTACGGATAGTATGAGGGCATGTGAGGAATCCCGTACATGTGTCCAAGATATGTGGGATAGATCTTCTAGGTTCGCAGAAATATTTGACCCATTCATTAATAACACATGGATTTTGTAGTGTTCTACAATTTTATAGTCTGGAGGGAGCTATGGATAAATAAAAAATATACGAACCTCATTGTTTGGACCATCAGCTCGTCTACGAGCTTAAAAGCAGTGTCTGTTATATAATCAATAAAGTAGGTTGTAATATAGTTAGTTCAAATAAGAAGTGTGATCTATGATGCACGGACACGGGACACGGTGCACGACACGATACGAATAACGAAATACGGCATTTTAAAAATATTAAGGACACGACACGGCCTCGATACTATTGATAAAATGTGTATACATATATCGTATACATATATGATTATTAATTTACATTAAAATATATAAATTAGTCTTTTCATTCTAATTTAAATGACAAGTTAGAGAAATAAACTATAAGAATGACTATTGTAAATTACAAGTTTGTATTTGATTTGTAAAGTTATATACGTTTGAAAGAAAAATATATACTTCAGATTTCACAATCACAAAAAATAAGTTAAATAACATCAAGTGTCACCAATAATGCATATATAGTATACATACCCTCTAACTGCGTCCATTACAGTGTTCATATTTTATTTTATTTCATTTTATTTAAGCAAACAAATTTATTTTCATATTGGATGCTGATAAACCTTATTTTTACGCAATTTTCATCGTTCATTCGACACATTTATTATAGGCTTGCATCATATTTTTATCCCGCAAATGCGTTTATGTCACTTTTGAGTGCCGCGGGGAAATTTTATTTTGCAAAAGAAAATACCAATTGTAGGCTGAAATCGAGAACGATTCGATTAAAAGTTGCACAGCACGGCGTTCAAACAACGAAATACACAGCGTTCAAACTACAAAATACATGGCGTACAGACTCCGTGTTAATTGGCGTTCAGACAACGAAGGCAAAAAGTTGGGCAAACTCGCGTTCGTACGCGAAATTGAACGGCGTACAAATGCCTAATTACACGGCGTACAGACGCCGTGTTAATCGGCGTCTGAACAACGAAGCCCAAATCTTGCGGCCCACGTTCGGAATTTATGTTTTAATTTAGGTATAAATACCCCATCCCAAGATTGTTTTAGGGTTCGAACTTTATTTTTCTGAATTGAGTTGTAAAGATCGGAGATCGAGAGACGAGATTCAAGGATTATTTTAAACAGATTTATTCGACAATGGGTTGAATCGAAATTATTTCTTTTATCTCTTTTATTTCTCGTCGTTTTTATCATGTTTACATTATTAATTGTTGATTGTCTTTTCGCATATATGGAGTAATCCATCTTATTCTGAAACTGGGAATAGCCCGATAATATGTTATCGATATAGATTATAGAACCGTTGACGTTACATCGCATATGCTTATAATTTGAATTCTTTGTTTTTTAATGCTTGCGAATTTGTTGGCCGCTTAATTGCATGATTATAGATATTAGGTGAAGATTCTGAAAGGTGACATCTATATCGGAACCCTAGAATTCTAGCCTAGGATCCTAAATCACGAAAGTAGTTTTAGGTCTTTTGAGAAATCGATACACTATCATAGAGATTAATAAATTTGAGATTATTCTAATCATCACGAAAGTAGTTGATTAATTAACTCGGGTAAATTGTTATGCTTCGACAAAAGGTAGTGAGTACAATAGGATAGTGTCCTTCATAAGTAACGATAGTAATTTCATCGGTAATATAATTGAGTCGATAATGTATGTCGTGGTAAACCCTGATTCTGGAATTTCCAATCATATATAACTCAGACCAGTTTTCTTGCGTTCTGTTTAGTTTTCTTTACAACATATCTCGTGTTTTTGGTTAGGCTTAGATTACTGATAATTGATAGGCTAGTGCTTGATTATTCGGTCTTCGTGGGAACGATATCTTTTGTACTGCACCGAAGCAGTGCGCTTGCGGTTTAGGCACATCAAGTTTTTGGCGCCGTTGCCGGGGACTTGAATAGTCAATATTAGTTTTTATCAGATTTTAGTGAGACTAAGCCATTTTATTTTATTTTAGTTTTTAATTTTTATTTTTTCTGTTTTATTTCAGGATTTTGGTTTTCCTTGTATGCGAAGCAAGATCGATTTCGAATTTGATCCAGAAATCGAGAAAACTTTTCGTGCTAGGAGAAAACTACGAAAACTGAAACAAGTTCAACTGAAACAAGTAACAATGGCAGAAGAGAATGTGAATGTGAACGTTAACGGAAACGCTAACGCGAATGCAAACACTAACGCGAATGCAAACGCGGGTGCAAACGGGAACGCGAACGCAAATGCGAGATGTCTTAAGGAATTTGCAGCACCTAACGCGCAGACACTTCACTCTAGCATCGCTAGGCCTACTGTGGAGGCCAACAACTTTGAGATTAAGCTATCCCTTTTGCAAATGGTTCAGCAGAATCAGTTTGGGGGTGCACCTACTGAAGACCCAAACCTCCACTTGTCTATGTTTTTAGAGTACTGTGACACTCTAAAGATGAATGGGGTTTCCCAAGATGCTATCAGGCTGAGGTTATTCCCGTTCTCGTTGAGAGACAAAGCGAGAGCTTGGCTACATTCTCTACCAACTGGTTCCATCAGAACATGGGATCAACTGATGCAGTGCTTCCTAGCAAGATATTTTCCCTCGAGCAAGACTGCCCAACTGAGGAACCAAATCACAACTTTTGCTCAGCGAGACGGTGAATCGCTATATGAAGCTTGGGAGCGATTCAAGGATCTTCTCCGACTGTGCCCACATCATGGACTAGAGAAGTGGCTTATTGTTCACACGTTCTACAATGGACTGATTTATACCACGAGGATGTCAGTCGATGCAACAGCTGGGGGAGCTTTGATGAATAAAGGTATCGACGAAGCATATGATCTAATTGAAAACATGGCACTGAACCACTATCAGTGGTCAAGTGAAAGATCGACTCCACAGAAGACACCAGGTAAGTACGATCTTGACGCTATTACTTTACTTTCTGCACAAGTAGAAGCTATGTCTAAGAAATTAGATTCAATGAACATGCATGTTAATTCTGTCAATACTACACCTCCTATGTGCGAAATATGTGGTATGGTTGGTCATGTTGCATTAGAGTGTCAACTAGCTAGTGTACCTAACAATCCCTCTATGGAACAAGCCAACTTTGTGAATAACTTCAACCAAAAGAACGACCCGTTTTCAAATACTTTTAATCCTGGTTGAAGGAATCACCCCAATTTTTCGTACAATACAAACCAAAACGCAGCTCCACATCCTAACTTTAAGCAGCCACCTGGATTCCAACAGAAGCCTTACAATCCTATTCCACCACAGAAATCGAACTTAGAATCCCTTCTTGAGAGTTTTCTAGTTGCCCAGACTAAACAAAACGAGATAGTAAATGATGCAATTAAGCAACTAGCAACTAAGGTCGACTCTTTAGCAACTCACAATAAGATGCTAGAAACTCAAATTGCACAACAAGCTAGTAACTCAAGTAGGACTTCTGGTTCTTTTCTCGGACAACCTGAGACAAACCCGAAGGAACATTGTAATGCAATTACTTTAAGGAGTGAAACCGATTATGAAGGTCCAAAAATGCCTACTAGGATTAGTGAAACAGAGTTAATTGATAGAGTCGAAAAGGAAAAAAGGTCTAATCCCGAAAACTCAAAAGATAGAATGAATGAGGTAAGTGAGAAAGAGACAGCGTATGTACCTCCACCGCCATATGAACCACCCGTGCCTTTCCCTCAAAGATTAGCTAAGGCGAAATTAGATAAACAGTTTGGAAAATTTTTAGAAGTTTTGAAAAAACTTTACATTAATATTCCATTCACTGATGCACTTGCACAAATGCCTTCTTATGCTAAGTTTTTGAAGGAAATTCTTTCTAACAAACGGAAACTAGAGGAATATGAAACCGTGGCTTTAACTGAGGAGTGTAGTGCATTAATTCAAAATAAATTACCTCCTAAGCTTAAAAGCCCCGGTAGTTTTTCGATTCCATGCGTAATAAGTAACGTTAGTTTTGATCATGCATTGTGTGACCTTGGTGCTAGCGTTAGTCTTATGCCACTTTCTGTTTCACGTAAGTTAACTTAAAACCTACCACAATCACTCTGCAATTAGCTGATAGATCCGTGAAATATCCGGCAGGTATGCTAGAAGATGTACCGATTAGAGTAGGAAATTTTTTTATTCCTACAGACTTCGTCGTTCTCGATATGGATGAGGATTTTCAAATCCCCATTTTTCTGGGTAGGCCATTCCTAGCTACAGCAGGAGCTATTATTGATGTTAAAAATAGAAGGCTTTCCTTGAATATTGGGGATGAGCGAGTTGAATTTAGTCTATATAAATCTGCTGCTAACCGCTCTCTCGAGAACTCTTGTTACAGGATTGACGAGGCTATAATTAAAGACAAGCTCGCTAAGAAGCACTATAAGGACCCATTAGTGGCACGACTAGTGAGTGGTGACTCGATCGAGGAGGAAGATGAAATCATCATTGACATTGCTCGAATCTTTGAGGGAAATCCGTTATCGACATCAAACATTGCTAGAAAGGAGATAAAGTTCCGATGTCATAAAAAAGGTGAATTAAGGTTTGATGTACATGAAGGTGCGAATATTAGCAAGAAAACTAAAGTATTGCATGACAAAAAGATCCCTCGACAAAAACTCAAAAAGGGGCGATTTAGTTCTTCTATTCGACAAGCACCAGAGGTCTCTTTACCTATAAGCAGAGAGTCTAAAGTCGATTGGGGGATTGCCAAGTCATCAGGTCCAATCCGGGATTTACACTAAGCATGGTAACGTCGAGCTAAAGACGTAAAAACCAGCGCTTTTTGGGAGGCAACCCAAATGTATCATTTATGTTTGTTTTCATTTTATTTTTCGTTCTTTTCGTTTTTCTTTCAATTCGAGTTTTTATTTCTTTTAAAAAAATATATATATATATAAAATTTCGAGTTTTATACGGCGTCTGTACGCCTTGTTAATTGGCGTTCAGACAACTGAGGCAGAAGACTTTTACAAATTTGCATATAGACGCAAATAAACAAGGCGTATGAACGCCGGTTTACAAGGCGTCTGTACGCCGCGTAAAACGGCGTTCAGACAACGGAAGCAGTAAGTTTTGAACATGTTGCGTACAGACGCAAAAATACACGGCGTCTGTACGCCGTGTATAATGGCGTCTATACACCTATTTACCCTGCGTCTGTACGCCGGGTCGGGTTTAGGGGTCTTAAGTCGTTCTTTATTTTTTCCCTTTTTCTCTAATATCTTCACCCTAATTCCGATTTCCTTCCCCTTCTCTCACTAACGACACTCGATTTCTCTTTCAAACAGTTATATGGTAAAGAAACAAGTCACACTCCATCTGAAATCGCGACATTGTGTACTTTGGCCACGCTATATAGAGGAATCAACACGAGCGTCTCCAATCTTGAACAGGTTTTGTTTCCTTTTACCTTGTTATGCATGCATACCGTTTTGTCACATTAGGGACAATGTGCATTTCAAGTTTGGGGGTGGTTATGAGGATAGTCGGAATATTCGGGGATATCGAATCTTAGCTTCATTTTTGTGATCATCTTACAACGATTGACTCGAAATAATAAGCCGGACATTTTAACAAAAATAACGCATGAACTTTTCTGTCGGTGATATCATCTGCTTAGTTACAATTTTTTGGCTAGTCACTAATATGTAGTAGTACACGGCATAAGAGTCGAGTGGATCACCCGTTTTTGAAACACGTGGGTAGTGGTCTTCAAGTCTACTAACTAAGAATAACGTCTTCTGGCATAATTTGAAAAAAAAAATGATATATATAGAATCGTTACTGCATGGATTAGTTCATTTTGTGACCTTTGACACTTGAGTGATTAAGTCCGAAGGAGTCTCTAAAAACTTAACGCCCTATGGCTATCTAGCTTGGGAGTCGTTGACCCAAAACTCGATAACGGGTGTCAGAGAAAGTTTAAGAAAATGAACATTGCACAATCCTATCAAGTATGAAATCGTTTACACAAGTGACTTATTCTAAAAGCTCAATATTGTGAACCAGTTGGACTCTAAAGTCTAGTTGGTAGAGATGGTCACCACTTAATATCTGTTAGAGACGCCACTAGACTATAATGCTTAACGATGGCTTTATTCAGTGCTTTCTAGAAGCTTGTTTAACTCTGTGGTGTGATGTAACCAATGACTAAGCGAATGCATGCTCTTCATCTAAATATGTCGGGTTATTAACTCACGTCGATTTTTGCACGATTGCATCACATTTCGATTTAGCGATGATTCATCGATTTTGTGGGTACATCATATGCAAACCCTAACGAGACTATAACTCGTCCTTTTTGGGTAACAAAAAGGTTTAAAGGCTTGTTGCACATGCTAAGTGCAATCGTGTACTCTACAAAAATGAGTTTATCTTTAGTTCTCTTTTTGTTTTCTTTACTTACCGTTTGTTCGAGGACGAACAAAAGCAAGTTTGGGGGGATTGATAAACCTCATTTTTACGCAATTTTCATCGTTCATTCAACACATTTATTATAGGCTTGCATCATATTTTTATCCCGCAAATGCGTTTAATGTCACTTTTGAGTGCTGCAGGGAAACACTATTTTGCAAAAGAAAATACCAATTGTAGGCTGAAATCGAGAACGATTCGATTAAAAGTTGCACAGCACGGCGTTCAGACAACGAAATACACAGCGTTCAGACTACAAAATACATGGCGTACAGACTCCGTGTTAATTGGCGTTCAGACAACGAAGGCAGAAAGTTGGGCAAACTCGCGTTCGTACGCGAAATTGAATGTCGTAGAGACGCCTAATTACACGGCGTACAGACGCCGTGTTAATCGGCGTACAGACGCCGTGTTAATCGGCGTCTGAACAACGAAGCCCAAATCTTGCGGCCCACGTTCGGAATTTATGTTTTAATTTAGGTATAAATACCCCATCCCAAGATTGTTTTAGGGTTCGAACTTTATTTTCCTAAATTGAGTTGTAAAGATCGGAGATCGAGAGACGAGATTCAAAGATTATTGTAAACAGATTTATTCGACAACGGGTTTAATCGAAATTATTTCTTTAATCTCTTTTATTTCTCGTCATTTTTATCATGTTTACATTATTAATTGTTGATTGTCTTTTCGCATCTATAGAGTAATCCATCTTATTCTAGAACCGGGAATAGCCCGATAATATGTTATCGATATAGACTATAGAACCGTTGACGTTACATCGCATATGCTTATGATTTGAATTCTTTGTTTTTAATGCTTGCGAATTTGTTGGCCGCTTAATTGCATGATTATAGATATTAGGTGAAGATTCTGAAAGGTGACATCTATATCGGAACCCTAGAATTCTAGCCTAGGATCCTAATTATGAAAGTAGTTTTAGGTCTTTTGAGGAATCGATACACTATCATAGAGATTAATAAATCTGAGATTATTCTAATCATCATGAAAGTAGTTGATTTATTAACTCGAGTAAATTGTTATGCTTCGACAGAAGGTAGTGAGTACAATAGGATAGTGTCCTTCATAAGTAACGATAGTAATTTCATCGGTAATATAATTGAGTCGATAATGTATGTCGTGGTAAACCCTGATTCCGAAATTTCCAATCATATATAACTCAGACCAGTTTTCTTGCGTTCTGTTTAGTTTTCTTTACAACATATCTTGTGTTTTTGGTTAGGCTTAGATTACTGATAATTGATAGGCTAGTGCTTGCTTATTCGGTCTTCGTGAGAACGATATCTTTTGTACTGCACCGAAGCCTTGCGCTTGCGGTTTAGGCACATCAAACGCGGTGTCGGAGAGTGTTGGACGAGTGTTGTGTTCGATCAGGTGTCCGACATGACACGTTCTAATTTTTTGAAGTGTTTGTAATGCACAGATTGTGATTAACCCATTTTTTAATTTAATTTAATTTTTTAAATAGGGAAGATTGACATTTTATATTTTCCATTACGTTTGACTGGGGAGGGGGTTTCAATGGAAGTCTTTATTGTAAGAACAAGTGACAAAAATAAATAGATGAACTATATGTGTAAGTATCCCTTACAAATCTAAGCTAATTGAAATTATGGTGGGTGTCGAATCCAACAAAAATAAATAACCTACTCGAAAAGATTTGCAATCAGTGATAAGTAGGGTCGATCCATAGGGAATAGTGTAGATTCAATTCCTAAATTACTAATATCGATTTAAAGGGGGTTTTGGATTTGATTAACTAAGATGAAATTCAAAAGACGTAAATTAAAAACGCTATAAGAGTAAAATCGGATTCAATAAATTGAGAAGTTCTAGTCTCCGGATATCTCGGTATTGATTCTATAATTCGATCATCAATTTATATGATAGTTCAATGTTCTAGAGTAAATTAGCTATTGTCGTCAACAAGCTCTGACGACCTCGTTTTTCCTTATATCTTCGATAATCAAAACTAGCTCTTTGATTACTGCTCTTATCAATTAGACAACCCTAAACAAGCTCTTAGGATTTAATCTATCGATAGCATTCAAGCACTAGAAAAACACTAATTCAGATTAATAAACACGCAAGCTCGGATTATTTAAACCGGATCACTAATTCCCATAACGACTAATCAAAAACGATTAAATAATCAACGTCGCTAACTGCTACGATTATTAGGGGTTGCCAAACAATTATGGATCTGGGCCCTAATTAACGAAATATAATTCTAACGATTAATCAATTGGCCAGATTAATTAACCGACTAAAATATATTGACAACAAATCACTGGGAAAAAGTAAATACTCGAAGAACGAAGAATTTAAAAGCACAATTCAAATTTCACGAATTAAAAGAAATCAAACCTCGAAAATCCTTCAACTAGAATTATGTGTTTAGCAACACATAATCAAAAACGTCTGCAATGTCTTGAATTCGAAAGCTTGGAAAAAAGAAAACAAACGTGAATAAAATCGAGAGAGAGAGATGTGGAATAGAATTCCACTTATTTAAACCCTAAAAGAGTCCTATCTCGATAAGGAAACAAATTAGAATAGGATTTTAAGAATCCTACCTAAATTAGGATTGTTCAAAAAAGAAATAAAATAAAAGGAAATAATTCCCTACAACTTTGGAAAGGGAAAATATATCATAAAAGTCGAATTCTTCATAAAAATAAAATTCCAGCCGAATTTTATTTCATCTCAGCAGAATCCTCGCCATATTTAAGCGTGGGCACGCTTAATTCTTGTGTGTATTCTGCTGGCCCTTCTTGTATTTTGCCAAACTTCGTCGTTTTTCAAGCTTTTCATCACGTTTTCGTCCTTTCATCATACAAATACCTAGTAATAGCAAATAAAGCACAAATCCATGAGAAATAGACTAAAAACGTGACAAACAACACCAATTTAAACAAGCAAAACGTGTGCAAAACACACGTTAACAAATACCCCCACACTTAAGCTATTGCACATCTCGGGTAACGTTTAACATTTAGGCAATGCGAAATCAACAAAATTCCAACACCAAAGACCAAATAAGCATAGAAAATTATGGACCGAAGAACAAGAATCAAGAATGGCAAGATAACGCATGCAAATAATCGAAGATCTCAATACCACATTAAATCAAAACCAACACAATGATCTTATTTGAAAAATAAGAATGCACGAAATTAGACGACTATTCTCACAATCCTCCCCAACACTCGTGTATAAGGTTCATCGTGTTTCGCTCAAGTCTTAACATGTCAATGTAATCCCATAGGCTTGCTTATACACCAAAATCGCCACTACTATCGAAAATGTGCACAAAAGAATCAAAAGGTCTTTTATTCAAGGTAGTAATGGGGCTAGGGCTCGGGGTAGGAATAAAAAGGATAATGAAGGCTAAGTCCAATTAATTCGTAGAGCATCAAGTCAACGTTGGGTAAATAAGACAATAAGGACCCAAGTACCTCTTTTCATTCGTTCTCAAACTCCATTCATCATCATTCATTCATTTTGTCGTTTCTTTCGCGATCTAACCCTCTTTCACTCTTTTTTTTTTTTTCCTTTTTTTTGTAGGTGCCCTTTATATTCTTTCAAAAGTTCACTCACACTTTATTCGATACACATCATTCTTTTGAATTTGAATTCCCAAACAACTAACATCTCGATGCTCAACTCATTTTTCGGACGGGTAAAAACATAGAGATATAAAAAGACGGTAAAAGCTTAAAGTTCGGGTTTTCAAACAAGAAATAGGCCAAAAGCTCAAAGTGGGTTAACTAAGGAAAAAATAAAAGGTAGGCTTATTTGGCTAAGTGGGTAAATCCTAAGTGCCTTTATCATATTCAAATGTGCACAAAATCATGTAGTCTTGACATGGTTCAAAGCAAGTTCTAGCATATACAAAAACATGCAAGACAAACACACAAGAAGGAAAGAAAATGTCATGTATGATTGACAAAATGAAAGGCTCAAAGCTCACATGGTAGGGAGTAGTCGTACTAATACATGCAATCCTATCGTTCTCGTTTGATCGTTTATGCTAGCAAAAATTTTCACAAGGCAAGAGACTTCAATCAAAACATGGCCAAAATGTTCAAACCTAACTAGTTCAACGGAATCCATAAAAAAAAACTATATATTCAATCACAAATAAAAAAAATCATGTGCTAAAAGTAAACAAAGCTTAAACGTGCAATCGCAAAAGAAGTCACCCCCCCACACTTAGACATTACATTGCCCTCAATGTAAAAAAAAACATGTAAGCGCCGACAATGCGTAATAATAAAAGAGTAGTGAAAGGGTGACTCCCCTAGGGCATCACTCGGTCGTGATGCCAAGGTGGCTACAATTGCGTCGAGATGGGCTGCAACAGTGGTGGTTGAAGGTGAAGGCTGGAAGCACATGAGCAATAGGGACCAGAGCAGTAGTCGATGGTGGAGTAGTCACTGGATGAGGGCGAAGGCGAGAGCTAGTGGTGGTTTGTCGGAGATGAGGGTGTCGAGCGTGATGATGGTTGCAGCGTCGAGTGCTCGCGAGAAGAGTCTGGTGAGGATGGTATTATGAGTGGTTTGAGTTAAGGCTTTAACGCAGGTGATGGCAGAGCTACGATCGGCAACCTGAAAAGTGTAAAAGAAGTTGAGATAGAGATAGAGGCTGTGATTAGGGTTAGGTTTAGAAAAAATCTTTTTATTTAGGGAAAATATTTGTTTTTTTTTTTTTTTTGGTTTTTCGATTTTTTTTATTGTTGTTATTTTTGATAAAAGGGAAAGAAAGGGAAAAAAAAAGAAAAACTTGCATAAAAGCAGAAACCTCACCAATTTTAAGCATAGGCACGCTTAATTTTGGTGAGCATTCTGCTCGGAAAAAAAACTCAAGCGAAAAAAACAAAAAAAAAACTAAAAGAAGCATGGGTTGCCTCCCATGAAGCGTCGTTCTTTAACGTCATCGGCTAGACGTAGTTATGCCTCAAGTGGCTTAAGTCGGAGGTTCAAAGCCATCACTATGCCAAGCTACTTTTAGTGGATCATCATCATTAAATTCAAAAATTCGCTGCATCACAAATTTAGTAGCATCTAAACTAAACATAGAGCAATCATTAGTAGAACACTTCATGGAATCACATAAATTAAACATCACAAATTCATCTTCAAATTCCATAGTAAGAGTTCCATCATGCACATTAATTTTAGCCCTAGATGTTTTCAGAAATGGTTTTCCAAGAATGAGAGGGGCTAACTTACTAGATTGATTTTCATCCATATCAACAACATAAAAATCAGTAAGAAAAACTAAGTCATTAACATGGACTAATACGTTCTCAAGAATGCCATTAGAAGATGCATTAGACCCATCTATTAATTGTATAATCATGTCCGTTTTTCTCAAATTTTTCACATTCAAAGATTCATAAATAGAACGAGACATGATATTTACAGAAGATTTAAGGTCTAACATAGTATTCTCAAATTGCACATCACCTATCATACAAGAGATAATAAACTTACCAGGGTCTTTGCATTTTGAAGTTACCTCCTTTTCGAGTGTTGGAGATTCATCTTCCATATCGTCCTCTTCATCGTCACTGATCTCATCTTCCCCAAAAATCTCATATTCTGTGACTTCATTCTCATATTTTGGAGGAGTAATCTCAATAACCTTAGATTGCTCGGTAAGTGTTTCCGTTGGTTTTGTGAGTTGATGGTCCACATTTTTCTCTCTCGACTCACCTTCCACCTCTTCATCATCACTAATCTCATCTTCCTCAAGCATCCCATATTCTCTAAGAATCTCATCTTCCCCAAAAATCTCATATTCTCTGAGAATCTTATATTTTCCAACTTCCTTCTCATATGTTGGAGATTCATCTTCTATATCCACTTCTTGTTTACAGTTAGCAAAACGACCAGGGAATGGAGGAGGTATCACAAATGTCATCGGTTTCTTCTTGGTAACAGGCTCCTCTTCTTTTTCTAGCTCTTTCTCATCCTCGTATTTTGAAGTATTTTCAGCAGAAGGGTTTCGAGTTTTAGGCGTGAGCGCGCTTAATTCTTGAAACGGTTCTGCTTCTTTCAATTCTTTTCCACTTCGTAGGGTAACTGCATTGGCATTCTCCTTCGAATTTGTGATGATCTGGGATGACAGTTTACTTGAATTTTGGGATACTAACTCGTTCACGGTAGTAGCAACTTGACTCATCTGATTTTCTAAGTTTTTTATGGCATTTTGGTTCTCATTTCGAAATTGTTGTACGCCTTGTTGGAATTGTTGAGTATTATTGACCAATGCTTTAATCATTTCTTCTAAAGACGTACCTACCGATTGGGTTTGTTGAGGAAACAGTGGGCCTTGTTGTTCGTAATAGTTAGAAGGTCGTGGGGCGTAGCTCAGATTGGAGTGATAATTCCATCCTGGATTGCTAGTGTTGGAATATGGATTGTAATGACTCTGCGGAACACCCCAGAATCCATTATAAGCTTGTCCATACGACTCCTCTTGAACACGGAAGGCATAGGAGAATTTCTCTATGAATTTTGCTTCCAGTTGAGTCCATGTCTTGATTGAACCAAAAGATAAATCATAGTACCAATCCCTAGCATTGTCTGCTAAAGATAAGAGAAAGGCTCGAAATTTGATTTGATCTTCAGTGACATCCCTTGGTTTCATTAATGAACATACCGCATGGAACTCATTTAGATGCTTATGTGGATCATCTCCTACAAAACCGTGAAAAATAGGAAGTGAGCGAATAAATTCATATGTTAATTCAAAATTAACTTCAAAAGTAGGATATTGAATGTAAGAAGATTGCTCGTTAATGTTTGGCATAGCCCACAACTCCTTTAAAGTCCTCTCGACTGTAGGCATGGCATCTAAGAACGTTGTATGATCTCTTGAGCTCTTTTCTTGATCTGAAATTTACCTATATAAAGAGATCTAATAATACAAAAAAAAAAAAAAACTAAACAAAAATATTAGTAACAAAAGAAATAAATCTATAACACCGTTCCCCGGCAACGGCGCCAAAATTTGGTGGGTGTCGAATCCAACAAAAATAAATAACCTACTCGAAAAGATTTGCAATCAGTAATAAGTAGGGTCGATCCACAGGGAATAGTGTAGATTCAATTCCTAAATTACTAATATCGATTTAAAGGGGGTTTTGGATTTGATTAACTAAGATGAAATTCAAAAGACGTAAATTAAAAACGCTATAAGAGTAAAATCGGATTCAATAAATTGAGAAGTTCTAGTCTCCGGATATCTCGGTATTGATTCTATAATTCGATCATCAATTTATATGATAGTTCAATGTTCTAGAGTAAATTAGCTATAGTCGTCAATAAGCTCTGACGACCTCGTTTTTCCTTATGTCTTCGATAATCAAAACAAGCTCTTTGATTACTGCTCCTATCAATCAGACAACCCCAAACAAGCTCTTAGGATTTAATCTATCGATAGCATTCAAGCACTAAAAAAACACTAATTCCGATTAATAAACACGCAAGCTCGGATTATTTAAACCGAATCACTAATTCCCATAACGACTAATCGAAAACATTTAAATAATCAACGTCGCTAACTGCTACGATTATTAGGGGTTGCCAAACAATTACGGATCTGGGCCCTAATTAGCGAAATATAATTCTAACGATTAATCAATTGGCCAGATTAATTAACTGACTAAAATATATTGACAACAAATCACCGGGAAAAAGTAAATACTCGAAGAACAAAGAATTTAAAAGCACAATTCAAATTTCACGAATTAAAAGAAATCAAACCTCGAAAATCTTTCAACTAGAATTATGTGTTTAGCAACACATAATCAAAAACGTCTACAATGTCTTGAATTCGAAAGCTTGGAAAAAAGAAAACAAACGTGAATAAAATCGAGAGAGAGAGAGATGTGGAATAGAATTCCACTTATTTAAACCCTAAAAGAGTCCTATCTCGATAAGGAAACAATTTAGAATAGGATTTTAAGAATCCTACCTAAATTAGGATTGTTCAAAAAGGAAATAAAATAAAAGGAAATAATTCCCTACAACTTTGGAAAGGGAAAATATATCATAAAAGTCGAATTCTTCATAAAAATAAAATTCCAGCCGAATTTTATTTCATCTCAGCAGAATCCTCGCCATATTTAAGCATGGGCACGCTTAATTCTTGTGTGTATTCTGCTGGCCCTTCTTGTATTTTGCCAAACTATGTCGTTTTTCAAGCTTTTCATCACGTTTTCGTCCTTTCATCATACAAACACCTAGTAATAGCAAATAAAGCACAAATCCATGAGAAATAGACTAAAAACGTGACAAACAACACCAATTTAAACAAGCAAAACGTGTGCAAAACACACGTTAACAAATTACTTATATTGTGAGGGATCATGTGAAAAGTATATATTCTGTGATTTTACGAAAAAATGACGTTAATACATACACATACAAATATGGTATATATATGATTTTTTATTCGAAACTCACGTCCCACCTTCTATTTCAATTCTTATTACATCTTCTATTTCAATTTTTATATTCCAATCTTTGTTCCATCTTTAGATGTTTAGAGATTCACAAGTGTCGAAATATTTATACGTGTTAAATATCTCTTAATAAATGTATATGAATTACACGTATCAAACATCTAAACATCTAGTATACATGATTAAATAAGAATTGAGAAAATAAAATCTTATTCCATATGGTACGGATATACATGTCTTAAATTTTGTAATTATCTAGTTAATTGTAGTCTATAATTAGGACAATTAATCTATATACCTAATTTGATCAAAATTAAAACTTTTCTACACCAACTTTTATCCTGTCAAGAGCTTCAACAACTGATTGTGCTGTGCAATAAGCAATTGCCTGAACAGTAACCATTGGATTCACACCCAATGCAGTTGGAAACACACTTGAATCAGCAACATACAATCCCTCAACCTCCCAACTCTCCCCGGTGGGCCCCACCGCCGACACCCCGGGCTCCACTCCCATCCGGCAACTCCCCATCTGATGAGCCGAACATATCGGCGTCTCCAAATCTCTCAACGCCCTCGTACTCTCCTCCTTCACGAACCTCTCCAACTCATCGGGCCCCGCTTCCTTCACTTTCAATACCCGACCTTTCCTATGGTGGGTCCCGATTTCCTCCGCCCCGGCCCCCGCCAATATCCTCAACACTCTCTCTACGCCGTTGATCAAGTTCTCTCGATCCAAACCGTCCATTTCGTAACTTATATCGGTTTCGGACGCCACCGACCCCGACCCTCTATCTCTCGCGAGCGCAAAAATATGGCCCGTTCTTGAAAACTTGCGCATACGATTCTTGATGTCTAAACCGGATAGCCACGGCATTAGCTCAGAGAACATCCCGGGGTGAAGCATAGGCGTCTGAATGATTGCGCCATATCCCGAGCCATCGTGATTTGCTACAACTTTCGACATTGCGGTCATTATCCCGCCTTTGTAGCTCTTCTTCTCCACCACGGGCCATGCGTGCGTATCGGGAAAGTAGCCCCACGCCATTACCACCGGATGGAGATGTAGGTTCCGGCCTATGTGCCGATTCTTTAAGCCACTTCTTTTCAATAACGCGGGAGTGCAAATTGCGCCACCCGCCACGACGGTCACTTTCGACTCCACAATAGCAATTTCTTTAACCCCGCGATTCGAGAAACTAAAAGCAATCCCGAGAGCTGATTTTCTCTCGTTTTTGGGCCGTGTGATCACCTTTACGGCCTCGCATTCGGGAAGAATCGCACCGTTGCCTGATTCAACTAAATCCACAAGCCACGTCTCGGAGGTACCCTTTTTCCCTCCATCCTTACAACCGAGAGAACACCAACCGCAGTAGTGATCAGAAGACGCGTTACGCGGGATATTTTCCACGGGGTACCCCAAATTCTCACACCCTTTTCTCAAAATCATGTTGTTGAACCCTTCATCCTCGAAATCCGATTGAACACCCATTTTTTCGCACACGATATCAAGGGCGTTTTGGTAAACTTCACTCTCGAATATCTCTAACCCATAATTTTCGCTCCACTCTTTTGTAACGTGCGGTGGGGTTCGTATCGAAGCGGACCAATTTATGGTCGAACCACCACCAACGGTTGAACCCGCAAGCAAAAGAATGTTCATATTTGCGGTGGCCGATGTGCCATTACCGAGGTACATTTGATCAATTGCTTGCCCTTCAAGAAGTGAAAGATTGCTTCTTGCTAAGTAGCTTCCTTTCTCTAGCACAAGCACTTTGTAGCCGGATTTTGCAAGAACCCCGGCTGCAACTCCACCCCCCGAGCCTGAACCGACTATCACAACATCACATTTCACGATGAACGATGGACTTAACGACTTTATACACGTGTTTTTCGAGTGCGTTTTGGAAATGGGAAACCCTAAGTTTTGTAGTTTTTCAAGTGATGTTTCCTTTGATTGGCTTAAATTGATGATGCCTTTGTATAGGGGTCCAAATAGCTCTTCTTTGTTTTGGTTTCTATCTTCGGCTTGTTTTGCTACGTTTTCGGAATTCTCCGTCTCGGGTTCTCGGGTTTTGAGATTTGGATCCGGCCCGCAATAGCCGATTGCTTTCCAGGATGGGTTCTCATTTCTCTCATTCACCTGTGAGTAGTGATCAATTTAGACAAAAACAACTAAAATAGTGTTGGAAAACAGGTGAATGCATGTAAAGATTACCCCTTAAATGATTTTCATTATATTTTTGTGTGGAGAAATATAATACCAACAAGTACATAATTCAATATTTGAAAAAAAACAATTAGTATAGAACTCAATAATTTATCAATAAAATAAAATCATTTTACGTAACTATTTTGAGTCTGTTTAGTAAACGCGCACATATGGCACAATGTTAAAAGTAAATATATACGATCACTAATAATATTGGATCGATTATGCATAGTATAGTATATAACTATGCACTTTTTAATTCTTTACAACCAATTAATTATATGGAAGAATATTGCTCGATTAATTTATCTTTTGACAATATCAAAATTATTCACTTAATTATCTAGTATTTACAATATGTTGATCCTTCTAGATCTTTAAATTACACTAAAATAAGTTGGAGGCCTAACTGCTAGTATTAAACTTTGAGACCAAAATATCCCCGTCTTGTCACTCATATATAATTTTATGTAACACCGAATCTGTTGGACCCGATGTGGGACCCATATAAACACACTTTTGGTGGGCCAACTGATTCGGCTATCAGCCCATTAAACTTGGGCCCATTACTAATATTATTGATGGGAAAATTCTATGCGGATTGTAGCCTATAAATTATAATACATCAGGATCAGGTTTGTTGGATGTATTATAGATATTTCTCCAAATCATGCATTCTGATGTCCTTATCTGAAATTGCTTTCATCGTCCACAGATAACATTTTCATTTTCATTTTCTCTAATAACTAATTAAGGGGAAATGATTTTCTTTTTATCTATTTTTTCCTATCAATTTTCTGGAACCAAACGAAGTGTAACATTTTGTCGGTTTTAGTCAAGATTTCGATAAGGAAAAATGCTAAAGAAATAAAAAAATATATATATATTCAAGTTTAGCTTAATAAATTATTCAACGAAACTCAAACGAGCTTTTATCGATCAAGTTCAAATCGAACATCGAATAGAATACATTAATTTTGAGCCCTATTTGGAATAATTTGGGCAGTATGTATTAATGGTTTATGGTCTCATCTCATCTGCCCAACTGTTTGTCTTATTGATTTAAGGATAAGGATATAATTGAATGCAAATTATTGTAATCTAGCTATTAAGTTTTTTCAAATATATTGATGACTTAAATTGTTGACCATTACACGAACTAATTACACGAACTAGGTTAAGACATCCTCATTCCTTTATATTCTAGCAAAATTTTATTATATATACAGCATTTTGCCTCAATTATTATATTCTAGCAAAATTTTATTGAAAATTTTTATGCTCAAATCCAATGTACAGGTGAGAAAATAAAAAAATTATTAAACAAAATATTAGTGATATTTATGTTCTTATTAGAAAAATAATGTAACTGATTTCCGATCAATTTTAACTGAAAATAGTAATTGGGATAAGGTGCTTCTATCAAATTTTTAATGAGAAATATCTCCTTTTTTATATTTATAAGGAAATAATGAAAAATAGAGGTGTAGCCATTTCATTGATTTCGAAAGAAAAAAAATAAATTATGAACATATATTCATTACTTTCCAATTTATGTGAAATGCATTGTGAAATGAATTCCAAAACAAAACATGAATATAAAGGTACACGTGTAAAATTCAGAACATGATTGGTACATGTGGCATGCATAACACTCCACATGTGTAAACCCTGGCACATAGTAACATTTAATGTTATGCATAATTATTTATTTAAGGATTAAATTGTAGGAACTTCCCTGATTTTATTTTATTTTAAATGATATAGCTCTAATATATCTAATTTAAAATTAATTAAGGCTTCGTTTGTTTGTCAATGGAATGAAATGAAAAGAGGGAATATGATTCCCAAAAATCAAATAATATTGTTTGGTATTTTTTATTTGACATTATGGAATGCAATCTAATTCCAAAAATATGGGAATTATCATCCCAAATAAGGAAATTACAATACCTTATTTATTGAGGTATTGTGATTACCATGTCAAGGTAATCATAAATATAACACTTTAATGCCTTTACTACCTCTATATCTAATATAATACAAAATCGACAAGTTATTTATTTATGCATTTCATTTAAGTTATTATTTATGAAGAAATAGTTTCGTGTCAAAATAAATCGTGATTTACATTTTATTTGATATTTATTTATTAAATGAAATTGAAAAATTTTTATGGTGTTTTTGTGATAGTACTTTTGAAATGGTTGTCGGTCACATATGATTAATATATTTTATTTACTAACAATAATATGTTCCCGACTTAAAATAATTATCAATGCATTGGTATATGAAAAATCCATATATGTATCAATTTTTTTTTAAAGTCAAACAATATGTAATTAAAAAATAAGCATATTCAATTTAATTATCATTTTTCTAAAAGAGGATAATGTAATTGAACCAAATTGATATCTTATTTATTTTTTATTATTTAACTAAATTAAATATATATGTGTATATACACTTATGTATATATATAATATCAAATATTCTACTTTGATTGAAAATTTATTATTAGATTATACAAATATGGTTTAAAATAAGGATATTTAAGTCAAAGTCTTTAATTTTAGATTCCATTCTTTATTATATGTGTTTGAACCAAACATAAAAAATAGAAAAAATATATATCCTTACCCAATTTTTCGTAGACAAAGAAATACTAATAATGGAATCAGATTTCTAATAATCAAATTACCAGAAATCTTATTTCCATTTTACATTACACTCCTTGCCAAACAAACGGAGCCTAAAAGATACTTTAATCGTGTGTCGGTATATACCAAAAAAAATATTAGTTGGAAATGTTAAACTTAATTGTCCCTTAATTCACCTAATTCAAAATAATAATGAAATATGTTAATATTTTTATTGTGCAAATTTATTTTGTGACGTGATTTTCTTATTTTTCACGAAAATCTTCAATACATGCACTTTCAGGCAATGTTGTTAAAACCAGACCAGACCGGCCGGTTTAACCGCCAACCGGCCAGGAGCCCGATCCGGTTGTGTTGTTGGGCGGGTTGGCAGCTGACCCACACTGAACCGGCCCCAAACCCTTTTTTTTTTATCTCTTTGCCCAACTAAAAATGCCTACGTATGTGTGTAATGGTGTAGAATTGATCCTTGACCTTTCCTACAAAGTGTTGAGAAGTTCACCACTACACCAAAAATAAAACCGAGTCTCGCAGACGTTGAATCCACTTTTCTTCTTTCTCTTTCGTCCCTTATTCGAAAAATAAGAAAAAAAAGAGAAAAAAGAGAAAAAGGGGAAGGGGGGATTAGTCACAGATATTTGATTGTATCTCTAATCTTCTTCATTCCTTCCGAATAACTAGAATGAAAAAAAGGGGAATGTCAACGCATCCACCAAAAATATTTTTTATTTAAAAATGTAACATTATGCATATTATATTAACTTTTTATTCATTAGTTTTTGAATTTAAAAATATTATTTTTTTTACTTTATTAAATATAACTCATTTATGAGTTGAATATAAAATACATTTTTATATTTAATGGCCTTTTAGTGTAGAATGATAGAAATATTTTATAGGTACATGTGTAAAAAATATTTTTAATATTATATCAATTTAACTAAACTATTCTTTTAAATTTAGTTGACTCAAATTAATTCATTTGTAAAATAAATATGTATACTATAAACATATCTAAGTGTACATATATATAATATATAAATGTATAATCTGGATTAACTGGGTTTTTATATCGGTCCGATCGGTCAAACCAGTGACCCAGTGACCCAGTAAATTATCTGATTTGATTATCGGTCCGATTTTAAAAGCATTGCAGTATCAGGATTAAGATTTACAGTGATGACATAACATTCTTTATTTTTAAGACCCATTTCAAAAAAGAAATAATAAATATTATGTTACTGTATTTTCTTTATTTTAAATTACATTATTTTTTATGAATGTCATCGGTTGTTGCTTTTCTTAACATATATTACCATATACTGGTATCTAAAAGTGCGTTTACTTTTTCAAATTCAATAGAGTATGCTATTCCTAAATTAGGACTTGAGAAGATTTTTTAAATTTTATTACGAAGAATTGTATTTGAATATATTTTTTATAATTGAGAAAATTAAACTATGTATGTTTATAGTAAATGCTTGATTTATATTAACATACCTAATTAATAAAATTTATAAAAAAAAACTAGTATAATATTTTTTAGGAGTTGTGAGTTTCATTCTTTTTAAATTTCAATTATGAATCCTTAATTATGAATTCTTTATTATTTAATTATATTGTTATTAATTTATTTTCAAATAGATTGTAAATGGAAGCTAGGTTTTTTAATTAAAATGAAGGATATTTTGATCTTTAATTGGTAAAAAGAATAACAAAAGATTCATGTCAATATTTCAAAAGTTATATTTATATATAGATGCTAAATATAAAATAATCAAAGTTCTTGATGCAATTATCTCGGTTATTAAAATAGAAAGGAATATCGAGGTGTACCATCTTTAACGTCTATTAATGTATAATATCAAGGTGTAAACATCTTTAACTTCTAATTAATGTTATATATAAATATATATATATATATATATATATATATTATTGACATGTAGGCTACACATAGATCTGGTCCAATAGAATCATATCAAATTATGATCAATTTTATTGAACCCGATCTGTTATAAAGTTATCATATGGTATCCAATTAATCCTTTATTCAAACAAACAATTAACAATAAATGCAAAAAATAATAACCATAAAAAATAAAAAAAAAATTACCTGAGTGAAATATACAAGGAGAGTGATCATTTTGAGGGCAGCATATAGTATTCTCAAGAGGGAAAAATAACTCTCTGACCATGACAATAATATTTGTTCTCTTTTATGAATTGGGATATTTGAAAATCTCTGGAAATAGGGAAAATTGCTTGAAATACTTTTTCTCCCACAAAGTATTAAAGTTCCAATCCTTGTCGATAGCAAAAATAGTGCCAGTCCACCTAAATAACCCTTGGGATGTTTTGTTTTTTCTCCTAGTAATATAGCAAGCTGCAAAAATTAAATTAAATTTTTAATTTCCAATTTGATTATTATTAATTGAATAAAATATAGTAAATTAAGGCAGAATTCGAGAATCACGAGGTTGTACAAATATATATTTGTTATGATGTACAGGAAAATCTATTTTATGTGACATGTAATAATCAATCGTACGTACAAGAAAGTTTAAAGGGCAAGTTACTGAATTTTGTGTAAGATAATCAAGTTTAGTCGAACGTGTTGTTGAAGTTTGTTTGGCTTAAAATTCAAGTTTTAAATTGTTAATCAAATCAAATTTAATTAAATAAATTTTTATCGAGCCAAATATGAGTCGAGGTCAAATAATCTCAACTTTTTTTTTACTGAGTTAGAACAAATTTAAACAGTCCAAATAACTTAGCAACTTTCTGTAGAACAAATTTCAATGAATCAAATACCAAGTAATTTAGTTGAACTTTATGAATAAAACTCCTAGTTTGAATAATTTAATAAAATTTTCAAAATAAAACTTCGATACAATTGTTTGTTTAGACTCTATTATGGATTCTTAAGAATCTAATTTAAGCCATTTTGTAAACGATTTTCGAATTCGAGTCTGAAAACATGTTCGCTTTGCTTGTTTTCCAAAAATTATTTCCAAAGAAATTTGTTTGTAAAAACAATTTTTTTCTGAAAAAACAAAAAAAAGACTATTATTTGTAAATTACACAACGAAAATCGAAACAAATGAAATCAATATTTTGAAAAACCCTTTGATAAAAGTATCTTCGATAAGAAATGAATCCAAAAAAGTCATCAAAATTAATAAATAAATTATAAATAAGAATTCTTACAGGTAGTTGAGTTCCAGCCATGGAAGCTGAAGTTCGATAGTATTGAAGAACTGAATCATCGTCAACATCGAGCTTATTACAAGGATCTATGGAGGGCAATAGAGTGTCACATATAGCTGTAAGAGCCTCCATTTGACCCCATGAATATGGGCTTTTCTGAATATTATTTTTCTTCTCCATTTTTTTTTCTCTATTTTAATTCTTCTAAGCTCTGAATTTTGATATATTTTTTCTTTGTTTCTTTGTGTAAGAGAGAGAGATATATATACACTTTTAAGTTGCCAAATATTAAATGGCATACGATGTACAGGCTACAGCTAAAGAAATTTATAACACGTTCTATTTAATAATAGATTTAATGTGTTATTTATCATATATTGTGGGGCGTTAATGGTGAGTGGATCATGAAACAGTCAACTCTTAAAATTTATTAGTGTATGCCATATCGAATCAATTGAATATAGTGCGATATAGAATTACCTTAGTTTTACTTGATTGCTTCGAAAAAAAAATTATGTTAGATGAAATGTATTTGAGTCGGTATTCTAACAATATTTGTGATGTAATTGCAATTTTTGCAGATGAAAACCAATCAAATCACTACAAACATGTGACGTTAAGTTGGCTAGCTCTAATACGTTCAATCTAACATAAAATTGACGTAATTATGATACACAATGACATATAGAACTAATAGAATTTGTTACGTGTCAGAAAAAGCATGTATCGAGTAGTCAGTTTCAATTTTTAGGCTGTACAATGATTTTAGTACTGTTAGAATTTGTTACTCAAAAAAAGAATGTTGTGAGTAATTAATTTCAAGTTTCTTAATTGTAATCTTATGAAAAATATGGGCGCAAACTTCATGAAGTCATCTCGACTCGAGCTAATTCTGTCATACTCTAACAAAATTTTATTTGTTTGAAGCTCTTCATAGCTTAAAAACATGGGGTATGTTATTTATATCATTTTTAATTTGGTCGTAATATATCGTTTGTGGTGGAAAAAATGCTAATTATTTAAAGATTTAACGAACTATGATGAAAAATGATTATGGAACACATTTTCTTGGCAATGGAGAAACATTACCAATGGTTATAAACCTTGAACAAAGTTTTGATCATTCTTGCAAATACCATGATAAAAGTATTCTTTATCATGATGAATTAATATAGACAAAAACTCAAATTTCTTGTAGAATATAGAAGGTGCTCTAAGTTTGAAATAACTATGTTTGTTTATGTTTTCGAAATTCAATTTCAAGATTTCAAATCACAAAATCTTAAATCTACTTAACACACCAAATTTTCATCTCAATTTCCTTTTTTCAACTCTACTTTTTCAATCTCCAATACTAACTACCTATCAATCAACACATCAATCATTTTACACATTCATCAATTACAATTAATATATACATTATTTTACACACTTATATATATTTATTTATTTAAATAATCATTAAAAAAATAACTAATTCAATCATTAAACATCAACTAATCATCATTGATTTGACACATTATAATTTTCAACCTAATTCTAAAAACATAAACAAACACCTACCATTTTTATACAAATTTCGATGATACGTCATTCCTGAGAAATTTTCAAAATTCTAACTTAAAAACATAAACAAACATAGCAAAATCAAATGATAGGTTTAGAATATGTAAAGTGGATATAAGGACATTTGCATTGTTGTCCTATTTTTTTTATCTCATTTTCAACTATGTGGTTAATAAATAATAATTAGTATGAGGGTCCATTTAACCATAAATGTAATTCAAGGTGAGAAATTGCATTGTTGTCCTATCTTTGATCTAATTTTCAACTATGTGCTTAATAAATAATAATTAGTATGAGGGTCCATTTAACCATAAATGTAATTCAAGTTGAGAAATCAGTGATTTCAATTGTGTTAGGTTCTCTTAGCTGAAAATAATCTCAATCCGAAAGGAAATTAAATTTAACTAAAAAAAATACTAATTTCAACTCGACTCAATGCTTTGCATGTTATTCATTATAATTTGGATTATTGGACCAAATTGTAATTAAAATAATTTTTTTAAGAACCAACTCAACACGGACTACTTCGATTAGACTGTAACTATGGTTTCAGAACCATTTTATTATCTTTAGATGTAACAAACATCAAATTTATGTAATTTTGTAAGAATGTAAAAGGGAAATTAATCAATTTCAATCTTGCCCACCCTATAAATGTCCTTGTTAAATTTAATAGGCTTGAGAGGTTAATTGGTGTACAATTTTAAGACCATATAATTAGGGGTGTATATAAACCGCCCAATTCATCCGAACCGCTCAAACCGACCCAATCCACCCGCAAACCGCCGGTTTTAAACTTTTAAATAATAGTGGCGGTTTGATATTCTTGTCACCCGCCAATATTGAGTCGGGTGGTGGTTTTAGAATTTGCAACCCGCCTAAACTGCAACCCGACCGCTAGTTATATATAATGCACACGTATGATATTATTAAAATAATACATAGGTATATATTTTCTAACAACAATATTTTATTCATATTTATATTACACATTTTACTTTTATTTGGTGAAATAAATTAAATATCTTGTTTAAACACTTATTTTTATTCTTCTTCAACAAAGTTTTATTTTCGCAACTAATGAAATAGCTTATATGCATTTATGATTAAATTTTTATGATATTTTAGTTTTAATGATATTAGATTTTTAACTCATTATAAATTAATGATTATATGAATTTATTTATAACACCATTTGATTTTCTATATCAACAATTCAATTCTTAAATTAAATCTACAAGGAATAATATTTTTTAAGTGAACTAGTAACTAGTTAACGACAAAAAAAAATGGAAAAAGCAGAAACCGCCAACTCGCTTGTCAAATTCATTAACCCGACCGAACCGCGTGATTTTAGAAGATAATTGTGTAGTTTTGGATTGTTATTTTGTCCACTCACTCATGTCAGATCGGGTTGATTTTTTCCTTTAAAACCGCCCTAACCCGACCACGTATACCTCTACATATAATAAGTTCATTTGAGATTAAATATGACCTCTAACTACTTCAAATATCATGCTATGCTCTGCCCAGTTCAACACATGTACACGGCACCGATGTATTCGTGACATATGTGATACATGTGTTAAATTGGGCAACATGTTCAAAAATTGGAAAAATAAAAGGTTTGGTCATATTATTTTTTCTATTATTGTTTGAAAACGATAGTATGATAATGCCGTACACTCATTCATCATTGTTTTTCCTAGATTTGTAAAATTGGTGAAAATTTAGAATTTAAAATAATTTCAATCGAAATCGATCAATTTTAATAAAAATCAATCAAAATCCACAATTTAATGAGTCATGTGTTGGGAATATTGTATTTTTGGTACACTAATGTGGCCTGCACGTTTATTTAGTACACTAATATGGGGGTGACAACTTGGGTACATTAATGTGTGGTAAGTCTGGCAATTTGGGTACAAATTACGCCGGAATATTCGATTTTCACTGGAAAATTGATTGATTTTGACCAAAAATAGGGATTTTGACCGAAATTGGGGATTTTTACTTAAATTTGAGTGAATTTGTCTAATTTTGATCAAATTGAACGAATTTTGACTCATTTATGTACAATTTTTAATTTTATTAAACTTATTTTCGAATTTAAAATTTCTTTTTTCTTTATTTTTTTTCTTATTCTTTGTCTTCTTTCCTCTTCCCCAAACTCCCAACCACCATTACCACTTCCCTTATTCCAACCACCATTACCACCTCCTTTGTAGCTATCATGATTTTAAAAAATAATTACCTCAAAATAGTATTATAAATTAATTAATACCATGTTCTTTTGTGAGATTTCAACCTAAAAACTTAGGGATGGCAACAAAAGAGAAGAGATGGGTGAGTTCAATCCGGCAAATTTTTTATATTCCGACGCCGGTGCCTTTGTATATTCCGGCGATTGGTGGCGGCGGCTATCGGGGAGGGCAGTGGTGGTAGTTGGTGGTGGTGGAGAATTATGTGTTTGGGGAAGAAGATAGGCAAAATCCAAAAAAAATGTTTATAATTTTCTTCGCAATGTTAGAATAAAGATTAGCTATGATGGGGAAGATGATGGGTACGTTGGGGTGGGGTGGGGCTTATTTACAAAAAAAATAAATGTATATTGGGGGTAAATTTGGTAATTTACTTTAATTTTGGTTAAAATTATCAAAAAAGAAACACCAATTGTAGTCAAAATTCTCAAATTAAAGTCAAAATTCCCAAATCTCGGACAAAATCCACATTTACAAGTGCATGTGCCCGGCATATGATATTTTTCGGCGGATTTTCAATTTTTCGACGTAATTTGTATCCAAATTGCCAGACTTACCCCACATTAATGTACCCAAATTGCCACCCCCATATTAGTATACCAAATAAACTTACAGGTCACATTAGTGTATCAAAAATGCAATATTCCCGTTATGTATCAGACAAATAACTTTTTTCAGTGGGATTTAAAGTTACAACTGCTAAAGTTGATTTGTTTAACATAACAATAACATTAAATATATATGTATGTTTGAAAAAAATGTTCAACCGAATTAATCTAAAATGATAAATATATGTAAGAATGTCATTGTTAGAATTCATTGCACGTAATAGGTATGAATTCTCGTATATTTCTTAATGATGTTTACAATTACAAGAGAAGTGTATTTATAACAATACAAGATGAATCGAAGCCCTAGCCTATACAAACGGGCCAAGCTATATACATGGTAAATATACACTAATATATGGTAAATATACTCTAATAGCTATACATGGTAAATATACTCTAAGATATGGGAAATATACTCTAATATCCCCCCGCAATCCGAGCAGTGGGTCCAACGCGAAGATTGGTGCGAAGCTGAACAAATTTAGCAATAGGGAGAGCCTTTGTAAAAATATCTGCAATCTGATCAGTGGTAGGAACATATTTTACAAGGACTTCTCCGGTGGCAACCTTTTCCCGGACAAAATGATAGTCAATCTCAATGTGCTTGGTGCGAGCATGAAACACTGGATTGAGAACCAAATAAATCGCACTAATATTGTCACAGAAAACTCGAACCGGCTCACGTAAGAATATGCCAAGGTCTCGAAGTAACGAGCGAAGCCAGCATGTCTCGGCTACAGCAAAAGCTATGGAGCGATATTCGGATTCCGTACTTGAGCGAGAAACTATGGCCTGCTTCTTGGCGGACCAAGAGATAAGATTACCCCTGAAGAAAATAGCATAACCAGTAGTAGAGCGGCGACTGTCCGGACATCCAGCCCAATTAGAATCAGCATAAACCATAAGAGAATCTCGAGACGAACAGCGAAGAAAAAGCCCAAACTCAAGGGTGCCACGAAGATAGCGAAGAATTCGCTTAACCATCTGGAAGTGAATGTCACGAGGAGAGTGCATGAATTGACTGACAAGGGTAACAGCGTAAGCAAGATCAGGACGAGTGTGAGTGGGATGTTGAAGGCTACCCACGATGCTACGGAAGAGAGAAGGATCAGAAAAAGGAGAACCATCATGTGCAGAGGGAGCAGATTTGGCAGAAAGAGGAGAGGAAACAGGCTTAAGAGACATCATATCAAAACGGCGCAGGAGATCGGTGGCATATTTTTGCTGAGAGAGAAAAATGCCATGAGAATCCCGTGAGGCATAGATGCCAAGGAAGTAATGGAGATCACCTAGGTCCTTCATGGCAAATTCTGCGGCGAGACGGCTAATAAGAGCCGAAATGAGAGAAGAATCATTACCGGTGAGGATTATGTCATCGACGTATAGGAGAAGAACAAGCATCATAGAACCAAAACGATAAACAAACATAGACATATCTGCTTTGCTGAACTGAAAACCAAGCTGAAAAAGGAAAGAAGCAAACTTATGAAACCAAGCACGGGGAGCCTGTTTAAGACCATATAAGGCCTTTTTCAATTTGCAAACATGATCAGGAAACGCGGGATGGATGAAACCCCGAGGTTGTGTCATAAACACAGTCTCAGAGAGATCACCATGAAGAAAGGCATTCTTAACATCAAGTTGGCGAATGGACCAAGAACGCGACACAGCAAGAGAGAGGACAGTGCGAATGGTGGTAGGTTTGACAACAGGGCTAAAGGTCTCACCAAAATCAATACCAGCCTGTTGCTTGAAACCCTGAGCAACTAAACGAGCTTTGTATCGTTCGATCGACCCATCAGATCGTAGTTTGACACGATAGACCCATTTTGAGCCAACCACATTTTGGGATGGGTCAGGTGGAACAAGGATCCAAGTGTGATTAGCTTGAAGAGCATTAAACTCATCAGCCATTGCTTGGAGCCAGAGGGGATCTTTGACAGCTTGAGAGTAACAGGTGGGCTCAGTAGGGGACAAGGTAGCGGTAAGAGATGGGAGAATGCGAGGACGACGAGTGCCATCACGTGTACGTGTAATCATAGGGTGAGGTGGAGGAGCAGATGGAGTCATTGCTATAGAGGAAGAAGCCAGAGGTGGAGCAGATGGGGAAGGATGAGAGGAAACGGATTCAGCAGGGCAAATGAGGGGAGCAGAGGATGGGGATGGCAGAAGAGAGGAAGTAGGAGGACTGGAAGTAAGAGGAGACGATATGGAAGGTATAGTAGGGTTATCGGAAGGGAGCGGGGAAGGCAGAGGAGATGGTGGAGGACTAGAAGAAGAACTAGAAGATAATGGAGGAGACGGGAGAGAGAATGTTGTAGTAGGGGCAGAGGGAGGCGGGGAGCTAGAAGGCGGATCAAGGGACGAAGTAGGATGATAAGGGGGTAGTGGAAGAGTAAGAGGAAGAGGAGTATCGACATCGGCAGTAGCGGAAGACAAGGAGGCAGAGGGGCACAGAGATGGGTAAGGAAAAGTGTTCTCATCGAAGACAACATGACGAGTAATATGAATGCGACCAGAGGCAGGGTCAAGGCAACGATAACCTTTGTATTCTAGGGCATAGCCTAAGAAGACACAAGGTGTAGAGCGAGCATCAAGTTTATGAGTGGCTCGATAACCAAGATGAGGATAACACGCACAGCCAAAAGTCCGAAGCATGGTATAATCTGGAACACGGCCGTAGAGAGCCTGAAAGGGAGAGACATGCGATAGAAGAGGTGTAGGAAGGCGATTAATAAGGTAAATAGCCGTGGAAAGAGCGTCAACCCAAAAGGTGTGAGGCAGTCGAGCCGTAATAAGAAGAGTGCGAATTAATTCAGAGATATGACGATGTTTTCGTTCAGCAAGGCCAGTTTGTTGAGGAGTGTACGGGCAAGATAAACGGAATTGTATACCTTTTTCAGCAAAAAAAGTACGAAACTTTGCATTGTCAAATTCACGGCCACCATCACTTTGAAAAACTTTAATGGTCTTGGAAAAGTAGTTTTGAATAAGATTGTGAAAAAGAACGAATTTAGTGAACACTTCAGATTTCGCATGCATAGGATAACACCAAGTAAAGCGCGTAAAGTCATCAATAAAAATCACATAATATTTAAAACCATTTTGCGAAACAACTGGAGAAGATCAAACATCAGAATGTATAATAGAAAAAGGAGCAGAGCTACGACTTTCAACAGATTGAAAAGGTAACTTCTGAGACCGACCTAACTGACAATGAGAACAAAAAGACAAACATTTATCCTGAGATTTTAACAGACCAGTGGTGCAAAGACGACGAAACGTGGAGAGACTGGGATGTCCCAAACGACGATGCCAGACGTCACATGAAACGGGCCGAGCAAGCAATGCGTGTGGAGAGGGGGACACGACACTAGAAGAGACTGGGTAGAGTCCATCAGCTGAATGGGAGGCTAGAAGAGTTTTCCCCGTGAGCTTGTCCTTTAAGAGAAAACCAGTATCAGAGAACTCAATAAGGCAATCATTATCACGACAAAGTTAACGAATAGATAAGAGATTATGAGATAAGTGTGGAACATGCAGGACATTCTTAAGAGCAAGAGAACGACTAGGGGTATGGAGTAAGGATGAACCAATATTTTGAATGGATAATCGAGAACCATTACCAACTAAAATACGATTTGTACCGACATAAGGTGTAACGTTAGAGAGAATACCAGAATGAGGAGTCATATGGGCGGAAGCACCACTATCAGGATACCAGGAATCATCAGTGGAAAGAGCAGAGAATGATTTGGGGAGATCCTCAGAAATGTATGCATGGTTGAATCTGTTTGATCACGAGAGAGCCAGATGTCCAGAGAGTCCACAAATCTGACATAGCGGAGATGCACCAGGAGTCGGAAGCAGACCAGAGCCCGGAGATGGAGAATTGTTACATGCCGGTGGTCGAAGACTATGTGGAGTGACTAAAAACGGACGAAAATCGGAAGAACGATGAGAGTTGGCTGAACCACGGCCGCCGCGGCCACGACCACGACCGGAGCGGTTTCCACGACCACGACCGGAGCGGTTTCCACGGCCACGAGAGACACCTCGACCAGAACCACCAGAACCCTGTGAGGATGAGGCTATGAAAGCGGGAGAGGAGGCAGCGGAGTGAGAGAGGCTAAGGCGATGCTCAAATTGAAGTAATTGAGCCCGAAGATCGTCAAAGGAAATAAGGGATGGCTGGAGAGATATGGCGGTAACAAAAGACTCAAATTCACTCGGGAGCCCACTAATTGCTTGAATAACCAGGTCCCTAGAAGAAATTGGAGAATTAATAGCGGCAAGATTGTCAGCAATTTGTTTGATTTTGCTGAGATACGCATCGCATGATAGATCACCTTTCTTGAGGCTAGTAAATTCATGTTTATATTGAAGTTTCTTGGCTATTGTTTGTTGGTGAAAACGACGCTCAAGGGTGATCCAAATTTCACGAGCTGTAGACAAAGTATAAATTTCCTGAATAATAGAGGTTGTAAAAGTAGCAGTCATTCATGAGCGGATGCTTCGATCGGTGCGAAGCCATGTACTATAAGATGGATCGTGGGATGGAGGACAAGAGATAGTCCCATCTATATATCCAAGAAGATCGTGACTCCCGATAATGAGTTCAAATTGATAACGCCATAATAGGTAATTGTCGGAATTTAATTTAATTGACATTAAGGTGGGAGATGGTTGAGAGGGCTGTGTAGGAATAGAGAGAGTGGGCTGATTTGGGCTTCTAAATGAGATGGTGGGGGCTGCTGTATATGGGCTAGAGAGAGTAGTGGGCTAGAAGGGTTAAATGTGTCTAATGGGCCAAAATTAGGCCTAGTTGGATTATTAGGTGGGCTAGAGTTATGGTTTGAATTTAAAAAGGAGTGCAATGGATGAGAGAGTAGGTGAGCGGGAGTTGTCGGTGGTGGCGGCGGCTGTGGGTGGTTTGGGAAGACCGGCGGCGGCGCCTGGTGGTGCGGCGCCGACGGTGGTGAGAGGGGCGGCTGCAGGCTTGGATATAAGGAAGATGACGAAGAGAGTTGAGAAGAGAGACCGGCGGGGTTTTGGGGGTGAAGGTGTTTAATGTCGATCAAAGACGACGGCGGCGGCAACGAGAAGAGGCTGCCGGCTGTGAGGTGATTGGAGAGAGAGGGATTGTTTGAGATGAGAGTTGCAATATGGTGTGGTTGAAGATTGTAAGGTGGGGAGAGGAGTTGATGAATGAGAGAGATAGAAGAGAGGAAAGAATGAGGGGCGGCGGCACCGGTGGTGTTTCCGGCGGCGGGTGGAGGTGAGGAAAACAAAGAGAATTCCGGTGGTGGAGGCCTAAGGTCAACTGCAGCAGTGGCGACGGCGCCGGTGCAGGCCGGTGGCAGCGAGGCTGGGGAAGATGCCGTGAGGGCGGTGGTGGTTGTCCCGGGATCGATATCCCCGGCGACTGATACCATGTTAGAATTCATTGCACGTAATAGGTATGAATTCTCGTATATTTCTTAATGATGTTTACAATTACAAGAGAAGTGTATTTATAACAATACAAGATGAATCGAAGCCCTAGCCTATACAAACGGGCCAAGCTATATACATGGTAAATATACACTAATATATGGTAAATATACTCTAATAGCTATACATGGTAAATATACTCTAAGATATGGGAAATATACTCTAATAGTCATGTTTTACTCAAGCTCCATATGTATTTACAAGATTAATATTTGTTCAACTCAAACATAACATTTGAAACATGATAACTTGAACAATGTTGTTGTTAGTTTGACTCGGATCTACTTTGATACATGTACCTCTATTTCAATTTTGTTTATGAATAATAGTAATTATCAACATTAGTGTAATCATAAATTTATCATCTCCCTAAACATAGAAAGAAATTTGTCCATTGTATATAATTTCAATTTTTTTAGCATGATAGGTGTTTGTTATAAAAAAACAATTATCTCACTACAACCACAGCTGATAATAAATCATTAATAATTTGTTGCATATTTAATTTTAGTTGGATACATTGTAATGATTGAGAGGTACCTTTAAAATTAATTATACATGATCCATAGTCCATAGTAAATAGTAGTCAAATGTTACCCTAGAATATTTTAGTTTCAAATACTTCAATCAAAATTAGCTGTGTAAGTCGAGCCGAGTAGGTTCGCAAGCTGAGTTGATTCGGCTCGACTCGAGCTCGAAAATTTAAGCTCGAGCTCGGCTCGTTTATACCCCTAATTAAAATACAAACTTGTCAATTCGTTTTAATTCTTAGATTGATAAGTATCTTTGAGTTGGGATATTCTCACATCGATATTACGACCTTATTAATGACATTCACCAAAAATTGGCCTTTATGTGAACATTCGTATACGACACATATGGCATGAGGCATATTGAGTTGTTGATGCCGTTGTTGCTCGAGCTTTTATTATGGTACTATAACACTTGTCAATCCGCCTTTGGATCATCGAAATTCGGATGTGTATAATTTTATGGAGCAAGATAGGCTAGATTATACTGACACTGTTCTAGACTCAAACTTGTCCGAGTTAGAGTGTAAGGATAACCCATCCCACTAATTAAAAACACAAGTTTTAGTGATTGAGAGGTAAATTAAAATAACTACTGAAAAGATTTTGAATCTACAGTAATTAAGATTATCTATAAATTTTCTAGTTCATAATATTCCAATCAAAGTACAACCTTAGGCCATTCATTTTGTTCTTTTTCTATAAGTAGTAAGGTAAATTTATTATAAGGGTTGTATATAAATATGTCCAACCAGTATGAATCGCTTAAACCGAACCGATCCACTCATAAATTGTCGATTTTAAACTTTTAAATAATAGTGGCGGTTTAATATTTTTGCCACTCGGTACTTTCACGTCGGGTGGTGCTTTTAAAATTTGTAACCCGGCTTAACCGCAAACCGACCGCTACACAAAAACAAGTTTTAAAATAATAAATAGATATATACTCTCTAACAATAATGATTTTATTTATATTTATATTTATATAACACACTTTACTAGTATATATGTATCACATGAGATTTTATCTAATTAGTCATTGTAAATCGCCACATGCTGGTATTATATACTTATCGATTATGTTAAAAGTGATATATAACTTTATAAATAATATTATAAAGTGTTTTATATTAAAGAAATTAGAATTGATTTTGATTAATTTTAATATTTTTCCCTTAATCCAAATGTGTTTCAAGCTCGTTTAGGCTCATCACAAGAACTAGGGATGACAATGGGACGGGTTCGGAATGGGTAAGGTAAGACTCGAGATCCGTCTCATTCATAAATATTAAGACTCGGACTCATCCTGGACCTAGTTAAGACCCGGTCCCGATTGGTCTTTGACGAGTCCAGGTCCTACCCGGGACACAGTAGAATAATATTTTAAGTGTTTTTTATATATAATATTCTCATAAATATATTCAAAATAAATAAAATAATATTTAATTGATATAAACACCAAAAACACATACAAAAAGATAATTATCCAGTACTTAAATATAAATTAGTTCACGATAAGCATAAATTTAAGTTGATAAAGTAATACCAAATTTTAAAACAAATATATATATATTAAATAACCATCAACCATAAAGGTTTTATTTGAATATAGTAATTTTTATTATATTTTAAGTAATAAATTTAGTAATAAAAATAATAGCATATATATATAATAAGCTATGTAATTATGATCTGGGTTTGGGAATGAGACGGGTATCTATCAAACTTGGATTCGACCCTCAATCTTTGATAACCGGACTTGAAGCCGATTCTATTTTTTAGGATTCATTTCTAATCCTATCGGGACTAGGGGTGTAAATGAGCCGAGCTCGAGCCGAGCCTTGAAAATTTCAGCTCGAGCTCGTTTAAAAATATATGAGCTCGAGCTCGAACTCATCGATCTCTTTTTTATTGAGCTCGAGCTCGAGGCAAATGAATAAAGCTTGAGCTCAGCTCATCTGCTCGTTCAAGCTCAAACTCGGGTCGTTTATTCATCCAAGTTCGAGCTCGCTTGTTTGTTCGTTTGAATCAAACTTTAACTTTTGGCTATATAATATATATTTTATGGTTTTGAGTACATAATCATTTAGGATAATTAAAAAAGGTGGATAACTTATTACTTATGTAACATTGTATTTCATACAATATGTAAATAATTAATGAATAGCTCGCTAAATCACATTTGTTTCACTAATATAATGCATTTACATAAAATAATTTCAAGAGTTATGAGAATTACATATTATCTAATAAATTGGTAACGGAATTACTCATATACTTAAAATTAGTGCATATATATATGATGTCTATGTTCAAATAATATTTTGGCTTTATTGAAATAGGTAATAACAGGAATAAAGAACTATGTCTCAAGAATTTTATATCATAATTACCAATGAATTATGAAATGTTTGCCCAATAGTATTTTCATTAAAAATATAATATCAATTATTTTTAAAATTAAATTACATAAACACAAATATACTATATATATAGTTATGTACAAACACACATATATATATATATATATAATGGTTAAGCTCACGAGCCGGACACCTAAGTAGAAGCTCGAACTCGATTCATCAATAAGCTCGAGCTCTCGATAGTTCGAGCTTGAGTCAAGCTTTAATCGAGCCCACTCGATCCACCTTACACCCCCTAATTGGGACGAATCCGGGGCCGGGTCTTTCACTTTTCCTAATCTTATTGACATCACTAACAAAAACTACCATTGTTTGAGGCACGTGAGTGCAAGTTTAATCAATCTCCATTTCCCCTATAATCACTAAAATCACCACTCCGCCACTCGCCGCCGACTGCGGGGCGCCGGCAACCACTCTCCTTACCTAAATTCACAGCACACACGCAAATACACAACATTACTACCAATGAGACACTGAATTAAAAAAAAAAGAGCGAAAACCAAAACCCTAAAAATGGCGGCAGAAAACCTAAATCCAAACCCTCGTTTCCCCACACACCACACCGCCGCCGACATCTCTCCTCAATCGCGCATCATCTGTGACATTCTTGCTGCCGCGCCAGTTAACGAAGTCGAGACGCGTCTCGCTGCCACCGGAGGCCAGCCGGAGAATGAAATTATCCAACAAGTTTTGAAATTCTCGTATAATACTCCCTCCGCCGCTGCGAAGTTCTTCCGGTGGTCGGGGACGCCACGCAAGCACATTGGATATTCGTGGAATCTGATGGTTGATTTGCTCGGGAAGAATCATCTGTTTGAGCCGATGTGGGATGCGATTAGGTCTATGAAGAATGAGGGATTGCTATCATTGACGACGTTTGTTTCGGTTTTCGAGAATTACTGTGTCGCCGGCAGGTTTGATGAGGCTGTTATGACTTTTGATGTCATGGAAAGGTATGGAGATGGCATAATTGTGTTGTGCTTTTGGTTTATCCTGCTGCATTTGAGTATCTTTTTTATTCCTTTATTTAGTGTATTGAAATTTCTGGGAGTCATAGCACTGAGTATAACCTTGATTACACTCGTGAGTTGGGCATTTAAACCGCGGCCCATAATTTGGATACTAAATGTGTATCCATATGTACGCTTGAATTCTTAGGAAACTATTCACCAATGGTTCATCTTTTGCCTCCTTTTCCCAAGTGGGATGGCAAGTTGAGATGCTTCACACATAGAGCTTGTTAGGTGTGCTTTTCTTTTGGATGCAATGATGAATATAATTTGGACAATGTGATGGAGTTAAGTCTTTTAAGGCGAAAGAAACAATTAAGAAAGAAAGAGATTTCGCGGTTGAGAACTGGCTATTCTCAATACCAAAAAGAGGAAGAAGTAAATTGGACATTTAAATGAAATAATTATATCCATCACAGTATTTGTTGATATGCCTTGACCACTTGAAAATCCTGATACATGGTTCAAAGCCGTTGGTCGTTTATATTATTGGAGGATGGTTGAGCTATATATTAATCCGCTGATTTATTTGTTTTTTATAAGGAGAGCAAGAGGGGCTTCTAAAAATTGTGATAATTGTATATTAATACAATTGCGTTGAAGTAACAGATATACCCCCACCACTGCAAAACGAATTGTCTCTTTGACCTAATTCTTTATTTAAATTGGCCAATATGATCCTAGGTTTCCTATCCCCATTTGTAGTTTTAAAATCACATTATCGCAGAACACTGCCATTTCTTGTTTAGTGCTCAAAATATAAAATTCATGAATAACTCTTTTGGAAATTGGGGAATTTGACTGAAAAGACAAAATAGTTCAACAGGCCATAGGACATGCTGTTAGTAAGGGATAAATATATGATTATAACCTTGTTAGACTAGGAAACTCTTGAATATTTTCACTGGAGGAACTGGCAGCATTTGAATTAGGTGAGGAAAAGATTTTGCTTTGATTGATTGGAATTTTAAACAGATATATTTTCCTACCCCTCCCCCACCCCCAAGGCCCCAACAACCCTACACACACTTTAAAGATACTTTTAAATACACAATAGGAGAAGCTATACACTATATTATAATTACATAAACTGATAAAAGAGTAAAACATAGGTCAAGCTATTTTCCATTGTTGGGATTCTTGTAACTAAAATATAGTGGCGTATATATGATCGTCGAGAACGAGACTTGCTATGTAATTGTATCTTTCTAGTCCTATCTGTTTCACACTTTACATGTTTAAAATGCTATTATTTGAAAGAAGTTTGCATTGGATTCAAGACTTATTCCATTTGGGGTTCTATGATATTGATTTTTTTACTCTACAGTCCACAAGCAAGATAAATAAGATAGTTCTCCAGATATAAGAGTTTTCCTTGATCCAACATGGCCAAACTTCTCATCAACATGTTTCATCTTTGCTACTGCTAAAGTAATAAATTCTTACCAGGAAGAGCTTAGGTATAGCTTGCAAATCAGATTCTCTAAGAGCATCAGACATGTTTCTATGGTTCTCTGGTAATGTACAGATGTTAATATGTAAGCCTATACACTGTCTACCTCTTACCTGTATCATTTGGCCTTTTCTTGTGTATCTGTATTGGTCCTACCTGTGCCCTTTAGCTGGAAGTCTGACCTAGAAAAACTTGCATTCTAGATGAATGAATAACTTAACTGACATAGAATATGCATGAAAATGGAAGGAATGATATAGATGGATAACTTCTCAACCGAATTCTGGGGTAATTTGTTTCAAGAGGGGAAAGGGAAGTGTTGCAATCCTTTCCCGAGGTGAGAGGTACAAGTAATCCTCAACCTTTTTGGTAAACTGGTTAGGAAAGAAAAGGCAATTCATTCTCCACTTTTAGTAAAAAATTCCAAGCTGGAGAGGATTCTTTGTGCTTTAAAGTCATCTCTCGTCCAAGTCTTCCATTTTACAAGACATTGGAACTTTGAGGATGAGTACGGGTTGTCTTACCTTTATCTTTCCTTTCCCTTTCTTCTTCGTGGAGATGTTATTCTATGGCCACCCCCCATCTTCCACCCATGTTCTGATGTCCCACATGGGTGTGAGCAAATTTTCACTTGTGAGTGAAATGGAGTTTTTTTAGCACAAAGTAGTTGCTAGTGGAGCATGTTGTTCCACAGACCCGATTTTGAGCTCAGTCCATATAGACCTCCTTGGTGTGTTATCGGTGTGGGATGTCTGTGTCCTTCATTGTGGAAGGAATGTGATGAAGACGTAGGACATCCAATTAGTATCGATTGTGATGTCCTGTAATTTGCACTACTTATGTGTGAGTTCGATAGTTAATGGTTTCCCCATAATGATGACAAGTTTGTCATAGTCTAACGGAAACTATGTGATGAATTTTGAAAGATACCCGTCTTCAAAGCTAAAGCTAGCTGTTGAAGTCGATAGCCCAAACCCGACAAATTCCACATTGGTACCCCCTAATGCAATGCGGGATCCAAGTACCGTACCTTGCAACTAGGTTCAGATAGCCCTACGCTCATGTACGCGACAGCCTCAACACCGCGACATCCATTTAGTAGGAGCCCTCAGCTCCCTCGAGGAAAGACGTGATGGATGACTCTGCTATCAATTGATTTGAACATCGAAAAAAGCTAACCTCAAAAGCTACCTATTGAAGTAGGAGGTGCCCTAAACCATATGAACCCAAAGATTTCAATGTGGGATCGAAGCCACATCTTGAAACTGGATCATTCTACACGGTTGTTTCCTGGTTGCGGGTTCTTAACTTGTGGTTGTGAGGCATGAGACATGCCTTGATGAAGTCCTTCACTAGATTAAATTGGGAGTTGAATCGCAAGCTTTACTTGGACTCAATCTAGTTTGAGTTCATGCTAATGCCAACTTTTTCTTGCGAAACGATGAAATTAAGTTGTCGTTTGCCCTCTCGGCCAAGTGTCTAGTCTTATCCCCCTTGGTGCCTACCCCTCTCACCTAGCCGTAGCCCCCCAGTCGAAAGACTGAGAGAAGGGGATAATGTAGGTGTGGAGCATGGTGTAGAGTTTATAGGGGCATTAGGTGTGGCTAGCACCAAAGTAGGACGGTTAATTAGCTGAAACTCGTAGTGAGTTTGGCTTGATAATATTCTGACAAGCTTAATACGAAACGAAACTGACCAAGCTTAGGTGAGGTTCATGAATTGCAAGTCAAGTCCCAATCGAACTTAAGCCAAGGTTGTTTCGCCTTAAATTTGGCTAGTGCTGGTACTATGTATATGAAGACCATAGTTTTTCTATGATAATGTTATGTATAAATAATATTTTTATTTTTTCCGTATCTCTTATTGTATCTAGTTCTTTTATCCTCACATTCAGAGAGGAGTGAATATCTTTCATGTTTTTTTGACTTTTATCATTTATTAATTTTATTTGCTAATGCCAGTATATATTTCGAGCATTCAAGTGATTAAGTTTACAGGTATGGTATCCAACCTGATATTATCGCTGTAAATTCACTACTGAGTGCAATCTGTAGAGAAGATAACCGAACAACAAAAGCGCTGGAGTTCTTTGAGAAAATAAAATCTAAAATTCCTCCAGATGCAGATTCATTTGCAATTCTATTGGAAGGATGGGAGAAGGAGGGGAATGTTGTCAAGGCGAAAAATACCTTTGGGGAGATGGTGATTCGTGTGGGTTGGAGCCCGCAATATATGTTTGCTTATGATGCATTTTTGAACACTCTTGTGCGTGGGTCCCAGGCTGATGAGGCAATCAAGTTCTTGCAGGTGATGAAGGGTAAGAACTGCCTGCCAGGTTTGAGATTCTTCTCTAATGCACTTGATATATTTGTGAAGCAGAATGACTCTGCTCATGCTATTATGTTATGGGATATAATGGTTGGTAACGGTTTGGTACCAACTTTGATCATGTATAATACCATGATCGGCTTGGTCAGCAGCAACAATGACATTGACACCTCTTTTCGACTTCTTGATGAGATGGTGTTATATGGCGCTTTTCCTGATTCTTTGACGTATAATATGGTTTTCGCGTGTTTGATCAAGAATAAGAAGGTATATGAAGTGGGCAAGTTCTTTATTGAGATGATCAAGAATGAGTGGCCGCCAACCCCTCCAAATTTTGCCGCTGCAATCAAGATGTTATTTGAAGGCGATGATCCTGAGATGGCGATTGAAATGTGGAAATATATGGTTAAGAACAATATTTTGCCGCGGGATGATGGTGCTAATGAAGTGCTTCTTGGTTTGTGTGAGTTGAGAAGGCTATCGGATTTAAAATGGTTTGTGGAGAAGATGATTGACGAAAGAATAATAATTTACGAGTCAACAATGACAAAGATGAAGAATGTTTTCTATAAGGAAAGAAGAAGTGCCCGAGAAAGCTACGATCAAATTTTGAAGAAATGGAAAACTTCCTATGTGTAATCTTTCATCTTAATTCACAATAGGAAATTCTCTGTTTGGTTTCATTATCCTTGATTTGGGTTGGCGATTGGAAACCTAAAATGGTTTTGACATTAGATATGCATCAGACCCTTCCTTTCCTTTCTCATTTTGTCTTTTATTTTTCCAAATGTGCCTCTTTTCTGGTTATTTCTGTTCAGGTATTGTTTCCTTCTCTGTCCATCATTTGTTTGTGATGTTCAAATGTTATATGCGTAGTAATCTCTTGTCATCCCCATACCTTCATTCTCTGTCTGAGTAAAATGATGGATAGCATGCCTTAGGAACTATCCATATTCAACTCCTTATTCAAATCTCAAAAGGTAGCAGCAAATGGCATTGTGTGAAGTCATTGAAGGAGTGCTCGATGGTACGTGCAGAATGATTAATAGCACTAACTTTGTTTTGTTGAAGCAGGTAATTACGAGGCATGATTTTTTGCAACTTATGAACATTCTTTACGGTTCGATTGTGGTCTTGTAGCTTGACCTTCAATATTTAAAAGGTAATGGAAATTTTGCAATAAGAGAAATGAAGGTAAGGAGGGAGGCAAAAGGGGGCAGGGTTGGGACAGGTTTAGAGATTGTGCTGATTGTTTGAAACTGTGAATGAGCATCAATTTGCAAAGATGAAGAAAATATGTTTTGTGTGGGTTGTGTTTTGGTTTTCATCGCTCAATATCACTTGTTTAATTTTAATTTTTTTTCTATATATCTTTTGGTAATCAAGAGTTTTAGCTTCGATTTGAGATGAAATCAGTACAAGCTCGTCCGTTGTTTATGGATTATTGGATGAAATGGTTCTGTAGATAAAATGAACAAGAATCACTTTTGCTGTTCAACTTTAAGAAAATGGATGAAATTTGATGTAGCTTACTATAGATTCTGAGCATGGCATTCTGTTTTTATAATTCTTAAATAGGGTGTTATTTTTGGTCAATAGAACTTCAGAATAAATCCTAGTCTTGTTTTGTTTGATTATGTTATTGGTTAATTTTTGGGCATGTATGGTTTTGATATTCTGAAATTAACTAATGATATTCTGAGATTCGGATTCAGAAAGTTTATGCCAAATGGTTAATAACAACCCTGCATTTGGATTATTTTTTTAGTTTTTTATTGATAATAAATTCTTCATAATTTTTTTGATTTATATTTTCAAACATGTAAAATACGTTCAATATTAAAGTTATTTGAAATTCTTTAATTTTCTCCGGGAATGATTGGCGATTGGATGCACAATAAATTTTGTTTTTCTTCAAGGGCAAGTGATCAAGGATATGGAACAAAATCATATAACACTGTGTTTCGTATCTCTCTCCCTAGTCTCTGTACAATATGACAATATTTGGTTTTTTCATAAAGTAAATAATTTGAAATACAAGAAAAGTATGGTGGGAATCCGAATTTTATGTCACAGTGAATCTAACAAATTTGATGTATTATATCTCATATTGCACATTAAATCTGTTCAATCAATTTATTATGCTATAGTATTTTTTGAGATCTCATAGTGTTCTTATATTACACATCGAGTAGTTTAAATTAAGACATAATTTTTTCTATAAGAGTTCCTATATTACATGCCCATGTTTGAGTGTATTATTAAACCTTACCTAGAAACACAATCTAGAATATTAGTTAAGGTAACTTTATTCCTAGGAAAGGAAGATACCAAAACCTTCCCCACCAATTAGTGCTAAGAACCCACCAACACTCCCCTTGTCCCCTCATCCTCTTTTCTCTATACAATCTTTCAACCATAAAACAACCAAAATCTCACAAACTTTGTCCTTCCTAATGTTCCCTCCTCCAAAACCACCATCATTTCCTCAATGCCAAAGCCACATTTGGGACCTCATGACCACACCAACCCCCTAATTTGGTGCGCCGCCATCATTTGTGCCATTCTCGCCGTTTTGGTCATCATAGCCGGAATTGTGGTCTTCATCGGCTATCTCACCGTCAAGCCAAAAGTTCCTCAAATTAGCGTCGTTAGCGCACAACTCGACACCATATACTTCGATCAAGCCACAACACTCACCTTGCAAGTCACAGTGGTGATCAGAGCTGAGAATGGCAACCAAAGGGCTCATGCCACTTTCTACGACACAAGGTTCGAGCTCAGCTTCAGGGACGTGAGGATAGCCCGTTTGGTTAACAACCAGTTCAGCGTGAGCCCTAACAACTCGGTCGATTTTCATTACGTTTCTCAATCTACTTCGATTCCTCTGAGCCCAGAGCAAGCGGAGTATGTGAACTTGTCTTTACAACGGAGAGTTATGACTTTCGAATTGAAAGGGATTACGAGGACCCGATGGAGGGTCGGGCTTGTAGGTTCGGTTAAGTTCTGGTTGCATGTGGATTGCCAATTTCATTTGCCTACAGATAGTACTACTATATACCCACGTTGTACTAGCTCTAAGGCTAAATAAGGTCATATTATGAGGGAGAGGCTTCTTTTTTTTACTTCTTCATTCAAGATCATACTGTTTATTAGTTGTAGGTTTTGGTTAATAAGTTAGCCACTTCAGGTTTTTATGTTTCTACTGGATGAAGATTATGATGATGATTGTCTTCCCAGATTGTTGTTCTTTTCCATTATGATAAAATGACTAGAAAATAATATTCTGCAATAGTGTATCAACAATGTTGAAATTGCAAAGGAAAAATATATGAAATGGGAGATTTTTGTGGCTTAAAAATAGCTCTTGATTTATAAGAAAACGATAGAAGAGCAAACATATAAAATTGCCCTCTTTATCTTCATTACAAAGAAAAGAAAAACATTAAAACAAAAACAATGGCAATTTCTTGTTTATCTCTTTCAACTAACTTAACTGTCACCCCTGTCCCTAAACCTCACAAGCAAAAACCCATTCAAAACCCTCTCAATTTAACCCTTAAATCTCTCTCCAAATCAGGCAAACTAGATGAAGCTCTTAACCTTTTACTACAATCCCATCAATCCAAAAACCCCTCCAATGTTGATTCATACGCCACACTCTTACACGCCTGCATTTCAACAAAATCTTTAAACCATGGTAGAACACTTTACCTTCATCTCCTCCAATCAGAGGACACCATTGATCTTCTAAAAAATCCCACTTTAAAATCGAAGTTTATTACCCTTTTCTCAGCTTGTGGACAATTAGATGAGGCGGTTCGAGCTTTTCGAAATGGAATTGAGGATATGGATTATGTTCCTGAGTCTGTTTATGCTGCAATGGCAATTGGGTTTTCGAAAAATGGGAACTTTAGGGAAGCTTTGGGTGTATATAGGGAAATGTTGTTAAGTGGTGTTGAGCCGGGTAATTTTTCGTTTTCGGTTGCGGTTAAGGCTAGTTCGTGTGTACCGGATTTTCGGGTCGGTAAATGTGTACATGGTCAGATTGTAAAGGCGGGTAAAGAGCCTGATCAAGTGGTGTACAATGCTCTGTTGAAGTTTTATAATGAGTGTGGGAGTTTTGAAGATGTGCTCAATATGTTTGATAATATGCCTGACCGAAATGTCGCAACTTGGAATGCATTGGTTGCTGGATTTGTCAAGAAAGATCAGGTTTTTGAGGCTTTTGAGACGTTTCGCAAAATGCAAAGGGACAAAGTGGGGTTTAGTTGGGTTAGTTTGACTATAATTTTGCCGGTTTGTGCTCGCTTAACAGCACTTTATATCGGGAAAGAAGTACACGGGCAAATAGTGAAATCAGTAGCTAGCCCAGATGTTCTTGTGCTGAACTCGCTTTTGGATATGTATGCTAAATGTGGACTAATAGATTATTGCAAGAAAGTGTTCGATGGGATGAAATTCAAGGATTTAACGTCATGGAATACACTGATCAATGGATATGCAATCAACGGTTTGATGGATAAAGCTTTGACAGCATTTGATCAGATGATCGAGGCTGAAATCAAGCCCAATGAGGTGACATTTATTTCATTATTGTCGGGCTGTAGTCATGCTAGGATGGTAAAAGAAGGTAAAACGTTGTTTAAAAGAATGAGTTCACTATATGGCTTAAATCCCACTTTGGAGCACTATGCTTGCTTAGTGGATGTTTTAGGTAGAGCTGGGAAAATTGAGGAGGCATTAGAGATAGTTAAGAAAATGCCTTTAAAGCCGAGTGGGAGTATTTGGGGTTCGTTGCTTAATTCGTGTAGGCTATACGGTCACGTTTCATTAGCAGAAGCCATAGCAAAGATTTTGTTCGAGATTGAACCCACAAATCCCGGGAATTATGTAACGCTTTTTAACATTTATGCAAATCAAGGGATGTGGGATAGAGTCAATTTGTTAAGAGAACAAATGGAAAAGAAGGGAATAAAGAAAGAAACCGGTTGCAGTTGGATACAAATTAGAGATAAAGTTCATAGCTTTGTAGCTGGTGGGGATTTTGAGTTTCGTAATTGTGATGAGTTTAGGACAACATGGGATGAATTGATGGAAAAAATGAAGGAAAATGGATATAGAGTTGATACAAGTGTTGTTCTTCATGATATTGATGAGGAAATTAAGGTGGAATGGATTTGTGGTCATAGTGAAAAACTTGCAACGGTATTTGGGTTGATTCATAGTGGCTCGGGGTTGCCTATTAGGGTCACGAAAAACCTTCGTGTTTGTGCGGATTGTCATAGTTGGATGAAGCATGCTTCTCAAGTAAGCGGGAGAAAGATTATTTTGCGGGATACAAATCGGTTTCACCATTTTGATCAAGGGAAATGCTCTTGCAATGACTATTGGTTATAAACTTCTAAAGGTGGATTTATATATTAGTAATCGAGTTAAGGCTACAAATGAAAGATTTGCATTCAAATCCCGTTAGAGGTATGTGTATTTTGTCTATCTCCGTCTGTTAATGTGGGAATTCGGGAATTATCTCATTATTCGTTGTAATTAACTAGATTTAACTTAAGATTGATTTCGTGATGTAATTGTATATTGAACTTAAATTTGAAGCAAGTGAAATTCTTGCAGGCCAGTTTGGCCGGTTCAGCTAAACGAATGACGATTTTACTATATTTGCTTTTTACTTGGTCACCTGTGATGCATGGACACTTCAAAAAATCACAACGTGTCGTGTCGAACACCTGATCGGACACGATACTCGACCGATACTCTCCGACACCGTGTCCAATATGAAAGTAAATTTGTCTGCTTAAATAAAATGAAAAAATAAAATATGAACACCGTAATAGACACAGTTAGAGGGTATGTTTACTATGGATACATAATTTGTGACATATGATGTTATTTCACTTATTTTTTGTGATTTTGAAAACTGAAGTATTTATTTTTCTTTCAAACATATATAACTTTACATATCAAATACAAATTTATAATGTAAAATAGTCATTCTTATAGTTTATTTCTCTAACCAGTCATATTTAAATTAGAATGAAAAGACTAATTTATATATTTTAACGTATATTAATGAACATATATATATATATGTATATTATATGTACACATTCTATTAGCAGTTTTGAGGTCGTGTCGTGTCCTAATATATTTAAAATGTCGTATTTCGTGTCCATGTCGTATTGTGCACTGTGTATCGTGTCCGTGCTATGGTGTTGGTCACTAATTAGTTCAAGATCAAACATTTGATTTTCGACATCTTTTGTCTCTTTCGTTTAAATACAAAAATCAGTGGACGTAAAAATCTTAGTGGCGTTTACGAAGATTATATCTCTTAGTACTTGAACTTGTAACCGATGAATTCTCTCCAACTTCCTCAGGCAATAAATAATCTGGATCCTCTAACAAGGCCACATCTTCTGGTAACTCTTTATCAACCCAACACAACCAATTCACTTCACTATCACTTTCGTCGTCCCATGATGATACCTCTTTGTTTCCTTGCATGCCGTTAACTTTTTCCATTAATGTTAATAGCATTTTATGGTTCATCACTTCATAATCCCTGTTTTGTTTTGTAAATTATAAGTCGAAACAATATATATATAAAAAAGAATTTATATTAGAAGTTTTGGACTTTCACCTGTATGTAAAAATGGCATATAGATACTGTATAGATGCTAGAAGCCCGAAAAATGACCTAATTATATGTATTAACCTTCCTTGCTGTTGAGCATCGGTTGTTGTGTACCATAGTATGCATATTTCGATCGAGAATGTCACACACATACCTGCATAAATTCATCAATAATGTAAATTAAACTAAAACTTATGTAAACATATACAGAGGTTTTGAATATAAATCTTTACCTAAATATAGTCTATGTCTGACATTGTACGCGTGTTTTATGCTAGTCAACATGTAGATGATAAAGATTGCAAACGAGTACACAAAGAAAGCGATCATGACTCGGGATTCAAACAACATGGCGCTATGCAAAGCAAATAGCTTGTCTAGTGCTACAAACATGCTTGCTTGCTTTGATTCAAATGCTTCCTGTAATAAAACGAACGGTAAGAACTTTGCCTTAAAACCCGTACCAAATACTACTCAAAATTTATAGCCGTTGAGAATAACCTGAGCTGCTAATATGAGTTTTGAGTTTTGAACTAGATGATCATGAGATTGACGAAGCTGTTTTTGCTTTAGAAGTAGTTCTTCTTGCTGTTTTTGTCCAAAATCAGCCAACTTTTGCAGAGTTAACCTGCAATCATGTTAGTGACTGATTCGTGTTTGTTTTATTCAGATGAAACTCATTTTTAGACTAAATTACATAGACCCCTATGTCAGATTCTAATAACAAAAAACACCCTAGAGGTTTGAGGAATTACTTTAGGGTGTGTTTGGATTGAAGAATTTGAAATCTATGGATTTCAAATTCGTCAACAAATCCATGAAGTTCGTTTGGAATTATTCAAGTTATAATGGATTTCAAACCACTCGACATTTACTTTGAGCTATTTTCTCCATAACTACGTTGGATTTCAAATGACTCCATTTTAGTTGTCATTTCAAATCCCTCCTCCAAATCCCCTCTCCAAATTCAAATCACTCAATCCAAACACACCCTTAACTTCACCTACAGACATTACAATTTCGTCATTTTTAGAAAAACATCAGAGCATGTGACAGGGGATGTCTTCATAATCTACAAAAGCTAAAGGGGCTTTTGGTAATTTCACTATAAGTGAGGGACGTGCATGTTATTTTCCCATATTTTTGTGAAAAACGAGATTAAAATTTTTACCGGCTCTCTTCAAGGGCCCGAGACTGAAACTTGATGAGCGAATCGAGACCCTCAAGAGCAACAGACTGCCCATCTAGAAGCTGTTTTTGTTTGTCTAAACTAGTCCCTGCCATGTTCCCAATATCATCAGCTTTACTTTGCAATATATTCATCTTTGAAAACATAACATCTCCAATTTTCTCGATCCCTTTCTCTATTTCGATCGCTTCGTTTTTCAAATTAACAATCTCTACGCCCAAGTTGTCGTAAGAATCTTGAAGTAACGAGATTCCTTCAGCCAGATTCTGTTTCATTTTAGATTGGCCTTCGATTAGCTCTGCTTGTGAAGATGATATACCCCTCGATTGCTCGTGAATGGCTTCAGAATATTTCAACACTGAGTTAATTTGGCCTTGTACCATTTTTGACGTTTTGGCGACTTGCTGAGTTTGAATGTCGATTGAAGACAATGAATCATGTACTTTTCTTGAGTTTTGCAGTAATAGATCCCCTTGTTCTTCTATTGCTCCTAGTTTTATTTCTGCATATTCTGCACTACTTTTTAGTTCGTTCACCAGTCTCTCTGTTTGACGCTTAAACGCATCGGTCCTGTAATAAAATTTATCAAATATTAGGATCATTCTATCTGAAAATTAGAATAATAAACCCAGAAAATGACACAAACTCCCCTTGTTATTACTTACTTCTTACAATTACGTCCTTCTGCATTTAAAAAATCTTACAATTTAATTAGGGATGAAAATTTAACTCGATATTCGATACTCGATTCGAGCTCGATCGCTAAAAGCTCGGTTCGACATTTTATCAAACCAAGGTTGAACAACTTTTTCTGTTCGATAAATTTTAAAGCTCGAGTCGAGCTCGGCTCGATTAGCAAAAAATAACAAAAATATATAAAAAATATTCAAACTACTCGAGCTCGACCCGATTAAAGCTCGTTTGAGCTCGACTCGATGAACAATCAAACCAAATTCAAACACAATGTTTAAAGCTCGATTGTAATTCAAACAATCTTGAACACTTATGCGTTCGGTTCGACTCGACTCATTTTCACCCATAAATTTAATACCCTAAAAACTTTACAATTAGCCCCATGTGGCGGTAATTGCAATTTCAAATAAAAGAGGAGTCTTCGAGTAATTACAAATTATCTTAGAGGGGTAAAAATTCTTACAATCACCTCCCTATATATTTAGAAATTCTTACAATTTAACCCCCTAAACACTTTTCAATTAGCCCCCTGTAGTGGTAATTACAATTTCAAATGAAAGAGGGGTCTTCGAGTAATTAAAAATTATCATAGAGGGGTAAAAATTCTTAGTCACCTCCCTATATATTTAAAAATTCTTACAATTTAACCCCCTAAAAACTTTTCAATTAGCCCCCTGTGGGGGTAAGTGCAATTTCAAATGAAAGAGGGGTCTTCCAGTAATTACAAATTATCACAGAGGGGTAACAGAAATTTGCCTGTTTTGCTATAGAAAAATGTCAACTTTTAATCATTGAGTTTTACTTATCAACTTGTTTATAGGACAAATTTGATGCTACTTAAGTTTGAATCATCAAACTATTATATCATACATCAAATTTCTAACTACTAAATCAATTAATTCAATCTGATTAACTAAATTATTCAGTACTCGACTTCAAAAACAGTCAAATCGACTTGTAAAAAACATAAAAAAAAAAAAAAGGAAATACTTACTGCAACTGGTGACAAATTGTGTTAGTCTCGAGATAATACGCAAGAAAAATTCGACGCTCATCTTCGTCTAAATTCTTCAAACATTTCTTCATGGTGGATTTTGAATCGCAATGAGGAAAAGGCGATCGACCCGTGTGTTGTTGAAAGCAATCGGAGAGATGCCAAGCTAATCGAGATCGTAACTCATCATCACCAAGTGTTTTTGCACATCCATCAAATACATTTTGGTATGCATTTTGCCAGCATGAATTTGGAACATCCATTTTACCTTTAATTTTGTCTATTAATTCTCTACCCATTTGGTCATTAAAGGGTTCTATTGAGAATTCAGAAAGAACTTCATTTTTGTGAATGATTTTGTTCTTGTTTGATTGAGTTTCTTGAGTAGAGGAGAAGAGCCAACCATATGATACTTGAGTTTGTGAGAGTAATAATATTAGGATCGAAAACGAGTAGAGATAATGATCCATTGTCGTTAATATACTCATCTGCAAAAAAGTAAAACAAATTTTTGAAACGAAAACTAAAACGAGAAGTGGAAATTTTTATTTTACGACAAATAATGACATCCCGAAGTTTGAAATGAGAAAATATGATAGATCGCGTGTTTTATGTAGTTATCTTTTTGAAAAAATGTATCAAATAGTCTATATATGATAAAACATACTTCACTTTTCAAATAAAGACACTTCTTCAATCATGTGTGGAAAAGAAACCAAAAAAAAAAAAGGTCTCCCGATTAGGCACTCAAAAGTCGAGTTTCATGGAAATTATGAAAAACACGCTGTTATAAAACCTGTAGTATCTAATATTTCCTACAATTCTGATTCATTTCTTTTTATGGCTTTTCGTTCCATTTTTGACAAATTCTCTAAATTTATCGGGACAGAATATAGAATATATTTGATACGAATCAAAATTTTAAAGTCATCAAAAAGATAAAACATATACATACATATTATCAAACAATTTCGTCACTCAGAAACACCAAAGCTATTATATGATACTCAGATAAATACTTACAGAATTTTACAGAATTTCTTGCAGTGGAAAGGCTGGGAAATTTGGACAGTCTCGAAAATGATATGTAATCTCCAAACGTTGTGTTTCAATAAGGCACCCGAGTGATGCCTTTTGGAAGGGTCGTAATTTTCATTATAACGTATAGAATATAATAATATATTTGTATTACGCGCCAAATATATCTCAATTTTTTTTATAATGTTCCCAATAATATTTTTGGCCTATTTATTTGTTTTATTCAACCCGTATGTACCAAATATGGATTTCTCTCTGTCTTGGTTTAATAGATTATTATTAATTGTATTTAACTATTCATATATGTATGAATATGATGGTTATGGAAAAGAAAAATAATGATTTTATTATTATATAGATGAATATATATATATATGTAGTGCCCATTGATTAGGGTGGCCCGTTAACTGAATTCTTTCACCATGCTTCTTGGGACCAATACTAATCGCATTGAGATGCTCTAGAAATATTAAATTTGTATTATTTTGATCACTAAATTTAAAAAAAGTAGAAAATACATTTTGGCAATTTTACAATCTACTTTATTTTAATTATTACTATTCAATTCAAACAAATTAATAATACTTATAAGTAATGTCTAATGGAAGAATAAAAAATTAATATCTATTAGTAATTCATTCCTAAATGAAAGAATAAAAAAAATTATCTTAGTACGATTGTTATAATTTAGCAAACATATACCAATACAATGTCTAAATAAATTAATAAACAATAGTAATTATCTTTTACTCCTTAGGTAATAGATGATTACTTTTTATTTAATTAATCGATTTATTTTTTATTTGAAACTTAAGTAAAAAGTGTTTATGTATACTATTAACGAATATAATGGTATGGGATTTAATGATAAAATTAGAAATTAAAATTTATGTTTATATAATTTTAAGTTAACATTAATCACGACATCCACATGTATGTTACCCTATGTTCATTTAAAAATAATGAGCTTTAATATTTTTTTCCTTTCAGTTTGCATCAAATTATAGTTCAATGATAATTAGAAAAGTCATGATTATAAGTTTCTAAATTACGAAGTCATTTAATTATTATTATTTATAAAAAATAATTGGTAGTTACGTGCAGCACACATACTTCATTCTAATAGTACAAAAGAGGTACATATATATCATTGGTCAATGAAGTATATAACCTAAGGGCTCGTTTGCTTACATTGATAGGATATGATAGAATAAATAAACTTAGATTACTTTTTACAAGAATATGTATCAAAGTATAGTAGTTTATTATTTGCTTGCACTATAATACTTGAATGATATCCTGAAAGCTTATCAATAATGGGTTTGGTTACTTGGATAAACTGCAACACAAACTTCAAACTTCCAAATATACCCTTGCAATTGTACACTATTATAGCGACAAATTAATGTTCTAGTTGAATGTTTGCAAAAATAAATTCACTCTCAAAATGCAGACTTATTCCATAATCTTATTCACCTTTTTAAAACTCAATTTCAAATCTTTTCACTATTTAAAAGGAAGAATTGTGAGAATGAAATATTTCAAATTTTTCTTGTATTATTCGATCAAAATCCCAATTGTATTGACCTAAAATGAGTTATTTTATAAACAGTTTGCGTATTGACATTAACATCTTCAATAACAACAATATTTCTTCTAAATAACACTATAAGTGCAGTAATTGGGTAGAATCAACCATAAAAGAACAAGATATGCAAATATTTTTTCCATTCACCGAATTAAATAACATAATTCATAATCGCAAACCAATGCAATACTTTCGACTTGTTTATATCAAATATTCAAACAAAATAAAATATGAACAACCTAATAACATAAGTAGCTTGGCCTTTTGGGATAAACATGTCCAGACGAGCAATAATTATTCAGATATAGCCAAAGATCTCAATCCAGTCTTTATAGTACGACCATGACTTGAAACCGCATAAGTCGAGCATTCAAATCACTCTGAAATTAAGAAGTTAAAAATATTAGAAATGATACATACTAAACCAACTTATACAAACAAAGCGAAGTTTGGCGGTCAGCAGACGCTTAACCGAAGGGCTGAAAAAGTCTGCTCAACCACTACGAAAGTCAAAAGAACATATTCCGATGAGGGAAACCCTAGCTTGAACCGAGCAAGAGCAAGATACTCGGCTTATAGGTAAGTAAGACGTACCAACTTGCCTACTCACTGTACCATGGGCTCTTATGCTACCATCGACATGCACCCGAAACTGTGCTGCCTTGGCCAATAGTCAGCTTCTACCCTATAGCGAGGGACACATATATATTATATAGGAGAGCGACGTGCAAGCGATCTCATAGGTTGATCACGGGGAATAACTCGAGATAGGAAAGAAAAGGCTTATTTACTAAATAAGGCTGCTTCTCCTAAGCAATTAAAGGGCTACGGCTTTCGCGGGCAATCCCAAGTCAAATCAACAGGAACGGAGACAAACCTATTCAGATGAGGTCTCGGGCTTAACTTAAGTTGAGTCTTGCGCTCCTCATAAAATGAGTTTCTTGCATTTTTCGATAGCATCACAGCTTGTTGACGGGATCAAATAAGGTCTGCATTGCCTAGCTTGGGGGTGCTGAGGCAGAGAACATTAGTCTCTCCACTCCACCATTCTTTGACTCAAGCTCTAACCCATGTTTCCACCCCAGCTGGTAAAAGAAGAAAAGGCCTTTCCTATTCTTTTCTTCTTTTGTTCTGGTTCCCGTGCGTGTAGAAGGTCTTTTTTTTGCCATTTCTCTTTTTTATGTGTGTTCTGCTCTGACAAAAGGGGAAGGGAATACAATTTGACAGTTACAGTAAGCAGCATAGCCCCTCCGAAGCTCTGTTTCGGCCATCTCCGGGCAGGATTTCTGGTCCCTTGGAATTCTAGTTATCTAGATTTAGTAGAGCTTATACTTATATATGTGTGGATTTTTAAGGCTTCTATCTTGCTTTTGCTTATGACTCCTAGGCCCTTTATTCGACTTAAAACCATTTTGTCTCGCTGCTATTTTCTTCTTTTTGAATCTAAAAAACTATCCATCCGACTTATATCGAAGCAGATTTCAAGATATTGCATGCAACATAAGCGTTGTGCCTTTCTTTGTAGGCCTCCACAGGGCTTTCCGAAGCAGAGCGAATGGTAGACAATCCGTTAACGTTAGTGAGGCTGGGTCCCCTGATTTATTAACTGACATCTTTCTTTACTGAACTTACTCTTTCTAACACTTACATCTCGACGTTAGCTCAGCGGGTGATGAATCAGAGGGGTAATCTAATTTAAGACTCAGCGTTTGCCTCTCCTTCTTTGTATAGTTTGTTCGTGTGTTTGGGCGACTGAACGCCGTGTGGTTAGCTGAAGCAGACAATTTGAGTTTCCTAGCAGCTACAGCAGTAGAGAGAAGTCTCTGTTCACGTATTCGCCTTAGGTTTAGGTAGGTAGATGCCGTCGAATTTGCATTCCCATTCAATGAAGGTTTGACGCAGCAGGCGTGATTAGCTTGCCTAACCTGATCATCAGGAATAGCGAGACCGCTGGCCTGGCCTTTCCTAAAACTGTGAAAGCTTAGGAGGATTTCGATAACCATTCTGCACCCTCTCACGTTAGTTTTTAGCTATTGCGGACATGTGTCTGTCAAGCCCCGGACTCTGATACTACAGCCGCACTAAACGAATGCATCCGTCGACGTATCCACTAAGGATCCGCCGCCTTATACCTAACCTTAGTGGGGAGCAATGGGCTTTGACTTACAAACTGACTTACTAATAAATTACTGACTTATCATAGTTGATCTTTGAAGGTCTGGGTATCCAATATGACTGCTATCTTTAGTATGGGAATAGGACTCCATTCTGGTCAACGCCCAGTGTCTGGGTTTGGTCCAGGTTAAGGTATCCCGAATACGGTCGTCAGCTCATCCCTAGTTATAGATAGAGCACTCAGTCTGTCTCTTTGACTGTGCTGCTTCGAATGATCGGGCGGCTTCCCTAGCTGTGCTGATCTATCTGGCAGTTCACTACGCGCCGAATGATTCTTTGTTATTTCCTCTCTCTCTCTCCTCTCGGTCTGCCTGAAAAGAGTTCCACGTAATAGGGACAGTCAGAACAAGATGATGATTTTCGGTTTCATCAGACGGGATCAAAGATTTCGAAATTCGCCGATCATAGGTAAGCGGGTCAAGCAAGGGTTGGTCGAGCTGACTTTCGTTTCCTCTATCCAACGGGAGGAAAAGAAGCTGTACATATCGAGTCTTTGCTGGATTTTTCACTAATGTCTTTGTTAATGTCTTTGTAGTAGTATCTTCTTTTCTAGTCGTCTTCAATCATCTGCGGTGGACTCGGAATGCTCCCATCAAGATGCCCGAGCTGTCGTTGACTCCGAATGATGGGAAAGACTTGCCGCCCGAAGAAAGTGGCTCCCTTGACAGTGAGTGACCATTTACGAAAAGTTCAGAGAGGCCATGACTGATTGCGCAGATAGCAAGCATAGAACAGAACGCAGAGGGAAAGACGCAATTTGAAAATGAAGCGAAATCCGAGCTTTCCGCTCTGATTCAGGGGGAGAAGGAAAGGAAGGACAGCTACGGAAGGTGGTCAGCCTAAGACCGTAAGAGCCCAGTTCCAGTATTTGAGGAAGCATGGCATAGAAAAAAAAGCAGGGCATGTCATGGGGGAAGAGGTAACACGTGTACATGAAAGCAAGCGGGAGCAGAGCGTAGGGATGGAGCAAAGAGGATAGTAGTCACTTGGGAAACAAGCACAGAGAGAGCAAAACGAATTAGGGTTGGTTTGGCCGGTAGAAGCACGGGGAACATATGCACCAGCACGGCATCTAGGTGAGCAGCATATTGGAAGCTGCATCTTTGACGGTTTAGGTAACTACCCCAGAAATCCGAAGTAGCACATGTGAACTTAAAGTCCATACCTTCGGTCTATCACCGCGGCGTGCCGGACCTGCCTTCCCGGAAAGCACGAGCATACAGATTCTAGGCACTTATCGTGGAGTTACGCTCGGGAGTGATTGAAGTTTGTTTGTGAACAGTAAGTGGGCGTACTCACAAGTTTGTAGGCTTTGTCCATTTTATGATCATATATTGGCGTATATGAGGAGGATTTCCACTCGCGAGAAAGCATTTGAAATCGTTGAGTTCATTCTCATATAGCGGGAAACTATTACCATTTCGAAAAATAGCTCAGTAAATGAAATAAATGGTCGAGCTAGCTCCTTCCGCCTGGCCGAAAAGCCTATAAAGTGAAAGGGTCGTGAAGCGGCTTACTTTCCTTTCATTCCAATATGGCCTGCGACTGAATCTTCCCCAGCAATTGGGATTGGCCACTCATCTGGAGTATGTCACCTGGTCTGGCCTGGCTGATGAAAGATCTCGTTTTTATGACCATCTTTCTTAAGCCAAAAGAGGAGCTTAGCTCTCATAGGGCTCGGCTACTATAGCTCGAGGCTGTATTTCTTCTATCATAGAATAGAAATCTATAAATGGAGGAGTTGGCGGACAAGCGTCGGCGGTCCAATTTCTGCTGCTTAGCTCAATGCGTTATCCAGATCTCGAATCATTGGAATTTGCTTTGCTTTCCCTTCTATTATATCAGAAGTATTCCCCGGTCGGGAATCAATCAGTAGTACGTCCCACGTTTGATTGGCGAAGGAAAGCCGGGAATTTGGAATCTGGAATTTCGATATCAACTGCCCGGTCCTCTGTTGGTAACGATCTGCTGGCAAGGGGGTTTTCTGGATACTCTTCCTTCAAGTCCTAATACCCCTCCTTGGTTTTCTAGTTGTTGCTTGGACATTAAGGTAAGGGCGGTTGCTTTTCTTTGAGACCTTTAGGGCTTCTCTTAGCTGTTAATTGCCCTTGCCTTTGGCTGCTGGGGCTTGTAGTAGCATTGTCTGTGTCCTTATAGCTGTTGTAGTCTCTTTCAGACCCTTCCCACTTAACCTTTGCAGGGAAACTGAAGTTCAAAGCTTCCATGAGTAGTCGGATGGACATGCTTGCCAATCTTTAGTAGTCATCGGGTAGGGCATGATTGCAGCAGCGAGTGTTCGCATGAAGTGGGACAAACCTCTATTGTCTTCTCCTATCTTAAGTCTAAGTTTTTGCGATCTAGGCCTTTGGTTTTAGCATTTAGGAATGTTTCAACCCCAGCCGTTAGCAATCTTTCCCCTGCGAACAAAACACCGGACCGTTGCAAAAGACTTTTCTTCTTGTTTTGTTCGCTCCCAACTCCTTCAACTATCAGTCAACTCAGGGAAGGTTTATACCAATACCAATTTGATTCATGAACTTGGCACCTCTCTTTCTTTCCTGTTTAAGTTTATTACCATTCATTTACCTAAAGCAACAGCCGATTCGATTCCTTTAGTTGTTGCCCTGAAGAATCAGAGGGAATTCTTTCATTCCTTCGGGGTTCAAGAAGAATAGCTGTTCCGAGGGAATTTCATAGATGATTTTCCCCCGAAACGAAAATAGAAATATCTAATCTCGCATATCGCACTGACCACTCTTGTTTGTTAAGTGAAGCCCATCCACCATCTATGTTAAGGAAAGGCGATCCATCCACCTGCCCCAAAGGTGATTAATCCATTCCTTCATTCTTAGGAGGCGGGCTTTCTTACCAGGGTGGTGGCAAACAAAGATAGGGGAAGGAAAGGCACTCAACTGCTCTATTCATACTTTTTTCGGCTAGGGATAGCTAGTCTGAGGCGGTGAGAGATATGGCAGAAAGGGGGGTGTCCTGGTCGGTTCATCGGCTATAGACCAATTCGAAGAGCATTCGTTGACCTCTCCTTAGGGGTCCCAGCCCTAGTGGCCCCACAGCCTAACATTTTTTTTCTAGATAGAGCAGTAAGAAGGATCTCTTATGCAAGCTTTCTTGATGAAGGGTACCTCTTTATAAAACAAATTGTAATCTTCCCTTCCTTTTATAATGGATTTTTCTAGCCTCAATGGCTATAGCATTCATTTTATAAGATAGCAATCCAATCGCGTAATCAGTGACACACAAAAGCCAAATTATAAACTTCGGAGCGAGTTCAATAGTTTTCGAATAGCTTCTGTCGAATTACGCTTGATAATAATTAATGGAGTGGCAAGCAAGAGCGGAAAGAGGAAGGTGGTAGGGTTGGTGAAATGATGCAAAAAGGCATGATGAGATCTGAACCCCTACCTTGACTAAGAGAATTAGGTTATTCTTTTGCAGTTGGTCTTTGGTGCCTATCCATCCTATGCCTCGTACGTAGTAGAAATCAGAACTGAAACCTCTTTTATACCCGGAAAAAACTTGGATTCATTCCCTTGATTTGGCTATTCATTCTAGCAACAATCGTCAAACACGGCATAGCAACAGCGGCTAGCTACTTCCTTAAGTTAGAAGCAGAGGTAGGACTAGTCTGGGTATGAATCAAATCCTTTCCTAGGGTGAGTCCTTATGTAAATGTAAGTAGAAGGCAGCCATCTAAGAGATGTTACTAGTCTGTATGCAAAGCCTCCTAGTCCCATCCCCTTCTGTAATAGGAACTCCCTGCGGGCGCTATCCTATAAGCAGATGCAACTAGAAAACATTATTGTCTTTATCTAAGTTAGAGGCTTTTATATAGCTTAAACCCTTTCCTTTTCCCAGGTATTCCAAATAATCTTTCTAAAGTGCGGATTCGGGACCAGCATTCTCGCCTGTTGGATAAGTCTGTAATCCGGAGGATTACCTCCAGGGGTGGGAGGCCCTTATCGATGTTGATTGACAAATCAATCTCGGAGTTGAAACCCATATCCAGAAGTGAGAAATAGGTAAATGATAGAAGCATTTTCTGAACATAAGTTTCCCATGCAGAATCTTCAGCCTCTATCATTTTAATTGTATTGTTCCAACCAATCTCACTCCTTGAAATAATTGTTTGAAGTGAACTACAATCCTTCTTCCATACATGTTTTTTAGAATTAGTATGGGGCATTGTTCTTAAATTTGTACCCGAGAAACTCTTTAGCATATACTGCTCCAACTGGTTCAGATACCCAACTCTGAAGACATTATCCGCTTTCCACCCACTGGTTACAAGCTATTTTAGTGTTGTTATTAGGACCTCTTCCTCTCTTTTTGTCCAACTCCTTCGAGTCTTCTCAGATTTTTTGCCTTTTCCTATGGCTTGACTGCATGATTGGTCCATAATCAATTCTCAACAAGCCTAGAAAGAACAATATGCAATAACTCCATTAAATTTGTATAACAACAGTAAAGAAGCTGGTAAAGAAGCTGAAAGATATGAAATGGAATGAATATTTGCAAAATCCAGATTTAAACATTATCCATAATCATCAAACATGTTAAGATTTATCATCACAGGATGCATTGCTCTGATTTACAACCTGACATGATATTGACAATCGAGTATTTAGTCAAGGCAAATATTATAACTCAGTTTCAGAAAATGGAGCGGAAAGTACTGATGGAACAATTTTTGCAAATATAATAGAAAGCAATTCAAAATGCTGTAAATTCTATCCACAATTAAATGACCTGTATTGTAAATTTGTTTCAAATTTGCCATACTTATTATACTTTAAGGTAGAAAAGCTAAAACTTTGCTAAATGAAACAAGTAAATATCATTTTAATATCAGTATAATCATCAAATATGTTAAGATTTATCATCACAGGCTGCAAACTTTGATACAAAAAGTTCATTTAGTATTGCTAATATTTATTACAAATTAGCAGTCAAATACATATAGCAAGCATTTTCAGAGGCTTCCAGCTATGAATTTTCTTAGCTACCAATTATTCAAAATGTGTTTGCTACAATGATATATTATTAAATCTGTAAGCAGGGGACAATACTATAGAAAGCAAACCACATTTTTCCATAATAAAAAATGCGAGGAATTGGACATTCGTTGATAAAGTTAGCAATTTTTAAATATTTTGTGAAGGAATATTGAGACCCCAAATGTGTAGAGATCACAAACAATAATGTGGACAGAATCAAATAAAAATTATAGCATATTGAAATAAAATCTTCACATTGAAGAGACAAGGAATAAATTACAACATCACCATATTACTCCAACTTTTCACAAGAGTGGCATTGATTCCACCCTCTTCAAAGTTAAAACTGAGACTCACAGTCCCAGAAGAAACATGATACTCTATAAACTAATACAAGAAAAAACGTGTATAAAATTTCAAAAATGTCAAATTTACCTTCACTATGAGAGATGAACGAAGCACAAATCCTAGAACATGTACGATCAATGGTTTTAGGGATTATTTATAAATGATGGGTAAAATAGTCATTATATGTTTTAAACTAGACCCATATAAAATTTATAAAACATATCACACACCCCTTGGTCTGATCCAATATCTTCAACATTCATAAATTGCATTCTGGGCCTATTGTGAATCATGGGCCGAATTAGTGGCAATCAAACAACAAATTAAATGTGAAAAGGTATCTAATCCACCTAACCAAATCAAGCAAATAAGCTCTAAAGGCTTGTTTTGTAGTAGGATAGGATATCACAAGATACATAAGTTATCCATCATAGTTTAAGATTAGACTTTTGGTAAAATAGACTATTACATGTTTGGTACAAGGGATTGCTGGTCCCCTTAAATCTCATCATACGTTTTGTATATGTGATTGATGACTTGATTACTCAACATCACTCAAAATTACCCATATACCCTGGATAGTAAAATTGAATACTGATCCCCTCATTTTCTCAACACAAAATAATACCAAATCCAAACCTTATTTCCTTCCTTACGAAAGGCGATTCCTCATGTCGATCTCTCCTTCCTTTGAATGTCCCACGTCATACTGCTCTCTTTTTCATTGCCTTAATGGCACACATATTCGAGATGGCAGTGGTCGGTTTTGATTTAGGCTCGGTTACAAAAATCCTATTCGTTACTTGGGCTCAGTTTCTCTTTGTGCTCGGTTCAGGAACCTTAATTAATTGCCTACTACGGTTAGTACTTTCCAATCTCGTCATTCTTGTCTTCAATTTCAATGGCTAACCCCCAACATATGATATACCTTAATGATTTATGTGTAATCTTTTTGAAATTATAGATCTTCATCTTCGACGAAGAGAGAGTATGAAAGTGGAGCACAATCGTCACCTCGGAATTCGAATTTGGATGGATTGACATCGTTCGAGAATATTTTTATGTGGAGTCCCCGTCTGTTGATGCTATAGAGTGAGGTGGAGAAGTATAGACGTCGACGAGAGATTACTATTGAAGGGAAAGATGTGCCCAAGCCTGTTAAGAGTTTTCGTGAGTTGGTTTTCCAAGTATTTTGAATGTAGTGTTGTTTATTATTTCCATATTGTGGTAGAAGTTGGGTTGTGCTTATAGTCGTGCTTGCTATTCTGTGTGTTATTATTTCTTGTTGTTTGGTGATGTTATTGGCATGCGAAAATTACTGGAGGCAGTTCAACGTCACAGTAGCCTATTATAAGAGCAAGAGAAGTGAAGTTTTCGTATGAATTTAGAGTCGTTTGCACACCAGTCATATGTGCAGTTGTACACATGTGTAATGTATGTTTGGGGTGCTTGTTTGGTGGGTATGTGGAACAAGTGAATTTGGGTGATTGTCAGTACTTGGGGAAATGGACAGATACAATTCGACAGATAGAGATAGACTTACTTACAATATGCTTTAAAGGAGTTATTTACCTTGTCAGATAGAGATAGAAATGAACAAGAGAATTATATTAATGAAGTGAATAAGGAGCTTTAAAGGAGCTACTTACAGTAGAGATAGAAATGAACAAGTGAATTTGGGTGATCGTCAGTACTTGATGAATGCATATTTTTCATTCTATCTTGTCACTATTAATGACATGTTCAAATGTCATATTTCTAACATATAACTTCATTTAATGACTTCACCTTTTGTTTTTGACGGCTTGAAGTATCAAATGCATTGCATTTTTTCACTTTATCCCCACAACCACCACAATGATAATCACATTTTATCACAGATTTGTTGATATATGTCATTTCTTTTAAATGCAGTATGATTTGTAAGCAATCCACATAGCCCCAACTTGTTCTCATTTTCTTGTGTTACACTATTGCAACCTGCTCAAAATCATTAATGTACCTAAGTTCAAATCAATTTAATTTTTGTTTGCACCTAAGTTCAAATCAATATAAGTTTCATTTATAGTGCACTCTCTTTTATACAACCACCTCAATGACAAATCATATTTAATTAAGATAAATTGGTAACTTCAATAGGTAACAACATTCTATAAATAACCACTTACCTCATTTGCTTTCTGTCACACTTGCATTCAAAACACATATTCCGTACTATTTGTTTCAAAGTGTCGGTAATCAATATGCCTCCAAGAGCTCTATTCAGGCAAGCTGACTTTCTCTATACATAGAATGGACCTCTGTCATAGACAACATGTTCATTGAGCTTCTTGCCAATGAAGCAAAGTTAGGAAACTTTAGGGGGTGAGGTGACAATACCCACACTCTTGAGGTTCTTCGGTGGATCATAAACAACCATTTCAGTTCCTCCTTCACCTATGTGAAGATTATAGAAAAAGTTAAATTGCTTCATAAAAGGTATAGGGTGTTTGATGAGATTGTACACATGTCAGGAATTCACTATGATATGAGAACAAATACCATCATTGATGAGCCTTTAGTGTGGAACCACATATACAGGGTAATATATATGACTTGTTGATCCTATCTAAATAACTTAATTTCAGTCGCATATGTATTTTTCAACAATCAGCTATTATACTCATTAATGCACTCATCTAAGTATGTTTTTTGCTATCATACTAGAGGAGTATCATTTTGCTCATGCTTACATGACAGTGGGAGATCCTAATTGGCGAGACTTGTTCGCTATATTTGATGGGGACGATGAGAGTGTGGAAATGAATCCAAAAGTAGAAATGAATGCAAATCACATCATCGACATCCTATCAGATGATTTTGAGGAGGAGAACATTGGATATTTATTGCCGAAAGTTATAGATATATCTGCTGATGATGGGTTGTCAAGCTCGGACAACTCCTTTGGAATAAGTTGATAGACCAATATGTTGCTGACTCTGCTGACAAGGTGTCTACTCAACCAATTCCATCAACTTCACCAAATCATTCAGACAACAGTGGAGCTTCTCTCACCTAAAGTTCAACTGCATCCAATTTCCCTAAATTTCCCTAATTGCATCAACTTATCCCATGCATCCGTCTATTACTATAAATTAGTTTCAAGTTTGTGTTATGGTTATGTGGTTGTGTAGTTTGAATGTATGAGTATGCGTGTTTTTCTTGTGCTTTGTTGTCGTGTTGTTGTTAGTTTTTGTTTTGTCTATTTCGATCAACTTTCTTCATTTATACATGTCTTGGGAAGAAATGTTGTTTATGTACTATTGACATGCAGTTGTTTTTGGTAATCAATGAAAAATGCATGTCTTGTATATCAACTATGCGTTTATTTCTAGTCAATTTAAGGAATGAATTCATATTCATTTTAGACAATATGTGATTAGGAACATGATGTTCAAACAGAATGCAGAAAATGGTTTCATATTCATTAGAAAAAGAAAGCTATATGAATCTTCAATAAAGTCACAAATTTTGGGGGCAATAATTAAGTTAAATAAGATTGATATCGAATAATTGTAATACGCGCAAAATGATCGAATCACTTGAGCGTAACTCTTTTCGTCACAATTAAAACTCACTCAAACATCCAACCAAGATGAGATCACTTGAGTGTAACTCTTTTTGGCATAATTAAAACTCAGTCAAACATCTAGCCAAAAGATGAGATCACTTGAGCGTAACTCTTTTTGGCACAATTAAAACTCACTCAAACATCCAACCAAGATTAGATAACTTGAGCATAACTCTTTTAGGCACAATTAAAATGCACTCAAACATTCAACCAAGATCAAAGTACAATTATTCAATAATAAGGTTATTGAGAACATAATATTAACTATATCGATATTCTAAATTTCTATATACATACTATTAGGTTCTTGAGATACAAATACTGAAAGATCATATGTTCATACATACTTGCTACCAAGTTTCATAAAGACCGGCAAAAGATACAAAATATCACCATACATACAACTTTGATAGTGTGCCGGTAATAATTAAGATAGAAAAGCCAAAAGATCATAAGTTCACAGATTTTTGCATATAGAGTTGCTACAGATATTTTCAAAAGATACAAAACATGATCGACGTCATATTGCTTGGTTGGGTTAGTATCGGCCATCTAACATCATTTGCACCATTGTCTTCTTACCATCAGCTGGTAGTCTGAAGAACAAGTCTAAGTCCTTTGTATTATTCACCAAAAGCTTCACTATGGTAATCTTATTTTCCACATCAAGTGTGCCAATTTCACTAACTGCATCAAATACCGATTTCCTAGACATTGATACATCATGCTCAGATCCGATCCTCATAATCATGTCACCTTGAGAATCAATTTTATCAAAAAAAGGACCCCATCATCTTCATATACTCGTAAATATCACTATCATGAGTTGACATCCTCTTACGAGATGACATTTTCGTCCCACCAACACTGCTAGCACCACGAGACATTGATGTGCTTTGTTCTTCATCTTGTTCTATGTGATTGAAAGGAACGTGATCCTCTGTTGCTTCTTTCTCTTGCTCTTTCCCTTCTCATTGTTGGCGCATCTCTAGTCAAGATCCCCAAAAGCTTCAGCATGTTCCTTGTTGCTCGGTCATTGCCAAATATCTCACACCAATCATTATATGGTGGCCATGATTTGTACCGCACCGTACGAGAATTGCTATCCGTCTGAAATAAGAAGTATATCAAATAGTTTTAAACCAAAAATAAATAACAAATAACTTATGTTTTTTTTATACTCGACAATATTAATTAAACACACCTCTAATGCTCATTTATATATTCACTACCAAGAACAAATTTAAAATTTATGTTGCCAGATACATATAGCCTTAAAAAGTGCGTTATTAATTAATGTTGAAGCTTTAAATTACATATAGACATGTCCATGTTTCATTAAAAGAACTTGAGTTATGTTTCTAACATTTGCTCTCTCGCTTCATCTCATAATGCAAACGGTTTAGATCATAAAAATGCCCTACATTTTCATAACAAACAATCAGGAACTATTAATTAACTAAGACGGGTACTATTATTAACTATTACAGTATATATTTAGTCACACATCATAAGATGTTATACTCAACTTCACATAGTCGTTCCAGTTGCTTGCTATCCACACTGATGCTATGAGTTGCATCATTCCAACCGAAGCCACTTCTCGAACACATGGTTTTTATAGAGGTATACTTTTTCTTCCACACATGGATTCTTAAACTGATGTGAGGATCTACTCTTATATCAGTACCTGAAATAGCAAGCTTCATGGACTGCTCAAGTACATTTTGATATCCTGGCTTGAAGCTATTGTTACATTTCCCTCCTCGAACTATAAATTCCTTCAAAACTGATGCCAAAATCTTTTCCTCATGCATTGGCCATATTCTTCTGGAACTCTTCATTGTTGCAACCTGTGTAGTTGAACATCTCACCTGACTTGTACTTGAATCCATAAAGTCTTGAGGAGAAACAAAGAATTACATTCTAAAATAATATAGTATCATTTACAACAATAGAAATAACAAGCATATGAATATGTTCAAATGTGAGACATTTGCATAACATCATCATAATTAACCAAAAAATAAAAATACATTCACTGTAACATCAACAATAACTTGCTTGAACTAAACCACAACGTAGATTCCACAAAAATGTCGAATGTCTAAATATTTATACAACGCAAACAACTATGTTCTTAGTTCAACAACTACATCAAAAATTCCATTATAACTAATCCTAGTGATTCTCTCTCCATTCTTGAAACATAGACCTTGCAAGATGGTCGCGCTAGTTATGCTATTGATGAGATGACTCGACTTGTTCAATTAATGCAGCATCAGGGTCATCAATTTCAGGAATCCAGCTTCTAAAGGATCTCTCCGTCCGTATGAAATTTTGAAATAAACAACACACCATAATTATTCGATTTTGTACCTTCACAGGATAAGAAGAATTACTTCTTAATATAGCCCAACAGACTTTCAATAAACCAAACGACCTCTCTATAATATTGCGTGCTTTGGCATGAGTCTTATTGAAATTTTTATATTCATTAGCTGGGGGAGCCCTACATGAATTCCATTTGCGCATATGGTATCTAACACCTCTATATGATGACAGAACCATCGCCATTTGTCTTACCAGAATCACATAGATAATAATTTCGTATAACATGAATAAAATTAATTGTTCATTTGTTAGAGATTAAAAAAATAAGGTGTGTAAATTGCTTTAGATGACATGACAATGTCTAATTACCATTAGGCACTCTCAAACCATTTTGTCTAGTTATGACGTCTTTTAGAACCCTGTTGTCTGGAGCTGAACCCCCCTCCCATCCAGTCAAGATGTATACATACTTCATATTTATATCACAAACACCTAGGACATTGACAGAAATATCCTTCTTTCTATTCCGATAACATGCCTTATGCGTTAAAAGTACTCGCATCAGAATATATGTACCATCTAATGCCCCTAGACACTCATATTTATAAAAACAATATAAATTTATATTCAAAAAACGGTAAAAAACTAAAATAGTTAACATACTATACACTAACATCGCCATGTAATATCGTAGATGTGCATACATTTGAAGACTGTCTGCACAACTAATCATATAAAAAATACCTAGGAACATTTTACATATTAAAAGGGTGCTTTAAAAAAATTACTAGTAAATACCCTTTGCACAGAATAAGAAAGGAAATTAATTATTGCATAATTAATGTAATAATAAAGCAATTACTAAACAATTGATCATGAAGAACATGAACAAACTATTTTCCACATTACAACTACAATTGTTATTGGATTACATTGTTTATCTTAATTAGTATCTAAATATTAATCAAATTGTTCAATTCTCGCTTTGAGCTTATCTTTAAAAATATGTTTAAACTCGATATATTATCATATCGAACTAAGTCTAAATAACTTTTTTTGTTATATAAGTTTTGAAATTTATTTTTATTAATACAAAATAGTAGAGAAATTTAAAAAAATAGTACAGATTTGAAATATATTTTGAAAAATAGACCTGTTTTGAAAGGGTTTCAACTTTTGGTATTAAACGTCTTGGGCTAAGGCGCATCCTATCCACCATTAGTTTATTAAAAAAAAATTTAAAAATTACCCTCCCCGTGACTGACCTCTGAAAAAGAGGTCTTCCTAACCTCTGAAAAAGCAATCACGAGGGGAAGCCAAGCACCCTCAAGGAAAGCAATATATATATATATATAAACATATAAAAGTATAAACATATATCATATAAAAATATATATATTTATTATTATGTAAAAGTATATATATTTTATATACAAGTATATATATAAAAATATGAACCCGTGACTTGCCTATTATTTTCACCCGTGAACCCTATTATATCATATGAAAAAAAATTAAATAATATAAATAACTCTATATATATGGGATTTCTCAAAGAGAACATTACCCCTCTTTTCTTCCAATTTCTTATTTCTTATTTGCATTTTAGGAAAGCAATTTCTTATCTCTTAATTTTTCATAAAAATGTCAATATCAAATATTGTTAGACTTATTATATTTTCGAATGGCGAGATAATTCGAGAACCAAATTCGAATTTTAATACCTATAGTAGTATCCGGCCGAATGCTACTCTACGAGTGGATCACACAATCAAATTTTCTGATTTAGTGGAAAAGTTGTACGAACGATTAAGAATTGATCCAAATCAATTTTTATTAAAAGTTTTTATTCTTTACTCACACGAAGATATACGTATTACTAGACAAAATTTACTGGAGATAACAAGTGATGATTTATGGTGTTTCTTTGATCCTTCGAATGGGGTTACAACGATAGAAATTTTTATTGTGAAACAACCTCGAATTCCAGTTTCATTAACACCAAACCAATTCGCAACATTCTGTTCGGAATCATTATTAATCGATTTTAACGTGGGTGAACGACAAATGCCATATCATCAAGCAGGTAATTTATTTATTTTTACATATGTTATTATTACAATTGTGCATATTTTTACACTTGTACATAATTTTTTTGTGGATTTTCATTTTAGGATGCTCATCTTCGGGTCATGGGCTTGGTGGGAATTTTCCGACACAATATCCCCAAGATTTTATATATAATGAAATGAATGCAGGTAATTTAAAATTTTGAGGTTGGTTACATGGTTGTTATGTATTTGTTTTGTTATCATGTTTTTACAATTTTTAATTCTTGTGCATGTAGGCCCTTCTACGCACAATGCTTATTTTCCTCATCACGGATGAGCGAGTAGTTCAGCAGAACCCCACTTTGATCAGTTCGAAGATGACAACGTGAATATTCAATCACCAGATGTGGCTTACTCGTCCTCAGAGTACGACATGGATGAAGAAATGGACTTCGTTCCTTGAATTATATTATTGTTTACGTTACATCGCATATGCTTATGATTTGAATTCTTGATTGTTAACGCTTGTGAATTTGCTGGCCACATATTTACATGTTCATAGATATTAGGTGAAAATTCTGAAAGGTGACATCTAAATCGGAACCCTAGAATTCAAACCTAAGATCCTAAATCATGAAAGTAGCTTTAGGTCTTTTGAGGAATCGATACATTATCATAGAGATTAATGAACCCGAGCTTAGTCTAATCATCACGAAAGTAGTTGATTAATTAAATTGGGTAAATTGTTATGCTTCGACAGAAGGTAATAAGTATCATTGGATAATGTCCTTCATAAGTGGTGATTGTAACTGAATTGATTGTATGATTTAATTGATAACGTATGTCGTGGTGAAACCTGATTCTGGAATTACTAATCCAATATAATCAAAACCAGTTTTATACGTTCTGTTCCGTATTCTTTATTTTTTATCTCATAACTTCGTTAGGCTTAGATTACTGATAATTGATAGGCTAGTGTTTGATTGTTCGGTCCTCGTGGGAACGATATCTTTTGTACTACACCGAAGCCATGCGCTTACGGTTTTAGGCACATCAAGTTTTTGGCGCCGTTGCCGGGGACTTAATAGTCAATATTAGTTTTTATCAGATTTCAGTGAGACTAAGCTATTTTACTTTATTTTTAGTTTTTAATTTTTATTTTTCTGTTTTATTTCAGGATTTCGGTTTTTCCCTTGTATGCGAAGCAAGATCGATTTCGAACAAGATCCAGAAATCGAGAAAACTTTTCGTGCTAGGAGAAAACTGCAAAGACTGAAACAAGTTCAACTGAAATAAGTAACAATGGCTGAAGAGAATGTGAATGCGAACGTTAATGCAAACGCTAACGCGAATGCAAACCCGGCTGCAAATGTGAACGCGAACGCAAATGCGAGATGTCTTAAGGATTTTGCAGCACTAAATGCGCAGACACTTCACTCTAGCATCGCTAGGCCTACTGTAGAGGCCAACAACTTTGAGCTCAAGCCATCCCTTCTGCAAATGGTTCAGCAGAATCAGTTTGGGAGTGCACCTACTGAAGAGCCAAACCTACACTTGTCAATGTTTTTAGAGTACTGCGACACTCTAAAGATGAACGGAGTTTCCCAAGATGCTATCAGGCTGAGGTTATTTCCGTTCTCACTGAGAGACAAAGCGAGAGCTTGGCTACATTCTCTACCATCGAGTTCCATCAGAACATGGGATGCAATGCTTCCTAGCAAGATACTTTCCCCCGAGCAAGACTGCCCAACTGAGGAACCAAATCACTACTTTTGCTCAGCTTGATGGTGAATCGCTATGCGAAGCCTGGGAACGATTTAAGGATCTTCTCCGACTGTGCCCACATCATGGACTAGAGAAGTGGCTCATTGTTCACACTTTCTACAATGGACTGATTTACACCACGAGGATGTCAGTCGATGCAGCAACTGGAGGAGCTCTGATGAATAAGGGTATCGACGAAGCCTATGACTTAATCGAAGATATGGCATTGAACCACTACTAGTGGTCAAGCGAAAGATCGATTCCACAGAAAACACCAGGTAAGTACGATATTGATGCTATTACTTTACTTTCTGCACAAGTAGAGTCTATGTCTAAGAAGCTGGATTCCATGAACATGCATGTTAACTCTGTCACTACCCCACCCCCCATGTGTGAAATATGTGGTACAGTTGGTCATGTTGCATTAGAGTGTCAATTTGCGAGTGTACCAACCGATCCCTCTATAGAACAAGCCAATTTTGTGAACAACTTCAACCAAAAGAACGACCCGTTTTCTAATACTTTTAACTCTGGTTGGAGGAATCACCCCAATTTTTCATACAAGCCGACTCAAAACGCAGCCCCACAATCTGATTTTAGGCAACCACCAGGATTTCAACAAAAGCCTTATAATCTTGTTCTACCACAGAAATCGAACCTAGAGTCGCTTCTTGAGAGTTTTATAGTAGCCCAGACTAAGCAAAACGAGATAGTAAATGATGCAATTAAACAACTAGCAACTAAGGTCGATTCGTTAGCAACTCATAATAAAATGCTAGAAACTCAAATTGCACAACAGGCTAGTAACTCGAATAGGACTTTCGGTTCTTTTCTCGGACAACCTGAGACAAATCCGAAGGAACATTGTAATGCGATTACTTTAAGGAGTGGAACCGATTATGAAGGTCTAAAAATGCCTACTAAGATTAGTAAAACTGAGTCAACTGAGAAGGTCGAAAAGGAAAAATCGTCTCATCCCGACAACTCTGTTGACAAAATAACTGATAAAAGCGAAAAAGAACCAGTCTATGTACCTCCACCGCCATATGAACCATCCGTGCCTTTTCCTCAAAGATTAGCTAAGGCGAAATTAAATAAACAGTTTGGAAAATTTTTAGAAGTTTTGAAAAAACTTTATATTAATATTCCATTCACTGATGCACTTGCACAAATGCCTTCGTATGCTAAATTTTTTAAGGAAGTTCTTTCTAACAAACGAAAGCTAGAGGAATATGAAACTATCGTTTTAACTGAGGAGTGTAGCGCTGTAATTCAAAATAAATTACCTCCAAAACTTAAAGATCCCGGTAGTTTCTAAATTTCTTGTATAATTGGTAATATGAGTTTTAACAATGTTTTATGTGATCTTGGAGCTAGTGTTAGTCTCATGCCATTGTCTATGGCGAAGAAGTTAGAGATGAATGATTTAAAGCCTACGACATTAATTTTGCAATTAGCTGATCGTTCTGTTAAGTATCCGATAGGTGTGTTAGAGGATGTACCCATCAAGGTTGGTAAGTTCTTTATTCCTACAGATTTCGTTGTTCTCGATATGGATGAGGATTCTCAAATCCCCATTATTCTTGGTAGACCATTCCAAGCTACAGCAAGAGCTATTATTGATGTTAAAAATGGAAGGCTTTCCTTGAATATTGGGGATGAGAGAGTTGAATTTAGCCTATATAAATCTGTTGCTAACCGCTCTCTCAAGAACTCTTGTTGCAGGATCGACGAGGTTAATCGAATAACTAAGGACAAGCTTGCTAAGAACCACTATAAAGATCCATTAGAAGCACGACTTATGAGTGGTGGCTCGATCGAGGATGAAGATGAAATTATCGCTGATATTGCTCGACTGTTTAAGGGAAATCCACCATTGACATCAAAATTCGATGGAAAGGAGAGGAAATTTCGACTTCATGAACTAGATAAATCAAGGTTGACCCAAAACTCGTTACATGGGTGTCATAGAAAGCCTAAGGGAACAAGCATTGCACATGGTCTAATGAGCTAAACAGAAATCCACACGTACTGTGTAGAAAGTCAAAAATTCTTAAAAGCTTTAGTTTTGAAGTGTATTTTTGCCTATTAAACTTAGTGCCTTTGAAAGTTAATAAAAATGGGGATTATATCCAAAATTTGGTAAGGATGCCACTCGACTATAATACCTATGATTGCATGCACCACTTTGGAAGTTAATTAGACTCTTAGTGTTAATATGTGGAAAAATTGAGAGATATGTACATACTTTTGAGCTTAATTGTTAATGATGTTATGCTATTAGTCTTTTGTTAATTTTTATAACTTGTATTATCTGGACATAGCTCAAATTTCATAGATTTTGTGGGTACATCTTCTGCAAACTCTCACGAGACTATAACTCGTCCTTTTTGGGGAACAAAAAGGTTTAAAGGTTTGTTGCACATGCTAAGTGCAATCGTGTACTCTACGAAAATGAGTTTATCTTTAGTTTTTATATTTTTGTTTTCTTTGCTTTACCGTTTGTTCGAGGACGAACAAAAGTAAGTTTGGGGCGGTTGATAAACCTCGATTATACGTATTTTCTAGCCTAAGATTAGTCATTTCTATATCATTTTATGTTATGATTTATACCTCATATGCGTTTAATAGATTTGTTACATGTTTGTAAGGAAAAATCATTAATTTTGAGAAAGTAACGAAAAACGTATGAAAGGAGATACATGGGCGCTGGTTGGAAATACAATCATATATTAGGCTACAAACCTCCAATGTTAATGAGCCTTATATGTTTGGAAAGCTAAGACAATCACCTAAAGGTTTTGTGAAGATGACAAGATCCGGTTCAAACGTTTAAAGGCCCGAAAGTTACAAATACGCTCTGTTCCGAACCAAATGTGGCAGTTTTGGTAAAACGATCATAACTCGAGTTCTACAACTTGGATTGGATCCAAATCAGTTGGGTTTTGAAGCTAAGACATAGATCTACAACTTTGTGGAAGACATCGAAGGCAAAAACTCCCGTGCGCTTAAGCGCGAAGGGCATAGATGGGTGCTTAAGCGCCCGCGCTTAAGCGGAAGGGCAGAGATGTGCGCTTAAGCGCCCGCGCTTTAGCTGCGACGTTTCAGATCCGCTTATTACTTATTTTCGGCCTTTCTTTCTTTCGGGGGTATAAATACTCCCTCCAAACATTGTAATGGGGTTCGAACTTTATTTCTTGGGGATTGATTGTAAAGATTAGGATTCAAGAACGAGATTCGACAATTGATTGTAAACATGATCTTTGACAACGGGTTTTATCGAGTTTATCTTTTTAATCTCTTTTAATTCTTGTCTATCTATCATGTTTATCTTCATCATCGTTGATTGTGCACTTGCATCTATGGAGTAGTCTATTTTATTCTGGAATTGGGAATAGCTCGATAATATGTTATCAGCTTGAATTATATTATTATTTACGTTACATCGCATATGCTTATGATTTGAATTCTTGATTGTTAACGCTTGTGAATTTGCTGGCCACATATTTACATGTTCATAGATATTAGGTGAAAATTCTGAAATGTGACATCTAAATCGGAACCCTAGCTAAGATCCTAAATCACGAAAGTAGTTTTAGGTCTTTTGAGGAATCGATAAATTATCATAGAGATTAATGAACCCGAGCTTAGTCTAATCATCACGAAAGTAGTTGATTAATTAAATTGGGTAAATTGTTATGCTTCGACAGAAGGTAATAAGTATCATTGGATAATGTCCTTCATAAGTGGTGATTGTAACTGAATTGATTGTATGATTTAATTGATAACGTATGTCGTGGTGAAACCTGATTTTGGAATTACTAATCCAATATAATCAAAACCAGTTTTATACGTTCTGTTCCGTATTCTTTATTTTTTATCTCATAACTTTGTTAGGCTTAGATTACTGATAATTGATAGGCTAGTGCTTGATTGTTCAGTCCTCGTGGGAACGATATCTTTTGTACTACACCGAAGCCGTGCGCTTGCGGTTTTAGGCACATCAGAGGATTCTGTTAAATACTTACCTATGTTCATTGGAGCTATCAAAAAATGGAATCCTCAGACAGTTGTAGAATGGCGACACAATGAGGGGTACGAAAATTCAAAAGTTTTTAAACATGTATTTTGGGCTTTCCGACCGTGTATAGATGGATTCCAACAATGTCGAAGAGTCATATGTGTTGATGGGACACATCTATACGCTCGCTATAATGGAAAGCTATTAATCACAACTAGTTTGGATGGAAATAATAATATCTTACCTCTTGCTTTCGCAATCGTTGATAATGAGACAAATGAGTCTTGGTTTTGGTTTTTGCGTTGTGTCGCCCATTATTTCGTTCCTCGCAATGAAGGCGTATGTCTTCTTTCTAATCGTCATCAAGGCTTGCTAAATGGGGCCAGGGCTGTACGAGCATTTCATCCTCCACTTGGAAGTCATCGATACTGCTTGAGACATGTGGCTTCAAACTTTAACTTGCAGTTCAAAAGTAAAGTTTTGAAGAAATTATGTCATCATGCAGGAAATGCATCCAGCATCGAAAAATTTGAGCTTTATATGAAAAAAAATTGTGCGTTGAATGAAGATGCCTACAATTGGTTGCAAAAACTTGATAAAGAAAAATGGACACTTTCATATGACGGGGGGTGCGTGAAGGCATTATGACTACTAATATGGGAGAGAGTTTTAATAATGTTATGAAAATTACTCGAACTTGCTACATATTTTTATGAACGAGCTCTAGATGGGTTAAGAATGCAGAGCGAAGCTTCATTGACAAGAAAAGGCTTTCAATTATACAATGAGCAGGCTGAAGCTTCGAGTAGTCACAACGTTATTGAATTTTCTTTATCTGATCAAATTGGCCAAGTTTTTACTCGTGCTCAATTCGAAAGTCGGGGTAGAAGGTATGTTGTGGACATTAAAAGCCAAACGTGTTCTTGTGGAAAATGGACGGCCGTTGGAATACCATGCTCACATGCAATTGCCTTATGCAAATCAATGGGGTTAAGGTCGCTAACGCTTGTTAAACCATATTACCGAGTTGATAAATATATTAAAACTTATGAAGGTAAATTTTATCCACTGAATGACAAGTGTTATTGGGACACCCCTAGTTTTGAGCTAGTGCATGATCCTTATTTGAGAAAACGACTTATGGGCTGCAGGGTGAGTACGCGAATTCAAAATGAGATGGATGAATAATAACCCATTTTTTTGTTGTTAGCAGCAACTGTGCGGCGTGAACGAGGTGGATACCACCTTCAAATATGAAAAATTTGAGATTTTCTGTTAAACTTCAATTTGAGAATTTTTAAATCAAGTGGCAAAAATATTGTTTCTAAATAATAACACTTGCATGTATAAAAACACTTTCATATAAATACTTTGACTTTAATAATTAATGCATAAATTAATGGTTTTATGATGTTTTGTCTTAGGCATTCTGAATTCAACTGTTTCGCAATCTCCACCCCTTATGACCTAACTTTTTAAACAGCGGTCACTGCATGCACCATGCAAAATTGGTTTATTATCATATATACATATATATATATATATATATTTGTTATAAAATAGTTGTTATTATTATATAGTGTGACATTTTTACTTTTTTGGTCCATATTATTTATCATAGCATGTGACATTTTAAATAATATTCATTTTTGAAGTGTTCAACGCAATTATCCATATTTGTAAAACCTGAAAAAACAAATGAAAAAAATAATTCCATTCATTGTTGTATTTAGTAGATAAGAAGTCAATTTCAAATGACATTTTATACTAATGTCCATTTATTTGCTAGAAAAATAGAAATGGTTTGAAATTATTGCTTTTGTCTATAAATCATACAAGTCTTTGTCCATTTTCCTAGCACCCACCATAATTGAATGCATTAGCAAATATAGAAAGAATAATTGATTTTAGCTGCGAATATGAATATGTATAGAGACTGATATATGCAAATTGAAACTGAAAGTTTTAAAATAGAAAATTACTGAAATTATATTAATAAATTTCACACCCCACAAAGTCCATGATACAAATTTTCAATCAAATAATCATATGATTAAGGTTAATAAATTTATAAATTTTAATTACCCTTTGTCTTCTAGATTAAGAACTAATCAATTGTGCTTTTGTTAGAAGTTTATTTATTTAGAAGTTATATAAATAGTTGATATTAACTATGATTTTTTTTTAAAATTTTGTACTCTTCTTAAAAATAAAAAAAGAACATTTTTAGATAAGTATTATGTTATTTAAAATAAAATGCGTTTAATGCAATATATAAGTTTGAATATAGAATCAATTTATCAATTATTAACATAAGAAATAAATGGTAATTTAGTCAAAAATATTTGTTCATCACAATTTGAATAAAAGTTGACTTGTTCCAAAATAAGTTCAATTAATTAATTGAATCGGGATATATTGTAAGTTGTAACACATTAATTATGTATCAACTATTCTAGCGACACAATATTAAATAAATTAAAATGGACCCCTTGACATTAGTCTGCTCACATTCTCAAATTAAAAAAAAAATCAAAAGTCAATTTATACAAACTATCAATTTGATTCATCTAATTTAGATCTTCGTATTATGATATGGAAAATTGAAAATAGACTCAAAATAAAAATAGAGAAATAATAGTTAATACTAGTAATTAATACACATAGAGAAATAATAGTTAATACTAGTAATTGTTAAGAAAAATATACCATGCACCATAGGGAGCTCGTGCAATTCCATACACATCGACTTCATTATTATCCCGAGGAAGTCCGGACGGCCTAATAACCGTTATTCGTGACCACGCCCAAATCCATCAAAAAAATAAATTGGTCTCATTTAATCGAAATATAGTAGCATAAACATAATATAATGTACTTAAATGTATTATACCTGTATGAGGTTTAATGAGCCGGCAATTGTTTTTTTATTTTTTTTGATGAATTTGTGAGGTTGCGGTATAAGTTCGCTAATATAGCACTCCCCCAACTATATGTACCAACTTCACCAACATTTTCGAGCATTTTCAACCAATAACATGGGATTGAATCGCCACTAGTGTCCGGACACATTACACCTATCATCAGAAAAGCCCAACAACGTGCAATTTTATCGACACTAGCTTCGTTGGACTCATCTGTAATTTGTGTTTCATCCGAACTCACGTAGCGAACTACACGCTCTGCTTTTAATTTCATTCCCTCACTGTGGAAATCTCCACGTTGAACGTCAAGACCTAGAATATTGTAAATTCTAGTTTGATGTTCTGGGAATATTGTGCACTGGTCATAAGCAATTACTGGACGACCTACAACGGGTAAACCCCAAATAACAGCTACGTCCTGAAGAGTAATTGTAGCCTCTCCAGTTCGTAAATGAAATGTGTTCGTTTCCGGACGCCACCTTGCAACCAGTGCAGTTATTAAACCCAAATCGTTTTCCAACTTTTGTAATTTAAAATTTTTATAAAAACCCATATTATTAAGTTTAATCAAAACACGCAAATGAGGGACGCAATTGTACGCGGTCCTAAATGTGTGAACATCAGCTCGTCTTGAGCGTAATAATAACGCATCATCAGACTTGGTAAAAATTTGTTCACTTCGATGATTTGCCTGTTCCGTTAAAACACTGGTATCAATTAGACTGTAAATGCTTCGATTATAAGACATTTTAAATTTAGCAAAATACTTTTTAAAAAATAAAATAAGAAGAAAAATATTTAAAATTGTGTGAATAAATCAAAGAGGAAGAGGAATGTGCGTGATAAAAATTTGGTGGTCCTGCCTCTACTTTTCATATATATATATTATTATATATATATATAAGCAGGATATATATATTATATAATACTTATATATATTAGATATATAGATATAAATATATAATTATATATATATATATATATATATATATATATGCCTCTCGTCCCGAGGGGAATATGGCGAGCGTACATTTCAGAGGTCAGGAAGACCTCTTTTCTTTTTTCAGAGGTCTCCTGACCAAGTCACGGGGGGAGGGGTGGGATTTTTAGTTTTTAATTTTTTTTTAATAAATTAATGGTGAAGCCTTGGGCCAAGGCGCGTCTTAGCCCAAGGCGCGTCTTAGCCCAAGGCGTTTAATACCAGAAGTTGAAACCCTTTCAAATCAAGTCTATTTTTTAAAATATATTTCAAATATGTACTATTTTTTTAAATTTCTCCAAAAATAGTACAATATACTCGATTATATTAATAATCAAATAATATTCTATAAAAATTTTTGAAATTCAAACATAATTCATAATACGATTGGCCTGAGGCAATGTTTTAAAACCCAGCCCGGCCCGCCCGGTTCAACCGGTTTGACCCGGAATCGGCCCTTAAAACGAACCGGTCAGACCCACAAAACCGCTTTTGGCTCAAAACCGATCAATTTGGTCAAGAACCGTTCGACCCATCGGTCGAACCGGTGACCCGATAAAACCGGTCTCGGGTCAATCGAACCGTTCGATTTTTATAAATACCAAAATTCAAACTTAAAACTTAATTTTTTCGCAAAAAAATCACCAACCTTTTATTATTTTGCTCATCCAACATGATTCAAAGAAAATTCTCAAGTAAATCTTTCATTCGAACAAATCAAATCAAATCAAAATATATTATTTGTAAAACTCTAGTCTTTTTCGTTTTAATTTTTGTTGGTTTGTAAATTATTAAAGCTTTTAAGTTTTTTCTTTAAAATTGTTGGTTTATTATACAATGATGTAGCAATTATGTCATTTGTGATGTATTCCATGAATTCGAAAATTATATCACTTAAACATAATTTTGCTTATTTATTTAAAAAAATCTCAATTTTTTTCATGATTTTGATATAAATATATGAACTAAAAATGATATTGAAAATAGGAAATATCAAATTTTTATGTTTTAAAATTTTATAATAAACATTAGTATTTTATTTAATATTTATTGCGTAATTATGACATTACTGGTTCGATCGGTATTGATCCAAAGGTTGAACTAGTGATCCGTGATTCGGTCAATTTTTCGGTTCGATGGACGGGTTGGGTTTCAAAACATTGGCCTACGGACTGTTCAAATGACCCTTCCAATTTCAACCAAACCGGTCTTCTCCAAAACCTCTCAAAACCCCTAATCTAAACCCCCATTATTCCCTTTAACATACAAAAACGGCCAAAAAATAATAATCAGATATTCAGATGGAATCAATTCTGGGGTTTAATGAACCTCTAGTAGACAACGTTGTAGAAGACAAGTCCCACAGCTTCAAGCTTGTGCCATGGATAAGCTGGGATGAATGGAAGTTCGTCAGAGGGTCCTTGTTCTGTTCATGCCCTGCTTCTGTCGCCTCTGCTCTCCGTAGAGTAAGAATTGAATACGTACAAGTTAATCAGATGAAACGTTGCAACTTGTTCTATTGATTCTTGTGCTTGCTTTTGATATTTATGATTTGAAATCTTTGTATATTTTGTTTGGTGGTGGTGGGTTTTGTAGATATCGACGTGGAGGAGCAGGGGTTGCGTTCCTGTGGCGATTGATGTTACTGCTTCAATTGTTGATATTCAGCAGAAAGATCCTTTCTTTAGGTATATTTTTTATGGACAATGAAGCTATGGACTGAATATGTGTAGTGTTGTGCTTTTTTTAAAGGACCCTTTAGCTAATTCAATGAGATTAGGAGGGAGGGAAGGAGGGGGGGGTTGCTTATTTGGGTGCATATTCAAGTTTCTATTGACATAAACTGAAAAAATCAGAATGAATTTTCTCATGCATTTGCTTCATAGATATTTAGGTAAAATAGATAGTTGTTTGAAGAGCCCGTTGATTATCTAACTTAAAATCAGAATAAATTTTCTCATTTTGCTGATGCTTGATGCCTTACTCAAATTCATCTAGCAATCAAATATTTGCCCGGCTCTTTGTAGTTTGAACTCCGGAGAAAGATGACTTTTTATATTGGTGATGATATAATAATGTCTATTCTAAATGACTTACCTTGGCTGTACTGCTAATTCAAATATAAGATATGACGGGGAGGATATAAGTACAATTTGCATACACCTCTGTTATACATATTTGCTTATATTTTGTATTATGGCATTCCTTGTAGAAATGACTTGAACGAAAGTGCTTCACATTCTGAGGAAATGCTCGCGATGCTTTATTGCATGGCAATCATGAGGTGATAATCCGTTTGACTTATTTCAATTGATTCATGAGTAGATTTTACGTGAATACAGTTTATGTTATTTTATATATGCCAATATTCCTTTATGCTCCCTAAAGGCTGGTGAATGGTGTCGTTGAGAAGACCCGCAAAAAGAACGAAATTTCAATAGGTGAAGCAGCTGATGCAATTGGCATTCCACGAATGCTTATTGATATTCGTCATGGTAAATGTCTCTAAATCCTTTTATTGTGCCTAATTTCCTTTACTCTCGTTGAGTAGTTTTATATGAAATTTGAACCTTTATTTGGTGTTTGAATTATTTGCAGAGGGCTCTCATCGTGATCTTCCTTCTCTTCAGCTGGTTCGTCTTGCATCTGCAGAGGTAATTTTTCATACTAAACAAGATTTGTTGCTTGTGTGTAATATCATACTCATCGTACAGTTTCTTTCTACTTTGTTTTACTTGATTATTTGGTACGAATCTGATATACTTTTCCGTTTGGAGACTAAAAAGGTGTCCAATAATTAGGGCTTTGGGATTTTTTATTTTAAAAATTATTTCTTTTGTGTTTTTATTCTTCGAGTCGATTTCCAGATATCAAAGTTTCGGGTGGCTAATAGTTTGAACTAGGGGTAGCGATTTGTGTTCATACATATATTTGGATCCAAACATAACTAAGCTTTCAACGGATTTGGTCCTAACATTTTGACATTATGGTTCCAATTGGGTTGGTTTTTAATAATATTTGGGTTCAATTGGGTTTTAAATTTGGGCCCAGTTTGGGTCCAACCTATTTTTTATTTTGAGTTAATAATCTACATTTTACACTCTACAACAACTCCTTACATCACTTTGATTTATCATGGGTCTTTATTGGGCCCAACTATAATGCATATTTTTTACATTGGACCCAACACACTTTAAGTCCAACCCAAATGGACCCGACCCAAACCCAACCCAATTGCCACCCCTAGTTTGAACTGTTACCGATAGTTATAAGAATAGCTATTTGTGCATTATCTCAGACCACATGCGTTGTATATCAAATGCAGGCAATTGAATGGTTGATATCATACTACTGGGAGCCTCAAGAAAAGGCAATTCCTAATCAAAATGACCAAACTGCCAATATCAGGAAAGAAATAAAGCGCAAACTTCGTGAAGCTGTTCTCTGTCTGAAAGCAAGACAAACTGCAAAATCTAGTCCTTCGCATGTCAAGGAAAAACGTAAGCTTGAATCTTTGCGCTTCATTTATTGGATTTTGATGATGTTATATCTTCCTCTGCAATAGTTTTTTCTCCTAGCAATCAATACTGGGATCTTATTTACCCTCTCGATTATAAAGTTGCATATGCAATTTGTTTTTCATTTTCTTGTTTACGTACATGTGCAGGTGTTAGACAAACAGAACACGTTTATGGTTTTAATAAGTTTCTACAACACGTTTCTGGGAAGTCATCACTTTCTTACTCTGCAGGCAAGTTTGAAAATTGAATATTACGAAACCAAGATTATCGTGTGCCATATATCAGAACTGGTCAATAAATGATAATTATGATTTCCCATATGGCGATTTTCTTTCGTTGTTTGTTTCAGGTTCTAAGAAGCAGGTTAAGAAATCATTGAAGAATGTTCTCCGGTTGTATTCTTCATTTTCTCCTGAAGTAGTATATGTTATGCTGGAATACTTGCTAAATTCATTAGATTTCTCTAATTTAGTTGAGGATTCACAAACTGATCCTTGCACGGAAAATAAGCTAACTGCATATGATGACTGGAGATTAGTCGTTTTGAAATTGTCCAGGAAAGAACCAGAATTTCTTTTAATGCTCACTCATGCCGTTCTTGAGAAGATCGAGAACCACCAATCTATCACTCTTGAAATAGGTAGCACCGATTTAATTTCACTTTTCATGAAGCTATATTGCAATGTTTGTGAAATCCCTTGTGTTACTTCAAATTAACAGTAATTTGCATTGACATCCCCGTAAATAAGTCTCTAGTTACAAAAAACGCATCAGGGTTTGAGAAATTACCTATAAGTATCTTCTAATTTCACCCGTTGTTTTTCGAGTTGTCTGATTTAACACGGGTGTTTTTGGTAATTTTTAAAACCTCAAGGGGCTTGTGGTCGTTACCCAATAAGTAAAAAAGCGCGCATGTAATTATCCATTATGAAAAATCATTTTTTTCATGTCTAACTATTTAAATATGTTTAAGTTTATTGAGACATCCATCATAAATTTAACAATTTGTGATTCTTGATCAGGTGACAACCAATCTCCTCAAAACCCTGCCAAATCCCACGAATTTGATTTACTTTCGTATGCATTCGAGTGGCTCGTTGGAATTTTTACGACACTAAATTACGTTACACAAGAAGAATCTGCAGAAAAGAAAGATTCTACGAACGATGAACATCTCTCAAAGGCAACTCTACTGGGATTAATACAAAGATGTCTTTTAGTTTCGTCGCCTGTCAACAAGCGACTAATGGCTTCGGCCTTTGATCTTGCACAATTAACCGGAGACACGTCCCTACTCCAGAAACTGAAGAAACTTGCTTTACTATGGCCATCGAATCCAGACAGAAACGATATGGAATCTTGTAATGAAACCCTTCTTTCAGGACAAGAAGATTCTATTCATCGAGCTGAAAAAAGATTCCAGGTAATAATTAGACGACGTCAAAAACAGAGCAATAATGAAAAAAAAACAGGGCCATGTAATGTTGAAGTTAAGAGCAAATGGGCTTTGGCAAAATCATGGAAACCTTGTCCTATTGGAATGTTACCACATAGAATCGGGTTTTCGGGCCGGGTCCCGGTTCTTGACTGTATTAATAATGTAATGAAATTATCAGATAATCGAGAAAATGATGAAGTGAATCAATGTGGTAAAAGGGAAGCTGAGGAAATAGATAACATGTTTGTTAAGAAAGCAAAGGGGACGAAAGTAGAATATGCGACTGAGAATGAATCAGAGGGAGTTAAAGGTCATTTCATGATCGATGGAGTGTGGATGAAAGTTGGAGAAGAAGAGTTGCTTGTCGTTCCATCGTCTGTAAGATCGTTAATTATTGTCGACTAATAAATAATAATACAAGTATTTCAAACAAAATGATTTTTTTTATACTGTATGAGAAATATGAACCAAAACGATGAAAATTATTCCGTATCTCGTCTCTTCCGAGCCCTCGTTCTCAATAGTATTATAAGTGCAGATTTTTGAAGTATATAGATTTAGAATTTAGACTATGAGCTATTTGATTTTACTGTCCTTTTCTTGATTTTCTCTTCTGGATTTTTTGATGTTTTGAAACTCAAATTGGATATTAAGTCGGAAAACTGATTGGGTCATGGAATATTGGTTCAACAACAGTTGATATCATTGTAATGCAATAAACATAATTAATATATAAAAAAAGTATGTATTTTCTATATATTTTAAATTATTTTCTTTGTGTCTAATCTATATTTGTATATGTGTGTGCCAATAATATAAATAATATTGTATTTAGATACGTGTGTTATATTACAATTGAGAGTTGAGAACGATGTACACTTTAGAATTTTTTATGGTTGAAAATGTGGACTAAAGGAGGATAAATGAGGGAAATATATTTTAGCCCTCAATTTATATAATTTCAAGAATTAATGGGTTTTTTTTTTTTTTTACATTGTATTGGGTCTAACGGTTTTGAAATTTTTTGGAATTACTGTTTTTTTTCCTTCACTTCGACTGGTTTAAGGATCGATTCTCAAATTTACTAATTCAAGTAATCGGGCTGGTTGCATTTAAAAATATTAAACTCGATTGAATCTATTACTATAGATTTTTGAATTCTCAACTGCGGAATCAAAAAAATAGATATATGTGGTTTGGTATAAAAATGTGTTTACAAATTAGTGTGATCCTAAAATGCATTATTTTGATATTAAGTTTGCCTTGGACGTAAAATTAATTTAAATTTGACATTACAAACATATATAGAGTATAAAAATAGTGGTGTAATGTGAATATATAATTATCTAAATGTAAAAATAAGAAACATTATAATGGGGAGTACTTTTATGGCATTAATTTTAGAGTTGGGACAAAATGTTGACAAAAGTTCTTCCTTTATTGATTACCACCAAAGATAATAGTGCCGTGGTGATGCAAGGACCATTTAATTTTAATGGATCATGTGCCTAAGATTATATGTTAAATACTAAATTACTAATCAAGGTCCACTTTGAAAGATATATATAATATATATATATATATATGAAATTGATTCTAAAAAGCGATTATCACATTTCATATTCACTTTCTTTATTACGAAATGATCAAAGTACTCTTAAATTATTTGCATATGCAATTCATTTTTTAAGTAATAATTTTCACTAAATTATTCATTTATTTTTAGATTTTGTCACACTTTAATATTTGAATATATTAGACAATATATATTGCAATTAGAACATATTTTTGCTCATTTCTTCTTCTGTTAACTTAATACGTATGTTTCCTTTATAAAATTTTAAGAAACATATATATATATACACACATACCATATAAGAAATTGTGAGAAATTGAGGGTTTTATTATATAATAAGTCATATTTCTCTAATTGTGGATAATTATTCAAATAATATTTCATTCACAAATCTGTGAAATATAATCTGATTTCATAACGATTAATGTCCAATGTATCATAAATTCAGCATTTATAATTCAACTGCTATGTAATGCATATCAATTTATTCATGTGGTTTTTCTGATGTCAACTCAAATACATATTTATAAATGGAATAATATGCAATGAAGTTGTGATGAACAAAACATGTTTACTTTTCCCATTTTAATATTTTTCATATGTATAGAAACTAAAATCTGAACTCCATGCATAGAGGTACATACAAATTGTATGATACAATTTAGAGTAATTCTTAGAAAGTTTTAAAGCCTCTAAATTCATTTTAACAAAGTCTTGGGGGATATAATTTTCTTGAGAAGCATAACATGTAATTAAGCTAAAGTTAAGCATTATGAAATAGAAGAATTCACATATATGCTACAAGTTTGTGAAATATTGTCCTTTCAAACTTTTGTTTTTAATACTAATTTTCTATTCAAATTCAATGTATTATCTTGTATTTCATATTCCAGGTGAAAATTAAGTATATAAAACATTTATTTGTTTACGCGGTTAATATGTAAAGATATATTTACATCATGAAATGTAGGTATAATATAAATTACTAGATGAAATTATAAACTAGAAAAAGATCATATAGGATGAGTGGCCCTAGCTAGATGTATTCTTGTCCTAAACGCGTGTGGTTAGATGAGTTTAATTGAGTCGTACGTATATATGTTGAAGTATGTTTGAATTGTAATTGAGCTTCAAAAATTCTGTTTTAGTTTGGGTTTATTGTTAATTGAACCGAGATCAAATGATTTTTAATCGAGTCGAGTTAGAGTAGTTTAATTATTTTATACTTGTTTTTATTATTTTTTTTATTAATTGAGCCGAACTTCAAAACTTAACAAACAAACAAAAATTGAGTTTCATTAATGAATAGTTTATCAAATCAAACTCAAATCGTGTATTGAATAATTTAGTTTAATTTTTAACTCTATACGAATGCAACATTATCTAAAATTATTACGTGTCTAAAATATGTATTGTTTTAACTTTTAAAAGATCACTACTTCTTGCCTTTTTAGCACTCATCCATTGAATGCCACATGCATTGCTATCTTAGACCACTTTTGGCAACATTGGATAAGAATATTATCACTATTAGGTTGATATCAATCAAACTTTAATTTTTGAGTTTATTCGATTTCTTTATTAAGTGATTTTCATGTATAAATGGGGTCAAATTTGATTTTGTATAATATCAGCAAACTTTATAAGAAGAGATTTTTATAAATGAGCCTAACATTCTGAAAAATTATTTTTAGTAGTGTTTTTTATGTTTTATAATTGTGAGAATGGTGAAGTATTGATTGAACATTGGACTTGGAGAGGTCAATTGTGATTCAATCAAATAATTGGTAAGAATTTAGTATTTGTACTTTGTGGGATATCCTGGGAAACCAAAAAAAATCATTTTTTCACATTGTTATTTAGTTTTTTAACTTTAAAAATAAAAACAGTAATATCCATGAGAAAATACAATTGGATATTCTTCATTTATATAATAAGAATGATCTCAATTATAATAACAAATTATTAATAAATATTCATGATTAACATATCACTATCAACTTATATTAAGGTCATAAAAGTTCATAAGTTTACGAGTTATTTCTGGAGAATTCTTCAAGTTCCATTATATAAATAATTTCGAAATTTAATGAAATAAATTGTAAAGTGAAGTGGATAGTGTAGAATAAAAGCATAAAAATGAGATAAATATATTTTAGTGATGTTGATGGGAGTGATTTTGGCCCAATATATTACCACTATCACTATCATGTCCTAATATTCAACGTAATCTAAAAGCTTCGGCTTTGTTTGTTTATGTTTTCAAATCTCATTTTCAATTTTTTAAATTTTAAAATTCAAAATAAACTTAACACACCAAATTTTCATCCAAATTTACTCCTTTTCAACTCTACTTTTATAATTTCCTATACAACTAACTACGGGATAAATGTAGTTTTCGTCCCTCAAGTTACATGCAATCGCAAAATCGGTCCCCCATGTTTCGCGCACGTCAATTTAGTACCTCAACTTATCACTTTTTGACACAATTGACCCCTGCCGTCAATTTACTGTCAAACTCTAACGGTTCGAGCATGTGCGGCGCACGTGACAAGCAGATTTGGGGGGAAAATCGTTTATGACCTGATTTCAGCTTCATTTTTCTTCAATTAGGGTTTAAGTCGGGAAAAATACATAATCGCAATCCCTTTCATTCTTCCAAGAGAGAACCCTAATCCATATCCGAAAATCAAACATGTTTTCAATTGCTTTGTGATTTCTGTTCATCCCGAGTTCGAAACTTTGTGATTTCTGCAATTCATAATTTCTGTTCACCCCGAATTCGGAACTTTTGTAATTTCTTCAATTGCTTTGTGATTTTGTAAAGAAACCAGAATTAGAGCACTGATTACAGTTCTTGAAACAACATGTTTTTTTACAGCTCGTAAAATAGGGATGTTGTTTGCTTTGTGATTTTGTCACGCAATCGGAGTTTTGGATTCACTTGTTAATGGTGAGGCTGTATTTGGCCATATTAATGTCTTGAATACCATTTGTTTGCCAATTAAAGTTGATAATTTATAGATCTCCTAAATTTAAGTTTGGATGTGACCAAATCGTCTGAGGAATTGGGGAAAACTGCAGGGAAAGATTTGGCGGTGGAGCAGTTGGCGGAGTTCGACCGGGAGAAGGCAGCGCCGCTGATGGTTGTGGCTGATTATATAGCTCATAGGTAGAAATAGAAAATATTTTTTTGAGAACAATTCAAATGGGATCGATTTTTCAATGTATAGATTATATTATCTGAGGACCAAGGTTTAGAGTTTGATTCCTCGAAAAAAAAAAAAACAGAGAGAGAGTTTGGTGAATGACAGCTGAATGATTGTTAAAAAGTAAAACTATATGTTGTTGCCAAGAATTGAACCCAAGTCACCCAGGTGATAGATGGATATACTTACCATTATACTACAATAACTCAGTTAACACATCTTATTTGAGAGAAATTAAGTCTAAAATCGATTTTCCCCGAAATCTGCTCGTCACGTGCGCCACACATGCTCGAACCGTTAAAGTTTGACGGTAAATTGACGGCAGGGACCAATTGTGTCAAAAAGTGGTAAGTTGAGGTACTAAATTGACGTGCGCGGAACATGGAGGACCGATTTTGCGATTGCATGTAACTTGAGGGACGAAAACTGCATTTATCCCAACTAACTACTTATCAGTCATATATATAACATTTCACACATTTACCAATCAAATCAATCATTATTTCACTTTCTCTTTCATCTTTTACAATTTTTTATTTATATTTCTTTATTTTTTATTCACATAATCATTATATATACTATCAAAATAATCATTATACACATCATCCATCAACTTATATTTTACACATTTCACAACTTTCAACCTATTTTTAAAAACATAAACAAATAACTATCATTTTCACATGAATTTTGGTAGTACGCAATTTCCGATAAAATTTTAAAAATTTTACTCAAAAACATAAACAAACATACCCGAATTTTTCATGAATATTATGTCCATTACTAAAAGTTTTGGACAATTTTTTTCTCACTTTTCCCACCTAATCCAATGCGTGTTTTAGGAGAAGGTTGACTATAAATTTGCATTTTCCAAATTGCTTATATATATATATATATATATATATATATATATATATATATATATATATTAATGAGTCGGTTGTCGATAATTCAATTTTCAATAAATTTTAATGATACAATGATTAAAACATGACATCAAATGTATTAAATTAAATATAAATGAAAATGTCTATCAAAAGTTGAATTCATCTAAAACCACCAAATATCACCGGTCGTTCTAAGTTGGTCCGGGACTGTTGGTCCCGACCACTTAGAACCACACATTTGGGAGGTGGGGGTGGTTTTTCCCACCCCAATAATGAAAAACCACCCTCAAACATCCTAAATGTGTGGTTCTAAGTGGCCCGAGACCAACAGTCCCGGACCAACTTAGAATTTTCCCCAATATCACCTTGTATTCAATTAATTGGACGTCAACTTTTTTAATTGGATTTCAACAGCCAGCTTGTAATAGTGCGATAGAATGAGAATAAAGGGTTATTTTTCTGATATGTCGGTAGATTAATTTGAATATAAAATTGCAGTAAATATTCCAATTTATTTTGACGAAACAAACATTTCGTGGTAATATATAATTTTTTTAGTATAATCCATTTCTCATCTAATCTAATTTTTGCTTGTATGTATATGTAAGGCTTGGAGACATCACTTGTTTACATTTGCAAGAAAATATTCTTGTGATTTTGACACTTTATTAAATACTTTTTTTATATATTTATATATTAATTTTCAATTAATTATTGTGGTAATTAAGTGTACCTTACTAAATACATATTCTTTAATGAATATATTAATTGATCGAAGCTGGGTAACTTCATAAAAGTCCAGATCCAGCACGTGGAGTTTGAAGAAAGTGTCCAACTTTTTAAAATTGTTTGAGAAAATTAATAATTTATCGAGATTTGAAATTTTTGAATACTCACAGATGTATATGACCCATGTCGAAATTTTTTATACATAAATATTTGTGATTATATTGTTAGAAAACGTAGTGAAAAGATTCAGTTAGAAAGATATATATATATATATATATACACATATATTATCGAGCATGAATAAAATAGAAGGGAGATCTACTAAAATAGCCTCAAAATGAATTTTCAAATTCAAAAAAATCATGATAATATTTTTCAAACCAAAAAACTATTTCCATAACTTTTCATTCCAAAAAATTCTAGGATTTAGTGTTGATAAATTTATGAACACAATTCTCCTTAGGCATCCGCATTTAAAAAAATTAATTATTATTTTGAATACATGTTAATTTATTTAAAAAATTATATTGATAATTGATTTCCATATTTTGCATATCTTCTTAACAATTTAAAGAAATGTATTTCCACATAATTACCATATTAAAAATTATTTATATTAAAAATAAGTTTTCGTATCAAACGGTTTAACATTTGAAAGATTTTAAACAGCAGGTTTCAATGCAAACTTAATTGATTAACTATGAATTTACTAATGAATGATAATTTTGTAAAAAATATTATTAATCCGAACTTTTGGGTTTTTAAAATGAAAATTTTGTAGAATTTATTTTAAAATTGGAATTTCATGGTTTTTAGATATAAAAGTTTGTTTGAAGGAGTTTTTAGTAATTTTATAAAAAGAATAAATGAAAAACTTTGCATTGCTTAATTGCTTAAAAGTGACATGAATTGTCATAAGATGAAGATTATTATTTTTAATGGTTTATTTTTTAAAATAAAAATCCTTATTATTGCTAACATTGGGTTTTTAGTGCTATTTTCTTTTTTCAACAAAGAAAATATGTGGCCGTATGTCGTATCAAGTCCCACTTGAGACTATTAAATATTAAAAAAATTGCTAAAATCTCTCTAAAATATATTTTTCTATCAAAAATAATTCTAGAAATATTTTCATTTAAAAAATACATCCACCAACATTTTTTTTCAAAACTCCCAATATTTAGAGTTACTAAATGTATTGAATTAGTTATTCTTAATTTCTAGATAAAAATTAATTAATGGTAGTTTTACATAAATTTATTTATATATTTAAAACTTTAAATTGATGTGTTAGGTGCAAATTTTCTATCAAATTTAATTTAGCACAACTTATTACATTCTATGCTAGATCGAGACTGTTGATTTTAAGCCCTAAAAAAAACTCAAGATTTTAATTTTTTGTTTAAACAAAGACTCATAGGTCGGCAACCACAATTCTGATTATGTCGGTTTCTTTATTGTATATCAAATTTTATTGGTACAAGAAAAATCATTTAATGTGCAATAAGTAAAATTGACAATTGCTTGTAAAATAATTAACACACTACAAATTTAAAAAGATTTCTAAATTATACAATTAACATAAATATTACATAAATGATATGTATATATAAAATAAAATATTATTTTATAGTCGTTGATCCTGAAATGGACTCTCAATTCAAAAATAGAAATTTCTCAAAGCAAAAATCGATAAACTCGAATCGATGTTTTTTGTTAGTATGAATATACAGATTAAAATTCTAAATATGAAGAGAATTTTAATAGCTCGTAACAATTGAGCTCATGACTTTTTGTGAAAATAAAAAATGATACTACTAAATTTACGAGATTTTGATACATTTTTTAATTTTTATATTTCTTGTTTGAGCGTGACTAACACGTATGAATGCAAGAATATTCTAAATCTAGCTTTCCCACTTTTGACCGATTATATACTATAAATTATTCGTATGAGAAAAATATCTAATTATAATGAGATTTTTTATTTTAGTTTTTCTTTTATATTTTATAAAATAATTCAGTATGTGGCCATATTGCATCAAAAGTCAAAAGGATACAAGATTGCAAGTGTGTCAGCCTGCCTTAGTTAATATGTCTGATGGCATGCCTTACATTATACCTTTGAATTTATTAATTTTATTTTTATAATATATCAATTTTATTTTTGAATTTATTACCAACCATCTCTATATAAGTTTGAAATTGCTAAATACTTTTATATGTTAAAAATAGGTAAGATAACCCTCGTTTTGTCAATTATTCACTGAGTTTCTGTATAAAATGTGTTTCACACAGGGTTTAATGAAATATTGAATTTGTTTTTTATATTTTTAAATAGAATGATGCATTTATTTTTTACACAATTTTTCACTTTTGTATATTGGTATCTAATTTTAGGGTAAAGTGCACTTCACCCCCTCGAAAAGTTTGTATTTTGCACTATTTTTCTAAAATACAAAAAAGAGACATTAATCCCTTTAAAAATTTGATATATGCATCACTTTTACTATTTTTCGGCTAAATCTTGATCGAAAATCCTTTAAATGATTTTTCTGTCAAGAACATTATTGTTTTTAGCATTTTTCCGTGATTCTCTCATATGCCCGGATTTGTGCCCAAAACCGTTGTGCTTCTCTAATATATCATCTTAGGTTTGTAAAATTCTCTTCATGATCTCATCCTGCATTTGTTGCGTGTTCTTATTCTGATAAGCTTTTTTCTGTCATTCTTTGTATGTAAGATGATATGTTAGAGAAGTACACTGGTTTTATCTTAAATCTATGCATGAGAATACCAGAAAAATACTAAAGACGATAATGCCCTTGACGGAACAATCATTTAAATGATTTTCGATCAAAATTTGGCCGGAAAATAGTAATTGGGGTAAAATGATGCATATATCAAATTTTTAAGGGGCGATGTTTCTTTTTTTCTTTTTTTTTTTTTTGTGTTTTTAGAGAAAATAGTTACAAGTTTTTCGAGGGGGTGAAGTGTAATTTTATGAGAGTTTGCAGCTAAATTTCATGTGATTTTCCTTTTCCATAACCATTCATTAAACCCCATTGAACAACTTCATCTTTTGTTATACATCCAAGCTTTATATCTAGTTTAAATTTAAGATTTAATTTGATTATTATCCTCCATCTTCTATAGTTTGTTATTGGAGAATTCGGACTAACTATATTTTTAATAATTAGTAATATATGTTTCAGTTTAATTATATAATTAGAAAAGGTGGGAGCAATAAGGCAAGATTAAATTGTTAAAATTGTGATTATTGCATAATATAGTTTATTTTGCACATATTTTATTTTAATCGAACAAGTGGTATGAAAAAATTCAATCAATCACAAAATAAACATAAACAAATATGTTATTTAATTTTAATTTCTTTATTATTAGCTTGAAATTTCCCATTATGCGAGAAAGTTTACCATTAAAAGTATTGTGAATATCTAGTATTACTAATAATTTAGTAGATTAATATACATAATGCTCAAAAAATAATTGTTTGTGACCAACTTATAATGACCAGGAATATTATTTGCTTACTCAGTGCTTGTAACCCAAATAATTACTATATATACATTAACAATTCTTTCAATAAGTGATTATTTTGTGGCTTTATTATAAAATACGTTATTGTAATAGTTCAAAATTGTTTAATATCTCATTATCTTAAAAAATAGGTAAAACATATTTCGTATTTCATTAAATTCTATTCGAAAATTATCCTTCATCAATAATTAATTAACTGTGTTTATTTAATGAAATATAGAATTTCGCACGTAATTTGATGAGATACAAAAATTTGTTTTACCCTATTTTTTCTCATGTACAAGTAGAGAACTATTAGATGGCCTTGTGTTGGGAATAGCCTTTATTCTATTTGTAATCATATTATAATTAAAGTTAAAAATAATTTGATTGGAGGGTGCCAACTTAGTACAATGCTAATATTGCTAATTTAATGAAAATATACAAATCTTCAAGAAATTATTAATTACTTGCTATTTTTTTCAATGCACTTATGTTAATAAGAATAATGGTTACTTTATTTTATTGCAATTTCTATCTTAATCGAAATCTTAAATATACGTGCTGGTGCAAAAATCATAATTATTCATATGGTGAAATTTATTATCGAAAATCATCACAACCAAATAATTGTAATTTAAGGTTGAAGTATAAATGCAAATAGCTAATCGAATAATACTTAAAAAGCAGTTTGGTTAGAATTGGATTCTCAGAATTCTCCTTATTTGATTCAGCAAATAATTATAAGTCATTAATTCGTAATTGACAAAATTAAAAAAAATATTTCATAAAATATATATTTGGTATACTTGTTAGGTAAAAATTTAAATTCTTCTGTACCTGTTTGGCCTATGAAAATAATGATTGTGCAACACTGCAACTTTACTCTTTTCCCACAATTTATTTCTTTCTTGCCCCTTTTTCCTTCCCTTCTTGCGTGTGTTGTACTAAAAAAAAATAATTATCATTCTCTTTTTAAAAATTGAATTTTCGGACTAGTCGATATACAAATTCTTGAAACATGGCCTCTGAAATGTCGTAATATGAATGATTGTAATTTACGTTTTTGTTTAAGAAAAGATAGCAAAAATAGATTATAAATAATTATAATTATCTAAGATGATCAATCGTGAAAATTTATAAATAAGACAAGTACATGTAAAAGAGAAATTTTAGACCTCACTTTTCATATTGGATGAAAATTAGAGTAAGAATACAACATTTTAAGAGAAAAGCCAGATATATTAATATTATCTCCGAACATTAATTTTTTTGTAATCAATGCATATTACGAACTAATTAAATAGATACGATTTTCTATTCTAAATCTTATTTCATCTTTAATAAAATAAATACTTAGATATTTGACATGTGTAATTCATAAATACACTTATTAAAGTATGTTTAACAAGTGTAAATAATTTGACATGTCTTATACTCTCAAACATCTAAACATCTTAAATAGAAGATGAAATAAAAATTTTTAAAAAAAAAATCCTATTCCAATTTTCAATCCATATTGTGTCGGGTATTTATGTAGATTCCTCACTTAAAATGATACAGATGATTCAGATTCTAAATTCAAAATGAATACAATCTAATTAACTGAATGGTACGCAAATATTATTGGGAGTTTAAGTCCTCAACGATTTACTACATTTGTTTACGCATATTCCACGCGCGTTTAAAATACTACATATCACCAAAATTCGAAAATCTAGAATTTCACAAAAATTATACATATCAATTAATCAAGAAACCTAACCTAAGTTTTGCCAAACTAGCTAGTCTACCATTCCCACATTTATTATTGCAAGTAAAGAATATTGCATAATGTTTTACAAAGAGTAAAATAACACTATTATTTCAACCAGATTGTTTCAATATTAATTTTTTACTCCAGAACATAAATCTCGATCAGTGTAAAACAGTTGAAACTGTATTTTAATAGTTCGTGATGAAGTTTTCCAATAATTTTTTTCCTTTTATTTGTATGTTCGGATCTTGTATTGTATTTTGTATAATTTTGCCCTCTATTTATATTTAAATTTTTAATTATAAAAAAGGACAAAATTAGATTCCATTCCAAGTGAACCACCCAATGCCCAAAAAGTCCAAACCACAAAAAAGCAACATTAAATCCAATATAATTAGCAAGTCCACCCCCATGAATTTAGAAACTACACTTTTACCCCCACATGGTAATGAAGAGAGAATAAATCTGGGCCACTCTCCGTACCACGCGCACGTGCTTGTACTGTAACTTCACGCGAATTTAAAACCAGTGGCCCACCCGGTAATTAACTCCAAATCCAGGACCTAATTCTCGGCTCTTTCACGCCTTTCATCACAGTTCGCACCGGCCCTTGCTAGATCCTCCACGTGGCAACATCTCCAGCGTCTGTTTCAGCTATAAATAAGTCCCCTATGCTCATTTCTCATGCATTTCCATTTTCCACTCGTAACAAAAACTAAACACAATTTTGTTCTTTCTCTCTCTAGATCCCCTTCTCTCTCTATATTTCAGATCTGTCGAAGCTTTCTATAGATATAGGATCCTGTATCTATATACGCTAAGATTTTATGCCGATTACGGCGGCCTCTGATTCGCTTGGTGCAGGTCGGGAACTTTCATCGCCGGCGGCGTTGATTTTTTTGCGTTATATTGAATTTATAAGTATGTGTATGAGTATGCGTGTATATATACTACATGTATAATTTGATTTTCGCTGTTTTGGTGAAAGATATGTTCCTGCCTTGCATCAACTGAATCGGAGACCGCGGTAAATGCGCTATTTACGGCTCAATTGTATTGGATTCGGATGGATCTAGTTGATATTGGCTCAGGTGTGGAATTTGCCTTTTTAATCTGTTGCCGATAGGCGCAGTTTTTCTGGATCTGGAAGTTAATTTTGTTTTCAACAATTAATGCAAATGTTAGATCTTGTTTTAGTTAACTGAGATTTGAGAGAGGATTGGATTCGTAAATTAATATGTGAAACATAATTAATTCATTTTCTTGAACTTTAATTTTACTGAAATTTTAGATTCATTATAGTTAAATTGAGAAAGAGTTTATATGGCAGAACAAGAGAATATGATAGTTGTGTTTGTTAATTTTTCCATTGGTGTTTTTTTATTGCAGCTTTAATACTTTGACCTCTTGGAAAACCATGTGATTCATGCTTGTATGGATGATATTCTGATGATATTAAACCCTTCAAAATATTCACTTTGTTTTACATATTTTAGATAAACTTTATTTTTACTTTACCTGATGAACTCCACGGGATTTGAACTTATATAAAAGCATCTTTTGGTGAAATATCTCACCAGAATCTTGTCACATGCCGTGCCATTTTCTATGGACTTTTTAATCATTTGATGTGATGGTGAAAGTGTAATTGATCAACATTCATCAATTTACATGATTAATTTAACCTTGAAATGGACATGCCAAGTACGTGAGTAATCTTCGGCGGATTATTCAGCCGGAATATGCAAAAATATAAAAAAGGTCAATTTCGTAAACTTCACGAGGTAAAGTGAGAAAGAATAGTTTATCATCTACAAAAAGGTAAAAAAGACGATCGTTAAAAGGGTTTATAACATTGTAAGAGCTTGTGATTTATAAGGATCTTACTCGTCTCAAGGAGATTGGTTTTTGTATGATTTTATAGTTTATTTCATTGTTTCTAGAATTTGGATGTTTTTGCTTGAAGTATTAGGGTGTTTTCTCTGCACTTTTACCACAAGTTTTGCCGATCTTGATGTGCAGAAGATCTTCATTGGTAAAAGTTCACTAGTATAATAATTCAAAAAATATCTCATTTTTGTTTAAAGATAAGCACATTCTCCCATGGATCTTTGATTTCCCTCTTTTGTTATGTTGTTGAGATGTGGTGCAGATACAAAAATCTTAGCGTGCTTCTGCATGCATTGTATCATTTTCCGGATCCACAAAGGATCACGGTATGATTGAAAGCTGTAGTAATGTCAATTTAGTTGCCTCCTAAAACATTTTTGTTCATAAACCTGTTTTCTTTTTCAAATTATTTCTCATTGTTTATTTCGCTGTATTACTTTATATGTTCGGAAGTCATGTGAATTTGTGGTTATGTGTGGCAATGCTGATGCGCGTGAGGTCTTGGATAGCTGTTAGAAGAGTTATTTCGTGTGTCTTCTAGTGGACTAAGAGAATAAGTTGGAATGCTCTATAGGAAATCCAGTGTTTTTTTGGCGTTCATTTATGTGTGCCAATGTACACTTGTATGTAATGTGTAGTTTTGCTTACAAATTTTTTGGTGAATGAAATGTCATCTGATGTAATAGAGTTTTAATGGTATATCCTGTTCATATTTGTCTTTTGGAATGAAGACAATCTTGCTGCAAATGGGATTTCTGAAACAAAGTTGACATGTGTTGTATGATGTGTTTACTTTAGCATTTAGAATCAGATATTGTAACTGAATCAGGAGATGATACTTCCTTTTAATGTCTAATCTAATAGTTGGATTCATATTTGTTCTTCACCTTTAATGTCTTGGCTAAAGTGATAAGTACTCGATAAATGATGTCATCTCTAGAAATAGCGAAGCATGCTAGTTCAAAGCCAGAAATTTCTTATCTCTGATTTCAAAGAATTGCGTTTGAATGGAGGAGACAATTTTTTCAGTGTCTGAGCTAGCTGAATTAAACGGAGGAACAAGTCTAATGTCTCCACCTGAACTTGCTTCTATGACTAATCACATCAAATGGGTGAGCAAAATAATGGTGTAAGGTTCTTTTTTAGTTTATGTTGTTTGTTGTGCTGATCATATTTTCTTTTGGGAGATTGTATACCAGTATTGACAAATCACTATGACCTGCATTTGAATTTTGCATCGCTTGTAAATGAGTATATCAGTATTCTCATTCTCAACAAGAGCACATCACATATATATTCCAAAATCCACTTCGAACTGTTATATTCATTTCTTATCTCTTATTTGCTTCAATGTCCCTCAAATTTGTCTAATACATGCCACAATGACTTTGATGTTTGTCTGTCATATTGTCTGTCATAAGTTTACCAAGAGTTTTGAAAAATGTCTTGCAATAATCTCTACCCGCTTGATGCTGGCGGGAAGCTGCCTTGAATGGTTCTATGCTGCGTATCGTTTGTTTTACCCAGTATTCAGGTTATTGGTGTTTTATCTCAAATTGTGCTGAATATGTTGTTCATCTCTACTATTGGATCATTGAAATTTTCATTTGGAGAGTTTTCAAATTTTAAGTTTTAGAACAGGATTTATTTCAATAGTTTGTAACTTAAGACGTTCGAATAATGTCTGCTTCACCGGGATTTCTGGATTTGTATGTCCATAGTGATCGACATGAGTGATCAAAATATCCTAGAAAAGGCAAAGCATTGGTCATACTCAAATTCAAACATGATGTGAACAAAACGATTGTGTTGCAGCTGTGGCCCTGTTTAGTTCTGACTTGCTGATTTTGTCTCAAGCCGTCTTATTCATTATGATGACCTGTTTTTCTGTGAGACACTGGCTTTATATAAGCCTAAAATGAAAATCCTGAGAATTCTTAGTTGGGTTTTTCATTTTCATTTTTATTTTCAAAGGAAAATTCACAGTTTCAAACATTCTTGATTAGAGTACTGTTTGAAAAGGTTGTGTTTCTTCGGAGGATCCCATTTCATAATTATTCTTACGACTAGAATCCCTCTTCTGTTTGATCCATTTCCCTCACCACCATGAACCCCAATTAGATTTATGCATGCTACACTTTCGAAAGAAGCACTTTGTGAAGTCTCCGGAATTTGGTTGATTTATTTCGAAGGCATCAATAATTGTAGTCCATAATGAATAGAGACTAGGGATGTAAACGAGCCGAGCTCGAGCCGAGCCCGATGATTTTTTCGGGCTCGGGCTCGAGCTCGAGCTCGAAACTGAATATATGAGCTCGAGCTCGATTTGGAGGGCTCGAGCTCGAGCTCGATATTACCTAACTTGGTTCGGCTCGACTCGCGAGCTCGTTTCGAATCCAGGCTCGCGAGCTCGAGCTCGCGAGCCCGGGCTCGAATCCAGCTTGTACTCGAGCTCGAGCTCGAATCGAGCTTGGGCTCGAGCTCGAGCCCGATCTGCACCAATTTTTGAGTTATGTATCATAATCACGACATCTATATATAATCACATAATCAAACCAAGGACATTTTGATGGTCAATATCGTTATTAGGAATACTTTTCCTCGGTCTCAAAATGATTTCATCACAAAACTGAAACTTGGAAATAACAAATAAAATCTTCATACACAAAATAATACTGCCCTTCAATGACGGCGAGAAAGGTAGAGGGAGTTGAACGACGGCGAGGCCCGCGAGAGGTGATTCGAAGATGAGAATTTGAAAACTAGGGTTTTTATTTGTGAAATGTTCTGTTTGTATTATCTTTCTTCCAATTTTACATTCTGTACTTCTAAATTCCCAAATCTCAGATTTATTTATTAATTATTAATTAGGGTATTTAATAAAAAAAAATTAAAATTACAAAAAGCTCGCGAGCCGAGCTTTTTCCGAAGTGCGTTGAGCTCGAGCTCGAGCTCGACTGAGAGCTCGAGCTCGAGCCGAGCCGGCCTGGCTCGCGAGCTGGCTCGGCTCGGTTTACACCCCTAATAGAGACATTCATAGCAGGTTGACTACACTAACCACCAAATGGAAATCGAGCATTTCATGGTTCAAAAATACTAGATGAGATACTGAATCATCTCTATGGGTTACTATGAGGTTGCTCTTGAGTTATGGAGCCTGAAGGGCTGTAAACAGGGTCACAGCTTTCGCCGAAAGCTTTTGAGAGGTATTTTAGTCTTTAAACGTAATCTTTTTCTTGTTAGGATTACATATCTTGTATAATAAATAGCCATAATATCATTGTAATTGATTATCTTGAAATTCCAAATATAGTGAATATCTTGGCTTGGCCCCTCAATGTAGTCAAATTCTTTGACGAACTGGGTCAACAATTTTCGTGTTCTTTTATTGTTTTTCTTTCGAGCTATTATTTTCATCATTGACATTATATTCCTAACTGTTGCCCCTTTATGCAACTATCGGTTTATTCTTTTATCCAATCTGAATTTGTAATTAAACCCATGAATTTGAAGATTAGCCGAAAATGAGTAATTGAGATGTGTTTGAATGGAGGTAAAGGCTTTTGATTCAATCCACTATGGAAAAAGCTAAAATAATTGGGCTTTTATTATCCATCAGCCAAGCCTTGAGGCAAGTGTGGAGCAGAGCTAGATGAACAATAGGGTGGCTACTTACTAGCTAGAGGCCCAGGCTAAACAAAAATAGGCTTTATTGCCCTTGTACTAAACAAAACGAGTTTTATATTTACTCAGTGATCTAGAATTTACAGGTTTAGGTAACACATATTTTGATACATTCTTTGTCGACATTGTTCGAAAATCTAGTAAAAATTTGAATCATGTATAAGTGCACCAAGGACTGACTACTTAAGTTAGCATCGCACTAGAGGATCGAGAAAATCTAGCATTTTTTTTTTCTCTGTTCTAGCATTCATCCTTGAATTGGTGTAAAAAAATAAAAATCTAATTAAATGTTGTTATCGCATTCGTTTCGTATTAAAATTAAAAGATTTGAGAAAATAATGGAAAAGTAACCATAGTAATAATAATATAGATCACTACTCTTCATTCTAGTACCGAGATAGTGTGACATGTAATAACTAATTTTCTATTAAAAAATGTGTTTTCTACGAAATGTATGTGCTTTGCTATCACATTGAAGTTTAGAAAGAGTTTTGCAATTTCAAATAATTGGATTATACTTTTGAAGGTAAAATATGTTTCAAATTTTAAATGCATCTTTAAACAACCATAAATGTTGAAACACTTGGAATGAGTTTTATAATTGAATTCGATGTTATGTTTATATATACCATAAAAATCATAATTGGACTTGATTTTATCTTTCCACCTTATGCCAAAAATTGTTACCCATTATAGGAGGTTTTAGAGGTTAACCCTTTTGATGCTCAAAATCTTAAGTAAAAATTGATTTCAATTTATCGAGGTTAATGTGAGTAGATGACATGTATGTAGAAAATTTCATGAGATTTTCAAAATTTGATCAAAGAATAAGTCAAATAGTTAATCTTGAACATTTCAAAATAATGGTTTCGAATATCAAGAATTCTAAACTAAAGTTACCCCATTATTTATATATATAATGACTCAATCTATTATGGTGATCAAAAGTTTGATACATATACTATTAAAAAATTAAATTAAAAAAAATGTGTTTTCCCTAATCAATTCTTTTAATAATTTGTCAACTTATTATAAGTGAGCCAACTTAGGTAGATCGGCCCTAAACCCCTAACCTAACTAGTAAAATGAACTTCTATTTTTATTTTTCCAAGATAGCCAAAAGACAACCTTTTCTTTTAAGTGCTTCCTTAGAAAATTTAAATGCGAGGTCAAGCTTAATAATTTTAGTATCTATGCTTCACATAATAAACTATTTTGTTTCTAGTCCATATTTACATTTTTACATAAAAAAATAGGTTCATAAGAAAGTATTTTTATTTCTAATCTCTATTTACATTTTTACATAAAAAAATAAGCATATAATTTACACTCGAGTATCGATTCTGCACAGAATTACCCTAATTTCACGCCCTCTGGTCTGCTTTTGTATCCAAAGAATCATATAGAATAATATTTGGACATCAATTCTGATATAGCATAACCTCGTATAAGATATGTACGAGTCTAAAACTTCAATACCAGAAGCCTCGTGCGCGAGCCTACGACCTTAACACTGATTTTATGGCTTAATTGCTCAAAGGTCCCTAACCTAATTATGCTTATTTGCAATACACTACCTAACCCGCGTGTTTATATCGGGTCAGACCCGGTGTTGCCCTAACCCGCGTGATCTGGCACGTCAATCCCGGGGACACGTGTGAGGCATCCCGCAAATCCCGCGATCGTCCGTACATTGGGTACTGTGCCTATAAATAGCCCCATTTAAGGAGAAAGGACTTTTGACCAACTGAACAGTACCTCTGCTGTACGTTGTACGATCTGACAGTACGTTCCCATTATACTCTAAACCGAGTTAAGAACCTCGTATATGACCTTAACGCTAACATTGAACTACGTTTAGACTTGATCCTAGTATAAAGGTACGTAGGTAGCTCAGTACTTCTGAGTGCAGTCTATATCCATTGTACGACCCTTTTTGGTCTAATTCGAGCCTCGGCTTGATTTGGCCCGTAAGCATTTTACGAAGCTATATCAAATTCAATTTTTTATTCTTGATTATAATCATTGCTGGATTGTTCATTTCAGTTCGAATTATTAACATTATAAACTATGTACATAAGTTTTGTTTGATACAAATTGGAGCTCAATTCAACTGATAAGATAAAAGGGAAAATGCAATTTTCTCTCCTTAATTTTGGACAATTAGCATCTGTACCTATCAACTTTGAAATATTAGTGTCAACATCCCTTTTTCTATTTCTTACTAAATTTTCAAGTGAAAAGACAAAAAACCCTTCCACTTTATATTTAAAAAGGGATAAATTATATAATTAGTTGAAGAATGAATTATTGTCACTAAATGACATAATAATAATAATAATAATAATAATAATAAAAAAAAAAAAAGCATCTCAAAATTAAATCTTCAAATATATGGATTTCATATTTCTAAACTTAAATTTAATTTAAAAAATATTTTAATATCGAGTCGTTATGCACCAAAATAGATATTAGTTAAAAGTACTAAAAATTTTCTATTCAAGTTCACCTAATATGAACAATCATGAAATATGTTAGCATTTTGAGTACGCAATTTTAATATCATTCTTATTTTTACGAGAATCTTTGATATAAAAATATTATTATTATTTTATTTTTTACATATTGTATTTAGTGTAAATTCATGCTGAAGATTAAAGACTTGTAGTGATAATATAAGCATTCCTTGTTTTTATAATTAAGACCAATTTCAAGAAAAAAGAACAAATATTATATTTATTATTTTTTTTAATTTGACTTTTTATTTAATTATACAATTATCTATCTGAGAAGAAAAACATAATGGTACACTAGTGCATAAAAAGCGCATTTGCTTTTTTTTTTCAACTAATTTTTTTCAATAGGTTAATATACTATTTCTACAAATCAGAAGAAGTTTTTGAATTTTATTACGAATAAACATATTTGAATATAAATATATATATATATATATATATGTAATCTTGGCCATATAAAGATTATTTTACTATTCATTAATGTACTTATGATATTCTCTAAAAGAAAAAATTAAACTTGTATGTGTTTATGGAAATGTATCAACATATGTAAGCAATAAGGTTTTTATTTAAAAAGAAAACTAACTGATAAGGGAGATAATTTTTCTAGGAGTTGTGAGTTATATTCTCTAAAGTTTTCAATTATGTACCCTCATTATTTATTTCATTCTTCTTATATCCTTTGATATTAGTTTGATAATATATCATTTTTAATAGAATAAAAGTGAAAATTGAAGGGTATTTAATCTTTTTATAAGTAAGAATAATGAAACAAGTACCAAAAGGAAGGTCCATTCCAATGATTCAAAGATGAAGGATGTGAATGCCAAATACCTGAAGTTTATGGGAGGTTGATACAATTATTCCTAACATAAAATATGAGTAAAAGATCAAAACTGCTTGAACTCTACTCCTCTTACTAGCAAAGCACATTTAGGTTTTATTCAATTAATACTTAACTTAAAATCAAATATAATTTTATGCTTAATATAAATTTTTAAATAATATATATTGTTTGATTGAACTTGATCTCCTTGCACCTAAAAAAACATAAGTAACTTCGACTTATAAAACTAGCATTTTTTACTTCTAAGCAAGGGACACTCTAACATGGCTTCCTCTACTAATTATGATGTCTCCACTATTTGGGTCTATTTTAAATAAACTTCTCATAAGTACTATGTAATGAAAATTTATGAATTTAAAATAATTACAATTATTCATATAATAAAATTAAGATAGAATATAAAATATCTAGATATTGCAATTATACCAAAGTTTAAAATTCCAAGAATTTCTAAAAAAAAAAGCACACCATATTAGTATCATTTATTTTCTATTTCATGACAAAAAAAGATCTATCAACATCATAAAAACAACATCAAGGCTCCAAAGTAGTCCCTCATCAAATTCAAATTGTTAATAGTGGTAAAGTATATTAAAATAGATAGGAAGAGTAATTAGGAAATAATTAAATGTTGATAATCCCCATTTAATGGGCTACAATCAAGATGTAATGTAAGTATACAATAATTAAGGACAATTATTTGTTTTAGTCTTTTAATGACAACACAATTAATTAATTAATTACAAACTGATTTTAGGACAAACCCCACATCCCCTCCTCAAATCAAGATTGATGCCATCTACCCCCACTGTCTTCTGTCTAAGTCCCACATATGAAATTCGTTCGAGCTTTAAAAATGATATTTGAGGTTAATTTAATTGTATATTAATTAAAATCTGAACAAGTTAATAGGTGTATCAAGCTAAAAAAAAAAAATATTTTATAACATATTTCAAGTAATCGGGTCATGTAGTTCTAACATGGACAAAGACATATTTAATGAGCGGTTTAATTTAAATCTATGACATGTATGAACACAATCACTGTATTATATTGATCATCGATTTCGATTATAACTTAAAATTTCTTAAGAAGCGCACATATTTGCCCACAAAAACACACACTAGTGTGTCTATACATGTATAGTAATTAAATACTTGAACCTTCGAAAAAAATACGCTTATTCTAAATTACGGGATACGTTTTTTTATTTCAAATTCCTATTTCATCTTTTATTGTTAAATATTTAGTTATTTGACACGTATAATTCAGAAATGCACCTATTAAGTGATATTTAATATGTGTAATTTTTTAAAACGTGTCAAACATTATGCGTAGAATAAGAGATGGAACATGATTTGTAATAGAAAATTTGGTTCCTTCCAACCCACCCCTCAATAACCCCCGGTAGAGTTGGTAGGGCATCTGAATGTTGTGGTCTTGGTCACGGGTTCAATTCGACTATTACACAAGAGTGAGGTTTATCCAGTGCGCACCTAGAGGTGCCCAAACGGTTCGCGGTTCCGGTTCCGGTTCCGGAACCACCGGTTCCCGGTTCTGGGGTTCCCGGTTCTGGGAATCCCGAAATCGTATTCGAACCGTTTGGGCACGGTTTCGGTTACCCAGTTCCACGATTCCGGCGCGGTTCCACGGTTCCGAACTTTTTTTTTTTAAATTTTTTTTTGAATTTATTTTGAACAATGTTTAACAAATAAATCGGATAAAATAAAGACAAACATTAAAAATATTCAACAATAGACAAACAATTTTTATATTATTAACAAATTTAAACAATGCAAAATTTAAAATTCAATCACATTCTAATTTTCATAATCCCAATTATAATTTTTGTATTACATTACAATAATAATTTACAACTACAAGTACAAACCTAAATGCTAAAATCTTATAAGATACAATTTTTACAACGAATATTGAAAAAAAAAAATTTAAAAACCGTTGGAACCGCCGGTTACGGTTCCTCGGGAAGAGGAACCATAACCGAACCGCTTTACGCGATTTCGGTTCCCGATTCTGAACCGGGAACTATGGTCAATGGTTTCGAAACCGTTGACCACAGTTTGAACCGGTTCGGTTTCACGATTCCAGTTCTAAACTGGGCACCACCTAACAGCTGCGAGTTTCCTTCGTCATAAAAAAAAAGAAAAAAAAAAGAAAAACACACACAGACACACACCAGTGCGTGTGCATATATATATATATATATGTATGTATAGATTGTAATAAATGGGGTCACACAGTTGCTACATTCTCTCATCTAATCCTCACAGTCACACACGCATACCATTCCATTCTCTTTTCTTTTCTCTGTAAATTTCTGAAGCTCCCATTAATCTCTCTCTCTCTCTCTCTATCTCACTGCATTTAATCTAAAACCCAGAATAAAGCTTTGATTCTTCCAACATTTTTATTATTATTTTTTACAATTTACTCGATCGATTTTCATTTGCTGCTCTACTCGTGATCAGGTACTTCTAAATTTCTCTGTCAATGGTGACTGAAAACCCATGATTTTGGTCGAAAATCCAAGCTCCATTTTCTATTTTTCACACACAAATACGCGCTCTTTGTGTGAGTTTCTTAACCCTTTTTCCCCATTAATTTTCATATATTTATTTAATTAATTTGTGATGCACAGTAAATGGGACAAAATTTGCAGAAACTGTGACATATAACAAATACTACTTTTTTGACTCATTTTTGCCTGAAAAAAGCTTTGCTTCATTACGTCAAAGGTTCTTTTTACACTATCTTCTTTCTCACCATCTATAAACTTTGTTTTACTTTGGGAAAAATTACATATTGATCCCTTACTTATCATCTAATTATTACAAACTCCTTCACTCTTATGAAATTCCAAATATCCCCCTTATATTTAGGTGTTTATTGCAGTTACACCCTCTCTGTACTTAAAATTCATCACTATCTTTCCCTATAACGTTAAAAATAGACACATATGGGGGTATTGTGCAATTTTCCTTTTTTTTTTTTTAGATTATTCACTATCTCAACTCGGTGGTATTGAGTTCATTGAGTGCATTGGGAATGAATTGGGACTTTTTTTTACAGAAAAACTATATTTTATTTATTATTATTATTTAATTATTGTATTTAATATAATTTGGAGCATTGGCTTAGAAACTTGGACCCTATAAGAGACGTTACGGGTCTAAATAGAAACAAGTCACCGCAAATTTTGGAAGTTTGACATAATTTCTTCTATTATTTTTCGATCAAAGAAAATACTTTTTCTAGAATTCTTTTTTTCAACATTTTATTTTATTATTTTGGGGCAACGAGCTTGGACTTATGGGATTATTACAATAATTCTTTTTGTCGGTTCCACTTATGTTTATTATATTCTAATAATTGAGATTGTATTAAAATTAGTAATCTTATTATATAATATTGATTTTCATCACTTTTTATAGCCCCGATTTTTCAGCTCACCTAATTTTGATAAGAAATTATTAGCAATTAATTAATTTTAGAGGGATCTATATACCATTGACTTTCACCATAGTTTGTGTAAAAAATCATTTGCAAGAAGAAGTGAAAAACCAGTGATATTAAAATGATGGTATGTAACATTTTTCTTGATTTTAAATGGATTAGTACATCCATACTTTCTAAATATATAAACAGTGAAAATTGATAATATTAAGATGATGATATACAATATTTTTCTTATTATTTTATATATTTGAAACTTTTGAATCCCTTATACTAAAGCTAGTTTAGAAAGTAATGAAATTTCATAAGGTGAATTACTATTGTTCCTACTTTAATAACTGATTTTCTTCCTTTTTGGGGCTTGTGACAATTCATTTGACAAATCTCCCATGATTTATTGCTTAAAATTAGAATTTTATGTTTCTTTTATTTTATTTTCCAGGATTCTTACATTCATCAAATAATCCAATCAAATAGTAACACAAAAAAATGCTCATGAGGAGGAGGCTAGCCTGTTGTACCAGAGACATTAGAGAAATCAGCATTGATTTTGATGAACAAGAAAGTAAGTTTTTTCTTTTCCGCATATTTATTTTGTTTTAATACGAAATAAGATATCAAATTGAAATAAAAAATACAAAATATGCTATTACTATAAAGCCAACTTATGTCATACTCATAACCCTGCTCTCCACTCAATGGAAAAATACAAAACAAAAAAATAATAGTATAAAAAGTCGTAAATAGTATATATTATCATGCTTGATTATTGGTTAAAAATCCGCAATGTATGCACTAAAATTTAAATTTTAGGTGGGGTGTGACATGATCTTGTACTGTTATTTAATTTATTGAATCTGTCAGCTATTAATGTACCTAATTACCTAACACATGGGTTCCTTATGAAAGTCCAATATTGGAAAATAAAATTTTAGAGCCTTAAATGGGGCAAAATTTTAGGTACAAAAAATCTCTAGTGAAAATAAAGTGCCCCCTACCCAAATGGTCCATATCATAAAACATATATATATATATATATATATATATATTTTTGTTTGGTAACACGAGTCGCCTTTTTACTACTGTATAAATGGTTTTACGAGCTTTCAACACTCCATATTTCAGTATAATTACAACTATTCATCATAGTAAATTTTAATTGTCGAATAAAAGATCCCTTAAATTTATGGTTAAAAATTTAGCATCTTGTGAACTTTTGACCATGTGGGGTTGACTTCATTTACTTACATTTATTTCACCCTGCAAGAAATAGTTATATGCCTTGGTACTAAAAATGACATAAAATTTACTCATAAATGAAATTTTATTTTATTTCTTAGATTTTTTTAATCATTACATGTAGGTCCCTCTATTTTGCATACCCAATTTTTATGGCCCCATAAATTTAAAAAATTTCTAGACTTTTTTTACATAGGGAAAAAGTCTTTTATTTTCTTGTGTTGAAGTAGGTATCAGTGATGGAGATTGTATGGCCCTTGCTTGTTATACACATGGTCTTGACAAGAAAGTCATTGTCTTCTGACATTTTCTTTTTAAAAATTTCATTTCTTTTATTTGGATCTACATCTATTGTGGAATTTACTATCAATATCATATCTTGCTTTATTTATGGTATTTAAAGATTTGATTTTTCAAAGTTTTGTAGTTAAGTGATCAGTTACAATCATTGAGATCTCTTTAGTTTATTATCTTGTTTTATAGGACAAGATCATGAAAAACGAAAAAAGAAAAGTAATTCGTACGACGCTTAAGAATGACAAGAAAAAAAGTTGTCCGTAATTTTTTTTGTTGTTTCTTCTAATACTCTTTTACATATTTTGAATTGTATATTTCAAATCTTATATATATATTTGGATTATTTTGTCAGTTAAATTGTATAGTTGGTGAGATAGTTTTGGTGAAAGTTTGATTTTACTCCATATTGTGGTTGATTTAGTAGTAGGTGTTTGATTTAGTTTTTTTGCATGTAAATATTCTAATATTTGTAGCGATCAAAAGTAATTGTTTCATGCAAACGGGGCGTAAATCTAATTTCACGAAACAAGATAAAAGTACAAAATAATCAGATTTACAGTCCGTAAAAAGCTCGACTTATATGAAAACTCGGGGAAATGACTCTTCGGAGCGTAGGGCCTTAGGATGTAAAGAGGTACCATAACATATTCAAACTGCTAAACTACATTGTGCTGAGGTTTAATGGAGATGAGACATAGTTATATATGAGTCTAATACATATGAATTTTAGTTCTCACAGTGTAAATGTAAACTCAGTGTAATAAAGGTAAAAAACAATTTACATCAAAAACAATTGTCCATCAATAAATATCTCTTGTTCAACATATTTGTCTCTCTTGTATGGATCTCATTTTATTTTGGATAGATTATATAGACACCTCTTATGTTAACACCCCGAGTTTGAAAATTATCTTAACTTCCCTATGAGTAAAAGCAAATCATAGATGTGCATGTAATTATTCTTCATTATTTGCTATGAATAACTAACTTGTAATTTCGAAACTTCAGAAATAATGACATACAATGGCCTCGAGAGCTACATTCTCAACAGCCATTCTTACGACAACGAGAGCGGGATTAGCAAAGGATACGATTGTGTGACCGATTCGTTTGATGAAGAAGATGATTCGAGTTGTTCGTCAAGCACTAACGCTCTCGGGTCATCATTCTCGTCTCTATGGACTATAATGAAAAAAGACGATTGTTCTCAAGACGAATGGAGCTTCTCAGCAACCCCAAAAATACACTTTGACAAGAAAGAAAAACGAGATTATACTAATACCACCGAGTTTTCGGACTTTGATACTATGAAGGAGAAATTCGCTAAGCTTTTGCTCGGTGAGGATATCACGGGAGGTACCAAGGGGGTTTCAACCGCATTAGCTTTGTCGAACGCCATAACAAGCCTAGCAGGTATAGTGGGTTTCTTATATGGTCTAACTTTTTGAATTTCGAGTTTTTCAAATAGAGGGCATTTTGAGGGTGAAATTAGGGTGTAATAAGGTTAAATTGGGGAAAATTGAGGATTGGGGGCATTTTGGTAAAAACATATGTAAAACCTCTCCAATTTTGAAATTTTCCCACCAAAATTGCAAAACCCCCCAAATTAACGAGTCTTTCTGGCAAAAATCCAAATTTCCGGTCAATTTGTATTGAAATTGCTGATTTTTTAAAATAATGTATCCAAATTACTAGTGGTCCAAAATAAAGTACCAAAAACGTGTAAACGCTAACTTAGTGTATCAAAGTTGCAATTTTGCCTAGTTTTCTTATTTGGTCTAACCTTTTGAATTTCAAGTTTTTCAAATAGAGGGCATAACGGGCTCGTGGCAATTACCCATTACTTGATGCCTAAAACTAGGGGTGGCAATTTGGGTCCAAACATATATTTGGACCCAAATCTAACTAAGTTTTCAATGGGTTGGGTCCTAATATTTTAAAATTATAGTTCCAATTGGGTTGGTCTTTAATGATATTTGGGTCCAATTGGGTTTTAAGTTGGGCCCAATTTGGGTCCAATTTGGGTCCAAATTGAGTCCTAATATTTTAAAAAACATAGCTCCATCTCAACCTACACGTTAGAATGCCTAGAACCCTAATATATACCATGAAGATCATGGGGTCAGATCTGCAACATATATAAAATGTGAAAGCTCTAATAAGCTTTCTTGGAAATAATAATAATAACTTGAATAATAATAATAACTTGTGAAGACTTTAGAACGTTTCACCTGTCAACCCACCCTCATGGTTTTTTTTTTAATAAGCTATTAATATTTTTATGAAATATTTATTTAATTATTAAACAACAAAAATTTCACTGTTCCATACTGTCATTTACTGCATTTTTTGCTGGCATCAGAAAGGTTTTATATTATAAAAAATTTGACCGTTTCGTTACCTTGGTAATATGTGTAAAAAGCGTGAAGTGTGTGTAAAAAATATATTATGTGTAAAAAGTATGTATTTTATATAAAATATGTGTAGTATGTGAAAAAGTGTGAAGTGTGTGTAAAAATTATATCGTGTGTGTAAAAAAGTAGAAATGTGTGTAGAAAGTGTGTATTTTTATATAAAATGTGTATAGTATGTATAAAAAGTGTGAAGTGTGTGTAAAAATATATTATATGTGTAAAAAGTACATATTTTATATAAAATGTGTGTAGTATGTGTAAAAAGTGTGAAGTGTGTGTAAAAATTACATCGTGTGTGTAAAAAAGTAGAAATATGGGTAAAAAGTGTGTATTTTTATATAAAATATGTATAGTATGTGTAAAAAGTGTGAAGTGTGTGTAAAAATCATATCGTGTGTGTAAAAAATATGTATTTTATATAAAATGTGTGCATTATGTGTAAAAAGTGTGAATTATGTGTGTAATAAGTAGATTTATGTGAGTAATGGGTGTTGTGAGTGTAAAATTATGCAAAACTTAATTAAAATATCTTGTATTCTAAATTTGGGTCCTTGTTGGGTTCATAATTGGGTCCTTATTGGGTTCATGATTGGGTCCTTGTTGGGCCCAATTTGGGTCCTTGTTGGGTCCAACAATAATGCATGTGTTTTGTCATTGGACCCAATTGGACCCAACCCACTTTGGACCCAACCCGAATAGACCCGACCCAAACCCGACCCAATCAACCCAATTGCCACCCCTACCTAAAACTATGTATCCAATGTTGAACTAACAAATATGGCTTATAGTTTTTCGAGCATTGAAAATATTTCACAGTTAAATTTTATCGTCTCATGTATGCAGCTTCTGTTTTTGGCGAGCTCTGGAAGTTAGAGCCATTACCTGAGGATCGAAAGAGCAAATGGCGTAGAGAAATGGAGTGGTTTCTCTCCCCAACAAAACATATGGTTGAGTTGGTTCCCGCCAAGCAAAATGGCGCAAATGGCCGAACATTAGAGGTACTGCTAGAAAAATATTGTTAAATAGAATGAAAAATTATGTGGATTTGAGACGTGATCCCGCTTTCCTTAAAGTGATAATTGCGCCCACTATAAATTTGCTAACGAGTTAAAATGCCAATTCACTTCTAGGATACAACAAAGTACAAACTACCCGAAGCTTGCGAATAGCAATTTCGAAAACTTCCCTCACGAACTAAGAAGAAAACTAGAATTTGTTATGTAGAAAGGATAAAATTCGAGATGATTATTGTTCTTGGCTTTCAATGTATTTATAGACATGTCGCAACCATTCAAATCATTGTAATGGTTTGATCAAAAGTTTTTCTCCAAACATTACAAAGTTTAAATCCGAAAACAGACTAGTTTTCATATTTAAAAGTCACAACTTTTCAGAATTAATTTTTAAATTAATTAAAATAATTAATTTGAAAAATAATAAATAATTATTTATTTCCTTGAATTAAAATAATAAATAATTAATTATTTCCACCTGCCACATGCCATATCTTTGATATTTAAATATATATACATGTAAAATATTTATAATATTTATATATTTTGGCTTCCCTCCAAGCTTCTATTTAAAATGTTGGATTTCTCTTTATGAAATATACAAGAGTTCACAATAATACTTAGTCTTAACTGCAAATTTTGTATAGATAATGACCCCAAAAGCTCGAGCCGACATCCATATGAATCTCCCGGCACTGCAGAAATTGGACTCGATGCTAATTGTACGCGGTCTCACTCTTTTCACTAACAAAACAATTCGTTTTTCGCCTTTTTCGATGTTTAAATTTTGATTATTTGAACCAATAGGAAGCACTCGATTCTATGGTTGATATGGAGTTTTGGTATGCGGAAGTGGGCCACCGAGCGGAAGGAAAAAGCCGAAGTGGTGGACAGAGCAAAAGGTGGTGGCTTCCATCCCCTCGGGTTCCTAAAGTTGGACTTTCGGACGTGGAAAGAAAGAAATTGTTGCATAAGGGTAAATTGGTCTATCAAGTGTTCAAAGCTGCAAAATCGATCAACGAGAATGTCTTGGTCGAAATGCCGATTCCTATTGTCATCAAGGATGCACTTCCAAAGGTGAGTCGAACAATTTTTAATCTTACGAACATGAAAGCTTGAAAACGCTCTTCACTCCTAAAATAAACGAAGTGACAATAATAACTATAGGTATATGAAAGAATCTTTTTTTCTAATTCCTATGATGCAATTGGAAGACTAGGGGTGTTCACGAGTCGAGCCGGCTAGAAAATAGCTTGATTTGAGCTCGAGCCGAGCTTTTCAATCGAGCTGAGCTCGAACCTAAAAATACATGTTCGCCAGCTCGCGAGCCAGAATAAAAAAATAATTTTTTATTAACATATATAAAAAATAAATATTTATTCATATATTTTTATATAATATGATATATTATAATAATATATGTATAAATAATAATATTTTTGAATAGTTAGAACTATATTTGATAATATATGAATAAATATAAATTAATAATATATTTTTTAAATTTTTTATTTTTTATTAAAAAAATTATTATTTTATTAAAAAAAAATTATTTTTTTGAGCTCGGCTTAGCTCGGTTCGAGTCAGGCTCGAGTTCGAACGAGCTCGAGCTCGAGCTCACTTTCCTGCAGCTCGTCGAGCTTGATCTCAAATTTTTGGCCCAGCTCGGCTTGAGCTCGACTCATGAACACCCCTAGTGAAGACTATTCTTAAGAGGTCTCGGGATTCTATTAGTCTGTTGATCCATGTTGTATACAACGAAATGGATGATTGTGATCTTATCGCAACTAGAAATGTGATTCTCTAAGAACCACTCCCCACTTCTTGGTTGATAACCACCAGTCTTTGAAATTTTGCAAATTACCAAAATCCCCCCTATGCGGATAATCTGCGATAGGCATGAAACTGTTGAATAAGCTTTTATCGACAGGACATTGCGGTAGTTTCTCAAACTCGAGTCTGTATTTCGTAATTAGGGTCTCGTTTATGGGGGCGTTTATGTATTTTACCCAACTTTTTGTATTAATTTCTTGTGCTTTAAAAAGCTCACTTTCTTGCCCATCCTTTGCTTCAGTCTGGAAAGGCGAGCCTAGGGGACGAAATCTACAAAATACTGACAGCAGAATCTATGTCTGTCGAAGAAATGATCAACTGTCTGAATCTGAAATCGGAACATAGTGCTCTTGAAGCCATTAACAGATTGGAAGCTGCTATATTTACATGGAAAGAGAAAATAGCAGAACATGGCAATGGTAAATCTCCAATTCGAACATCATGGTCTTTCGCTAAAGATCCATTGTCTGAGCTGGACAAGATCGAGTCATTAGTTAACCGAGCAGAAGCACTTCGCGTGCAGCTCAAGATCAAATATCAAAATCTTCCTCAGACATTTCTTGATGTCACTAAAATCCGATATGGCAAGGTGAGTAGTAACCTAGTACTGTTTTACACTTATAAAACGGATTTAATATGAGAACATGTAGGTATCCGTTTACTCTTCGTTACCAAATAAGTAGAATCATATGCGCTATTGTTCTACTTATTTGCTCCCTTAAGTAAAGCAGGGGTGTAAATGAGTCGAGCTGAATGCGTAGGTGTTGAAGCTTGCTTGCATTACAATTGAGCTTTGTAAATTGTGTTTAGGCTTGATTTGATTGTTCATGAAGCCGAGCTCAAACGAGCTTTAATCGAGCCAGTCACGAGTCGAGCTCAAGTAGTTTGAATATTTTGTATATTTTTTTTATTCTTTTACTAATCGAGCCGAGATTCGAAATTTATGAAATACAAAAAGTTGTCCAGACTTGGTTTAGTAACTTATTGAACTGAGCTCGAACTGAGCTTATAACGATCGAGCTCGAGTCGAGTATCGAGTAGTTTGGTTCAATTTTCCGCCCTACCCTTAAGCCATATTTTGCTATTATTTTCCCTTTTGCTTCGCCTTTTCGATGGGATTGAGCCAGCTTAGTCAATTTCAGCATCCAACTTCTTGGGGGTATTTTCGGAAGAAGTGTTTCATGCAAGGGCTATACATGTCATTTACTGAACTAACTATCAACGAAAATTTTGACTTTTTTTTTAATGAATTGTAGGATATTGGGCAGTCGATTCTTGAAGCATACTCTCGGGTTTTAGCCAACTTGGCATTTAGCATCCTTACCCGAATAGGCGACATTCTGCAAGAAGACGTAATAAGCAGTCCAAATTCACCTGCAGCAATGTCAAATCTCGTTGGAGCCAAAATCCCGGGAATATCAGACAGTCCACTGCTCGATCGAGTAAGGCATTCTCTTATTCATCAGCTGAACAGCACAGATGGAAAATCTCGGGATTCGTCTGAACATGAAGAGGCTGCGATTTGTTCTGTGGACTCAACGCCTAGTCGGAGCCGAGTTTGGTGCATAGGCAAAGAGGCTTGCAGTAGTGTTTCTGCTCAAAATTCACCTTGATATTTTGAGTTTTTTTTTTGTATACGTAAATATAATATTTTATGTGATGCAGCATTTTATGTAGCTGCATGCATATGTTTTGATGTGAATTTTGTGTGGAATCAAAGAAGTAATGGGTTCTGTGGAGAAAGATGGTAATTTTTTATATGAGTGATGCTATATATTACTTTTTATATATAACTGATTTTTCATTTTTTCTTAATTTTTGGTAAAAAATTAAATGTAGTTCATTAGTTTTTAATGAATTTTTTATATACATACTTTCTGAATCAAAATTTATGTTTGAAAATTGATGATTTTTAAATAGTAATACATAACATTTTCTAGTTTTTTTAATTATAAGCTTCAATGAGTTTAGAATTTGATATACAAGTAAAAATCATGAAAAATACACTTTTAACAATTTTTTCCTATTTTATAGCTAGACGATTAATATATTACTCTCTTCCAACTATTTTTATTTAAGGATTATTTTTTATGGAAAGTAAGAAAATAAGAGGGAAAAAAGAAATGTGTCTCATTAATCGTTTCTAAGTTAGACTTTGTAGATTAATCTTGTGCTGTAAAACTAATGCTGGGACAGTGAATTTGAAAAGTAAATGAACACCATGCATGGATACTCCGAAAAATCGCCCTGTGTAGTATCGAATACGTGTCGGATATGGATACAGGGTGGATACGGGGTGGATACGTATCGGATACGGATTTGAAGTATCCAAAAATAAATAAAAAATAAAAAAATTGGGATGCGATATCTGATACGAAAAATAGGAGTATCCAGTATGGTTCGGATACGGACGCCTGTGTGTTTTTTAATTATTTAATACTTTTTTGTCAAATTTTTTTTTTAGCTTTGAAGTGGACTTCCTTATAAACTATAATTTAAAAGCATAGTTTAATAAAGAAAAATTAATGATTAATTGGAAAGATATTGAAATTAGAAACAAGAAACCCTCATTCTACCCTTTGGTGTTTATTTGTTGCAATTTTTTTCACTGCAACTATGATCAAAATCCATTTTTTTATGCAACTATGATCGAATCATCTCCTTTCACCTTAAACTCTTCAAGTAAATTATTTAAAATTTAGGGATATTTTTATAATATTTTATATATTTTATTTTTATGCTAAATATGAACATTGAATATTAAATACATCGTGTAAAATAAAACTAAAAAGTTAGTACTTCTATTTTGAGTAATTGATTGAATTACTTGATCATTTTGTTGTATTTATTTATGATTATTATTTTTAGAAGTTTTACATATTTAGTAATTATTACAATCAAAATATGAAATTCATTAATGAGAATAGTAAAAATAATTCAAATTTTTATAGTATATATCATCGTATCCCCATCGTATCGTATCCTACAATTTTAGAAATTATCGTATTTCGTATTCATATCATATCCATATCCCCGTATCCGTGTCCGTGCATCATAGCTGAACACATTATTTAAAATTAAGTATTATCAAATTTTGAATTTTGATTGGTGACTCAACTATAATAATAATAATAATAACAATAATAATAATGCAAACACATTGAAAACATGTAACGTCTTTGGATTATGTGTGCTTATCGGTTTGGGTGGGAAGGGGGTTTGCCAAGGATAATTGTTGGTCAATTACTAATTTCAAAAAAAATTGTATAATTCAAATTTGTCTAGAAAATTCCATTTTGTCTAATAAGATAAAATAATATAAAAATGACCTTGGTCAACTTCATTGGATCATGTGTTATTTTATGTATTATGTTTATTTTTGTTACGTTATTGACGAGCCATTCTATGTTATACTAATTAGATCTACACCGTTATGAGTCATACACCACACATTTGAGGTGAAATTGTAATTATAATTATTCATTAGTTAAAATTCGTATTATAACCACAATGTCCAAATATGTATGTAGATATATGTACATATAATTGATAAATACTTTCATTTCTGTATATATATTGAATATAATAGAAAGTACTAATATCTAGAGACGAGAATATTGCATTTTTGGTACATCAATGTGGCCTGCACGTTTATTTAATACACTAATATGGGGGGTGGCAATTTAAGTACATTATTGTGGGGTAGGTCTAGCAATTTGAGTACAAATTTCGCCGGAATATTCGATTTTCGTCGGAATATTCGATTTTTACCGAAAAATTGATTAATTTTGACTAAAATTGGAGATTTTGACATTTAATTTGGGGATTTTGACTACTTTTTTGAAATGTTGACTGAAATTGAACATTTTATTGATTTTGACCAAAATTATCCAATTAATTTGGGGATTTTGACCTTTAATTTGGAATTTTTATTTTTTGTTGTCTTCTTCCCCAAGCTCCAATTCTCCATCACCACCACCACCACCTATCACCAGCCCCTTTCACCAACCAACAACCTCTGCCCACCACCATCGACGTCTACACCAACCACTCAATGGCACCGCCGTCACCATCGAACTCTTCTCCACCACCTGATTCAGATTTTGCACCATTATTGTTTACCTTAAAAGCTTCAAAATTCCCCCTTGCGTCCAAGATCAGCCCGCCACTGCTATCACCACCCTATTACCCCGCTGCCGTCACCACCACCCCCGTCGCCGTCACACCACCAACACCACCTCCACCACCATCGTCGCCGTCACACCACCAACACCACCTCGTCGCCGTTACCACCATTCCCGTCGTCGTCACACCACCAACACCACCTCCACGAACAGTAAACAAATAGTTTTGAATAAAATTAGGGTTTAGAAAATGTAATTACAGCTATGTAATTTAGGGTTTTGAATAAATTTTCATTTGATTTCTTCAAATGTAATTACAACAAATGTATTTTCTTTTATTACATCAAATGATTTTTTTTATTAAGCAAATGTAATTTTTTTAAGAAATTACAGCTATGGTGTCGGCAATGGTTATGGAGATAAGGTTGAAGAAGATGAAATCAATTAAAATGGGACTTGGGGCAATTTGGTAAAATCAATTAGTTTACTTAATTTTGGTCAAAATTGTAAAGAATCAAAATCAATTTCCCTCCAATAATAGGCCACGTCAGCATTTTGGTCAAAATTGGTCAAAATCCCCAAATTTGAACGCACGTGACCAGCACATGTCATTTTCCGGCTCAAATCGGATTTTCCGACGAAATTTGTACTTCAATTGCCATACCTACCCCGCATTAGTGTACTCAAATTGCCACCCCCCATATCAGTGTACCAAATAAACGTGCAGGTCACATTCATGTACCAAAAATGCAATATTCCCATCTAGAGACTCATAAAATCATATTTTTCATAATGTAAAAATAAGTACCAACAATATACCTTACAAACTTATATAAAATATAAGTCCTTTTCAATTACAAATAATTCATTTTTATTCATATTTTACTGTGAGAATTAATTCATCATTTTTTTCACGGTAACTTTGAACAAAAATTCGTAAAATATATGTGAGACTCCATTAGGGTATACAACTAACTTAGTGAAAGAAGCCAACATTCGTATTGCATTATACATCATTGAATTACAAGGTTTTATATTAATTAAACCTCAATAATTAAGGTTTAATCAATATATCATTGAAAACTAGCCTCATAATTGATAATAAACAAAGATTCACAGTAGAACCAAGTCCATATGTTTCTGCAACTTTCTTACAAATAATGGAAAATACAAATATTGGTCTTCTGATTAAACTGAAACTTAACAATGATAATGATGTAAAGAAACTTAAATCCCATATGGCACCTTGCAATATGAGAGCACAGTTTCCTTCTCACTGATCAGCATGCATAAACGCATTCGACAAATTAAACCTGAAAACTCGTTTTCGAATCCCATAAACAATTACATTCTCGTCAAGATTCAGCTGCAAATGCACCCTTTTTCGACATTTAGAAAAAGAAAATTCCCATAAAGATCTGAGTTTTTCGAGTTTAGAATGATCACTTTCTCTGTCGTTTATGTTTGTTTGAAGCCAAATTAACAAGACGAAGAACATACAAATCCCAGCAGCAAAATGAGATTTTTTTTCAGTTGCCAAAGGACTGCAATAAGGTGCCATCAACATTGTGCAGTTAATGAGTCGGGTTGGCAAATATCCCCTCGACAAAGCGGGCATACCCTGAGACAACATAACAATTAACTCTGGTTATAATTCCCTCTTAATTCTTTTCTTAAGGCTGCGTTTGGTTTGAGGGATTTGGATTTGAAATGACACCTTTGAAATCCACCATAGTTATGGAGAAAATAGCTCAAAGTGAATGTCGAGTGATTTGAAATCCTTTATAACTTGAATACATCCAAACAAACAAATCCATGACGAATTTGAAAGCTATTAGATTTCAGATATATAATAAAAATTCACATGCACTTTCTTGGATAAGTTTTAATTCCTTTCGATTCCAAATCCTTAAGTAACCATTTTGAGGTTTTTTCCCCAATCCTTATGACAAATTTGATATACATTCAGTATTGGAGTCATTTTAGCTCCAAAATCCTCAAATTTAAAACCAAACGCGTCGCAACGTAATGATTAACTGGTGAGAATCGAAAAACATCAAATAGCACCATATGGTCAAAAAAACACCTGTGAGTTTCTTTGAGCCATTTATCAACACATGCCCTATGGAATTCATGATGACAAGGTAGTTTCCGTATGCTATCTCCATCGTCATACTCAACAAGGCATATGTAACATCTGATGAGACTCATACAATTGAACTTTTGTGAGAATAAATTGAATAACAAGAGAAATAAAAACATATACTTGATTATGAACTGAACCCATTTTCCATTGTACTGAATAAAGTGTAAATGAAGTTTAAAAACTCACTGTGCAGTGTCGTCATTTGGTCTCTTTTTCAATTTACTAAATATCTTCAAAGGCAGTGAGTCCACTGCTTCATTAGGTGCCGGAACAGATCCAATGGAAGATAGAGTTGGCGGAGGGGATAAAACAACAGATTGCTGGTGAATTTCATCCAAAACCTAATTAAAAGATTCACCTCATTGTAGTAAAGCAAAAGACATATATAACATATACGTTTAAAAGGGGTGGCAATTGGGTTGACTGGGTTGGGTCCATTTAGGCTGGGCTTAACATGGGTAGGGTCTAATTGGGTCCAATGTCAAAAAATATGCATTATAGTTGGACCAAATAAGGACCCAGAATGGATCCAATAAGGACCCATTATGAATCAAAGTGATGTAAGGGGTTGTTGTAGAGTGTAAAACGTAGATTATTGACTTAAAGTGAAGAATATGTTGGACCCAATTTAGACCCAAATCGGACCCAGATCGGGCCCAATTTAAAATCCAACTGGACCCAAATATTATTAAAAGCAACCCAATTAGAACTATAATGCTAAGTAGGACCCAACCCATTCAAAACTTAGTTAAGTTTGGGTTCAAATATATGTATGGACCCAAATTGCCACCCCTAGTTTAAATGATGACTTCATCATATATCTTGTTATACATGGATGATGGATCAGTAACAATACCTCAAATAAAGCTTCGGCTAACATGACTATTCTCGATATGCTAGCCCTGGCATTAGGATCGTTATTTGAATTAGCCTCTCGAGCACCACGCCGACAAGTGCAATGACCTCCTCGATGCTGACCAGATAAAATGCAAGCCCTTTCAGGACCAGAAAGGTTCTCAAAACGGTTTCCCAGTCGCTGAAGTGCACGCACCTAACATTCAAGTAGTAAATGTTATACACAGAAGATATATATATATATATATGTGTGTGTGTGTGTGTCTAATAATATGAAGATGTTCATGAGAACATGGGAAGTAAGATCATAAGCACAAAATCAAACACCATTGAGAAAATTATAATTTATCACAACAAAGCCGAAAATTTCTTTGGCATACACACATGAAAATTTAAGACGAAACATCAATAGGGGTGACAATTTGGGTCCATCCATATATTTGGACCCAAACCAAACTAAGGTTTCAATGGGTTGGATCCTAACATTTAGCATTTTAGTTCTAATTGGGTTGGCTTTTAATAATATTTGGGTCCAATTGGGTCTTAAATTGGGCCCGATTTGGGTCTAAATTGGGTCCAACCTATTCTCCACTTTGAGTCAATAACCTACATTTTACACTCTACAACAACCCTTACACCACTTTGATTCATAATGGGTCCATTTTGGGTCCTTATTGGGTCCTTGTTGGTCCAACTATAATGCATATTTTTCTACACTGGACACAATTGGACCCGACCCAAACCCAACCCATTCAACCCAATTGCCACCCCTAATCACTGGTATCTATTAAACAGAACTTACTCTTTAGAATATCTGCATTCTATAAAGCATATAAAGACTTTTTTAGAGAGGAATTTTAAACATACCTCAGATCTTATTCTTCTTCGCCGTTCAAAGAAATTCGATCTATGCATCAAGAGATCACGATACCTTGTCTCTCTAGCTCGTGGGGTTTCATATACATGATCTTGACTACCATTAAAAGGATCAGCAAAACCCGAAGACACATTATCAGACGAAACTGGCTCACTGAAGTTATTCACAGATGTTGTTCCCGTTTCTCCATGGCCATTGATTTGACGAGTATGTCTCACTTCACTGTCTTCTTGAAAACGATATAAATCCAAATCAGCAGCATGTGTTCTTCGAAGAACTCTATCACGAAGCCTACCAACACTTAAAGTTCTACTAAATCGAACATTTCGTTCTACATTTCTGTTATTCATCATGACATTGTGGGCAGAGTTTAATTCTTGATTATCTTGAAAATTATAGGACAAATCGGGATCGTCCCGCGTTCTTGGAGATCTATTGGTGAAGCAAGCGGGAAAAAAATCACAGCCTCGTGTATTGACATTTCTACCACTTGAGGGACCCACACATTGTTCGTCCTCGTTCGAAATTGTGAAGCTTCTGGAAGATTGTACAGAGCCCAAACTGTTTGCTTGGTTTAGACGGGAGCTCGATTCAGCCCACTCATGGAGATCAATGCCTGAGGTTATCTGCTCAGCCTTATTTGTACTATAACATTCATCTGAAACAGTCTTGCCATTTCTTTCACTTGGGCTATGGGACACCTAAAACAGTATCAAGATGATGCTACTTTAGGGTAAAGAAAATGGAAGAGAATTGGTTTTAGGCGAAAATAGAAGATTCATAGTGCAATGTGTGTGATTGAAAACATAAAAACAACGTTTACGAAAAAGTTAAAAACATGCTTTTGACTCACATCAGTTATATAAGGGTGTATTTAAATCTAGTGATTTGGATTTGAGGAAGGGATTTGGAGGAAGGATTTCAAATGAATCTAAAATGGAGTAATTTGAAATCCACCATAGTCGTGGAGAAAATAGGTCAAAATGAAATGACAAGGGATTTGAAATCCATCGTAACATGAATTCATTCAAACAAACTTAAATAGATTTATCGATGAATTTGAAATCCATAGTTTCAAATCCTTCAATCCAAACACACCATAAAGTTATAGTTCACAAATTGAAGCCATTCCATATATGTCCAGTTTTTCAATTTTTCACTCTACATTGCTAAATGTAAGTTAAACGAAACATCCGCATACGAAAAAGCATCGCTTATGTACATTGTACAAGAGGTGTGCCCCAGATCCCTACCTCAGTCAACTTCACTACATTCAATTTCCCGAAAATTGCGATATTTATTGCAACCCTTTGCTTAATTCCACAACAATTAAAAACATATAAAATCAAACAATAATTCAACCTTAAATAAAAAGATAACATAACTACTAACATTATACACCACGAATAACGCATCAATGCAACAATCCTTCAATACACCACAATTTCACATAAACAAACACATAAAAATCGAATCTTTGTACCTTCACAAAATAAAACAACAGAAATCAATGCCAAACAAGTAAAAACACACAATGTGGAATAATAAAGCACTACCTGAGGATCATCATTATCATTATCAGAGCGATGAGATCGGAGACAAGAAGATTTCAAAATCCTGCTTCTTCTAGATCGGCTCCTGCGTACAATAGCAGCTCCAGATGATGATGATGATGATGGCGCATTGTGCTTGCTACTGCTCAAACCCATCTTAGTTTAACTTCTATCCCAACATTGATTCAAATAATTGGCATTAATTTGAAGGAAGATCTGCTATTAATATATACTGATTAATCATGTTACAATGTTCAGATCCAGAGATTGATGTTTGTTAATTATTGCATTGTGATGCTTACTGTACTAGCTCTAGGGTGGGGGTGGGTGGATGGGGTGGGTTGGGGTGGTATGTGTCAGTATTTGGGGAGATTCAAAATTGGGACTTTGACAGGACTCCATGTCTGAAAATCTGAATATGTAGGAAATTGAGCTGGTGAAATTGGGTCAAAAAGAAATGGGCTTTTTATAAATGGTATTGGGTCAGAAAGCCCAAACTCCAGTTCGGCCTGGTTAGCCCTGTATATTTTATATGATAATAATTTTAGAAAGTTAGAAAATAATCTTGAAGAAATATGATTTATGGGATAATGTGAAGAGGATAGCAATATGACTTGAGTGTTAGAAAAAAATAGAAATTGAAAATATTTGCTCGAATATTTTTTTTTGTTATTTTATAAATGAATGGGATATCTGATCCGATAAAACAAGTTTATAGTCTTTTTTTTTTTGGATGACGAGGGAAACTCACAGCCGCTACTGCGCACTGGGTAAATCCGCTCTTGTGTAATTGCCTGCAAACCACACAGTAGAGAAGGCAAATAGGCATTCCGTCATCAGAATTCGAACCCGTGACCTAGGCCACAACATTCAGATGCCTTTACCAACTCTATCGGGGGTTGCCCCCTAGGTTTTTTTTTTTAATTCTTACATATATAGTCAATTATGCCATAGTGATCCCTAACTAATCCTTAGTGTTAAGTTACTCAATTTGAAACTTAAGTCAAAATGGGTGAAACAATTTGTTGAAATTAGTTATCTTACGTGAAAAACAAATTGTATGAGCTATTATATAATTGGATGTTGTGCTTGTTAATTTACAATATATATATATATAGTTAGCCCCCAGACTTTAAAAATGTGCATTTAACCCCTAGTCACATGCACTACTATTAAAATTGTAATATCAAGAAATTAGTATATAACATCCATTATATTCACCAAAATAAGAATTTGATAGTAATATAAACGATAAATACACATTTGATAAAGATCAGGATCAAAGCGCACATGCTTGAAAGTCTCTTTAGAAAAACATCAATAGGATTTTCATAAAATGTTCCTTTCGATTACTTTGTATCGTGTCACGGGAAAGGCAATAGGATTGGCAATGTGGATAGATTACTAGAACCTGAACCTGTTCAATTGAAAATTTACTTGACCCGAACTAGTAGGATCTAAGACTCGGACTTAAGACGTTAGGTAGTCCCGGTCTGGGTCGGGTTCGTGTCTAATTTTTATCTGTGAGTATTTTATGCAAAAAGTGTTGGGAAAAATTTGGAGCGTAACGGACGGTGTTTATGAAGATGCAAAATGTAAACGTCGAGGCACGAATTTAGACTCGCTTTCCTTAAGACAATATTGCCCTGCTCCTGGTGGTTACGGAATACGGAAATTGTCTCTCAAGATACAATGACGACGTCTCGGCAACAGTACCAATACAAATTCCCGAGTCTAGCGAACACAATATTGTTCCAAACTTTCTCTATGGACTCGTATGATTTAAATGTATCTCTAGACATTTAATATGCAAAACTTATTCTTAAAGTATTAATTTAATATTTAAGAATATTCAAATTACTCAAATTAGTACTAAAGAGTTCTTAAAATAATAATTAATAACTTCAAGAATATTTTTAATGCTCAACTTAGCATTTAATATTCGTTCACATTCTTAAAATATTAAAAATAATATTTAAGAAACAAAATAATTCTCAAAATACTCATATTAGTATTTAGGAGAAGAAGAGAGAAGAGAAAATGATTTTGGTGTAAATAATTCCATAAATGGAGGGCCTATATATAGATAATGAAAAGTTTTGGGTCAAAAGTTGCAACTTTTCGTACTTTGCAGGAGGGCCCAAAAGTAGACATGCCCAAGTTGGAATCGGACCCGTGGAACCGAACCGGTTCAAATCGTGGTCAACGGTTCCGAAACCGTGGACCACGGTTTCCAGTTCGGTTCCAGGAACCGTAACCGTTAGAACCGCCGGTTCGAACGGTCATTTTATTTTATTTTTGATTTTTTTAAAAAAAATTCAAATTCGATGGTTGAGATTAAGTGTCCGTTTGAAATTAATGGTTGAGAATTGAGATCAAGTGTCCGTTAAAAAACTGCTATATTTTCAAATTTTATGTTATTTACAATTTTACCCCAAAAATCACCTATAAATAATCCTTCAACATTAACATTTTTTACACCAATCTCAATCTCTAAATTCTAATTCTCTATTCTTGAATTCTAGTGCTCTTGCAATTTTAGTTTGTTTGTTCAAGTTCCACTTCAATATTCAATTCCATATTTCCACTTTTACGTCAACTTTTACTTACTAAATAATATGTCGAGTGCTCGAGGATCATCGTCATCTTCCAAACTTTCCCGATTCTTCAAACGAGGATCATCTTCTTCATGCACACCCCCACCCCAACCCCCACCAACTCAATTTGATTCTAATCCTCATATCAACATCGATTTGGATGATATCAAAATTGATCTCGATGATAATGATAACGACGCTTTTGAACAATTTATGTCCGACAATCCGAACATTCCTTCTCAAGAATTCGAAAGTGGAGGTGGAGCCCCGAGTCCGACTACCGAAATGCGTGGTGGTAGAGCTCCGAGACCACCAAGGGCAAGGGAGCCAAAGAGTTCAATTTTCGTCTATCACATGTCGAGAATCGAACGTCCCCAAAAAGAGGGAATGCCGAAGACGTTTTTGGGCCAATGCAACTATTGCCAAAAAAATTACATCTAGAGGTCTGGTGGAGGATATGGTTCTTACAAGAAGCATCTCGAAGTCCACCACCCCGACAAATTGGGCATTAATCCTACACAAACTCAAATTCGAGCTACTCCCGGTGGTAGTAGCTCGCAAGGTACGGATTCCTCCCTCTTTCGTTATAATGAAGCAAACGTTCGTCGTCGTATGAAAAAATGGATTTGTGCAACACACCAGCCTTTCAACTTTGCCGATAATGACTTTTATGAAGAATTTGCAAAATTATCTCTTAACCCGCAAGCTAGAAAAATTTCACGAAGCACACTTACACGTGAAATTTCAAAAACCGTTGGTGAATTTAAAATTGTTTTAGTATCTACGTTTGCTTCATTACAACAAAAAGTTTCAATATGTGCGGATATTTGGACCGATAACTACCAAACTAATTCTTATATGGGTATTACTTCGCATTGGATCTATGATACGTGGATGATTCAAAAACGTTTAATTGCATATAAATTTTTCCCACCACCACATAATGCCGATGCAATTGCACATATAATTTTAACAATTCTTAAAGAATATAATTTGCAAAATAAACTTTTTTCAGTTTCTTTTGATAATGCTAGTGCCAATACGGCATCTTTGCCCACTTTGATTAGTGCACGTCAACCCAATTTTGGGGGAAATTTTTTTCACATTCGTTGTCTATGTCACATTCTAAATCTTTGTGTTCAAGATGGTTTATCATGTTTTAGTGAACACATCGCCCCTATTCGAAATGCAATAAAATTGATTATGCAACAACAAAATTTGTTAAGATTATGGTCAAAATTTTGCAAAACCAAAGGAATGAAAACAAAAAAATTTGTTTGCGATGTTCGTCCCTCACCGTTGGAACTCAACTTATAAAATGTTGAGTGATTCTTATGCACACAAAGAGTATTTGTGTGAATTTTTTACGCAAAACTCAACAAACAATATTCGATTGTTGCCACAATATTGGGATACTTGTGCAAACTTGATTAAACTTTTAAAAGTTTCCGAAAATGCAACAAAAGAACTTTTCGGTTGCTATTATGCCACTTCACCCCTTGTAGTTGATAATTGTGTCAAGATTGCGCTAGAATTGTATGATTACAAAGATGACCAACTTTTTGGTGGCGCTATTGAGAAAATGAAAACAAAATGGGTCAAATATTTTGATCAAATCCCGGAAATATTTTTAATTGCTAAAATATTAGATCCTCGAATGAAAGTGGATGGTTTAGTTGAATTTTTAAAAATGTATTATGATTCATTATTATTGGATTATGGTCCCGCACATATTGTCGCTAGTGTGAAAAATACTTTTTATGAATTATTTAAAGAATATAAAAATCAATATGGTAGCGAGACTAGTGAGTCTTTTTTTCCTAACTCAACTCCTTCCGAAAGTTTTACTAGCTCTAATGAAGATAGAATAGCACGTTTGTACGCAGAGCGATCCATGAAAAAGCCACGTAGCGGTAGTGGTGGCAACATATATGCCGAGATTGACCGATATTTCCACACCACCTTCGATGAGATGGATTTCGATAACTCCAACTCTCTTTTGAAGTGGTGGCATAGGAAATCCAAGGCGTTTCCGATCCTTTCAATGGCAAAGGAGATTTTTTTCATACCGGCATCAACCGTCTCCGTTGAGTCCGCTTTTAGTATCGGAGGCAACATGTTGGACGATCGAAGATCAAGATTGACGGTTCTAAATGTGGAAAATCAATGTTTGCTTGAAAATTGGACAAAGGCCGAGAAAAGACAACAAAAGGAAGACTTCGACGACAATGATTACTTCCCGTGGGATTCAAGCGGTTCCTCGGATAGAGGCAATGCTTGATTGCTTGTTGATCAAACATTGACCTTCGAAAGGTAAGCAAGGTAAGAAGAACTACGTGAGCTTTGATTCATTCACTAAGTGAATGATACGTAGGCAATTTTATTTTAAGTTAAAAATTAGTCACTAATTTTTGACTTAAAATAAAACTCAAGTCCATTTTTTTTCTTTTTTTTTTCCCAATATTCGTTGTAGAAATTGTATCGTATAAGATTTTAGCTTTAGCATTTAGGTTGGTACTTGTAGTTGTAAATTGTTATTGTAATGTAATACAAAAATTATAATTAGGATTATGAAAATTAGGATGTGATTGAATTTTAAACTTTGCATTGTTTAAATTTGTTAATAATATAAAAATTGTTTGTCTATTGTTGAATATTTTTAATGTTTGTCTTTATTTTATCCGATTTATTTGTTAAACATTGTCCAAAATAAATTCAAAAAAAAATAAAAAAGGTTCGGAACCGTGGAACCGTCCCGGAACCGTGGAACCGGGAGTCGGGAACCGGGTAACCGAAACCGTGCCCAAACGGTTCGAATACGGTTCTGGGGTTCCCGGAACCGGGAACCGGCGGTTTTGGAACCGGAACTGCGAACCGTTTGGGCATGTCTACCCAAAAGGTATGTCTTTTGGACAAACACCCCTCCATAAAAACTTTTCATTTTAGTCCCAAAAATTGCATCCTTACAAAAAGCATCAAATTAGAAATAATTTGGTGTGGACGGGTGCACCATGCACCATCCTACTATTAAAATGAGGGCTAATCACATGCATCCGGGTGCACCACCAAATTTGCAAATCAATCCAATACTTTCAGAAATTATATTTTGACCCCAAAACTTTGAATCTTAAACAATTACGTCCTTTCAAATTGGTCCCTCAATTTTTGACTTGAACATTTTAGTCCTCGAACTAATTGAATTTTCTTTCATACAACCACGGCCGTCGATTGTATGATTTGTGATCATTTAATCGTATGTGTATCAATCGATAAATTGATTACAATTATGAACAACGTTTTAAGTGACATACTTTGTTAACTAATTTCTCATTCACCCGAAATCGGATTTGAGTAATTAAATACTCCAAATTTATCTACTCGAAACGTAGAATAATTTGAGCCAAAGACATTCCGCTTTTGACATAATAAATTCACTTATATCTTTAGATAAATCGTGCTAAAATACAATTTACTCAATTAAGATTTCTAACAAAAAGTACTCAAATATACGAATATTTGCCAGAATTTTACCCTCTGAAAATACCCGTAAGTCTATACTCGAACTATACCTGAAATTTACCTGTGGACCATTACCCGACCTAGACCCAACCCATAGTTGTTAATGGTGAATGGCGCGGCGTGGCGATAAGGATCCCATGGCGCGGCGTGGCGCACGCCTTTTCGAAGAAAAAATATTATATATATAAAAAATTATATATACTAATATGCTCAATAATATGCAAGAATTTTGACAATAATGACAACCACTACTCCATTAGATAAGTCATGAATCACAAGTTTTCAAAAAAACAAACAAAAATAAAACTAGTTTATAGTATTTCAAGTTCAACGCAACAAGAAAACAAAACAATTTAACTTAAGGAATACCATACTAATCATCTAAATCTAAATCGGCTAACTTGGCCGTATTGCCCTCGTCATCTTCATCCTCCCCATCCTCCTCCCACTCATCCTCATGAGCCTTATCATCACCATCACCGTCGTCATCATCATCATCATCGGCACGCAACTCACCAATGATATCATCATCCTCTCCTTCATAACCATCACCATCTTCTTCATCTTCATCAACTAATTGCAATCTAGAGCGAATCGATGAAGGTGATGTTTTTTTTGCCTTCTCTTTATTCTTTGACGAAGATGCCTTTGATGACGAGGCCGAAGAGTCCTTTTTTGTTCGTGCTGAAACTCGTGGTCTAAAACCATATGCATTTTCATTCACTCCAGCTGCATCGGCAGTCATGTTCCAAGTTAAACCATCAATGGCATTGTGGACAAAATTATCCCCATCATCTTCCATTTCTCCCACTAACCACTCGTTCGAATCATCGATAACATCAAGGGTAATAGGATCTATTTGATCACGCATATCATAACGACGCAAGAGACTTCTGTTGAATTTAATAAAAACTAAGTCGTTCATGTTTTTATGAAGCAACTTGTTTCTTTTCTTAGCATGAACCTATACAAGTTAATATATAAAAAATTTAATTAGTATAAAAATATTTACTTTAATAACACAAGTTTGAAATGTAAAATTATAAATTATAATATATACTTACAAGATCAAATATACTCCAATTTCGCTCACATCCAGACGAGCTACAAGTGAGACTAAGTATTTTGATGGCAAACTTTTGCAAATTTGGGGTCGATGATCCAAAAGAGTACCACCAATCAGCTACATTTAATAAGGAATTGAAAATCCAAATGTTAAGCAATTAAACATATATAACAAATATTTTTTTTATTAATGAAATATTTTAACTTGTAAAATAAATATAAAAATTACTTATTACCCGGTAATTTCAATGCTCTTTGTCGAATAGCGATAGATGCTCCAAATAGTGATTCCGCTTTCATGTAGACCGATAGCTCCCCAACGATCTTATCTTGAGTCTTAGTATCTAGAGCTAATCTTTGGAAGCATTCATAAAACCCCTTCATAAGCTTTTCAGTTTTCTCCTCATTCGTGTTCGTATAAAAGAACTCCAGATTAAGGACATAACCGACTGCATGTAAAGGTCGGTGGAGCTGGATTTCTCATCTTCTATCGATGATCTTAAAAATATCAACATATTTTTTTTCATTTGCTCCAAAAGAGTCCTTGATTGCTGCCTTAGCCTTATCCATGGCCTCAATTGGAGGCTTTCTCTCCCCATCAACTAATCGAAGAACTTTCACTAATGGACCGATAATTTTAATTGCATAAAGAATATTTGTTCCAGAAAGAAGGCATCAAAATCATTTTAGCCGTTGTCTTACCCTTTTCTTCTTTCGCATACTTGCTCTCGGTCCATTTTTCAGAAGTAAAAAGCTTTTTCAAGTTGTTTTTTCTTCGTGAAAGCGCTTCAAAGTAAGAAAAGCCGTTGCAAATCGGGTCTTCGCCACCCTAACCATTTCTTTGTCCTTTGTGAATTCCCTCATCATACTCAACAATAGTAATCTACCGTAGATATAACCACTAACTTGAATTGCTCGTTCAATGGTCTCTTCAATAGAGGAATTTTGAAGATGTCTTCGAGCATCAAGTCTAAGCAATGACAGCACACGGCGTCCAATACAAATGTGGATACTTAGCCTCCAATAATCTTCCTGATAAACATTATAAAACATAATTAAAGAATATTAATATATAATAATTTATTTATTTTAATTTATAAAATTATATAAAAAAACTCACCTGCTAAAACATTTGAACTCGCGCTATCGGTGACTATTTGAACCACATCTTTCTCCCCAACTTTTTGCACAATTCTATCTAGCAAGATGTATATATATTCACCTGAGGGAGATACACTTGATCCATCAATTGATTCTATGAATCTGCTTCCTTTCGCTGTATTCACGAGGAAGTTGATCAATGACCTCCCTTTTTGTCTGACCAACTGTCCGCCATAATTGTGCAACCATATTTGGCTTGCTCTTCCTCGTGACTTTTCAAGAGACTTTGTGTGTGCTCTTTTTCCTTCTTCAAACATATCACTCTCAACTCATGGTATGTCGGAGGCTTCATATCAGGTCCAAATTGACCAAAAGCTTGAACCCAAGGAGCAAAACTATCGTAGTTCACAATGTTAAATGGCATGGCGGTATCATAAACCCATCTAGCGAACAATTGCAAAGCATAATCTCTCATTTCCTTCCTGCTAGTATTATATGAAGGAGCGCCTTTGCTATTCCTCTTTCTCTCCGTACAAATTTTCTCGGCATCTCGTCCGTAATATATATCAAAAGGACCACTTTGACTTGGAGGTTTAGGCACTTGGAATGGCAATTTAATGGACGAGTGAGTGCCCGAGACATGTTTACCACGCTCTTCTTCAGCTATATAGTCGAAATGAGGCATTGCACTTATTCGCTCTTTTACCGCCTTTTTTTCTTCATAAAAGCTTTAATCTCTTCTCGCACATGCTCCGGGCATTTATCACAGCGATTTACATTCTTAAATCCTCCGACAAAGTGTTGCTTTAGTCTCGTTATGCCTCTCTTTGCAACCATCGGACAAAATATACACTTTATATTGTTGTATTTTTCGGATCAGACAACTCCCCATATTGCCATGCTGGATCCTTTCGGCTTGAGCTTGAGCTTGACATTCTACAAATTTCAACGGTAAACAAGGCTTTAACACAATCCAAATAATAAAATACATTTTTTACTATTTTCATAACTTTCTGCATATATGCAAGTGTTCAGAGACAGAAAGTTGTGTATATCCATAACTTAATACTCACTATCTATGAACACTATTTTCATCTTTTGAATAGAATAATATATCATTGTCAAAATGGAAAATTATTCATCATCCATAACTTGAAATATTTATAGTTTTATACTAAAATATATTTTATAGTTTCAACTCAAAAATTACAAATATTCATAGAATCATAGTTCCATACATATATATATGCTATATATATACATATATAATTATATATATGATTTTTAGGTTGTAATTTGGAAAGATAATGATATTTTAGGGTTTAGGGTTTTTATTTTTGAACATACAAATATTCTGGAAGGACGGCGACAGCGAACGGCAAACGACGATGGTGACGGCGGACGGCGGACGGCGACCAGTTGATGGGTTACGTAAGCTCAGCACCGTACTCCCGTAAGTTGTGCAACAGTTCTATTGGAGTTGGGAGAGTTAGATACGTGGATAAATTTGGTGTATAGCCTTGAAAGTTGCACTCATTTAACATATAGCCTTCAAATAAATAAAATACTATGCTTTATTTATTTTACCCAATTTTATGGTGAAAGGACAAAAGTGCCCTTTTAAAAAATATCTTACATTACAAAAGAGAAATTAAAAAAATAAAAAATCAGAGAAACCAAAGGAGAAGGGGAGAAAGGGCTTAAAAACATAAGATGTTATAAACTCCAAAACTGGACTCTTGGAATTTTTAAAATTGTTCACTAAATTCTTGCAAAAACTTTCCAATCAAGAGTCTCGTATATGCAAAGAAAAATTGAAGATAGTTAACCTCAAAAGTTTGAGAAACAACTCCAAAATTGGGACTTTCATCTCAAATCTCATATTTTTATATAAACTTTGTTGTTTAAAGATTAGGTTTCATTTTTAAGAATATTAACATAAGATATTATCAAAAATGTGTTATTTTGACTTTTTTTAACTCAAAAATCGTAAAATTTCATGGGGAAGACGATGAACAGTATTAGCAGACCGGTGTTTAGGTTAACCATTCTACCCAGTCGGTCCAATCGGACTTTTACAGTCTCTGGACGGACATACCGGTCAGATCGGTAGACCAATCTTCCCAGTCTGCCCCTAATTTTCTTAGTTTTTCCAATTGGCTCATATATATATTTTTTTTCTTGAAAGAAAATGTTTGAGATTCCTTATATTGCTGATATGATGTTGAATGAAATAAAATAGAGGATAAACCGTATATCCTAAAAGACTTAAAACACTTGCAATAAAATGCCGACTAGGACGATTGGTATACCAGTATGACTGGTCGGCCAATACAGATAAAAAAAAGTCACAAGAAATGTCCGACTGGGAAGACCGGTATTCCAGTTGTCCCAGTGGCTAACCCCTAAACTCTAAAAGACTTAAAACACTTGCAATAAAATGCCGACTAGGACGATTGGTATACCAGTATGATCGGTCGGCCAATATATAATAAAAAAATATCACAATAAATTTCCGACTGGGACGACCTGTATTCCAGTCCTCCCACTCGGCCAATGCAGAGACTCAAAACACTTGCAATAAAAATCCGACTAGAAAAAGTGGTATATTGGTCTGATCGGTCGGCTGGTACAGGAAAAAACATGATTATTAAATTTCAATATGTATTACTTTATTAATAACATTTATTATGATAAATAACAAATTAAGTTTTTTTTAAAGAAACAATATGATTGATTACTTTTCAAATAACAACTTGTTTTAGGTTTTATGGTTTACGGTATAAGGGTATAGGGTATAGAGTTAATATTAATTCATAATAACAATGTAACTGAAGATTACACACACTTAGCTTGATTCTGAATGATACATTGAAAATTCAATTAGTCCCCTTGTAGTAGTAGATTGATTACGTTATATTCAAGAAATTTTTGGTACTCTTAATTTAACATCTATACTTCTTTTATGTATTTATAAGAAACTTAATTTGTTCTTTGTTACAATATACTAATTGGTCTTCAATGCATTGGCATGACTAGTAGTTATATAGAAGATTAACAATAAAGTTGTAAGAATATATATATATATATATATATATATTACTCCATAACTTATTTATTATAATTATTACACAATTGGTCATAACGGTTTAACAATCTTCTCAGTCGTTAGATTGAATCTGGTCCATTAGTCAGTCCTGTTGATAATTTGTTTAAATGTTTTTTAGTCTTTGAATCAGTCGACTGGGGAGACTAATATGCCGATTGGTCTGATCGAAACTTTATTGCAAGGATTTTGGTCTCTACATCGACCGACCGAGTTAGATTGGTCTACCAGTCAATCCAGTTGGTAATTTGTTAAATAATCTTTTAGTCTGTGAATCAGCCGACTAGGGAGACTGATATGACGATCGGCATTATCAAAAATTTATTTCAAGAATTTCGATCTCTACATCGACCGACCAAGTTACACTGGTCTACCAATCACTCCAGTCGACAATTTCAAAAATTCATTTGTCATTTCATGTCTCAAGCAGTGTTTTGAAACTCGGACCGGGAACCGGGCTTAAAAACGGTCTGAATTGAATGTCAAAACTGTTTTTGGTCAAAAACCGTCCTTTTTGGTCAAGAACCGTTGAAATCGGCGTTTCAAACGTCGAACCGTTCGGACCGGTCATGGGTCAACCGCTCGAACCACTTGAACAATCTGTTGTTGCTCTTGTTTGAAATCCCTATATTTCTGCAAATTAAAAGAAGAAATTGTAGTTAAAGGTTGCTCCTTGAAATAGAACATAAGACGAAATGGATTGTAGCTAAATAAAAGATTAAAGGACATAAAAGAAAAGGAAACAAAAAATGAGATCAGAAAATGAGAACAAGAAGTTGAAGAAGAAGAGAGGTGAGGCGTTTGCTGTAACTAGGGTTTTGGAATCAATGTAGGCTTTTTGTCTTTATATATTCTTTTAAATATATTTGTATATTTGTTTTATAGGTTTTATAGTATTATGAGATAGGGCCTATAATGATTTGATTTGTATTTATATAATTTAAAATATATGATATATATAATCATTACTAATTTATTATACTTTTAATATAATATATTTATCGTATAATTATGACGTTATTGGTTCAACCGGGGTTGGCCCAACGGTTGAACCAGTAACTCGTGACCCGGTCATTTTTTCGGTTCATTGAACGGGCTGGGTTTGAAAACATTGGTCTCAAGTTCCTCATTCTTGATCAATTCGACATATAAAATGCTTCTACATTTTGATGTATTACAACGATTCAAAAAATAACACTTAGCTTCAAAATCATTTATGATATGTATCGGACTTGTGACGTTATGAAACAAAGGAATATAACTCAATTTTATTTCGTAGTTATCCGATCCATCTGATTTTTTTTTTTGCATATACGATCATGATGCTCTGAAAGTTTTATCTTGTTTGGGTCATCTAGTATTAATATGCTTATCATTTGATCATTTTTTATAATCACTTATCCTCTCTTTTGTTCCATTCACCTTTGTATCGGTAATATAGAGGATCTCAAATATTTTCCTATCAGAAAAAAAAGAAATACATATGAGCCAACTGAATAAACCGGGAAAACTGGGGCAGTCGGACGTGTCAGACTAGAAATATTGGTATACCGATCTGACCAGTCTGTCCAGAAACTGTAAATGTCCGATTGGACCGACTAGGTAGACCGGTTAACCTGAACACCGGTCTGCTTATACTGTTCATTGTCTTCCTCACAAAAATTTTAGGATTTTTAAATGTAAAAGTCAAAAGAACACATTCTTGATAATATCTTATATTAATAATCTTAAACATGAAACCTAATCTTTAAACAACAAAGTTTATATAAAAATATGAGATTTGAGATGAAAGTAACATTGGAGCTAATCTCTCAAACTCTTGAGGTACTATCTTCAATTTTCTTCCCATGAGTGTTGGAAATCCAAGGCACATTGAATGATGGTTGGAATTTAAAATGAGTTTGTTAATGATCAATGAAAATGTAAGAGAATTGAATATAATTTGAAGAATATTGATTTGGGTTTTTTGTGGAATATAATTTGTTTTAAATTTTAAATTTTATTTTTTATTCAAAAGGGTTCTTCTACCTATTTTATTTTATATTTTTTTTATTCAAAAGGGTATTTTGGGCAATTTCACTTTTTTATTTAGTAAGAAGGCTATGCCATTTAAATATATCAAAATGAAGGCTAGTTTTAAAACAAAATGTCAATTTAAGGCTATTTGGCTAAATGCCTCGAGATACGTTTTGATTTTTTCATTAGAATGCAATTTGATTTTTTAACCTTTTTTTGATTGGGTAATACTAGGGGTGGCAAATGGGTGGATCGGATCAGATTTGGGTTGGGTCCAATTGGGTTTGTAAAAAAAAAAAGTTGGAACCAACAAGAAACCAAAATGTCTTTTCAATATGAATTGGGTCCTTATTGGTTTTAATTGGTTCCAAATGGTTCTTATACAAAGATCCATTTAGGAACCATAAAGGATCCAAAATAGGAGGTTGGTGACTTATGGATCCAACACAATGCAAACATTTGTATACTAATCACTAATCTTTTTTTCTTGTTCACCAACTAATCCAATATAATGCAAACAATTTTTTTTTCTTGTTCACTAACTAACTTATTACATTATATTTTTATAATTTCCTTATAAAAATTCCAATCATATTATACTAATGTAATAATTTATATGTAAAATATATTATTAACTAATGTATTTTAATTTATAACGAAAAAATTAATGTAGAGAAATTAAAGATATAATTTTTTTTTTCGGTTTCAAAAATTAAAAATATAATTTTTTTTTTCAGTTACAAAAATTAAAGATATATTAATTGATATTAAGTTATAATTTATGTTACTATTTGAAAGTTAGTCGGTTCAGAATAGAGGTGTAAACGAGCCGAGCTTGACATTTTTTTCGAACTCGTCGAGCCCAAAATTTTTGAGCTCGGACTCGAGCTCGTCGAGCCCAAAATCGAGCTCGTGAGCATGGATTCGAGCCGAGCCCAAAATTTTCGAGCTCGGACTCGAGCTCGTGAGCATGGGTTCGAGCCGAGCTCAAGCTCGCGAGCTCGAGCCCGAACTCGAGTCGAGCCAAAAAAATTTGAGCTCGAACTCGAGCTCGTGAGCATGGGTTCGAGCTCGAGCCGAGCCCAAGCTCGCGAGCTCGAGCTTGAACACGAGCCGAGCCCAAAATTTTCGAGCTCGGACTCGAGCTCGCGAGCATGGGTTCGAGCTCGAGCCGAGCCCAAGCTCGCGAGCTCGAGTCCGTACTCGAGTCGAGCCAAATATTTTTATTTATTTTTAATTATTTAATATATATTTATTAATATAATGATAAAAATAAAATATATATTAAAAAATAAAAAAGCTCAAATGACTAAAAATAATATAAAATAATTTTTTGATCTTATTATAAAAAATTATTTAAAGTCTAAGTTCAAATGACTAAAAATAATATAAAATAATTTTTTGATCTTATTATAAAATTTTATTTAAAGTATAAGTTCAAATGACTAAAACAAGAATGAGTTTAGTTCTTAAGCAATCACATATTCTCTACAAGTGAAATTTTAAATAAAGAAAACCAATTGGGTCTAAGAAAGAAACAAGGGAGAATTGTTTCTCTCTTTTTTTAATTGGATCCATTTAGGAACCAAAATAGACCCATTATTGGAACCAGTTTGGACCCAATCAAAAACCATAAGAAACCAAAGTCTTGAAAATTCAATAAATACAAAACCAATTGGAACCATAATTCTTTTTTTTAAGATCCATCCAAACCCAAAACTAATTGGGTCGGGTTGGACCCACGGTTCCGGAACCAATTTGCCACCCCTAGGTAATACCCAATTTGCCCTCAATTTACCCCTAATATTATCCCCAATTTAATGGGCAATTTCAATTTTGACTATTTGTATGCCAATTTTGACTTTTCTTTACAATTTGTAAAATTGGATATTTCTTCACAATGGCGCGCCTGTACGGCGCTTGCCATGGCGCTCGTGGCGGGCGCCAAGTTGAAGATAGGCGCCACGCCACGCCACGTTTCATGGCGCCGAGGTGGCGCCATGGGCGCCATACGCTATGGCGAGCGCCGTGGCACGCCATTTACAACTATGACCCAACTCAAAACGTACCAGGACCGTAGGGTCTAACTTTTTTTTGACCCATCGGATATGCGATTGCGTCCAGATCAGATCCGGGTAAATACTTTTTTTTGGTACTTTGTGAGTTCAAGTTTAAATTTGGGTATTACACGTCTATTAACAGCTCTAAGTGCAACATTTACTAAGTGCAACATTTACCAAAGACGTGAGTAGTTAAAATAATATGAAAGCAAAAATGTACAACCGACCATTATTAGCGAGGGGTGTTTGCTTTTATCTCTACCATTGACTATTAACAAGTATGTTTATTGATTCGACGCTAAAAATAGAAAATAACTACAACCATGGTGCACCACAAAAACAATCCATTACTGGACGGGTCACAAAGTTTTGCAACAAAATATTCACATTATATAGTTATATATATATGCAATAAAATGAATTCGAGTTATAATATTAAAAATTAAACCATCAAATTAAAGGGTATTTACCCTAACTTTTGAAAGTGATCGGGCGTGGTTTATCAGGTAATTCATCGTTACTGGAGATTGTTAACATTCATTAGTCATTATTATTGTCTTAACTCATTCATGATGCAATAATATTATGATAAAAGAATATCTTTAAATGATGAGGAATTTAACATTTTTTTTTTAAAAAAAATGAAAGAATGAGTTACTGGTCCTAATGATATTTTGAATGTAATTTATGAAATTGCAAAATCTATAAATAAAGACTTTGTTTACACTCATGTAAATAAAATGTTCATCGAAATTATTCACTGGCAATATATATCTCAAGATGATGTTTTACTCTGTCACATTATTTTGTTTCATTGATTTTTTTTTTTTTTTTGAATTTATGAGTAGTAAGAGTTTTTTATATTATTTGAAGGGTAAATAATATTTCGTACCTCCAAATTATTCAAATTGCTTTGACATTGTGAATTAACTATCAAACAAAACAAAACGATCCATCAAATTAACTTACAACAAAAGCCATAAAAATCAAATTGAACGATCATTTTGTTACATTGATAATTCATAGATAAAAATGTGACAAGATGAATGATTTTGAACATGCAAAGTGTATTATATAGGGCTAACACTGGGTGGGTCGTACCATAGACCCAATCATATATCTAAATCAAAAATTGAAATCAAAGAGTTGGTTGTCTTTCTTAGAATATTCTTTTCCTATATTTTTTGCTTATATCAATTTATTTTCTCTACTTTTTCGAATTTTATATTCAATGTTTTTTTTAATTAATGTATTTGATATTTTCTAATGTCGTATTAATTCATTTGAATTTTTTCAAAACATAGTTTATACAGTTAAGAATATCATACACAAGTAAATAATTTTTGGTATATTTTATTATTTTATAAAATTTTAAACCGTGAATACGATAATTGAACAAAAAGAGCCCAAAATGAAGAAAAAAAGAATTGGGTCCAGTCTGATCGAAAATCATTGGGTCAAAACCAAGACCTAACCCACATAATTGAATTTGCGAAATAGATGTAATTCTAGATGCAATGTGAATATCATTATTGAGTTTGAACTTATAAGTGGTATATCTTAACTAAATTGATAACCAAGAAAATGACCATATCATATAATTCATTCATTTATTATATTGCCAAAAGTTCTTAAATTATGAACTATTATTTTTCACCACTTTTATAATTACACTAATCATATATTTTATATGTTCTTTTTTCTCATGTAAAGAATGGCATCACAAATTCAAGCCATGTCTGGTCACTTGTTATTACACCTACTATTTGGTGCACTTATTATGATGAGCACTCAAGTCCATTGTCAAAACAATGATATTATCAATGTTACATTTATCAAGAATGCAGTGCAAAAAGGAGCAGGTATGATTGTATTTTATTAAAAAAAATTGATTATTTTATTGTAAATAAATTAATTATTTGCTTAATTATAATATGATTATAATGTATAAAATAATGGGTTGTTATAATATTTTTTTTTTATTTTTTTTGCAGTTTGCTTGGATGGGAGTCCAGCTGCATATCACTATGCAAAAGGATTTGGAGATGGGATTTATAATTGGATAATTTATCTTGCTGTAAGTTATACATTCTTATTTTATTTTTTTTCAATAATTATAATAAATAGTATGTGTGAATTTTGTATCAATTTAAGAAAAATAATTTATGCATTTTTTGCATATTGAAGACGGAATTAAATTCTCCAAAATTGAATCGGCTGTGACCCTTTTTACTTTTCGAATTTTCAAATTTAAAGAAAAATAATCTCCATGACATTTATAACTCAGTGGAATAATATCAGAATTTTCTATGTGAATTTTTACGTAACTTTAACCATTTTAGTTCAAATAAAGTGAAATTTTTTAGTCCTATATACAGTTGGAAATATCAATTTCGGTGATATCCTACAACAAACGTTAATTTTTCTCTATAGTTTAAAATGAGTTGATCACGTGATCGACAGATACCACTTTTCTTCATTTGATCTTTTAGTGAAATTTATTTTTAAATGCCTTGATTACAAGAATTTTAACAATATTGCCAAATTCATTTATTTGATTTATATGTATATATATATATATTTTATATTGAGAAGAATTTAAAATGTGGATTTTAGGGGGGTGGATGGTGTCCCTCAAAAGAAGGGTGCACTCTCACAGCTTACAATTTTGGGACATCTAAAAATTTAAATGCAACCAAATTTGGAGGAATACTCGAACCAAACAAAACCACTAATCCAGGTAATAAAAGTGTTCCATAAAACTCTTATTGCTTATAATAAGATGTTTTTGTGATTTTTTTAAATTCTATATCTATTTCAAGTTTTTCGACTTTTTTTTAAGGAACTTATAAGCTCTTGAGATTATAATTTGTTTTACCAAAAACTTCTACCCTTTTGTTTGTTTTCAAATTCACATTTGATATCATTGTAATTCGTTCAAATCATTTTTAGTGTCATAGAAAAATTTTAGCAACAACTTGATCCTATTGGAGTCAAAATGTGACAGTTTTGGTCACGTCTCACAAAAAATACTTGCGTAAAACACGCGTTCTGCTAGTTAACTGTCTCAGAATTCAAATGATCCACAGTTATGAGAAAGAAGTTATTCTATTTTAAAATGTGACAGTTTTGGTCACATTTCACAAGAAATACTTGCGTCTCTGTTAGTTAACTGTCTCAAAATTCAAATCATCCACATTTATGAAAAAAGTGATTCTATTTTAACCCTTTCTTGGGTATTCCCATCCAAAAACATACCCATATGACTAAGTGTCACATTTTGAATAAGATCACAAAAATTATAAATTTAAAAGAACTTTGTACGAATTACAATGATATCAAAAGTGAAATTTTGTCAAGTGTATAAACTCGACCAACCAATATAAAATTGAATAATAGCTCAAATGGATGGTTAAACAGACTATTCCGCGCCAATCGATCTATTAAGGAAGACATCTTGTGTTCAATTCCCATAAATACTAATTCATTTGAGTTAGCCACAAACTCAGCATTGTAACACCAACATAAGCCCAAAATTAAAATGTATATGTATATATAATTGAAATAACTTAACAATAACTAGCTATATACCTATGGATAACTATTTTGATTTCAAATAATTTCTTTCTATATGAAATTCAGAAAATAATTTATTTGCTTATTTACCCAGATTTCTACAATTGGAATAGAGTTAGGGTCCATTATTGTGATGGCTCATCATTTATGTCTGATGTTGAAGAAGTTGATCCAGTAAGAGATTATTCAATTACTTATTATTTTTCATTATAATTCTTTATTTATTATCACAATAAAATTTTAATTTATAATTCATATTATTAAATTCAGGAAACCAATATCCATCGTAGGGGTGCAAGGATTTTCAATGCTCTAATGGAGGATTTGCTAGAAAAAGGATTGAACAACTCCACCAATGTACCACTTATTTTCATTATAATTCTTGATAAAATCAAACTTACTAATTGATTTTAATAAATTTATCACAGTCTATATTTTTTAAATAAAAAACAGTAAAAAATCAGTAATATTAAAATGATGATATATAATAATTTTAGTACATGAAATCATCAGTATTTGCGTTATTATTGTGTTGTATTGGTGACATTGATAGGTCATACTCTCGGGCGCCTCGGCTGGTGGATTGGCGACGATCTTGAATTGTGATCGCTTTCGAGCACTTGTACCAAATGCTAGTCGAGTAAAATGCCTAGCGGACGCTGGTTTCTTCATTCGCGCGTAAGATTCAAGATATTTCGAAAAATTTAAAATTCGTTATCGTTATATATATATATATATATATATTCAATTTTTTTGTGATTGTGGTATGGTGTAATTTAATACAACAGAAAAGATCTCCCCGGAGCAAACGGATTTAGAGAAGGATACTATGCTAAAGTGGTTGAGTTTCATGTATATTTCTTGTCTTTAACATTTGGACTTTCTATTATCATTATTTGAGTTGAAATAAGATATTTTCACCATAACACTAAAGCAGATTTTCTATAATATTTTGGTGTGACATTTTAATATTACACATAATGGAAACTACTATATATGTCATGTAATTATTAGTGTCACATCAAAGTGTTATAGAACATCATTTGTCAAATTTATCAGACAATTAATATTACGAAATACTCATTAATGGTCATTGTTATTGCAGAAATTAGCTGGAGTTTTGCCTAAATCATGCACGTCGAATATGGATCCGCATTTGGTAAGTCGAGTTACTTGATCGTGTAACACGTTCTATGACTGTCAAATGTAGACTTCACGACTTGTGATAGGTCGACCTTGACATGTGGCTTGTTTGACATCTTTAATATTAAAGTGGACTCTGATATTAAATTTATATATATTTGACAGTGTCTTTTCACTGAAAATGTGGTTGGAGGCGTCCAAACGCCACTATTTTTATTAAACTCTGCTTTCGACAACTTTCAGGTTAGCAATTTGTCACACGATATAGATAATATTCCTCAATATTTTTGGATTTTTTTCATTCAGATCGTTATATTAATGACTGCATCGAATTTAACTAATTGATCCAAATTCGATATAAATTGAGACCTCAGCCTGCAGATAGACCAGGCTGGGAAAATTGTACTGACCATCTAGAACTTTGCACGCCTGGACAAGTACAGACAATAAAAGGTATTAATTTTTTTTATTATGATTATTATTTCAATATTTTATTATAAATATTAATTAAAATCTAACTTTTCTTTAATTTTTAGATTTTGAGACAACATTTCACGAAGCATTGAAAAATATTGGAGACAATAAATCAAGAGGATTGTTTATCAATTCTTGCTACTTGCATGACTTCATCTATTCAACTAATGTGTGGTATGGGGATGGATCACTTACATTGGGAAATATGGTTAGCTTTTTACATTTTCGATTTTTCTTCAGTATAATTTATGAAGGAGACGTATACGTTTTCGTAATGTAGCTTAGTCCAAGTTTAAATTTGATCTCATTCATTATGAATTTCTCATATTTGGTCCAGTAACTTTCAAAATGCCTCACATTTAGTTTTGCTGTCCAAGCGTCCATTAGTCAACACTTTCACCAAACTTTTTTTAGAGATTTTATGCATAAGAAAAACGTAATATTGAGTAAAAATATCATAATATTGAATATAATTCTATTCACTTATGAATTCTTCCAAAAAAAAAAAAATCAATGAAAGTGTTGATTAATGTAGTTGATTGCGAGATATTTTACGGTAGGCATTAAATGTATGGTATTTTGAAAGTTTTGAAACTAAATATGAAAATCTGGTTATGCATATGACTTAAAATGGATTCTGGAGTAATACGAAATGAAAAATGCAATTTTCTTAATTTCTTAGTAAGCTTGTGTCGAATAATTATTCGCCAATCGTCATTAAATAAATGTACATTATTATAGTTCGTGTAGACTTAATTTTAATGGGATTTTGATACATGGTTTTAATTTGCAGACCATTGCGAGGGCCATCAGTGATTGGTACTTTGATCGGAGTTCGATTCAATTGATTGATACTACCAATAAATTTCCAATAAAGTGTACCCCCACTTGGAATTAGCAACGAAAATATATACATTCCTGTGGATCAGCCAATGAAAATCACTGCTTGTAACATCGTATAACGACTCATGTATTCAATAAATTCACCAATATGGCAGTACTATTTATATTTGGAAAATAAAATTACTTTTCTATGATGAACAATTGTATTTATTGATTTCTTTACTATATGTAATATGACTTGTATAAAATGGAATATTATATATAACAAAAATCGTTATAGATGTCTGAAAACTTTAATACTAATATAGGATGTGTTTGGAAACACTTTCCAAATGGACTTTTGTGTGTTTGGTAAATAGTTTTAAAAGCACTTTTGAATAAGTGAAGGTTTGGAAAAGTTTATTTTCAAGAAGTGTGAATTAGTGACTTTTTCACTATGGGGTTTCCCACTTTTATTATTATGGTTAGTGGAATTTGTTATTTTACAAATTTACCCTCTATTTACCTATTTAAAAGGAACCCTCATTGTGAACGTGACAATTCTCACATACCTCAAATACCACCCTCACTTTACATGTGTAATATATTTTTAATTATGTATTTTAATAATATACAATTATTAAAATTTGTAATGATATATTTATTGGTAATGATATATTTAATAATTTATTTATTTACAATGATATATTTAATAATATACTCGAAATTGAGAATAATATATTTATTATTATTAAAATTAGTCCAAATTTCAGCTAGCACTTTTTATTAAGAGGTCGAGCTTCAACTCATAATTTCCATGATATTAATATGATTATTCATAGTTATTAGCTTTTACAATATAAGTCGGCTTGAAAATGTGAAATCTAGAATTATTTTTTGATAATATCAGTATATTTATTAATAAAATGTATCAAATGACACTATGGTTGCAAATATTGATAAGGGCAATATTGTAAAAAATAGTTAATTAAGCACTTTTGAGCTAGTTTGCCAAACACATTCTTGTATAAGAAAATGGACTTTTGGTTCTAAAACACTTTTTGAAAAATGTGTTTATCAAACACTTAGGCTCCGTTTATTTGTCAAGGGAATGTAATCAAAATAGGGAATATGATTCCCAAAAATCAAATAATAGGCTCCGTTTATTTGTCAAGGGAATGTAATCAAAATAGGGAATATGATTCCCAAAAATCAAATAATCTGTTTGGTATTTTTTTATTTAATACTATGGAATGCAATCTAATTCCCAAAATGTGGGAATTATCCTCTCAAATAAGAGAATCACAATACCTTATTTTATTGAGGTATTGTGATTCCCATATTCAAGGTAATCCTAAATACAATACTTTAATGACCTTACTAACCCTATATCAAATATAATACAAAATCAACAAAAATAAATATTTTTTATGCATTTCATTTAAGTTATTATTATTAAGAAATAGTTTCGTATTTTTAATTTATTTGAATATTTTTATTGTCAAAATATATCGGATTTCATTTTATTTGATATTTATTTATTGAATGAAATTGAAAAATTGTTATGTTATTTTTGTGACAGTACTTTTGAAATGGTTGTTGGTCACATATGATTAAAATATTTTATCTATTAACAATAATATGTTTCTGACTTCAAATAAATTATCAATGCATTGATATATGAAATATGTATCAATTTTTTAAAAGTCAAACAATATGTAAATAAATAATAAGCATGTTCAATTTTATTCTCATTTTTCTAAAAGAGGATAATGCAATTGAACCAAATTGATATCTTATTTATTTTTTATTATTTAACCAAATTAAATATACATGTGTATATACACTTATGTATATATATATATATATATATATATATATATATATATATATATAATATCAAATACTCTACTATGGTTGAAAATTTATAATTAGATTATACAAATATGATTTAAAATAAAGGTATTTATGTCAAAGTCTTTACTTTTAAATTCCATTCTTTATTATATGTGTTTGAACCAAACATAAAAAAAGGAAAAAATATATATATCCTTACCCAATTTTTTTGTACAAACCAAACACTATTAATGGAATCAGATTTCTAGTAATCAAATTACTAGAAATCTTATTCCCATTTCAGATTCCATTCCCTGTCAAACAAATGGAGCCTTAGTATAATGTAGAAACACTTATTTAAAAAGTCCATTTAAAAAAGTTCATTTTCTAAATGGACTTTTCAAGAAAAAGTTCTTCCAAACACATCCATAATATCTAACTGAAATATCAAGGGAAACTTAATAAAACCTCCTAAAATATATTTTGATATTAGAAAAAACCAGTTCACCAAATTTTTTTGTTCCAAGAATTCCAATTAATAAATTTATAGACGTAATTACCTTAGTCTGTTAAATTAAAACAAAATCAATGGATGTAATTTCGTGTAGAAATTTATCTATTTAAAATTTGTATTGATAATCATAAAAATATCATTTTAATCTTAAATTTTTTTAATCTTTTTTAAAAAATAAAACTTTCATTTTTAAATAATTGACCTATTAAAATAAAAAATGAATTATAAAAAACACTGCATTTATTTAATATTGAAAAATAAGTTCCATACTAAAGACTTATCAATTTGAAAATTTTAAGACGAAACAATTTTATTAAAACAATCGATTAACCAATTCTTCAATTAGTAATTTAGTACGAAAAGTGTTCATCCAAATTTTTAAAATAAAAACTTTATTGATTGAATTTGAAAGTCATGTGATTGAGTTAAATTATTAACCCCTTATAATCAATAACAACTCATATCAAAATTATGGGGCAGAGAAGATTATGGCAGAATTACATTTTTGTCACGTAATTTAAGTCAACTTCAGTTTTAGTCTATAACTTTTGAAAAGTCTCACATTTAAATCAACCATTCAAAATTTAACGACCAACTCCGTTAATTAATACTTTAATTAAATTTTTATGGAAGAATTCATATGTGGATACACTCATACGCGTATTATATTCAATATTAGAATATTGTTACTCAATATCATCTGTCTCTTATACAAAAAATCTCCCAAAAAATTGGTCAAAGTAACTAACATAACTGACCATTAGATTAAATGTTATAAGATTAAATGTAAAAAAATTATAATAAATAAAACTAAAATTTTCACTTGAGCTAAGTTACCGGGAAACAATGATCATTATAATTTTTTCGAATGAACATTAGCTATGATGCAAGGATACGGGACACAGTGCACGACACGACACTGACACAAAATTCGATATTTTAAAAATATTAAGACACGACAGGACCTCGATACTTTTGATAAAATGTGTATATATGTCATATACATATATATGTTTATTAATTTACGTTGAAATATATAAATTAGTCTTTTTATTCTAATTTAAATGACTGATTAGAAAAATAAACTATAAGAATTACTATTATAAATTATAAATTTGTATTTGATTTGTAAAGTTACATATGTTTGAAAGAAAAAAGAAATACTTCAGTTTCACATTCACAAAAAATAAGTGAAATATCATTAAGTGTCAAAATAACTCATAAATAATAGACATACCCTCTAACTGCGTCTATTCATATTTTATTTATTTTATTTTATTTAAACAAACAAATTTATTTTGATATTGGACATGGTGTCGGACGAGTGTCGTGTCCGATCAGGTGTCCGACACGACACGTTGTGATTTTTTGAAGTGTATGTGGCCGTGCATCACAGATCATTAGTCTATTCGGCCCAATTTCCACTCAATATATGAACAATTAAATACCAAATTCATTTTGGCCCAGTCCATTCAAAGCCCAATAGTTACCTGATCCAAAAGAACCCAAACCCAAGCAAAGGAATACACGTGAAATTCACGTGCCTCGTCGTTTAAAGAACATTAACAGCTCTGAAACTTGGCTAAAACAGCCAAATGCTCTTAAGGTGCTCTTTCTTGTTCCCCAAATTCAGGTACCCTTCCTTGTTTCTGTATCTAGCGATGCTAACGTTATTGCTCTATGGATATCTAAATGTAATATTTCGATTTTGGATTGTGTTTTTTAATTGTGTTCTGTACTTTGATTGTGTTCATAATCTTTGTTGCTGTAATTTCTTTTCTTCATGATTTTGTTTGAGATAAACGAGGCCAAATCCCTTAAATAGAATGCAGATGTGAAGACCCAAATGGATAGGAAAAAAAAACGAAGTAATTTGTATGTGTTTTGTAACTAAATCCCACGTCCAATGGAGATGAGGGACTTGAGGTGCCTTTTAAGGACAAACCCATGAGCCCGAAACGGCTAATTCTAGCATTGGGTACTTCACATTTATTACCTAGTTTGATTATTGAAACTCAATTATATTAATGGCTTTCCCTTGATAAGAAAATTTACATTTTCCAGTTTATTAGCCGTGTTACTACCGAGTTTACTTGAGATAATTATTTGGGATTGCAATCTTTGGTTAATTATTTGGAAAATATTGGGATTAGTTACTTTTTTGTATTGTTCGCTCGGTTGAATATTTTTGATATGCAGAGTAGCTTGTTACAGCAAGATGGCTACAGCTCCTGGACCGATATGTCGGAAATTTGTTCCAGTTGAGCAGAGTGAAGTTACGTCAATAAGTAAACCTGATGGTGTGTGTATATTACATTTTCATGAATGAAATGTGTTTTTTCTTCTCTTTCTTGTGTTAAGATTTCTTTTTTTCTTTTTTTGATTAATTTTCGTCTATACAATGTTTTGGTCGAGCTATTTCAGGCTCGAGCTCGGCTAGATTGGAAGCTCGGCTCGTTAGGCTCGACGAGCTGCAGAAAAATGAGCTCGAGCTCGTTCGGACTCGAACCGGACTCGAGCCGAGTCGAGCTTGAGCTCGAGCTCAAAAAAATAATTTAAAAAAAAAAAATTATTTTTTTAATAAAAAATATTTTTTTTGGTAAAAATATATTATTAATTTTATATTTATTCATATGTAATGAAATATAATTATAATTAATGTCAAAATATTATTATTTGAAAATACATATATTATTAAAATATATTATATAAAAATATGTGAATAAATATTTATTTTTTATATATATTAATTAAAATTTATTTTTTTATTCCAGCTCGCGAGCCGGTTCGAGAGCTGGTGAACATGCATTTTTAGGCTCGAACTTCGCTCGATTGAAAAGCTCGGTTAGATAGACTCGACTCGACCTCGAATTTTTTCGCACTCGAGTCGAGTTATTTTCGAGCCAGTTCGCCGAGCTCGTGAGCCGGCTCGACTCGTGAACACCCCTAATCAAGATGTTATTTTACTCTATGTCACATTATTTTGTTTCCCTGATTTATTTTTTATATATAATTTATGAGTAGTAGGAGTTTCTTATATTATTTGAAGGGTAAATAATATTTCGTACCTCCAAATTATTCAATTTGCGTTGACATTTTGAACTATCAAACAAAACAAGATGATCCATCAAACTAACTTACGACAAAAGCCATAAAAATCAAATTGAGCGATCATTTTGTTACGTTGATAATTCATAGGTATAAATGTGACAAGATGAATGATTCAGATCGTACAAAGTGTATTATGTCTAATGTCAATTTATTTTCCTATTTTTGGTTTATATCAATTTATTTTCTCTTGTACATTTTTGAATTTTATATTCAATGTTTTTTTAAAAAATTTAAATTCAATTATGAGTTTCAAATAAATCATTGACGCGTTAATCAATATATTAAATATTTTTTTTACTGCAATATAAATTCATTTGATTTTTCAAAATATAATTTATATAATACTACCATTAAATACAAAGAGCCCAAAAAGAAGAAAAAAAGAATTGGGTCTGATCGAAAATCATTGGGTCAAACCCAGACCCTAAACCATACAATTGAATTTGCGAAATAGATCCAATTGCGTCGTTCATTGAGCCTGTGTGTTCAGATTTAAACCCAAAATATTCGATGTGAGTCTGACCTACCCAATATCGTACCTAATTATACCCTTTATTTTACTACTTTTAACCATTGAAATGTGACAGAGAAGAAAATAGCCACATTATTTTTTGGCCATTTTCGATAACATAATTCTAGATGCAATGTAAAATATCATAATTGCGTTTGAACTTATAAGTGGTATATCTTAACGAAATTGATAACCAAGACAATGACCATATCATATAATTCATTCAATTATTTGAAAAAAATATTAAATTATGAATTACTATTTTTCACCACTTTAATAATTATACTAATCATAAATTATATATGCGTCTTTTTTTCTCATGTAAAGAATGGCATCACAAATTCAAGCCATGTCTGGTCACTTGTTATTACACCTACTGTTTGGTGCACTTATTATGATGAGTACTCAAGTCCATTGTCAAAACAATGATACTATCAATGTTACATTTATCAAGAATGCAGTGCAAAAAGGAGCAGGTATGATTGTATTTTATTAAAAAAATTGAATTTTTTATTGTAAATAAGTAATTATTTGCTTAATTATAATACGATTATAATGTATAAAATAATGGGTTGTAATAATTATTTTTATGCAGTTTGCTTGGATGGGAGTCCAGCTGCATATTACTATGCAAAGGGATTTGGAGATGGGATTAATAATTGGCTGATTTATCTTGTTGTAAGTTATACATTTTTATTCATTTTTTTCAATAATTATAATAAATAGTATGTGTGAATGTCACAATTTAAGAAAAATAATTTATGCATTTTTTGCATATTGAAGACGGAATTAAATTCTCCTGAAATTGAATCCGCTGTGATCCTTTTTACTTTTCGAATTTTCAAATTTTAAAAAAAATCATTTCACGGAGATTGTTGATGACATTTATAATAACTCAGAGGAATAATATCGGAATTTTCTATGTGAATTTGTACGTAATTAACCGTTTTAGTCCAAATAAAGTGAAATTTTTTTAGTCCTATATACAATTGAATATATCAATTTCGGTGATATCCTACAACATACGTTAATTTTTCTCTATAGTTTAAAATTCGATGATCATGTGATCGACACATACCATGTTTCTTTCGTTTAATCTTTTAGTGAAATTTATTTTTAAATTTCCACTCCTTGATTACATGAAACAATATTGCGAAATTCATTTTGTCCATATTCTTTCATTATTCTTTTTTATTTGATTTATATATATATAGAGAGATATTATATTGAGAATAATTTAAAACGTGGATTTTAGGGTGGTGGATGGTGTGCCTCAAAAGAAGGGTGCCTTCGCACAAATTACACTTATGGGACATCCAAAAAATTAACTGCAACTACATTTGGAGGAATACTCGAATCAAACAAAACCACTAATTCAGGTAATAAAAGTGTTCCATAAAACTCTTATAGCTTATAAGATGTTTTTATGATTTTTTAAGTTCTATATCTATTTCAAATTTTTTGAGTTATTTTTTAGGAACTTATAAGCTCTTGAGATTATAATTTGTTCTACCGAAAAATTCTACCCAATTCTTACGTCTTTGTAAAAGTGTATGTTTTCAAATTCACATTTGGTTTCATTGTAATTCAATCATTTTTAGTATTATATAAATTTTAGTGACAACTCGGTCACATTGGAGTTAAAATGTGACCGTTTTGGTCACGTCTGCAGAAAATACTTGCGTAAAACACGCTCTGTTAGTGAATTGTCTCAAAATTCAAATCAGATAAAAAATAATTCTATTTTACGCCTTCCTTGGGTATTCCCCCATCCAAAAATATGTCGTTATGACTCAAGTGTCACATTTTGAATAAGATCATAAAAATTATGAACATAAGTCCCGAAAATTAAAATATATGTATATATAATTGAACTAACTTAACAATAACTAGCTATCTACCTATGCACAACTATTTTGATTTAAAATAATTTCTATCTTTCTATATGAAATTCAGAGAATAATTTATTTGCTTTCAAATGCTCAGATTTCTACAATTGGAATAGAGTTAAGGTCCATTATTGTGATGGCTCATCATTTATGTCTGATGTTGAAGAAGTTGATCCAGTAAGATGTTATTCAATTACTTATTATTTTTCATTAAATTCTTTATTTATTATCATAATAAACTTTTAATTTACAATTCATATATTAAATTCAGGAAACCAATCTCCATCGTAGGGGTGCAAGGATTTTCAATGCTCTAATGGAGGATTTGCTAGAAAAAGGATTGAAGAACTCCACCAATGTACCACTTATTTTTATTATAATTCTTAATCAAAATCAAACTTACAAATTCGTATTAATAAATTTATCACGTCTATATTTTATATATAAAAAATAGTGAAAAATCGATGATGTTAAAATGATGATATAATACACGAAATCATCAATATTTATGATACTACTGTGTATTGCTGACATTATTGATAGGTTATACTCTCGGGCGGCTCGGCAGGTGGATTGGCGACGATCTTGAATTGTGATCGCTTTCGAGCACTTGTACCAAATGTTAGTCGAGTAAAATGCCTTGCGGATGCTAGTTTCTTCATTCGCGCGTAAGATTCAAAATACTTTGGGGTGTGTTTGTCAGTTTGGATTGAGTGATTTGAATTTGAATGGTGAATTTAAAGAAATGAATTCAAATTCTCTGATTTGAAATTCACCATAATTTTGTAGAAAACAGCTCAAAAAGAATGCCGGGCGATTTGAAATCCATTATAATTTGAATTCATCCAAACAAACTTAAATGGATTTCTTGATTAATTTGAAATTCATAGTTTTCAAATCCTTCAATCCAAACACACCATCGAAGAATTTGAAATTCGATAAGGGTGTGTTTGGATCGAGTGATTTGGATTTGGGGAGGGAATTTGGAGGAATGATTTGAAATGACACTAAAATTGGAGTAATTTGAAATCCACTGAGGTTGTGAAGAAAATAGCTCAAAATAAATACCAATGTATTTGAAATTCATCACAACATGAATTCATCCAAACAAGCTTAAATGTATTTGTCTATAAATTTGAAATCCACAGTTTTCAAATACTTCAATCCAAATACACCATAACATTATATATATATATATATATATATATTCAGTTTTTGTGATTGTGGTGTTGTCTGACTTAATACAACAGAAAAGATCTTCCGGGAGCGCAGGGGTTTAGAGAAGGATACTATGCTAAAGTGGTTGAGTTCCATGTATATTTCTTGTCTTTTAACATTTCGACTTTCTATTATCACTATTTGAATTAAAATGAGATATTTTCACCATAACCCTGAATTAGATTTTCTGTAATATTTTGGTGTGACATTTTAATATTACACATAATGGAAACTACTATGTCAGGTAATCATTAGTGTCACACCAAAGTGTTATAAAACGTCTTTTGTCAAATTTATTAGACAATGAATATTACGAGATACCCTGTAATGATCATGTTATTGCAGAAATTAGCCGGAGTTTTGCCTAAATCATGCACGTCGAAGATGGATCCGGGTTTGGTAAGTCGAGTTACTTGATTCTATTATCAAATGACCTGTGGCCTGTTCGACATCTTTAATATTAAAGCAGACTCTGATACTATGATTTATATATATTTGACAGTGCCTTTTCACTGAAAATGTGGTTGGAGGCGTCCAAACGCCACTCTTTATATTAAACTCTGCTTTCGACAAATTTCAGGTTAGCGATTTGTCACACGATATAGATAATATTCCTCAATATTTTTGGATTTTTTCATTCAGATCGGCATATTAATGACTTCATCGAATTTAACGAATTGATTTAGATTCAATACAAATTGAGACCTCAGCCTGCTGACAGAACAGGTTGGGAAAATTGTACTGACCATCTAGAACTTTGCACGCTTGGACAAGTACAGACAATAAAAGGTATTAATTTTATTACTATTATTATTTCAATATTTTATTATAAATATTAGTTAAAATCTAACACTATGTTTGGTTTTATTTTGGGGTCATTTTGGCCCAAAATTCTGATCAAACAATGTTTGGCCTGTTTGTTTTGACCAAAAAATAAACCCAAAATTTTGGTCCAAATTTTGAAGTTCCCATTTTCATCCACGGTCATAGTCTTTCATTACCCATCATCCTGTCAATTGTCAAATCATTTCCATTCATTCTCTCTCACTCCTCATTAAATCAACACCTTCTCTCCTAGTAAAAAGAAAAGTACATTCACTCTCTTTGAATTATGTTTATTTGTTTGTTTGTGTTATTATTATTTTTTTCTTTTTTCTTTTCTTTTTTGAAGTTTTTTTTTATGATTAAAAAAAATTATACACTTTCCTAGTTTAGACTTTTAGTCGATCTTTTATTTGATTTGGATTTAAATCATATAATTCAAAACCCCAAAAAATATGTATTATACATGTAGAATATTTTTCTAATATTATTAATATAATAAAAATAATTTATTAAATAATTATGATGTCACTTGTGTTAAATAATATTAACACATTTTTGGAGATAAAAATGTTTGAGGAGTTGCAAGAAATTAAGAACTTAATTTCATTGTTCCTCGTGGAGTTGTTCTTTCTTTTGAGAATTTGTAACTAAGTCATATTTATGATATTATAAAATACATATTATCCATATATTTATATATATAACATATGGAGTATTTCATTGTCATGGAATATATATGGAATTAATATATATGCATATATAAATTATTAATGTTTTAAATGAACATATGATATCTTTCTAGTTAGTTAAAATTTGTATTATATTGATATATAATACACATAAATATTTATAATAGAACAAACTGAAATTCCACGTATCAAATTTGGATCTAGCAAATAATATTCATATTTTTTTTATGAAATTGTACAATGAGCAACACATATGCTCATTATATTTATTGGATGTCTCATTTATTTAAGTTTGTTCTTTTTAAATAATCGTGTGTTATTTAATAATATATTTTGACTTAAATTATTTTTATTCAATAATATATATTAACTTAAGTCATTTATGTAAATATTTAATAATATATTTATTTATTTATTTTAAATTATAATATATACAAATAAATATCCATTTACAATATAATTATTACAATCTTAATATTATAATATAAATTTTAATCATTATTTAATCACTCACATACAAAAACTGTCATGATTTGACTGCTACAGTAATTTATGTTCCCTCTCAAAACAAAACCAAACACTATCTCACCAAAAAAACCAATCAAAAACCAATTCTCAAATTAAACCAAACACTATCTCACCAATAATGCACGTGTCCCAAAAAATTTCTCACCAACAATTCTCACCAAAATAACCAACCAAAACAAAACCAAACATACCCTAACTTTTCTGGAATTTAATTTTTAGATTTTGGGACAACATTTCTCGAAGCATTGAAAAATATTGGAGACAATAAATCAAGAGGATTGTTTATCAATTCTTGCTACTTGCATGACTTCATCTATTCAACTAAAGGGTGGTATGGGGATGGATCACTTACATTGGGAAATAAGGTTAACTTTTTACATTTTCGATTTTTCTTCTATCTAATTTCTCAGGGAAAATTATGCTTTTTGGTCATGTACCTTAGTTCAAGTTTAAATTTGGTCTCGTTCATTATAAATTTCTCACGTTTTAGGTCAATAACTTTCAAAATGTCTCCTACTTAGTCTTATTGTCCAAGCGTCCAGTAGTCAACACTTTCACCAAATTTTTTAGACATTTTATGCATAAGAAACACGTAATATTGAATAAACCTACCGTAAAATTGAATATAATTCTATTCACTTATGAATTCTTCTAAAAAAAAACGATTGAAGTGTTGATTAATGTAGTTGACCGCGATATATTTTACAGTATGCATTAAATGTCCTACATTTTGAAAGTTTTGAAACTAAATGTGATAAACTGGTTATGCATATGACTTAAAATGGATTTTTGGAGTAAATTACGAAATGAAAAATGCAATTTTCTTAATTTCTTAGTAAAATCGTGTCGAATAATTATTTGTCAATCGTCATTAAATAAATCTACATTATTATAGTTCGTATAGACTTAATTTTAATGGGATTTTGATACATGGTTTTAATTTGCAGACCATTGCAAGGGCCATCAGCGATTGGTACTTTGATCGGGAGTTCGATTCAATTGATTGATACTACCAATAAATTTCCAATAAATTGTGGCCCCACTTGGAATTAGAAAAGAAAACATACATTCTTGTGGAAGCCAATGAAAATCACTGCTTGTAACATTGTATAACGACTCATATATTCAATAAATTCACCAATATGGCAGTAATATCAATAAAAATTGTATTTATTGATTCATTTACTATATGTCATGACTTGTATAAAACGGAATATTATATATCACAAAAATCGTTATAGATGTTAGAAATTTTTAAGTACCATATAATATCGAACTGAAATATCAAGGAAAAATTATTAAAACCTCGTCAAATAAATTTTCATATTAGAAAAAACCAGTTCACCAATTTTTTTATTCCAAAAATTCCAATTAATAGATTTATAGACTTAATTACCTTAATCTGTTAAATTAAAACAAAATCAATGAATATTATTTAGTTAGAAACTTATTTATTTAGAATTCTGTATTGATAATCATAAAAATATGATTTTAATCTTAAACTTTTTATTTTTTAATCTTTTTTAAAAAATTAACTTTTATTTTTAAATAATTGACCCATTAAAATAAAATATAAATTATAAAGATACTTAATTTATTTAATATTAAAAAATAAGATCCATAATAAAAGACTTATGAATTTGAAAATTTTAAAACAAAACAATTCTATTAAAACAATTGATTAACCAATTCTTCAATTAGTATTAGTACAAAAAGTGCTAATCAATAAATTTTTGAAAAAAAAATTTATTGATTGAATTCATGAGATTGGGTTAAATTATTAACCCCTTATAATCAATAACAACTCATATCAAAATTATGGGGAGAGAGGATTATGGAAAAATTGCATCTTTTGTCCCATAATTTAGCTCAACTTCAATTTTAGTCCCATAACTTTTGAAATGTCTCACATTTAATCCACCATTCAAAATTTAACTGCCAACTCCATTAATCAACACTTTAATCAATTTTTTATGGAAGAATTCATGTGTGGATACACTCATACATAATTTATATCCAATATTAGAATATTGTTACTCAATATCATCTGTCTCTTATACAAAAAATCTCCCAGAATTTTTTTTGAAAGTTACATGATTAAATGTAAAAAAGTATAATCAATACAACTAAAATTTTCACTTGAGCTAAGTTACGAAGACGAAAAATATCGATCATTATAATTTTGTCAAAGATCGTTAGTCTTTACAACACACAAATTCGGCCCAATTTTCACTCAATATATGAACAATTAAATACCAAAATTCATTTAGGCCCAATCCATTTAAAGCCCAATAGATATCTGATCCAAAAGAACCCAAACCCCAAGCAAAGGAATGCACGTGAAATTCACGTGCCTCGTCGTTTAAAGAACATTAGCAGCTCTGAAACTTGGCTAAAACAGCCAAATGCTCTTAAGGTGCTCTTTCTTGTTCCCCAAATTCAGGTACCCTTCCTTGTTTCTGTATCTAGCGATGCTAACGTTGTTGCTCTATGGATATCTAAATGTAATATTTCGATTTTGGATTGTGTTCTGTACTTTGATTGTGTTCATAATCTTTGTTGCTGTAATTTCTTTTCTTCATGATTTTATTTGAAATAAACGAGGCCAAATCCCTTAAATAGATTGCAGATGGAAAGTCCCAAATGGATACGAAAAATAAGAAGTAATTTGTATGTGTTTAGTCCTTCAACTTAGAAATTTAATAAGAAAATTTACATTTTCCAGTTTATTAGCCGTGCTACTATCGAGTTTACATGAGATAATTAGTTGGGATTGCAATCTTTGGTTAATTATTTGGAAAATGTTGGGATTAGTTACTTTTTTCTATTGTTCGCTCGGTTGAATATCTTTTATATGCAGAGTAGCTTGTTACAGCAAGATGGCTATGGCTCCTGGACCGATATGTCGAAAATTTGTTCCAGTTGAGCAGAGTGAAGTTACTTCAATCAGTAAACCTGATGGTGTGTGTATATTACATTTTCTTGAATGAAATGTGTTTTTTCTTCTCTTTCTTGTGTTAAGATCTTTTTCTGATTTTCTTGATCGATTTTCGTATATACAATGTTTGGGAATTGCTCAGCCGTGATTTAACTTATGCTCATTATTACAGGCACCAAATTCAGTCTCGTGTCTTATAACATCTTGGCTCAGGTAAACAAATAATTCTGTTGGTTAATAATGACCTAAGTTGATTGTTCTTGTCTTGTGGCCTTTGCCATTTTTATTTAGCTGAAATTAGATTCTGTTACGTTGCATTATGAAACCCAGCAAATTTGTTCGACAATGTAGTCATTTATCAGCTCAAGATGAATAATTGTAACTATATTTAGTTAGGAAAAGATTTTAGTTTTATCAAGTTCTGTATTATGAACTTTTATTTGAGTCAATTTTCTTACTTTATTGCTTGATTAGCGATTAAGCTCAATATTTGATTACCCATTGAGGTCAATATACTCGCATATGATTGTTTTCTTGGTTGTTGCTGGACTACTATAATTTCTCGACTATTTGGTATATTGGAATTCACCTTATCAGGTGTCATTTTAACGATTCTACTTTTTGACATATTCAAGGGTTATAATTCTATGATTCATTTTGAGGACTTTTGAAGGTGAAATGTAAAGCTAAAAAGAATAACAAGTTTTTTTCTGCAAAGTTTCTAGTTACAATCCATTTCAAACATGGTTTTGGGGGTCAGAAACCATGTTCCATGTTAAGCATCGATTACAATTTCAAGGTCCCTCGAAGTTGATAATCTCTTGTGTTAGATTTAATTTAGTTAATTGTCATATTTTCAGGCATATGTGAAGAGTGCTTATTTTCCACACTCTCCAGCACCTAGTCTCAAGTATGTACTCTAACGTCAAAACTGTAGTTTTTTTTTGCGATCTAACTCACAATTCAAAAGTTTCTCATGTGTAATATATTATTTAAATTTCAAGTTTGCTGGATCTTCTATAATTTGATTTTCTTAAGAAAATTACATCTAGTAAGTGAATCTATAGGTGGAAAGCTCGTTCTGAAGCCGTTCTAGCTGTTCTCAAAAGCTTTGAGGCAGATTTTCTTTGTTTACAGGTGTTTATCAGTTTCTTGATTTTGTTTTCATATTTAACTAAATTTATATCTTAGTAGTTTTATTATTTTTGTCCTTCATGGTCCACAGTTTGCACCCTTCTGTATTTAAAAAATTGTTCAATATGTAACCAGGAGGTAGATGAGTATGATACATTTTATAAGAGGAATATGGAGAGCCTTGGCTATGCAAGTATCTACATTCAAAGAAGTGGGAGAAAACGCGATGGATGTGGTATCTTTTATAAACAAAGCAGGTATTTATGTTTTACTTTTTAAGCTTCCCTTTTATATCTTGAAATTCATATTTAAATTGTGTGTTTATCTATTATAAGACATGATACCTGGAAATTGGTCAAACAGCCCGTTAAGCATTTTTCCAGTTCTTTATGTGGAACTTTTGTATTCTAAATGATTTTAACTTTATAGTGACATCTGAAATTCTTTAGGCTTCTTTGGATTGAAGAGTTTGGATTTTAGTAAAAGAATTTGGAGGAAGGATTTCAATTTACTGTATATTATGTATATAAGACGTGTTTGATAATTTGATATCCCACCATAATGATTGGAAGATAAATTCCAAAATGAGCACCAGAGCATTCGTAATCTATTTTATAACTTAAAAACAAACTACACAAGCTCAATGGTTTTGTATTATGGATTTGAAATCATTAATTGTTGAGTCCTTTAACACAAAAGCCCTTACATTCTTATCTGAAATCAGCATGTTGTCATACTTAGTTCTTCTCATAGCCATTTGTAATATGTTGGTCTGAAAATTGTCTGATATTGTAATTAGTGCAGAGTTGATTACAGAAGAGAAAATAGACTACAATGATCTGGTGGCCACGGTTGAAGATGGAAATACATCATCCGTGGATAAAGACGACAATTTGTTAGCCGGTGGAAATAAAGAAAAATCAAAATCTGGTAATTCCCTAGGGGTGGCAAAATGGGTCCAAAACCATGGTTCCAACCCAATTAAGCTAGTTTGCGTGGGTTCCTAATGAATTTTATTTGGTTCCTAATTGGTTCCGACTTGGTTCCAAGTTGGGCCGAACTAAATTTCAAGTTAGGCCCAAATTGCATGTCAATAATCTAAATTACAAGGAACAAAATGCAAAGTTTTGAGTTGGGTTGGGCTTGGTTCTCCTTTGGGTTGAGTTCGGTTCCCTTTTGAGTTGAACTTGGTTCCTTCTAAAAAACCATAAAGAACCAAACCCATTTAAAAACCAACCCGTTGGAACCAACCCGACCCACCCAATTGCCACCCGTACTTTGTGACATTCATACAATCAGTAGAAATGTGCTTCCTTGCCACTGTTTGAAAGTCATTGTGCAGTTTAAAGTTCTTGTATGCAGTTATATAAGACTTTAAGTCCTATTCAGATTGATGTTACAATTGAAAATCTATCTGTTGGCATCTCATATTCAGGTTTAGAGCTGAAAGGCAGTCAAAACGATCGTGGAGATCCAAATGATCCTCGTGTAAGACTAAAGCGTGACTGTGTTGGAATCATGGCAGCCTTTAGACTTAACAACTCATCATGTCATCTTATTATCGCAAACACTCATCTATACTGGTAAGCTGGTCTTTCTCCATTGATCACTCTTAGAGCACTCACAATGGTAAGCCCTTATCTAAGGGATTTTCACATTTTTCTATATGCCAAGTCATCTCCCTCCAAAATAAGAAGCCCCATAAATTTTTACCTACAATGGTAAAGCCTTTCTTTTGGACCCACAATGCCACGCCATCTTCCACCATATATTACTTTATACATAAATAATTATGAAAATATTATCATCATAAAAAATATAGTAGATTTATATATTATTGTAAACTTAGTTTAATTATCATTATTTATTTAATATAATTTTATTATTATTCTCAAAGAATAAATAGAATTTATTATAGGTATTATTATATTAGTAAAATAAAGTATAGACAAAAATTATAATTTTTTTAATAAAAATGAATTATAAAAAATAATAGTGTAATTGGGGTATAAATAGATAAAATTTCTTATAATTAAAAAATAAATAATAATAATAAATTGGGGCTGAGTGCATGTGCAAAAATTAATGGCACATTTTATAATTAAAAAAACAAAAAAAATAATAAAAATTAAATTTAAATTAAAAAATAATGCTGACTCAGCATTTAAATGATGAGTCAGCGTATTTTGGAGGGGCTGCTCAGGAGCAGCCCCTTGAGAGGGTCTTTTCAGGAGCAGCCCACCAAAATCCCTTCAAAATCCCCATTGCAACTAAAAAGCCTCATGAAAAGCCCCATGAAAATCCCGTGAGTGCTCTTAGGATGTCCTAAAACTAGGCCTGTAAACAATTACGACTGTCTATGAAATGGGTCCATTAAAACACAGATGATTATGATTGTTGTAGGACCAAGAGTCCCGCGACCCCTAAGAAATTGTTCCTTATCTGGGATGAAAATTTTGAATAACTTATTTTACTGACAAGTAATTCGATCGAATGTTAATGTACATAAATACGAAATCTTGCAGGGATCCAGAATGGGCCGATGTGAAAGTCGCACAGGCTAAATATTTGCTTTCCCGTCTAGCAGAGTTCAGAAAACTCGTGTCTGACAAATTTGATTGCTCGCCTTCAATAATTGTTGCTGGTGACTTCAATTCAGTCCCTGGAGATCAGGTCAGTATGCATTTTTTACATTCTAGGACAAAAAATCGGAATCTTTGATGCGGTAGGACCCACATATGTTGCACTATATACTGTCAGTTGTGATTGTTGCGGGATCTGGAGTTAGGCTTGTCAATGGGCGGGGATTGCCCAAATCCGGACCCATTCAATAGAAAGCTTACCCGACCCGAACCCGACCCATAGGGTCTGAGATCCGACCCAGACCCAATGACACTAGGTAGTTAGGGTCCATGTCCGGGTCCAATTCTTACTCGCGGGTATTTTACCTGAAAAATCTCCGAATATTACCCGAATTTTATCATTTAAAAATTCATGCGGGTGTTTACTCGAACAATATCTGAAGTTTACCCATGGGCATTTGCCCAACACGGACCTGACCCTAAACGTACCCGGCCCCGTCGGGTCTAACTTTTTCTGGATCTGGTATGCAATCGGGTCCGGATAAAATATTTTTTTTGGGTATTTCATGGGTCCAGTTTGGTCCGAGTATTCCCCATTGACACCCCTATCTGGAGCCATGTAACCACGGTGGATAGTGTTAAACCACCTAAGAATCACCCACGAATTTTCTGTAATTATAGTCTCTGATTTATTCTACAATAGTTACTCTTCTACTTTTATTTCTGTATGTCCACATAAATCTGGAACCCTTTGTTTATCCCAAAATCTATGCATTAATTCTGCAATTGCTTCAACTATTACAGGTGTATCAGTACTTAGTTTCAGGCACAAGTTTGATCGGGCCAGAGACGGTCGAAGATCTGCCAATTCCATTATCGAGCGTATACGCATTCACGAGAGGAGAACCAGAGTTTACAAACTGCACGCCGGGTTTTACTGGTACGCTCGACTATATCCTCTTTTCCCCTACCGGAGATATAAAGCCAGTCAGCTATCTAGAGCTACCCGGAAAAGAATCCTGCGATGTGATTGGTGGGCTGCCCAATTATTTTCATCCAAGTGATCATCTTCCTATAGGAGCTGAATTTGAAGTTGAGCCATAGGATTTTGATGTACTTTTTTTTCAGAAATTTTAGAGAGAAATACAATGGTTCTTTCTATGAACTTATTCATGGATAAAAATACAATTCTTTTTACTGATTCATAATGTTGATTACAAAAATTCTAAAACTCAGGAGATTTGCATGCCTGATAGGGATCAGGGCCCACGCGGCCCTAGTTTTTTATTTAGTTTTTTTCGTATTTTTATTTTTGGAGTTGGTGTTCTTATATTATAAGGATTTTTGTCTAAATTAAAACTGTTGTTTTTCGCCTGTGAATTGGCACTGAATTCATAAATAATCTGTGGAGTTTATAATTTTTCGTTCTTTTGAACGTGATGAACCTATTGGATTCATATTTGTGGTGTTCGTCATGATTTATCCATAATGTGGTGTCTTCACATTTCGTTCCAAGATTTGTATTCATGAATTTTATTGGATCGAGGTTGTTAAACTAAAATTCGTTATTGATGTTGAATTTGATTGAAAATAGTTTACATTCATCCGTTATTTAATTTGATCCTAGAAAATTTGGATTGAAAATAATTTACATTCACTTATTTACAAAAAAATAAGTGAAATAACATCAAGTGTCACAAATAATGCATACATATCAAATATATCCTTTAACTGCGACCATTATGGTGTTCATATTTTATTTATTTTCATTTTATTTAAGCAGATAAATTTATTTTTATATTGGACACGGTGTCGGAGAGTGTCAGTCGAGTATCGTGTCTGATCAGTAATTTTTTAAAGTGTCCGTGGTAATAGAAGTCTTCTTTTTTAGCAATGAGACACTTATATCATGACATTGAACGTAAATTAATTATCATCAATTGACAATTTTTTCATTACAAGCTAAACAAAAATTACGCATTTAGTGATACCAAAATTCTTCCACAATCATATTGTTTTAATTGTAGCTAGTTTTAAATTTTGTTCACATTCCAAAGTGACTTATTGTGAGTTGACCCTTATACATCATAGTTGACTATGAATAATTAAATTTCCATTAAATTAATCATGACAATGTATAATTTTACCAAAATATAGTTTCCAACTGTGAAAATAATAATTGGTGTCGTAAAAAAATATTCAAGTCTTTAACTCTTTATTACATTTCAAACAAAGTTAGAATAAATAATCGAAGATAATCTTTTTCATATTTTTAAATAAGTGATCAATTATATGTGGATTTATTTTGTACTATGATTTTCGGTGGTATTTTAACTCATAATAATATTATGTGTAAAGAAAAATTATATTAAACTCAAAAATTTGTCCTCCCAAACGACGGCATTTGGTTCTTTTAATCCCCTACCTAAACGACGGCGTATTACGTGCATTAAATGTATTTATTTAAATACTGCATTTAGGCAGCTGAGAATACATAAAAATTCAACTGAAGCTCTCTGCAGATCTGAGCATCATCACCGTCGATCCGGTAATACGATTCCGATTACAACAGTAAGATGATCGTATCTCATTTTTAAATCTTTTATGTTTCCAATTATTTGTGATTTTCGTTTTCAACGGTTCGGAATTCATGTTCACGGCAACCTATTTAGGTCTATATATGCAGTTGTTGATCTTTTAATTGAATGTGAATGCATGTATCATGAGTTATTGTGTGATTTGATCTATGATCTTTTTTTAGATTTAGTTAATTTTAGTTTTTGAATAAATTTTTAGGTTAATTGTCACTCATTTATTTAGAAATCATTGTCTAAACTGTTTTAATTATGTTTTGGAGGTTTCCTGTAGTTTTTCCTTAATTTTGCTTCAAAATTTGAGGTTTTTTAGACATTATTAGGCTTTTTGGATGCAGTCAACCTTTTGTTATGAATAGCTGGAGAAGAAATTGAGAAACATATGGAGGATTATATATACTTGATTTTATCGAATAAATTGCAATGAAAAGAATTTCTAGAATCTGAAGGATACACAATTAATGTTGAAACAGAAGAATTTCTTGAATAAATTGCTCGAATAATTTCATTCCTAGCAAACAATGGAATCTTCGTAGGTGAGTGGAAAATAGTTTGACTGCTGAATCGTTTATTTTTATCAATAGAATGACCTGGACTCATCATTATCAAGTCACTTATAGGAAAACGACTTTTTCGATCCTTTATTAAACATTATAGATGTAATATGTTAGAGCATTCAAGGTTGTGTTCTTCTGCTTTTTAGAATTGCTAACTTCTTGGAGATCTTTACTGCTACTTTTGAAGTCCAGTTAGCTGATGTGGGCTTTCTTTCTTTCGTTTATTGTAACAGATGATTGATGATCAGGACTTGGGTTTCTTTGCCAACTTCCTTGGCATATTTATATTTGTGCTGGTGATTGCTTATCACTATGTGATGGCAGACCCGAAATACGAGGGCAACTGAAGAGCTTGCATTGAAGGTATCAGTCCATAGACTATGTGAAAGTACAATATGATGGTCGAGTTAACTTCACAGAAATCTCAGAAATCATATTAGGAATTTTTATCAGACATTTTATTGTGCCTTGCTGTTAATCCATGCCTTGAGAAATAGGATTATTTGGAAAAGAGAACTTTTTTTACCCCTTAATACCGGATTTTTACTATTCGCCTTTTTTTTATCTTTTACTCTTACCATGCCACTCTAATTTGTCTTTCCTGGGTGTGGTTGCACAACGCTGCAATCGCCATGGCTGATAATAGTAATTTATGAAATATCGAAGATAATTTGTTAACAAAACTTCTTACTTGTATAATCTCTAAAAAATGGAGTAACCGAGTAACTGAGGTTGGCCTTAAACTGGCTCACTTTATGAGATCGATCTGAAACAAAATCTTCGATGCCATTGGAAGATCTACATCTATGAAACTTCCCATATTTTGGTTTATAAGGACTAATATAACCCATATTTGATTCCTTTATTTTTCTTGCAAAAGTATCTTTGCTTCCTTTTACTTTTCTATGAACTTGAGTATGAGCTCTTGGATGAATACTTTGTTATATCATAATGTGAAACAAATAACAAACTCGATTCCCATTGGCAAAAACATTGGAAATAGAGTTTCAAATGAAAAGCACAAAAAGAACCATCTTTTTATCTAAGGGTACATACAAAAAGTTTCATTCTTGATACAAAGAAACAATCTTTCATGAGCCAATGCCATCTTCCGAGCAGTAAACATGGTGGCAGCATATTTGCCACACGCCTTTCCTCTTTCCGACATCCTACTTGACCCTTCTTCCACAGCCAACTCCAACGTCTCATACAACGATTCCACGTTAGGCGCAAACATCGAATTTGTTATCAACCATAATTGTCCCCTTTATACTAGGAAATCTCGATGCCATAACGGGCTTCCCACACATCATCACCTCCTTGAGAGTAAAATCAATCCCTTGTGGCCTAAGCGTCGGGTTGACAAAAATGTCAATAGCATTGTAAAAAGCGCGTAATTCTAGTGGATCCATTGATCCCAAAACTATCACTTGAGAGCCTAATTCTTTGTATCTTTGTAGCCATGGACCCGACCCGACTACAACCAAGTAGACATTTGGGTTCTTGACTTTGAACTTAGAGAAGGCCTCATAGAGTAGTGGATGGCCTTTATCTTTCACTAGTCTCCCTTCTGCACCAAGGACTAGACTAGCATTCTTTGGGACACCAATCTTGGATCTAAATTCATGGCCCAATCTCAACTCATGTGTAAAGTCCTCTTCATTGACACCATTGACAATGACATGAACTCTCTTTGTAGGGATTTGGTATACATCCCTTAACATTTCACCACAACTATCACTTGTGGCTATATGGTTTGCATAGTTTTTGAATAACCTAATTTCGTTTAGAACTTTAGGGATCATATTTTGTAGGCTATTATTGAAGGATGGGGACATGGGCTCGTTAGGTTTTCGGATCAAATCTTGGTAGATTCTCGATTTCACGCTCTCCAACGCTATACCGTGCCACGAGACTGCTAGGTTTGGAACTTGACGTGCCAGCTAGAAAGGCAACGACACGCTTTCTGTGTGGATCACATCGAACGGTCCTCGTTCGTTCTCTTCCTGGAACTGTTCCCATGCCTTGTTGTACCGCCATTTGTCTGGTTCGCCCTCGTGAAAATGAACTATGGGTGATGGAGATCGACTTTTCTGGTCAGTTACTTGTTTTGTGATTGATACACTATCTTCAGTAGGTGAAGTGAATACGTGTATTTCATGTCCACGGTGGGCTAGAGCCACGTGGAGCGTGTGCGCATGTCGTTCCATGCCACCGGGGGTGGCGCTCGAAGGCCATTTCCTAGAGAAAACCGCGATTTTAAGTTTCACGGGTGGGCCCTCCTCGTTGGGAAAATTTAACCGGTTCCAAGCGAATTCGGCCACCCGAAGATCGCCGAACCATGCATTGTTGTTTGGAGAATTGGTTGTGCAAATGGTAGTTGAAGGGGTGTGGAGAAGAAGAAGGGCTGGAATTGTGAAAACTACAATTAAGAATAGGGTTATGGTTAGACTAGAATGAAGGCTAAATGATGGTTTCTTGGCATTGTTTTGAGGTCTTTTGGGATAAAATGAGTGACTATAATAGGTTCTTTATTTTATATTGAGGTATTATTTTAGTGAATTTTTCAAAGTTGACAAAGTTAGGGAAAGTGAAAGGCCATTTTTCATGGGCAAGTTAGGCACAACTCAAGCAAAGTGTTCCTTGGATTGAAGCAATATGCATTTCATTGGCTTAATGGTGGCTAGCATGGATATTTTTGTGAACTTATAAATATATAGGTTACATTAAAGGTACACCTAATTAATGTTGGAGTAATTGTCTAACATATAAAAAATTGACTAATGTTATTATTTATTTTCTTTTTCAAATTTAAGCACGTACACATTTATATGAAAAGTTGTATTTATTCGTAAGTTAATACAAGTTCAATTTCGGTCTCATTTATTATGATTTTCTCATATTTAATCTAATAATTTTCAAAATGTGTCATATTTAGTCTCAACTTCAATGTTTAATGGTTAACTCCCTTAGTCAACATTTTGATTAGACTTTTTGAGAAAATTTTGTACATAAGAGATACGTGTATTGAGTAAAAATATTGTAATACTGAATGTAATCAATGTAATCAGTGTGAAAACGTATTCAAATATAAATTGTTTCAAACAATCGTGACTAACAGAGTTGACCATTAGGTTTGGTACGGTGAAATTAAATATTGAGATATTTTTACAATTATGGAAGAAAAGTGAAACTTTTAAAATTATGTAATTAAATATGAAAAAATTCGTGACAAAGGAGATCAAAATTAAAATTAAATAAAATTATAGAACAAAAATTGCTATCTTCCCATATATATTTTTTAAGAGTGGTCTTTTACTTTAGAAATGCCCAAACTCAAACAATAGTAGTGGCCATAATATGCGCTTTTGAATGTGCAATTTGACAAAAAAAAAACATGGGAATTCAATTCGTAGCTCTTGAGTGCTTTGTGATGCAAAGAATTATGTATTCATTTTGATCAAGTCAAATATTCGTTCAGATGCTTCCAAAGACTGAGCTCGTATAACAGCTGCCTACGTACCACGCAAATGGGATCAAGTTTGACGTAGTTCTAAGATATTGTGTATAAATTGTATTAGTAGCTCGTAGGTTTGGAATTATCCGTCCCCACAAGGATGGTTATTTGTCATATTTATAGGTTTCCAACCAACTGTTCATGACCTGACTTATAACCTAGATATTGATTGGCACTTGTCATTAAACTGGTGGTTAATGATTATTATATCAATTTATGTTGCTGGGCTGGGCCTCCTTATATGATGTGTTCTCTATTCATGGCCCAATTACACAGCTCGTATCGGACATCTAGCTCGTATTGTATCATATAGCCAACTAGGATGACTGTACAGGTACCTTTCTCCTCGTATACAGAGAACACGTAAATACCTTGTATCAATAAGTCCCCCAGATCGTAAGTCTATGAGGGTCCTGGCGGACCTTATAGACTACGATCTTTTAAATACCTCGTAGGACGTGAATTCACGTGCCCGTGACGCGCGTTCCTTGACCGTCTGGCTCCTCCAATCATTTTGCAAGGACTTGAAAGGTTTCTGATCTGAGCCTTTAATTTGAAATTTTTACTTACAATCTCAATCGTTCATTTTGCCGCCCATAATATGTATAAATAGGCGTGGATTTTCTCATTTGTTACTTTGCATTTTTACCATTATAGAGAGAGAATTTTCTAGAGCTACGAGCTTCCTGTCTTCAGTCGCTTTCGAAGTCCTTCCCGGTCACATTCGCTTAAACGACCTTCGACCTCCTTCGATTAGGTACTTTTCTCATCCTTATCTTCTTCTCCTTTCTTTTGTCTTTTATCTTCCCTCACGATTTGAGCTTAGTCATGTCTGAGAGTTCCCTCGCGAGTTCAGGTGTGGGTTTAGCCAATTTAGAGGGTTTAGAGATCCCTGATCTTAACGAGTGTTCTACCTCGTTAGGGAATCTCGGTCCCATGATTAACGAGTATACTGAGCCTTCCCGTAATCAGCCTCAATCTTCGGCTAACAACTTTTCTCCCTCGGATTACGACTTTGATTTGTCGTATTTAGTTCATGATATCCCTCAGGTCGTCTCCGAAGGGGATGACCCAAATCGTGAATTTCTTCCTACTAATACTTACTCCTGGGTTCATAGCCCTTCAACGATCAACGAGGGTACCTTAGACTCCCTCAAACGTACATATTACATTCCCGACGAGTTTTTTCTTTTAGCCCCGCACGAGGATGAACGTATGCATAGGCTCCTCGTGGATATAGAACTTTCTTTGCGGCCCACCTTGCCTGTGGAGTCCGCTTCCCCTTACACCCTGTCATCCGTATGATCCTCCACCGTCTAGGTCTATGCCCGACTCAGCTTCTCCCTAACTCGTATAGTCATTTAAATTCTTTTATCATTCTCATGCGATCTTGGAAACAAGATCCCAATTTTGAGAATTTTCACTATATGTTCCGAGTCTGCAAGTCGGGCCTAGGGGACAGGGGTTTTTTTTACATTTCACCTCGTAACAAGAGGATGCACGTGCTAAACTATTCCCCTTCCTCACACGGAGTGTGGAAGGACAAGTTTTTCTTCGTTGGTCAATCGGATCTGGCAAGTTGGAATCTGCCTCGTACGTGGAGGTTGGATCCTCTTCGTCTTGAGGATGTTGGGGGTCCAACATGGGGTCCCCACTTCGTTGAAAACCACTTCGAATGGTTCTACGACCCAAAGATTCTTTTTAAGGAGGCTGTACTAGTCCGGTGCGGGATTAGTAGTGCCCCCATCCCGTACGAGAAAGTTGGTAAGCTCTTTCTCGTATTGTGTCCCTCGTTTTGCTGGCGCATATTTATCGTTCGTCGTGTGTGCATCATCTTTTGTTTTGTTTGTTGTTGTCTATCGTATTCGTTTTGGGAATTTGATAGTATTCTCTTTCTTTGTAGGCAAAGCTGAAATGGATGCTCGTCTGAACAAGCTCTTGTCCAAGAAGACGAAGAAGAGTGCTCCAGTTCGTTCGGCTACTGGGGCGAGTAGTTCGTCAGCTGCTCCTCGTGCTACTCAAGGGGCCAAGGGTCCCGCTACTCAAACACGCGGTTCTACCCGCGATGCTGGTGCGGTTCCTAATCCTGCCCCGTTAAGGCAAGTCGAGGTCGAGACTGTCCTCGAGGATCCCAGTAGGCAGGAGGTACTTACTGTCCACGTGTCCGATGAATCCAGTGAGCGGGAGTCTGCACAACTGCGGCGTCGTAAGAGATCCAGGCACGATCCGCAAAGTGCCATAGACGCGCTACCCCGTACTGGTGGATCTACTTCGTCACCACCCCCGGTATTGAGATCGTGGATCAATACGAAGCGTTCTCCCTCCGGGATCGTATGCGACAGTAGGGTGAGGATTGGCGCCCTGAATCCCTTCTGGATCAAGCTCCCCTCGTCCCGGATTGGCGCGTATATCCCACGAGCTCAATCCTCGGTACGAGTGGAGCAAAGGTGGCTTCAGAGATTGCTCGGTATAGCATGCTACTGGGTGATAAGGCTCAGTTCATAACGATGCCTTATACCCGTCTTAAAGATACGATCCATAGGGCTCTGGCTGAGGTAAATTTTTAGTTTTCAAGTTTACATCTTTGATTTAAGCTTCATCTTTCAAATCGTTATACGCCTTCCCCTTTCTTGTAGGCTTCCTTGGCTGCTCACTCTCTCTCCCTCAATCTTGCCTATATGAATCACGAGAACACCGAGGTGAGAAAATCTTACGAGGAGTATCGCGGTCGTCTGACACACGCCTCAGCTGAAATTGAAGAGGCTCGTAAACTGCGATCCGAAGCACAAGCTGTGGTTCAGGCACATGAGCAGCTTCGTCGTGAAATGGCCGATCTGAAAGTGGCCCATAACGACCTTAAGTCGGAGTCCCTTGAGAAGAACGAGGCGATCGAGGCTTTGAAGCAGGAGCTTGCGGCAGCCAGAGCTGAGGCCGCTCAAAACTACGAGGTGGGGCAGGCTGATGGACGAGATGCTTTCATTAGGTCAGCGGAATACAAGAGAGCGATCGATGAGGCCAGGTTCAACGGGGCTCGTGATTTCAGGTATTCGACCGTCTTTCAAATGTTGGCCCTCGAACCTGCGGCCGACTATTTGTTCGACGGTTTTGCGAAAGCTGTTGACTACATGGTGAAAAAGGGCTTCACCGTTCCTGGATTCGACCCTGTTAAGTTCGAGGAGAATGTCACTGAGCCTGCCCTTCGTCCCTCAAGTGCTAGTTCGTCCGTTCAATATCGTGACTTCCCTGAGTTTCAGTCATTAAGACCTATTGACTCTGACGAGGAAGACAATAGGGCTGCGGTGCCCGGAGACGACGATACACCTGCCCCTGCTGCTGCTGAGAATTAGGACTCCTATTTTATTTTATTTCTTTTTTGTTGTAATCGTACCTCTTATTTAAACGAGCTATTTGCTATTTGCGTTTTATTTTAGTGTTTGTTTATAAGTTGATGAGCTATGTTGCTTGTTAATTTGCAAGATCATTTAAGTACTTAGAAGAATATTTAACCCGATGTATTTCAAGTAAAACTGATGAACTCGTCTATTTTTGTCCATATCGTACAGAAATTATCAATAGTGCATGAGAAATAATTACACGGTGCATTGCATCTCCTACGTATAATATTTACGAAGGTTGTGGATATTCCACGGACGGGGCAAGTCTTTGGCATTCAAGTCTTGCAATCTGTATGCACCCGTTTTTGTTGCCTTTATAACTTTGTAAGGTCCTTCCCAATTTGCATCCAATTTTCCCACGTGTTTTGACACTTCGACTTTCTTGAGTACGAGATCACCGACTGCAAAGGATCTTGCCTTCACGTTCTTGTTATAGGTGCGGGCCATAGCTTTCTTTTGAATCAAAATCTTGGCATATGCTCGTTCCCTGATTTCCTCGATAACATCCAGTTCATATAAGCGTTCCCCCTTATTCGCCTCCACTTCGTATTGCTCAACACGATGTGTCATTTCACCTAATTCCACCGAAATGACGGCCTCCGACCCGTATACCAAACAGAACGGTGTTTCTCCCGTCGAAGTACGAGGTGTTGTCCGATATGCCCATAGGATCCCTGGTAACTCGTCGGCCCAATTTCCCTTGACCCCATCGAGTCTAGCTTTCAAGTGTTGGAGCAATATTCTATTTGCTACCTCAGTTTGTCCATTAGCTTGCGGATGACCTACCGCCGTAAAATTTTGCCGGATCTTATATTCCTCGCACCAGCGAACCACTCCTTTGCTGTTAAACTGAGTTCCATTATCTGAGATGAGTATACGAGGTACACCGAAACGACATACAATATTTCTCCAGATGAACTTTATTACTTCGTGGTCAGTAATTTTTGCTACCGCCTCGGCTTCGATCCACTTCGTGAAGTGTTCTACCGCCACGATCATGAACTTCCTTTGACCCGTTGCCAACGGAAATGGTCCTAGTATGTCAATTCTCCATTGGTCAAACGGGTATGCTATCTTGATTGGTTCTAGCTCCGTACCTGGGCTGTGTGTCAAATTCGCATTAAGTTGGCATCCTTTACAACGTTTAGCGTAATGACGTGAATCTGCTACTATCGTTGGCCAGAAGTACCCTTGGCGCAATATCTTCTGAGCTAGTGCTCGTCCCCCAGAGTGGTTACCGCAACTTCCCTCGTGTATATCCTTCATTACGTACTCGGTTTTCGTCCCCTCCAGACAACGAAGCAAAGGACCCATCACGGATCGTTTATACAGCTTCTCCTCTACTATAGTAAACTTAGTAGCTTTATAAATGATCCGTCGAGCCTGATTCTTGTCCTCGGGCAATGTCTTCTTCGTTAAATAGTTATAGATCTCTGACATCCAATCATCCGATGTGTAAATCGTCAGTACTTCGCGGGCCTGCGGTGTGTCATCGATCTGTGGCTGGCTAGACACCAACAATGTTACTTTTCTTGTTTTTAGGCCTATAGCCGAGCTTGCGAACTTGGACAATACATCTGCTCTCTCATTTTTTTCACGAGGAATCTGAAAGATACTTATTTTGGTGAACTGAGCCATTAAATCCTTCACCTTTGCGAGGTACGATGATAGACTTAACTCCCTGGCTTCAAAAGAACCCTGATTTGGTTTGCTACGAGCTGCGAGTCCGTGTAGACGTCTAATCTTCTGACGTTGAGTTCTCTTGCCATTCTTAAGCCTGTGAGCATTGCTTCATACTCAATATTCCGAATGCACATAATGTGATCATTTATTAAACTGTATACCTGTGAGCATTGCTTCATACTCGGCCTCGTTATTCGTCACGTTAAAATCTAGCTTTATCGCGAACTCGTGGTCATAACCTTGTTATATAAAAGAAAACAGAAGTTCATTTCATGCATATATCTTTTATTTAGTACAGGCTCTCGTATAGATTTATGAAGAGCGTCTAATACCTTGCGGATCTCTTAGCCATACCCCCGCACCTCCTTTTTGGGTCGTCGACGAGCCGTCGACATGCAGTGTCCATAATCTGTCATCCCCTATTTTGAGACAAGTGAAACCAACAACCTTTTAGAAAAATTTATCGATTCAATCATTAAACATACTTCGTAAATATTTTTATGGTAACTCAAGAATTTTATGTCACCTTGTGCATCGTATGCCTCGTTGGGCGATGTCATTTCAACTATAAATTTTGCCAAGGGTTGCGCCTTTATTGCGGTTCGTGGTCTGTATTCTAACGAGAATTCGCCCAACTCGACCGCCCATTTCACGAGACGACCCGATATGTCTGGATTAGAGAGCACTTGTCTCAAAGGTTGGTCCGTAAGGACGATAATCTGGTGCGACTGGAAATATGGTCGTAATTTACGAGCTGCGGTCATCAAGGCCAGTGCCCATTTTTCAATTTGAGTATAATTCTTCTCAGCTCCTAACATCGTTTTGCTTACATAATACACTGGACGATGATCCCCTTGATCATCACGAACCAATACCGCACTGACTGCATTTGCCGAGACATCCAAGTATAATAGGAGTGGTTCTCCTTCTACGGGCTTGGTGAGCAATGGAGAGCTCGTTAAGTACATCTTCAAACTCTGGAACGCTTCTTCGCATTCCTCCGACCATTCGAAGTGCTTAACATTCTTCAAAATTTTGAAAAAGGGAAGACCTTTATCAGCCGACCTCGATATAAAGCGGCTCAAACTTGCCATCTTTCCGGTTAGCATCTGCACCTCTGCGACGGAACTCGGGGATTGCATTTCCAATACAGCTTGTATTTTCTCCGGATTAGCTTCAATACCTCGTTGTGTAACCATGTACACTAAGAATTTTCCCCCGTGTACTCCAAACGTGCATTTACTCGGATTTAGTTTCATCACATATTTCCTCATGATCGCGAACGACCTCTTTAAGTGCCCCAAGTGATCTGACTCGTCTCTACTTTTAACCAACATATCATCCACGTAGACTTCCATCGTATTACCTAACTCCTCTTTGAACATACGGTTCACGAGCCTCTGATACGTTGCCCCGGCATTCCTTAATCCAAATGGCATGACGTTATAACAGTAAACGCCTCTGGCCGTTACGATTGAGGTCTTGTCAGAATCTTCGGGTGCCATTTTTATTTGGTTAAAGCCCTGGTAAGCGTCCATCATACTGAGCAAAGCACACTCGGCAGTTGAGTCTACGAGGAGGTCAATACGAGGCAATGGGTACGGATCCCGTGGACAAGCTTTGTTGAGATTCGTATAATCAATACACATTCTCCACTGTCCCGTAGTCTTTGGAACTAACACCACGTTTGCTAACCATTCCGTGTAATTGATCTCCCTAATATAGCCGGCTTTTAATAGCTTGTTCACCTCGTCATCGATTATTTTATTACGGTCCGGGCCAAAATTCCTCCTTTTCTGCTTCACAGGCTTGGCGTACGGGTCTATGTTTAACCTATGTACAATGACTTCAGGGTCAATCCCCTTAAAGTCCGACGCCTGCCATGCAAACATATCAATATTAGCTCGAAGGAAGTTCATGATCATTAATTCTAGATTTATTGGCATCATTGTACCTATATTCGTGATTTTTTCCTCGTCCCCTGGGACGAGTTCAATCGTTTTGTGCTCGGCCGGTTGTACCCGGCTCTTTTCAATTGGAGCCCTTTTTCTCTGTGGCTCCTCTTTTTTTGTTACCCCGAATCTTACAATCTGGTTCATTTGTACCACCTATTTCGTGCTCTTGTCTTTCGTACTCTTTCTCAAAGACGTTGCATAACACTCTCTTGCTGCTCGTTGGTCACATTGCACCGTTCCCACCCCAAAGTCTGTCATAAACTTCATTTTTAGGTGGGGTGTAGAAACGATCGCGCCAAACAAGTTTAACCCTGGTCGTCCTAATATCACATTGTACGCAAATGGAAAATCGACCACAAGGTATCTGATCATCGTTGTTTTCCTTTTCGGCTCTGACCCCAACGAGGTGGGTAATTCAATTGTTCCGAGAGGTACTATTTCTGACCCACCGAATCCTACGAGGGGAGTGGTTACGGGATGCAACTTATCCGTGGAGATTTTCATTTTTTCTAATACCGTTGAGAACACGATATCAGCTGAACTACCATTGTCCACCAAGACTTTGTGGACCGCATAATTCGCTATGTCCATCGTCACTACCATCGGGTCGTTGTGCGGAGTGATCACTCCTTCATAATCATGATCTCCAAAAGAAATCATTTCTTTCGAACTGCTATGAACATGGTTCACCTGATGCCCGTGTAGTTCGTAGCTCGTGATCTCCCTAGCGTACCGTTTTCTGGCATTCTTGGAATCACCTCCTATTGGACCTCCCGCTATGGTATGAATGTCCCCATATTTCGGCCTGTTCCCATCTTGATCATCCCTCCTGGGCCTATCCTTTTCTTGCTCACGCTGTCTATTACCTCCGTGGCCCCTCTCTTGCGCTTCCTGATTCTCCCACCGCTGTCCTTGCTGCGATCTCGGATCATATTCCCGATTGTAACTTCTATCGACCTGGTTCTCCGATCTTCTCTCGCCCCTTCCTCTATCCGTAAATTCCCGCAGGTGACCTTGTCGGATGAGCTTCTCTATCTCATCTTTTAATTGACGACATTCCTCCGTATCGTGGCCCGTATCCTTGTGGAATTTATAGAATCTATTATTGTTTTTCTTCTTGGGGTCAACTCTCATTTTCCTAGGGAATTCAACCTGAATACCCGCCCTTTCGATTGCCATTAGTGCTTTAGCCCTCGAAGCATTTAATGGTGCGTAGTTATCAAAACGACCTCGCCTATGATCTCCAGCCCTTTCTGCTTTTACCTCTTCTTTCTTTTGAACCCCTTTATCTTTGTTTTGCTTATTGACCGCATTTTCAGCTCGTTTCATACGATACATCTCGTCTTCGTAGATGTATTGCTGTGCCGTGGTCATCATTTCCTCTGGATTTTTCGGAGGATTTCGAGTAAGTGCACCTGCAAGGGGACCCATTCTCAGCCCATTTATGAAGAGCTGTACTATTACCTCGTGTTGCACACCCTGAACGTCTAAAGCTTCATTATTGAACCTATCGACGAACTCTCGCAGGGTTTCTTCGTCTTTCTGTTTTATCCCCAACAAATGGGAAACAGATTTTCTCGTTTTTCGCTTACTCGCGAAGTGGTACTCGAATTTTTGAACTAACTGGTCATACGAAGTGATGGAATTCGAGGGCTGGTTAACAAACCAGTCCTGTGCCCTTCCGGTTAGAGTCGTTACAAATATCCGAGCATTCAACGCGTCGCTCAGGCCATGCAAGGTCATTAATGTCTCGAAGGTTACGAGGTGTTCTCGTGGATCCGTTATTCCACTTAGGGGTGTAAGACGAGCCGAGCTGGCTCGCGAGCCGGCTCGGCTCGTCTCAAACGAGCGTCGAGCTCGAGCTCGAGCCCACTTGGCTCTGAAAAAAGCTCGCGAGCCCGGCTCGCGAGCTTTTTCATTTTTTAATATATTATTATTTTATTAATAAATATATATTAAATAATTAATAAATATATATTAAATAAAAAATAAAATAAAAAAAGCTCGGCTCGGCTCGAGTTCGGGCTCGAGCTCGCGAGCTTGGGCTCGGGCTCGAGCTCGAACCCAAGCCCACGAGCTCGAGCTCGAGCTCGGAACTTTTAAGCTCGACGAGCTCGAGCTTGGAAAAATCTCCAAGCTCGGCTCGAGCTCGGCTCGTTTACATCCCTAATTCCACTGTACTTTGGGAGATCCGGCATTCTAAAATGCATTGGCATTGATTCTGATATTATTTCTTTTCCAAACGGGTTGTTTCTTCTCTGTATAGACGACAAGTTTCCCATATCTCTCTCTGATCTCCCTCGTTTACCAGAGTCTGCCTTCCCTGATATCTGCTTTGACAGCCCCCAACTACGAGAACTCGGCGAATACGACGCGGAATCTGTATCCTCTGTTTCACTCTGATCTGACCCGTACGTCCTGACACTGTCATCTCGATCATTCTCACGACTGATGAATAGCTTTCGTCGTGTCCCTCGCTCGCGGTCATGTTCCCCTTGTGCCCTGTTAGGGTCAAGTTCCGGGAATTGCCGTCTCCGAGTATCGCTCCTGGGACCATGTTCCCCTTGTTCCCTTTCTGGGTCAAGTTCTGGGAATGGCCCTTTCAGGATACTCAGGGGGGGATTAACCGTACCAATATTCGGAGTAACTGGAGGTAACCTTGCCACCCACTCTTGAAACTTCTCCTGCATTCTTCGATCAAACTCAGATTCAGTCATTGTAATTATTCTCTCGGGCATTTCTTCAATCGGTTCTGCACGAATCTGCTCCGTTTCTTCAGCATTCACCAGCTCTTTCCCCGGTCGATGATGTTCACTATCCATGTCAATTCGTATCAAGTCAAATATTCGTTCAGATGCTTCCAAAGACTGAGCTCGTATAACAGCTGCCTACGTACCACGCAAAGGGGATCAAGTCTGACGTAGTTCTAAGATATTGTGTATAAATTGTATTAGTAGCTCGTAGGTTTGGAATTATCCGTCCCCACAAGGATGGTTATTTGTCATATTTATAGGTTTCCAACCAACTGTTCATGACCTGACTTGTAACCTAGATATTGATTGCCACTTGTCATTAAACTGGTGGTTAATGATTATTATATCAATTTATGTTGCTGGGCTGGGCCTCCTTATATGATGTGTTCTCTATTCATGGCCCAATTACACAGCTCATATCGGACATCTAGCTCGTATTGTATCATATAGCCAACTAGGATGACTGTACAAGTACCTTTCTCCTCGTATACAGAGAACACGTAAATACCTCGTATCACATTTTTTTGGCTTTTAGTTGAAGAAACCAATCGTGTGGATACTAATTTACTGATTTTATGTTATTTTAATTAAAAAATACTACAAAAACACTAATTTATTTTCAACTCTTTGAGATTATGCATATTTTAAGTGTAGTTGAATAACATTTTTATGCATCGAATAGTTTTTCCATATATACGAGTTATTTGTTCACCATTTGCAACTGGAAAATTGGTCTCATTAGAACCCGAGATTGACTCTATTTATTCCATGCCAAACTTAGATTTTCCTCGACTTCAATATTCAAGTATTTCAAAAATAACAATTATCAATATTTATTTTTTCGTTTTTACTTCAACTTAGTTGCAAATAAGTATTTATATATCATACCATTCATACTCACATAATTACATTGGCACTTATACATGCCTTCTTACATAGTAACTTTACCATTTTCTTCACCATTTTTTTAAATCACATCTCCTAATTAATCCCATATATTAATATATAATTTAATTATTATTTGCTTCTTGGGCTTGCAGCAACAGCAACACTTTTACACCCAAATCCACTCTCCCTCCTCCCTTTAGCAGAGTGGCCCAAATCCCGGCCCAATTTATTAGAAGTGGGCCATTGTCCATAAGTAATAGCCATATCCTTTAACTCTTGCAGGCTTTCAAGAGTTTCGATTATAGCCGGCATTTTGGGCCTATCTTTGGGCTGTAAGCTTACACATTGTTGGGCCAAAAGGCCCATTAATTTAGATCCCTTTACAGAGTATTGGCCCGCAAGTCTCGGGTCCATTATGCACCGGAGTCGTCGGGTGCTCGTTAAGTAGGGTTTGGTCCAATCCACTAGGTTCTGCTCACTTTTGGGTCGGGTCTTTTCCATTGCTCTTCTTCCTGTTAGAAGTTCTAGTAGAACCACTCCAAAACTGTAGATATCGCTCTTTGTTGTTAGGTGACCTGCATCACATATAAAATTACATTATATATAAGCGTTTATTAATTTAATTTTAAGATTTAAATCCAAAAAAGACTTTCCAAATTCCATTATTAATTTAGGTTGCTACTGAAATACTGATTCACGAACCGCTACCACAAATAGATTTATACATATGAAAACTCCTCTACTGCGAGCGTGTTAGTTCAAGATTAATACTCAATCGTATTCAAATATGTAACCTTACTATAGAAAAGTAATATATTGATCGAAAATTTGACCTGTGCTGACATACTCCGGAGCAGCATAGCCATAGGTGCCCATAACACGAGTAGTAACATGGGTATTTGATCCTTCGGGCCCCATTTTTGCAAGTCCGAAATCTGATAATTTAGCATTGAAGTCCTAACAAAAGATAATAATTATAATTTAGTACACAAATAACAAAACCTAATATCTCGAAATAAAGTGATAAACTAGTAACTTGATTGGTTATAAAGGTGTCCAAACTTTAAATCTTAATATTATAACGATCATAAACAGTACATGATGACTTATACGAGAATTCATCTATACAAAATACTTGACAGTTGACATTGTTTTGAGACTCAAAGTCTCGAGAATTTATAAAGAACGATTAGAATACTTACTGAGTCTAATAAAATGTTAGAAGTTTTGAAGTCACGATATATAACGGGATTCTCTGCTCCGTGTAAGAAGGCAAGCCCTTTGGCTGCACCTATAGCAATCTTCAACCTTGTCGCCCATGGCAAAGAATTTGACAACCCTAACCACAATTGTAATAAAATTGAAAAATTTCATAAAAGTTATACAAAATTAGAAATTTCACAATTTTAGTAGAAAATGAGGACCCTAATTAATAATAAAAAGAAATAAAGGGACATGGAAAATGTGCTTACTTTTAAATAAATGATTTTCCAAGCTGCCACGTGGCATGAACTCATATACGAGAAGCCTCTCTTCATCTTCACAACAATATCCAATTAACTTCACCAAATTTGGGTGCCTTAATTGCCCTAGAAATATCACCTCAGCCTACAAAATGATAAAACAATTTAAAGTAATAATTATATAGTTTATTAATCATAAAATAAGGTATTCATAAATAATAGAAGGATAAATTCTAAAGGCCAATCAGACAAGTGTAGCCCACCATAAAGGCTTTCCTTTGAGAAATATATAATGAAAAGCATTTAATTAATTGCTGTAGTCAACTTTTTTATGCTTTATTCTTAAGGGAAATAATATCTAAAACAATTTGTACATACACCCAAACCAACTTTATAAGAAAAATAATTGATCATAAATCCATCTTGAAAACACATAGAATTATATTGATAAACGATATTAAATTAATACGAGCTATAATTTCCAACCATAGGACCTCTAATCTATAGAAAAAGTTGTTTCTTAGTGGAGGGATATAACACGGAATTTTATTTTGCATTGGTTCCAGACCATGAGTGATATATATATCTGGTTTATATAACATACCGAATTTGTTAATTAAAATATGCCATTGATATAATATAATTTGTAATTAAAAAGAACACATAAGAAACATATCAAAAATTGAAAACAAAATTGGACCAAAATATATCATATTGAATCTATTATTCAACCCATTATAAAAGAAAACAATAAAAAACTTAATTCAAAAAATAGGACAAAATACTTCAAACAATAATATCTTAATTTTTAAGCATTAAAAAAATGTAAAAAAAAAAAATGAAGAACTTACAAGCCATTCACGGTGACCTTGAAGCCCTTCAATATCAAGAAGCTTAACAGCAACGGGCTGTGCCTTAAGCCCGGCCCGCAAACTATCATCCACATACCCTTTATAAACCCTACCAAAACCTCCTTCTCCCAGCAAAAAATTCGACGAAAAATTCTGCGTTAATCCACGCAGTTCACTCAGCTGAAAATCGAACAAATCTCCGCCAAAAGTCAGTGCGAGATCTTCGTTAATCCTGGCTGAAGATGAACGGCTGACGTCGGAGATTGAGAGCTTTCGAAAAGAAGGCAACGGCCCGATGTTCTTCGAGAATTCAGATTTAGAAGGCCTGCATGATCTGCTGAAATTTCCGAAGATAGTTTGATCATCTGATGAACAGCATTTGGATGTAATGGGTTTCCACTGGTTTTTGGATTTTGGGTCTTTCATTTGAGATGTTTTTTGGTGTGTTTCAGAGAAGGGATAGTGGTTGTGTGTATATATATATATATATATATCATTGATGATGGGTGTGTTCTAAGCATGCATGGGATTTATATAATTAGTCTTTTAAAGGGCTTTTTTTTTAAAAAAATATATGTATTTTTTATATAAAGAATTGCAACATAAGTACAATTGGATAAAATTTAGTGGAATTATTTATGAATTTGCAAAACTAAAAATGAAGAAAATCGTTAATTTGTGATTTGGCTTGTCACGCGAACAGTAATAAAATCAACAGTCCATATGTTACACACATGAAATATAGTCCATTTATTATGGAGGCAACTTAATTAAGCAGAGTTAATTTAAGCAGCTGAATCTTGTAACCTTGGTCACGAGTTCGAGGGAGAGTTGATTCCCAGTTCGATTCCCGTGATATATTTACTCAATACACATTTAGAAGTAGCGACTGCGAATTTTCCTTGTAATTCAAAAAATAAAAATAGTCCAATATTAATATAAAATGTATTATATAAGATTAATTTTGCAGAAATTAAAAATATTTTATTTGCGGCATATTACAATATATACTTTTAATATATTATCCAAATTTGCAAGAAATGTAATGTTATGCTTGAGGGCAAATGTATGAGGTAGGGGTGTGGAGGGAGTAAGACATTCTTTTCTTTAACTGCTCCAACCACTCTACTAAGTAGGGGATTATTATTTAATTTTGTTCTAATCTTTGGTCATAAATTAAATATGGATCAAATTAATATTTAATTTCTCTATTTGTCATTTAGGGAATGTCTCCATGCAGAAAAAATTGCCAATGTAGTGTGTTGGGCAAGTGTCGGCCTTTCGAGACTTTTTCCAGTAAATAATATATGATAATTAAATTAGTATTTTATAATCAAACAAGGGATAATAGGAGCTATAATGTGAAACATTTCAAAGCGTACACAAAAAGAATATAATTTGGAGAGAATTTAATCAATATCTAATATGTGAAAATATTATAGGAACTATTATTTGGACAATAATGTGGCTCAAATTTGATTTGAAAAGGACATGAATTGATTTAACTTCAAAGGGCTATAGATTAGTGTACGAATCTATTTATTAGCCAATTATTAAATATCAGTTAGTAAATTTTGTTCGTTTTAATTGGTATAGTATAATTCCCAACTAATCCCACTGTTTTATTATTTTATCACAATATAATTGATCCACACTCCTTTGGATTCGACCCTTACTTATCAGTATAACTAATAAGAATTAGGTGATATACATTATACAATAATATTTTTCATAAATATAAGTGTCAACAATTATATCTAAGTTGTTTATATTTAATAGGCAACTCAATGATAATACTTGAATCTCTTGTGACCAATTTTTTCGTGTCATCAAGTTGTTATTAAAAAAATTATTTTATAATGGTCAATGATAATTATTAAAAAGAAAAAATTATCAAAATAAGTTGTCACTAAAAATAACAGTCAATATTAAACATGTTTATGTAATTTTTTGGTCACTAGTTGTCATTTGGCAATTCTATGCAAGTTTTGCTAGTCATCTTACATTCATAGAAATTAATATTGTTAGGAAATAAATACTTTTGGCACTTGATCTTTGTAGTGTGGATATACTTGATTTACTTATTTTGAAATGTAAAATAAAAATATTTTCTCAAAATGAAGTGTATATATCATTATATATTATTTTCTCGAATTGTAGGGTTCATAATCTGTAAATAATTAAAGTTGAAAACTAAAATTATAAACTTACTAGAAATATGTTCTTATTTGTAGAAATTTTCATAACACATTTCTTAAAAAATGTCACAACCAGACAAATATTTTCATCGGAAACTTAATTTCTAGGAGATAAATCAAGAAGATCTTATATTTCTTAATAATGTATTATAATGGTGTCATAAAAGTACACTTATCAATCCCACAATATGAGCTCTAAGATTTATTATTTGATTTTCGTGCAAAATTTAGTTAATTTCAAATATATATATATATATATATATATATATATTTCGTCAAATCATCCTTATGATATATCCTCTTGGAATGGATGTGGGAAGCCACCTCAAAGGTGACCACAAATGTACTTTGAGGAGTAGACTAAACTACTTAGTGACACCATCCACAGTTTTCTTATCTAAGTTTTGGTTTTTTGAGAATTAGTAGTAATACTAATAATATCTGAGAGTTGTTACAAGTATGAGGCTATACATGATCTCATACTACTACTTTCCTGCTCCACCATAACAACCTATATCCACACTCTATTTGATTTAATTCATACCTATTTAATTATATTAATGGATTCTAATAGAATTAAATAATTCACTTGGATAATTTATTCTATAATCCATTGAGGTATAATATGATGTACAAGTAGTTTAATATATTTAATTACATCACTGCACCCATAAAAATTACAAAATATTATTACCTTTCGTGTAAACATGTATCAGTGATAGTCGCCCAAAGCAAACGTCGTAAAATAAATAGTAGATGAGCTACAACTTTTTTATTATATAGTATATTTAATTTGCAGATTTTTTAGATTTTAACATTTGTAAATCAAAGAATAATAGTGATACTAAAATAGAAATCAAAGATGAAATTTATGTGATCTTCATGTTACGTAAGTTTGGTCTTTAATTAACAAAAGGGATGGTATTTATGAAAATCCTCGTATCTCTTTGATAAAGATGATAAAGATTTATGCTCTCTGTACAAAATAATACACTTTAGACTGTTTGATGAAAATATTAGAAAATTCAATTTTATGAATTACTGAGGAATTTAATAATATTAAATTTGTATTTAGGAATATTAAACTATTATTTTTGAGGAATTTCATGATATTTATCTTATTATATAGATTTTGTTAAGTATTGGATTATTTGGACTAGTGTTATGTCACTGGTCAAGTGAATTATTAAATTTTCATGATCAATACGAGTTTAACAGAGTAATGGATAGTATTTGTGGTGGATAATAAATTTTGTCAAACTCAACCTATTGTCATTTCTAATAAAATTAAATAACGCAATGGATAATTAGTATTGAATAAAAAAATTAAAAGTGCCCTATTACATTTTATTATTTGAATAACAAGTGGAAAAAGCTAATGTATTTTGACAAAGAAAAGAGCCAACGAAAATTTGAAGCATAAATATATAGATATTGTTGCATTATTTATGGGTAAAAGTCTAGATGATTTTGAGAAATAATCTTTTAGGATACAAAATTTATAACTTTATTTCAAAAAATATTTAATTAATATTTTATTTATTTATTTATTTATCTCCTTTCTTATATATATTATATACTATATAAAAAAAACTTTAAATTAAACTACTATGGATGTTTCTACTATTGCAGAAAATATTTATTTAATATTTTATTTTCCAATAAGTTTGTTTTGAAAGCTCAAACATCGCACTTATTTATAGTATAAAGTGAGATCTCACTTCACTCCAGAGTCAATGTGAGACAAAAGCATGTATGAATATCTCATGTGAGACTACTATATAAATATACAACAAATACATGTTATTAGGAGAAATTCTATGCTCGTTCCACATAGATCACATATTTAAACGGAGGGTGATTTTACATATGGGTGGAAAAAATAAATCTCTTATAAATTTGAGATATATTATATATCATCACTGTTTATTTTTTACATACATTTGATATTGTACAAAAATAAACATAAATTACTAGGATTAAGTTATGGTATAAATTTTAATTTATGACTATGATAAGTTTACTTTTTAATTTGTTTGTACGGTTTTCACCAATACTAATTAGTAATTATGGATTAATTACATAGGATCTTGAAATTTTGCTTAATTATAAATAATATATCCTAGTTTTATGTATTACAAATAATACCTGTAGTTTAATTTAATAACGTAGGTTGGATGGAAAATTGTAGATTTAACCTATTTGCCCTTAATAGTATGATGTAATAAAAAAAGAAAAACAAAATTTTTTGAAAAACTTAAATGTAAATGACAGTTTTGCCCCTTAGGCCCATATCGGCCCGATTCAAGTGGGGCATTGACCCGGCTACTACCATCCAAAAAAGGTTTGGGCCGAGCCCAATTGTATCCCGGCCCGAGACCAACCAAATTAGGCCCGCCTTGGACCAATGTGTATGTGTTATTAAATATTTGGTTGTAATATTTTATAAAGGCTAGTCTCTTTTGAATTTATTTTTGTAAATAACTTAAATTTACTTACTTACATGTCTCACATTATAATAACACCAATGTTTTGTAAAATATTACAAATAAAATTGAAAGGGTATAATTTTCCCAAAAAATAAATTTCCAATTTAAAAAATATCAGGAATATTCTTAAAAGTTCACAGAAAAAATTACGCGACCAGCGATATTCAATGGGCAGGGCTCAAGTCGATAAGATTGTAATATGTCTTATTTAAGGCGTGCAAAAGCATAAATGACACAAAACAAACTTATAACTTAACTATACTTTCGTCTCTGAGTCTATATAGTCTAACTACCAATGACATGGATGTGTTATTGAATTTGATGTTATGGTTGAATTAAAGTGTATATTAATTACACGTTAAATATAATTCAACCATAATATAAACAACTTGCCTTCAGTAAAATTTTGAGATAAGATTTTTTATTTATGCAATTATAGTGCGCCATTGATTTGATGTAATATATGGATTCTAATTCAAATAAATGATTAGGAAGCAAATCTATAAACATTAACATGAATATCAATATAATTATTCATAACATAAAGAAATTAAATATATCGTATAATTGTTTGTGATGCATATGAATCACGCTTTAATTTTGCTCAAATCAAATCTAAGCCAAGATTTCCCAATATCACATGATGTTGAGTGCTAAAGTTTGACTTGTAATAATCATGAAAATTTGAAAAGGTGCACAGAATCAATCCCTCAATGAAATTGTATGCCTTGAGAATTGATGTTTGAATCATGAGTGTACCTATACCAAAATTTTATGACATACTTGAATAAAAAAATGGGAAAATTACAAATACCTCCTCTAACTAATGTCGTAATTCCAAAAAACATCCAAAAACGACCATAATTACAAATACCTTCCCTATTTTGTATTTTGCCTCCCCTGCCCGTATTTTTACCTGCCGGAAAAGGTGAAAATACCAAAATGCCCCTACAATTTCTGAGAAAAAAACAATAAAAAAAACATTGATAATTATAATTTTTGTATGGACATAAATACCCTTATTTACATTAAAATGTTCCACTTGACCCACTCTCTTTGAAAACTCTCTCTCCTCTCTCTCCCCCAACCTAAACCACCACCATAGCCAAAGCTTTTAAAAAACCCTAATTCAACAAAACCCTAATTTAACAATGAGCGTGAGTTAGAACTTGAGCGTAGTGGTTAGAGAATACTTTCTCTCTAGAAATTCTCTCTAGAGTGCCTCACGTCCGACTCCAACCTTCAAAGGAAATTCTTCAATTTCCTTTGATTTTTGCAATCTTTCTTTACATTAATATATTCAAAGTAAGAATATATACATATAATATATACAATCTAACAATATATTTTGTCTATGGTTGTATTTTTCTCCCAAATTGATTTTTAGGGTTTCGTAGAGTTCAAGGGGGAGCCGCCGCCACCCTTGGGGCTGGCTGCTCCGGCGACTTTTTCTACCTTTTCCGTTCACATACTAAGCATAAATATACATAAATCATATCATATTGTGCTTTCTTCTTCTGCTGGTTGGGTCTTGGTTGAGGTGTAGCTGCTGCATTATTTGTTACTCCATACGCACTGTTGAGGTCTTGGTCCTTGATCTTAAAATTTCAGAATTTCAGCAACATTCGAGCACCAAGATTCCTCACGTTGGTCTGCTTCTGTGACGCTTTAGCCGATTGTTGGTGGGTCTCTGTTGGGTGGTTTTCGAAGGGGGTGTCTCGGCATGACCTTGCGGGGTCTCGCGAGGTGGTTTCAGGGTCTCGGGAGTTGTCGCGGGGTCTCACGGAGTTGTTGCGGGCTCTCGAGAGGTGGTTTCGGGGTCTCGCGAGTTGTCGCCGGGTCTCACGGAGTTGTTGCGGGGTCTCCTGAGTTGGTTTCGGGGTATCGCGGGGTATCGCGGAGTTGTCGCGGAGTCTTTCGAGGTGGTTTCGGGGTCTCACGAGTTGCTGCGGAGTTGTTTCGAGGTGTCCGCGATTTGTTTCGGGGTGTCCGCGATTTGCTGGTGTTTCAACAAGATCGATTACAGTTGAGGTTTTGGTTGTTGCTGGTGTTCTGTTCAAGCTCGATCCCCTGCATTGTGTAAGGGATTTGCTGCTGGAATTGCTGATTCAAGTTTTCAGATTGGTTGCTGAAAAGTGCTACTGCTACTGCTTACTGAAACTTACCGAAAGTTGCTACTCAAAGCTGCTGCTCAATTGTTTAATTTCCACTTTGGAATTGTTTAGTGATATCCAACTCAAGCAATGGATCAACTTTCAAGAATTTAGGGTAGCATTTCTTGGATTAGGCCTCAACACCCCCAAATAAATTAGGTTGGTTGGATTGTGTGTGGGCTTTTGGCTCTTTTTGTTGTTTACTTTGTACATTTATACAATGCCGGATGATTTAGTTTCTGTAATGAGGTTAACTTGTTATAATCCTGATTTTGTGTATTTTAAGGAATGAGATTGGATATTTTACACAATGCTGAATATTTTACGGGTTATTTTTTACAATGTTACGTTTGGACCCTCTCAAATGATCAAACAATAACATAGATACCCTCTATAACGGTCATATCATGGCCAAGACAAAAATATTACATTTACACCCCCTATAATGGTCATATCATGGCCAAGAAAATAATATTACATTTACACCCCCTGAGGGTATTTTCGTCAAAAAATATATGACATTGGATGACGTCACCAATTGATGACATCATCAGGGGTAAAATAGGAAAACCATAAAAAAATTTCGCTGACGTCAGCAAAAAGCTGACCAAAAAACGGGCAGGGGAGGCAAAATACAAAATAGGGGAGGTATTTGTAATTATGGTCGTTTTTGGGTGTTTTTTAGAATTACGACATTAGTTAGGGGAGGTATTTGTAATTTTTCCTAAAAAAATTTAAGTGTAGTAAATGCCACATACTTGGGTTGGATGGGTGGTGTTAACCACTTATTCACTATTCTCTATGTCTCAAATGTGTGGTCAATAAAATATTGAATCTGTTGAACTCGGTGTTTGATAAACCTCATTTTTATATGATTTCCAACGTTCTTTCGACCATATTTATTATCGATTCGCACTATATTTTTATCCCTCAAATGCATTTAATGTCATTGTTGAGTGTTGCAGGATAATTCTATTTTGCGATAAGAAATACACAATATAGGCAGAAATCGAGAACATCCCAAAAGAATCGAGTTTTGATCCAAACGCAGAATTACACAGCGTTCAGACACTGTGTAATCCAGCGTTCAGACACCAAAGACAGAAAAGTTTCTGCCTCTGGCGTTCAGACGCAAGTTTACATGGCGTCCAGACGCCTAATTACACGGCGTCCAGACGCCAATTGCAACTGGGGGGCCCATAATCATGTTTTATGTTTAGTCTTAGGTATAAAATACTCCTTCAAAACACTGTTTTAGGGTTCGAACTTGGTTTACCTGATTTTGGCTATAAGGATTAGAGATTTAAGAACGAGATTCGACAATTGATTGTAAACATGATATTTGACAACGGGTTTCATCGAGTTTATCTTTTTAATCTCTTTTAATTCTCGTCTATCTATCATGTTTATTTTCATCATTGTTGATTGTGTCTTTGCATCTATGGAGTAGTCTATTTTATTCTGGAATTGGGAATAGCCCGATAATATGTTATCAGCCTGAATTATATTATCGTTTACGTTACACCATATATGCTTATGATTTGAATTCTTAGTTATTAATGCTTGTGAATTTGCCAGCCACATATTTACATGTTCATAGATATTAGGTGAAAATTCTGAAAGGTGACATCTAAATTGGAACCCTAGAATTCAAACCTAGGATCCTAAATCACGAAAGTAGTTTTAGGTCTTTTGAGGAATCGATACATTATCATAGAGATTATTGAATCTGAGCTTAGTCTAATCATCACGAAAGTAGTTGATTAATTAACTTGGGTAAATTGTTATGCTTCGACAGAAGGTAATAAATATCATTGGATAATGTCCTTCATAAGTGGTGATTGTAACTGAATTGATTGTATAATTTAATTGATAACGTATGTCGTGGTGAAACCTGATTCTGGAATTACTAATCCAATATAATCAAAACCAGTTTTCTACGTTCTGTTCAGTTTTCTTTATTATTTATCTCATATTTTCGTTAGGCTTAGATTACTGATAATTGATAGACTAGTGCTTGATTATTCGGTCCTCGTGGGAATGATATCTTTTGTACTACACCGAAGCCGTGCGCTTGCGGTTTTAGCACATCAAGTTTTTGGCGCCGTTGCTGAGGATTTGAATAGTCAATATTAGTTTTTATCAGATTTTAGTGAGACTAAGCTATTTTTATTTTATTTTAGTTTTTAATTTTCATTTTTTGTTTTTATTTCAGGATTTCGATTTCTCTTATATGCGAAGTAATATCGAGTTCGAACTAGATTCAGAAATCGAGAAAACTTTTCGTGCAAGGAGAAAGCTACAAAGACTGAAAATAGTTCAACTTAAACAAGTATCGATGGCTGCTGAGAATGTGAATGTGAACGTTAACGCAAACGCGAATGCGTATGCAAACGCGTATGCACACGAAAATGTGAATGTGAATGCGAGGTCTCTGAAAGATTTTGCGGCACCGAATGCGCAGACCCTTCACTTGAGCATCAACAGACCTACTGTAGATGCGAATAACTTTGAGCTCAAGCCATCCCTTCTGCAAATGGTTCAGCAGAATCAGTTTGGGGGGGGACCTACTGAAGAGCTGAATCTCCACTTGTCAATGTTCTTAGAGTACTGTGACACTCTAAAGATGAACGGGGTTTCCCAGGATGCTATCAGGCTGAGGTTATTCCCGTTTTCACTGAGAGACAAGGCGAGAGCTTGGCTACACTCGCTACCATCGGGTTCCATCAGAACATGGGATCAGCTCATGCAATGCTTCCTAGCGAGATATTTTCCCCCGAGCAAGACTGCACATCTGCGAAACCAAATCACGACTTATGCTCAACGAGAGGGTGAATCGTTGTATGAGGCTTGGGAACGATTCAAGGATCTTCTCAGACTGTGCCCACACCATGGGCTGGAGAAGTGGCTTACAGTCCATACGTTCTACAATGGGCTGGTTTACAACACGAGGATGTCAGTCGATGCAGCAGTTGGAGGGGCTCTGATGAATAAGAGCGTTGATTAAGCATACGATTTGATTGAAGACATGGCACTGAATCATTACCAGTGGTCAAGCGAAAGATCAACTCCAGAGAAGACACCAGGTAAGTACGATCTTGACGCTATTACTTTACTTTCTGCTCAAGTAGAGACTATGTCTAAGAAGTTGGATTCCATGAACATGCATGTCAACTCTGTCACTACCCCCCTATGTGCGAAATATGTGGTATGGTTGGTCATGTTGCATTATAGTGTCAACTAGCTAGTGTACCAAACGATCCCTCTATAGAACAAGCAAACTTTGTGAATATTTTCAACCAAAAGAACGACCCGTTTTCAAATACTTTTAATTCTGGTTGGAGAAATCACCCTAATTTTTCGTACAAGCCAACTCAAAACGCAGCCGTACAACCTAATTTTAGGCAACCACCGGGATTCCAACAAAAGCCTTATAATCATGTTCCACCACAGAAATCAAACCTAGAGTCTCTTCTTGAGAGTTTCATAGTAGCCCAAACTAAGCAAAACGAGGTAGTAAATGATGCAATTAAGCAACTAGCAACTAAGGTCGTTTCTTTAGCAACTTATAACAAAACGCTAGAAACTCAAATTGCACAACAGGCTAGAAACTCGAATAGGACTTCTAGTTCTTTTCCCGGTCAACCCGAGACAAACCCAAAGGAACATTGTAAGGCAATTACTTTAAGGAGTGGAACTAATTATGAAGGTCCTAGGATGCCTACTGAAATGAGTAAGACTGAGTTAACTGATAAGGTTGAAAAAATGTCTGATCCCAACAACTTAAAAGACAAAACGAATGACGAAACTGAACCAGTCTAAGTACCTCCACCACCATATGGACCACCCGTGCCTTTCCCTCAAAGAGTAGCTAAGGCAAAACTAGATAAACAGTTTGGAAAATTTTTAGAAGTGTTGAAAAAACTTTACATTAATATTCCATTCACTGATGCACTTGCACAAATGCCTACATATGCTAAATTTTTGAAGGAAATTCTTTTTAACAAACGGAAATTAGAGGATTATGAAACCGTGGCTTTAATTGAAGAGTGTAGCGCATTAATTCAAAATAAATTACCTCCTAAGCTTAAAGACCCCGGTAGTTTTTCGATTCCATGCGTAATAGGTAACGTAAGTTTTGATCATGCATTGTGTGACCTTGGTGCTAGCATTAGCTTTATGCCACTTTCTGTTTCACGTAAGTTACTCTGCAATTAGCTGATACATCTGTGAAGTATCCGGTAGGTATGCTAGAAGATGTACCGATTAGAGTAGGAAATTTTTTTATTCCTGCTGATTTTGTTGTTCTAGAGATGGAGGAAGATTCTCAAATCCCCATCATTCTGGGTAGACCGTTCTTAGCCACAGCTGGGGCTATTATAGATGTTAAGAACGGGAGGTTATCATTGAAAGTGGGGGACGAGAAGGTTGAATTTAATTTGGCTAAATCTGTTACTTACCCTTCTTTTGAGAATTCTTGTTCTAGAGTTGATCAGGTGGACCGGATAGTTCAAGACAAGTTTACAAAATACCATTACAGTGATCCATTAGAAGCTTTCCTAGTGAACAACGATTCGACAGAGGATGAAGACGAAGCTATTGCAGATATTGCTCGTCGCCTCGAGGGAAATCCGCCAGTTGCGATAAATGCCATTGGAGTAAAAGAGTTGAGCAAGGATTCCAACGAAAGCAAAGAAGCAAACTCAATACCCAGGGTAGAATTAAAACCACTTCCCTCGACACTAACGTATGAATTTCTTGGACCTAATTCTATGTATCATGTGATCGTGAATGCTGATTTGAGTAAGGAAAAAATCAATAAATTGCTTAGAGTCCTTAGGTCACATCAAAAAGTCATAGGTTATACCATAGACGATCTAAAAGGGATTAATCCATCATTTTGCATGCATAAAATTTTGATGAAAGATGACTTTAAACCTTCTAGGCAACATCAACGTAGGTTAAACCCTACTATGCAGGATGTAGTGAGGAAAGAGGTTTTAAAGTTATTAGATGCTAGAATTATCTATCCTATTTCTGATAGTAAGTGGGTAAGTCCGGTACAAGTAGTCCCTAAGAAAGGAGGAGTAACTGTTGTAAAAAACGAAAACGATGAATTAATTCCTACTAGAACAGTCACTGGGTGGAGAATGTGTATGGACTATAGGAAGTTGAACACGGCAACACGAAAAGATCATTGTCCCCTTCCCTTTATCGATCAAGTACTTGAGAGGTTAGCTAACCATTCATATTTCTGTTATTTAGATGGGTATTCGGGATTTTACCAAATTCCTATCCACCCTAATGATCAAGAAAAAACCACGTTCACGTGTCCCTATGGCACATGCTTTTAGGAGAATGCCTTTCGGTTTATGTAATGCGCCTGCTACTTTTCAACGTGGCATGATGGCTATTTTTTCTGATCTTATTGAGAATATTATGGAAGTTTTTGTGGATGACTTTTCCGTATATGGCACCACTTTCGATATTTGTTTGTCTAATCTTTCTCGAGTGTTGCAGAGATGTGGAGAAGTTAATTTTGTATTAAACTGGGAAAAATGCCATTTTATGGTTAGGGAAAGAATTGTGTTAGGGCACCTTGTATCTGAATGAGGGATTGAAGTTGATCGAGCAAAGTTGGAAGTGATCGAGAAGTTGCCACCACCTACCTGCGTGAAAGACGTTAGGAGTTTTTTGGGCCATGCGGGTTTTTACCGGAGATTTATTAAGGATTTTTCTAAAATTACTAAGCCCTTAACTCATTTACTTGCTAAAGATGTTCCTTTCAATTTTAATAACCATTGTATTGATGCTTTTCGCAGGCTGAAAGAAGCACTTGTTACTGCTCCTATTATTCAACTGCCGAACTGGAATCTACCATTCGAGATTATGTGTGATGCCAGTGATTTTGCCATTGGGCAGTATTGGGCCAAAGAAAGGATAAAAAAATGCATGTCATTTACTATGCTAGTCGGATACTAGATGAGGCTCAGTTGAATTACGCAACTACTGAGAAAGAGCTATTAGTTGTAGTCTTCGCCTTCGACAAATTTCGTTCATATTTGGTTGGCTACAAGGTCATAGTATACACAGATCACTCTGCAATCAGGTATCTCTTAAGTAAAAAAGACGCGAAGCCGAGACTTATTAAATGGATACTACTATTGCAAGAGTTTGATCTTGAGATTAGGGATAAAAAGGGGATAGAAAATACCGTAGCTGACCACTTGTCCAGGCATAGAGAAGATGAGAATAACGAGACACTACCGATAGATGACTCGTTCGCTGATGATCATCTTTATGCAGTAACTAAGATAGACGCACCGTGGTACGCCGATTACGTTAATTACTTAGCATGTAAGATCTTACCACCCGATTTTAGTTATCATCAAAAGAAGAAGTTTTTCGCTGATCTTAAGCATTACTACTGGGATGAGCCCTTTTTTTCAAGTATTGTGTAGACGAGGTGTATAGGAGATGCATACCGGAAGATGAGATGGTGAGTGTCATGACTCACTGTCATAACTCACCATACGTGGGGCATGCTAATAAATCCAAAACGATAGCGAAGATTCTTCAATCGGGGTTTTATTGGCCTACTTTGTTCAAAGACGTTCAAGATTTTGTCAGTGCATGTGACAGTTGTCAACAAACGGGAAATATATCGAGACGTAACGAGATGCCCATGAATACAATTCTAGAAGGTGAGATTTTCGATGTTTGGGGAATCGATTTTATGGGACCATTCCCATCATCTTGCGGCAACAAGTTTATACTCATTGCGGTTGACTACGTTTCGAAGTGGGTTGAAGCAATTGCCTCACCAACAAATGACTCGAGAGTGGTAACTCGATTATTTAAAAGGATTATATTTCCCAGATTCGGTGTTCCAAAGGTAGTGATAAGTGACGGAGGTACACATTTTACAGAACGCCAATTGGAAGCTCTACTTACCAAGTATGGGATCACACATAAAGTCGCTACACCATATCATCCTCAAACTAGTGGTCAAGTAGAGGTTTCGAATAGAGAGATCAAGGTAATCCTCGAAAAGACTGTCTCGAAATCGAGAAAGGATTGGTCTCTCAAGCTAGACGACGCCCTATGGTCTTATCGCACCGCTTTCAAAACCCTATAGGTACGACACCCTTTCGTCTTATTTATGGCAAATCATGCCATTTACCGGTAGAACTCGAGCATAAGGCACAGTGGGCCATTAAGGCTCTAAACTTTGATCAGAAAGATGCCGTTGAACGAAAAATGCTACAATTACATGAGCTCGATGAGTTGAGGTTAGACGCATACGAGAATGCAAGGATTTACAAGTAACGAACAAAGAAGTGGTATGACAAACAGATCAATAGACGAGAATTTAGAAAAGGTGATCTCGTCTTATTATTCAATTCGCGTCTGAAACTATTTTCGGGCAAATTATGATCGAGGTGGTCGGGACCATTCGTAGTAGACACAGCATATCCCTTTGGCACAGTAGATATTTGGAGCAAAGGAACGGAAATTTTCAAAGTCAATGGACAAAGACTTAAACATTACATCGCGGGCGAACCGATCGAAAAAGCTGTCACCTCGAACCTTCGCGATGTTCGGTCTGACCTAGCAAATTAGCATGGTAACGTCGAGCTAAAGACGTTAAACAAGCGCTTTTTGGGAGGCAACCCAAATGTATCATTTATATTTTGTTTTTCTTTTTTTTTTTCGTTGTTTTTGTTGTTTTTCGAATCTTCCGCGGACACTAGGATTTTCTGAGTTCGAACGCTGTGTAAACCAGCGTTCAGACGCGGAGGGCAGAAACTTTTCTGCACTCCGCGTCTGAACGCCAGAATATGTGTTACACTGCGTTCAGACGCTGTGTGATCTAGCGTTCAGACGCGGAATGCAGAGAATTCTCTACACTCCGCGTTCAGACGCGGAAATACACTACGTCTGAACGCCGTGTTACACGGCGTCCAAACGCTGTATAACCCCGCGTCTGAACTCCAGGTCGGGTTAGGGGTTTTAAAATATGTTGTTTTCCCCTCTTTTCCATTCTAATTTCAATCTTTTTTCTCTCCAAAACGCTCGATTGCTGCCCACCATTCTCTCAACTCTCATCTCAACGGATCGAAGATAGCAAGACTACAAACTCCACTCCAACAAGTTTCGATTTTTGTACTATAGACACACTATCTAGCGAAATCAGAACGAACATCCCAAATATTGAACATGTTTTGTTCCTTTTACTTTACAATGCATGCATTACTATTTCATAACATTATGGACAATGTTCATTTCACAGTTTGGGGGTGGTTTGGTTTGGTTTGTGTCTCTAGTTTGCAATATGGAACACTACGACTTTCTTTTGAATCCTAGTCTTATTATTATGATCTCTTACAATGATTAACTCGAGATAATGGCCATACGTTTTGAATAAAATGCATGTTTTCTCTCTTTCCTTGGAAATGTCTTCTGCTAAGTTTGATGCTGTCTATAGACGCTAATATGAGTAGTAGTCTACGGTATAGGAGTTGAGTGGACCACCCATTTTGAAACACGTAAGTAGTGGTTCCCAAGTATATTAACTTAGAATAACGCCTACCGGTACAACAAAAACACGAGAAAGAAAAAAAAATCATAAGTGTTCAATCGTTACTGCAGGCACTAGTTCGTTTTGTGACCTTTGACACTTGAATGATTAAGTCCGAAAGAGTCTCTAAAAACTTAACGCCCTATGGCTGTCTAGCTTGGGAGTCGTTGACCCAAAAATCGATACGAGTGTCATAGAAAGTCTAAGAAAATGAATATTGCACAACCCTGTCGAGTACGAAATTTTTAGTACAAGTATCTATATTCCAGCTCGATATTGTGTATCGGTTTGACGCTAAGTCTAGTTGGCAGAGATGGGTACCACATAATACTTGTTACAAACGCCACTCGACTATAATGCTTGATGACTGCCTTATTTTCTGTTTTCTAGAAATTTGTCAAACCTTGCGGTTGATACGACAAACGATTGAGCGACTGCATTTTTTTTTCTTCTAAAAATGTTTCGTTATTAACTCTCGTTAATTTTTGTAAGATTGCATCATATTTGATCTGGCAAAGATTATTAGATTTTGTGGGTATATCTTCTGCAAACCCTCACGAGACTATAACTCATCCTTTTTGGGTAACAAAAAGGTTTAAAGGCTTGTTGCACATGCTAAGCGCAATCGTGTACTCTACGAAAATGAGTTTATCTTTAGTTTTAGTTTTATTTTTCTTTGTTTATCCGTTTGTCCGAGGACGAACAAAAGCAAGTTTGGAGGGGTTGATAAACCTCATTTTTATATGATTTCCGACGTTCTTTCGACCATATTTACTATCGATTCGCACTATATTTTTATCCCTCAAATGCGTTTAATGTCACTGTTGAGTGTTGCAGGATAATTCTATTTTGCGATAAAAAATACGCAATTATAGGTTGAAATCGAGAACATCCCAAAAAAATCGAGTTTTGATCCAAACGCAGAATTACACAGCATTCAGACACTGTGTAATCCAGCGTTCAGACACCAAAGACAGAGAAGTTTCTGCCTTTGGCATTGAGACGCAAGTTTACATGGCGTCCAGACGCCGTGTTTCCTGGCGTCTGAATGCCCAATTACACGGCGTCCAGACGCCGTGCGTTGTGGCGTTCAGACGCCAATCGCAGCTGGGGGGCCCATAATCGTGTTTTATGTTTAATCTTAGGTATAAATACCCCTTCAAAACACTGTTTTAGGGTTCGAACTTGGTTTACCGGATTTTGGCTGTAAGGATTAGAAATTCAAGAACGAGATTCGACAATTGATTGTAAACATGATCTTTGACAACGGGTTTCATTGAGTTTATCTTTTTAATCTCTTTTAATTCTCGTCTATCTATCATGTTTATTTTCATCATCGTTGATTGTGCCTTTGCATCTATGGAGTAGTCTATTTTATTCTGGAATTGGGAATAGCCCGATAATATGTTATCAGCTTGAATTATATTATCGTTTACGTTACACCGCATATGCTTATGATTTGAATTCTTAGTTATTAATGCTTGTGAATTTTCCGGCCACATATTTACATGTTCATAGATATTAGGTGAAAATTCTGAAAGGTGACATCTAAATCGGAACCCTAGAATTCAAACCTAGGATCCTAAATCAGGAAAGTAGTTTTAGGTTGAGGAATCGATACATTATTATAGAGATTAATGAATCTGAGCTTAGTCTAATCATCACGAAAGTAGTTGACTAATTAACTTGGGTAAATTGTTATGCTTCGACAGAAGGTAATAAATATCATTGGATAATGTCCTTCATAAGTGGTGATTGTAACTGAATTGATTGTATGATTTAATTGATAACGTATGTCGTGGTGAAATCTGATTCTGGAATTACTAATCCAATATAATCAAAACCAGTTTTCTACGTTCTGTTCAGTTTTCTTTACTATTTATCTCATATTTTCGTTAGGCTTAGATTACTGATAATTGATAGACTAGTGCTTGATTATTCGGTCCTCGTGGGATTGATATCTTTTGTACTACACCGAAGCTGTGCGCTTGCGGTTTTAGCACATCAGTGTTTCATAATATTTTTATTATACGTTTATTTGTTCGAAGGGCTTGAAACTATGTTTGGTCCCAATTTGACATATATTGCACATTTTCTAACGAGTGGTGGTTTCTCTGTAGACTGGATAAAAGGGCTTGGAAGAGAGAAACTTGTTTGCTTTAAAGGGTTTTATTTGGATTTAAATTAAAATATCGGGAATTGAGAAATTTAAATTCATGATATTCAAGTTAAGATGAATTTTATTATTTTATTCTCAATTTTTAATTTTATTATTTTATTCTCATAAGGACAAGGGATCAATTAGTAGCCATTAGGGTATCTCCTAATTGAAATATTAGATTATCCGGCTTCACTATATGAGACATTTTGATTTGTGGAGTAAAATGGAGAATTCAATACAGAGATTCTAACATGGACTCTTAGAATGTAAACTAAATAAACATCACTAGTGTGTAATATTATGCAAATTACATTAAACCAATTTACATTTCCATACTAACATGCTACTGCAAATTGCAAATGCCAATAGATATTATTTCAAGGGTGTGTTTGGATCGAGTGATTTGGATTTGAAAGAGGGATTTGAAATGACACCTAAAATGGAGTCATTTGAAATCCATCGTAGTTATGGAGAAAATAGCTCAAAGTGAATGTCGAGTGATTTGAAATACATTTTAACTTAGATCCATCTAAAGGAACTTCATGGATTTGTTGACGGATTTGAATCCTTCCATCCAAACACAACCCAAAAGAATTTGAACCCATAGCAGAGGAGACCTCTTTCATGAGGATTTAAACCCAACCCGTGACCAATATCGCAAGTCTCAATTGCCGGGATTGCACCCTTATAAACTTAGAAATAAACTTAGTTCGGAATTGTAACAATAAATCATAAATAAAAACACAAATTCAATCTCATCTTTACAAATCACAAACCCCATTAAAGGGACCTCAAAAAATACATACAAAGCCAACCAAAAAAAGTGGCCATCTCTATACACTCTATATAACCACCATAAAACTTTGCTGCTCAAGAAATATATATACACAAATCTGCAAACAAACACTAACTACTGCTACTTGAGCCCTTCCCATTCATTTTATCAGAACTAACGATTTCGGCCCTCGGAGATGCCCGTGGATATCGTTTAAGTTCATTCAATATCGACTCTCCACCATCTGCAACACTACCCGCGTGGGGCGTAATAGCCATCTCCTCGAGTGCAGTTGCTGATGCCAATAGATATTTCACAAACTCCATTTCCGCCTCGATCCCAGAAAAAAGCTGCATTTTCACGGTTTTAAGCTGAGATAGCGACTCAGATCGTGTTTGTGATCTCAGGAAATCTGCAACAGCATCCACAACTTCGAACGTGAAAGCCTGGAGAAAAATGGCACGTTTTCGTGAGTTTTGTTCTTCACAAAAGTGAAATTGTACTCTGTTTTTTTGAAGTTCTGAAACATTATAGGATGTCTTTCGTCTATGTAATTTATAGTGTGTTTGGGTCGAAGGATTTGAAAATTATGGATTTCAAATTCACCGACAAATCCATTCAGGGTGTGTTTGGATTGAAGGATTTGAAATCTATGGTATTCATGTTATGATGGATTTCAAATACATTGGTATTCATTTTGAGCTATTTACTTCACAACCATGGTGGATTTCAAATGACTCCAATTTAGGTGTCATTTCAAATCCTTCCTCCAAATCCCCTCCCCAAATCCAAATCACTCAATCCAAACACACCCTTATGTTTGTTTGGATGAATTCATGTTATGATGGATTTCAAATTACTCCATTTTAGAGTCATTTGAAATCCTTCCTTCAAATCCCTTCCTCAAATCCAAATAATTCGATCCAAACACACCCTTAGTGTTTTTAAATTAAAGAACAAGTTTTTGATTGAAACTTACTGTGATTTTAAGCTTCTGTAAATTGGGACAGCTTCTGATGAAACAAATGGCGCATGAAGTCTCCTCGATCTTTTCGAAGTACATATCCGAAAGGTGAAGATTTCTCAGCGTTTTCAAAGAAACGGGCAGTTCGTTGGGTGCACCATACTCGACAAGATCCTATAAATAAGACAGACATATAAATCTTAACATGTCTGAAGTAACATAAGAAATTACAATTTCAACTCTTTCTCAAACATGAACAATGTTTTTACCTCCAATGCATAAGCTTGCAATTGAAGCGCCTCGAGTGCAGGCAGACAGCTCAAAGACTTAACCAAATCAAACGAGAATCGATTTCCCCGTTTGAAATCCATCGAAGAGAACGACAGTTTAACATCCTTCAAAACAGGGCAATTCTTGAAGGAAACAGATCCAAATACCCCATGAAACTCGAGATACTTCAATTTAGGACCAGTGATCTCGAGGGATTCGAAGCTGGTGCAATGCACCAACCTCATTCTTTCGAGTCCCGGGCACAAAGAAACAAACTGCCCGAATCTCTCGGGCAGTATCGCAACGCTTTGGAAATCGAGGCTCACGAGTTTGCTAAAACCCTTAAACCCTGGTACGGGATCGAATACGCAGTTATATAGCTTCAAATTTCTCAAATTCTTGAAAGTAAAAAGATGGGAAGTCAAATTATGTGTTTCTCCCATTGGTACATGGAGAGATAAATCCTGGAGAAGATTGTTTGGTAAGAGATGGACAAATTGATCGATATCGGGATTACTTTTTACATCAGGGACTTGAAGGGCAAATCTGAGTAATGGTCCTTTATGAAGTTTCAAGATTTGATACACGAGAGGCTCGAGTTTGTGACCGCCTAAAAACATCTGATCGAACCAGAAATCGAACACGATTTCAGGGCATGAAATCCATTTGTACCTCCATTCTCGGGACAGGATGCTTGATCTGACCACGTCTCGAAGAGGCAAACATCCGAGGATGTTTTCGATTATGTTGTTTGGCAGATTGGTGATTACATCAGCATCATCAGATCTTGCAGAAGTGTTCATTGTGATGCCTTTATGGACAAAAACTGAGACAGAATATGGAAAAAACAGATCAGCAAATGTACTCAAATATGCAAATGATATGTAATACAAAATGAAATCATTAAACACCAAAAGTCATAGTTTTATATAACTACAACAATGATTTGGTATTAGGTAGGATCGTGCAGAAAAGTCAGAAGGGCGATAGATTAACCTTACGCAGAGGCCAAAAGGCAATTATTTACTATTAACAAATATATATATATATATATATGTATATAGACAAACAAACACACAAATAAGATTCAACAATCAGCAAAAAATCTCACTTTCTTTGAATTAGAAAAAGGGTTTGACTTTATTCAGTTTGAAGCCATGAGGGGAGAAGGATACAAGAGGGATATATATATATATATATATATATATATATATATGCGTGCTATGCAGGCATAATCACAAATTGTTTAATGCAATAGTGCCGTACAATATGTGCCGCCCCTTGTTCTAGATAGATTTAAAAAACCAGAAAATGGAAAAAGTAAAACAGTGTCCTCCACGTCTCTTTCTTTTCTGGATTAGTGTTCCTTCATCACACCACATTTTCATCATTTTTTTTAATGATTTAAATTTAGGACAAAAATTTAAATCAAGCTATGTGGAATTTGAATGTAGCTTATTTATTAAAAGTTTGTTCGAGTTCAGTTTATTAACTTATCAAAACAAGTGCAGAAGGCCTTTTTGTTTGATGAGTTTTAAAAACTTGATTAATAAAACTAATAAAAATAAAAATATATACAAAAGAATCAAACTCGACTGACTCGTGTTCAGCTAGATTAAATTTGTATAAACACGAATCGATTAACAATTAAACCAAACTCAAACTTCTAAAGATTGATTGGAATTAAACAAATTTGAACACAATAAAATTAACTCGACTTATTTACACCCCAAATTTAAAACATTAAATTTGAAAAAAGAACTACTATTAAGTGTTAAGAGAAGAGAAAACCATATAGACCCCACTTTAGTACTAATTAAACATTTTCAGAATTACATAAAATCACATTGACTTCAAGGCCATGTAAACCTTACTAAAAGAAAGGGGTCTTATTATAATTCACCAAACATTAGGGGGTGGGATTTGGTATTTAACACTAAAGCGAAGGGTGTGTATGTAATTCATCCTTGTATGTATCACACACGTCAAACTTCAGAATGTCTGACTAATGTACGTACACACGTGCCAAACCCACCCCCACCAGCAATCCCACACGCTTCCAAATTGGGGCGGCAAAACCTAGCCCTAATCCACCGACGGCCATCTATTTCCACAACTGAAGCTTCACTCTATAACTCAAACAGCAATTTTTGTAAGATTTGGATAAAAATTATCGTCTATTTCTAACACTCCAGCTATTTTTTTTTTTTAAATTAGAAAAATTAACATCGGGACTGAAAATTTATACAGCAAAAAAAGGAGCAAAATTAATTCCAATAAAATCAAAAGTGCTTACCAGAAATAGGGTCTTGATCCTTCAATATCTGAATTTATTTTTCAGTAAATTCAATTCAAATGGGATATTAACGTCTGTATATATATAAGCGTAGTTGAGAGTTGGATATATCGATCAATCTAACATTTGGAGATGAAATATATAGAGAGAAAAAGTTCAGAATCATGGAACCTTGGTGGGTCCCATTTTTAGAAGGAAAAAAAATTAAATAAAAAAAATCAGAATTGGTACATGTGGGCTCCACATCTAGGTTGCTCTTACTCAGCTCTTGATAAGATTATGAGAATAAAACATTTTTATTCCACTAATTGATAGAATTTACGTGGATGCTTTTGAGTTATAATAATATATTTTTTAAAATTTTGTGGCACTTATATTATTAGGTTATTCTCTTCAATTATTGTGAATGGTTACCGAAATTACATCAATAAATCAACAACATTTATAAATTAATTGGTTAAGAAATTGATAGGAGTCGGGTTTATTTAAATTTAATTGTCGGATTAATTATTTTCTGAGCTGATTCTAATTAATTAGAAGCTAGTAAGATTATATGATTATATATATCTAACATTTAAATTAAGACAGATAAATTCAAAAGGCGAAAAATCTCATATAATTATTTATTGTTATAGATGTATATAACTTTTTTGAAGTTAACCATTACAATATTGAGTGTATCATATTATCATATAACATGTTTATTTAGATTTAAAAATAAAATAAAAATTATTTAATATTTAACTCGAAAAAAATTCTTAAATTTTTTTTTTTTGAGCTTTATTATATCCTATTTAACTAAGCTCAACGATCATTTCTTTTTGTTCAACAAGGTTTTAAGCTCGATTTCATTAATATATATGAGCATATACAGATTAAATAATTAAATCATTCAAATTCAACATATATTTCGACCAATTAAAATTCATCTAAACTCACCTTAATATTGATAAAATCAAATCCCGACATCAATTATAAAATTCGATATTAATTATGAAACCTTGAATAGTTTGATCCGTTCACTTACAAATTACATATATATACAGAATCTACAACATCGAATATACTTTTTTTAAAAATTTTGTTTATTATATCTAATAAAATATTAAATAAATAATATATATTCAATAAAAATTAAATAATTACACGCCTATTATTGAGAAATAAAGAAGGATTGAAAGAATGCATATCTTGTATATTGATCAAAGAAATGTAATGTACAAGTTCTAATAGAAGGCAGAAGCCTATATATATACATGAGATCATAACCGAGCTAAGCCCTAACAAACTTAACTACCTTTCCCTCCAAATTCTATTTTATCTTTTATATTTTGAGCTTTCTCTTGTTTACACTCCCCCTCAAGCTGTGAGTTCTCGAATAGATTGAACACACCAAGCTTGCAAATTAAATCGTTGAATTGACTCTTCCACAGGGGTTTAGTGAGAACATCAGCTAGTTGACTGTTGGTTCTTACAAAAACAGTTTTGATCGATCCTTCAGAAATCTTTTCCCTAACAAAATGACAATCAAGTTCGATGTGTTTCGTCCTTTCATGAAACACTGGGTTTGAAGAGATGTAGATAGCAGATTGATTGTCACAATGTAGCACGGCTGGTTTTAAAGAATCCACTCCCAAATCTTGAAATAACCTTTGGATCCATACAATCTCACATGATGTTGTAGCCATTGACCTATACTCCGCTTCAGCACTGCTTCTCGATACGGTCTTCTGCTTCTTCGATTTCCATGATATCAAGGAGTCTCCTAGTTTTATGCAAAACCAAGTAATGGACTTCCTACTCATGGGACAAGTTGCCCAATCTGAATCTGAGTAGGCTTCAAGCTTGAGTTCACTATTTGCTGAGAATAAGATTCCCATTCCGGCTGTCCCTTTTATATATCTTAACACCCTTTTAGCTGCATCCATATGAGAATTCTTGGGACAATGCATGAACTGACTAAGAGTTAGAACTGCAAAACAAATGTCAGGACGAGTAATACTAAGGTAGATCAATTTTCCAACCAATCTTTGATAAGAAGACTTATCCTGTAAGATAGGGTCAGAAAAGTTATCTCCTTTACTGTTATCATACTCACTGGAGGTTAATCTGATATTAGGATCCATGGGGACATTTACAGATTTACAGCCTGTCATGCCACATTCCTTCAACAAATCTAGAGCATACTTTCTTTGATTAAGAACAATGCCTTTATTGGATCTAGCAACCTCAATACCAAGAAAATAGGTTAACTTTCCTAGGTCTTTCATATAAAATCTCTCACATAAAAAAGATTTCAGCTCTTGAATCAACATAGAACAACTTCCAGTGATTAAAATATCATCAACATAAACAAGGACTATTACAATATCTTTACCTGACCTTCTGGTGAAGAGAGAATAATCATTAAGGGATTGAGAGTAACCTGCATCTTTCATAGCCTCTGTGAACTTATTGTTCCATTGCCTTGGAGCTTGCTTCAATCCATATAGGCTTTTATGTAGTCTGCATACTTTCCTCTCCCCCTGACTACTAAAGCCTAAAGGTAAGTCCATATAAACTTCTTCATAAAGATCACCCTGCAAAAAAGCATTTGTGACATCCATTTGATACAAAGACCAATCTTTTATAGCTGCCAAGGCTATTACAGCCCTTACAGAGACCATTTTTGCAACTGGAGAAAAGGTTTCATTAAAATCCAAGCCTTCCTTTTGAGTGTACCCCTTAGCTACTAACCTAGCTTTGAATCTTTCTACACTTCCATCAGATTTATATTTGATTTTAAATATCCACTTACATCCTATAGGATGTTTTCCCTGAGGAAGGTTAACAACAGACCAGGTGTTATTGAGTTGTAAGGCTTTTAATTCTTCTTCCATAGCATGTTGCCACCTAATATCTTTAACAGCTTCTGAATAAGATTGTGGTTCATGTTCTTTGGAAATAGAAACAAGAAAAGATTTGTAAGAAGGTGAAACATTATCATAGGAAAGATGGTCTGTGAGAGGGTGAGCAGTGGAGAAGTGAGTGACAGGTGTAATAGAGGGACAAATATAGTCAGTGGTCCATGCAGGAGGTTTAGACTCCCTGGAGGATCTTCTGAGAGCTATGGGGCTGCTTCTTGTAGGTTCAGAAGGGCTCACAGGAGATGCAGAATCATCTTCAACATTGTAATAAGAAGGTATAGAAGGAAAATCAGAAGATATATCCAGTAACTCATCTTGATTCAAAAAATTTGGATTAGGAACAGAAGAGTTAGAAAAAACAGAAAAAGGAAATATGTTTTCATGAAAAATTATATCTCTAGAGAACTGAGAAACACCAGTTTCAACATCCATAACTTTATAAGCTTTCTGTGTACTAGAATAGCCAAGAAATATACAAGGCTTAGATCTAGGCCTGAACTTGTCATTTTGAGGTATAATCTTCACAAAACATAAACATCCAAACACTCTAAGGTGTGTAATATCAGGAGCATAATCATAAAGCAAATGATAAGGAGTGTTGCCATTTAACACAGTTGTGGGAGTCCTATTAATGAGGTATGCAGCAGTGATCACACAATCTCCCCAAAACTTGAGAGGTGCACTAGATTGAAAAAGAATAGCCCTAGCAACATTCAACAAATGCCTATGTTTTCTTTCTACAGTCCCATTTTGCTGTGGTGAGTAACTGACAGACGTTTGGTGAAGGATCCCTAAGGATTTAAACATGGTAGTAGCTTCAGTAGATAGAAATTCCTGGCCTCTATCAGTTCTTATCTTTTGGATAGGTTTATGAAATTGAGTAGATACAAACTGAAAGAATTCTTTAATTTCTTGTAAGGCATCAGATTTATGTTTGAGGAGAAAAATCCAAGTAAATCTAGAATAGTCATCCACTGCGGTGAGAAAGAACCTTTCATTATTGTAAGTGAGTGTTTTGTAAGGCCCCCATATATCAAAGTGCACAAGTTCAAAGATTTGAGAAGAAAAAGTGGTTCTTTTATTAGGAAAAGGAGTCCTTGAGTGTTTAGCCATAGGACATATGGTACAAAGTTGGTGAGTATTACACAAACTGGAACCTACTCCAGGTAACAAGTTAAGTTTTTCAAAGGAAATATGTCCCATCCTACGGTGCCAAAGTTTAGCATTGTTGTGGGAAGCAGCCTGAGATGCCATCATAGACTCTATCTTAGCAGATTGGCAGTGAGATTTGGAATTAGGAGTAAGGGAGTAAGGTAATAGAGGCCATTGACTTCCTTACCAATCCCTTTGATTTCTCCACTCCAAGGATCCTGAAGAACACACAAGTTAGGATAAAAACTGACCATACACTGATTTTCCCTTGTGAGTTTAGAGACAGATAGAAGATTGAATTTAAATGCAGGTACATGAAGAGCAGCTTTTAAAAATAAGAGAGGAGTTAAGAAGATATCTCCTGTACTTTGTACGGAGACAACATTACCATTTGGTAAGGAAACAGATGCTGCAGAATGCACAATAGATTGAGGAATAAATACAGAAGGATCACAGGTCATATGATCATTTGCACCGGTATCCAGAATCCATGCATTTTGCAAGCTAACTGTCCTAGAATATACATTACCTGCCATAGTAGCAGCTGAGTTGGACGAGTTAGGGAGTATGGTATGCTGTGATTCAGATTGGTTCCCTCCTCCAAGCATCTGTAAGATTTGTTGATATTGTGCGGGCGTGAACATAGGTGCTTGTGGGATGTTTTGATTTGTAGCTGTGTTAGATTGATTTGGATTCTTGTACTCCCCAAGAATCGAACTACTTTGCCCAGAGGTTTCACTGTTGATCATATTTGAAGATGAAGGATTATATGCAGGTCTGGTAGAGTTATTTCCTCCTCTACGGCCTCTCCCCTTTGAAAAATAATTTGGGGGGTATCCATGGATCTTGAAGCAATTATCTCTTGTATGTCCAGCGATTTCACATTTGTCACAATATAACGAGCTTTTCTTGGGCGCTTGATTGTTATAACCTCCTTTGGAAGAATTCGGATTTCCAGAATTTTTGTTACTACCTTGAGTGAAGAAAACTTGTGTTGTGTCATTTTGCCCAGTATTCGCACATATACCCCTTTGTTTTTCTTCATTTTGGATCATAGAACAGGCTTGAGTGTGGGTTGGCAGCGGAATCATCATCAAAATTTGAGAACGAACGGCACTATAGGATTCATTTAAACCCATCAAGAATTGCATCATTTTTAGGGTTTGAGTTTGTTGTAGATATTCTTTGGAAAACACCGTGGTTGTAAAAGGGATTACCGAGTCGTATTCGTCCCAAAGCTTTTTAAGCCGTGAGTAATAGTTCGAAACCGAGTTTGAACCTTGGCTGATGGTACTAATTTGTCGAAATAATCCAAACATTTCTGCTCCACTCGTCTGATCGAATCGTTCTTTTAAGTCGCCCCATACAGATGAAGCGAGTTCGGAGTAAACAACCCCACTCAACAGTTCACTGCTGAGAACATTATGTATCCAAGAAAGCACCAAGGCGTTACATCGTTTCCATTGAGGGTATAAAGAATCAGATTTTTCTGGTGGTGTAAACGATCCATCAACCAAGGCAAATTTGTTCTTGGCTTCTAAAGCAACAATCATTTGTCGACTCCAAACTTTGTAGTTTTCGGCCCCCTTGAGCGGTTCAGACACAAGAACGATATGGGGCGAGTCAGATGGGTGAAGATAGAGGGGGTTTTGGAAGCTGACCACTGTTTCGGCCACTGTTTCGGACTTGGGATCGTCTTTGGTTTGTGATTCCATGAAGAATCTTCGTGAGGGATAGCAGATGATTTTCTGCAGATTCGCAGATGAATGGAGAAGACGATATTCTGCAGATTGCAGATGAAGATTTGAAGGTATAAGGACCTTTTAGGCTCTTGATACCATATTGAGAAATAAAGAAGGATTGAAAGAATGCATATCTTGTATATTGATCAAAGAAATGTAATGTACAAGTTCTAATAGAAGGCAGAAGCCTATATATATACATGAGATCATAACCGAGCTAAGCCCTAACAAACTTAACTACCTTTCCCTCCAAATTCTATTTTATCTTTTATATTTTGAGCTTTCTCTTGTTTACACCTATTAACATAAAGAGGGTACTTGAGGGTACTTTTAATTATTCTTTGATTAATAATTTTTTTTCCAGTGGGCCCCAGGTGTTTTCGTGGACACGTGATTCTGGGCATAAACCCTAGCATCGGGCATACAGGCACGCAGCTCATTAGTGGACAAACTCCATAATTATATGTAAAAATAAATATTAAAAATAATAAAAGTTTATGATTGTTAATATGTTATCTTTGTTGATATGCTACTAATATTTTTAAGAAATTATATTTATAATTTTATGGGACAGGTGTCACAAAAATGCTGACTAGGATATGATTCATCTAATTTAACTTTTGAGGATAACATTAATTTATTAAAGCTTCAATCAATATATTAGTTAATTTTTCATTTCTTTCATTAGAGTGGGATCCTGTATTGTACGGACACTTTATTATAACGGATCGTGTCGGACATCTGATCAGACTAGGGGTGTTCACGAGTCGAGCTGGCTCGCGAGCTCGGCGAGCCGGCTCGAAAATAGCTCGATTTCGAAAAAATTCGAGCTTGAGCTCGAGCCTAACGAGCCGAGCTTCCAATTTAGCCCGCTCGAGCCTGAAATAGCTTGTTTGCCAGCTCGCGAGTTGGAATTAAAAATTAATTTTTAATTAATATATATAAAAAATAAATATTTATTCATATATTTTTATATAATATGATATATTATAATAATATATGTATAAATAATAATATTTTTGACATTAATTATAATTATATTTAATAATATATGAATAAATATAAAATTGATAATAATTTTGTTTTAAAAATATATTATTTTTTTAAAAAAAATATTATTTTATAAAAAAAATATTATTTGATTAAAAAAAATTATTTTTTGAGCTCGAGCTCGAGCTCACTTTCTACAGCTCCTCGAGCTCGAGCTCGAAAATTGTGGCTCGAGCTCGAATTTTTGGCTCAGCTCGGCTCGAGCTCGACTCGTGAACACCCCTAGATGAGACCCAACACTCTCCGACACTGTGTCCAATATGAAAATAAATTTATCCGCTTAAATAAAATGAAAAAAATAAAGTATGAACACCGTAGTGGATGCAGTTAGAGAGTATGTCTCCTATATATGCATTATTTGTGATACTTGATGTTATTTCACTTATTTTTTGTGATTTTAAAAACTGAAATATTTATTTTTCTTTCACACATATATAACTTTACAAATCAAATACAAATTTATAATTTACAATAGTCATTTTTATAGTATATTTCTCTAACAAGTCATATTTAAATTAGAATGAAAAGACTAATTTATATATTTTAACGTAAATTAGTGAACATATATATGTATATATGATATATACATATATATGTATAGGATATATATACACATATTATTTTATATTCGTATCGTGTCGTGCGCCGTGTCTCGTGTCCGTGCATCATAGGTGGGATCCACTTAGGAGGCAACTCCCATTAAAATTAATCTAATAATTAAATTTTGTAATCTTAGTCATATATTTTTGATTTCTTTTGAAATATGTGCCTTTTTTTTATTGTGAATTTGTAGATATTGACAATATGCAAACTATTATATAAGAGTGATGTTTACTCGATTTATAGTTATAAAAAATAATTATACTTATTGTTGTTGTTTTTAGACTTTGAGCGACAAATGGATGAGATGAAAGATATCCAATGAGTCCAATTCAGCATTCTATTCTTTATGTTATAAGCATTAAATGTTTATTTTGAAAGTAATTTCAAATTGTTCAATTTTTGCAGTAGGGTCAATAATGGTTAAGCAATAGGTAAAATCCATTTTGGATCTTGCATTGGACACAAATGGGTCGGGCCGGGTTGGGATGGCCAATAGCTTATAAATCTTGATCGCATTAGTTATGTTCAATAGCCATTTCAACCTCGATCAGGCTTGAATTTGAAATAAAACTTATACAAATCTTGAGGTTTGAGAGTGAGTATTATATATAAAGCATTTCATTGCTTGTATTTTATTATTTCGTACATGTATTATAAACATATGAATATTAATTATTGTAAATGATTTTAAAATATTAATGTTAGGGTTTGTTTCTGTGTTTGTTCATTTGAGAGAGAACAGGGAAAATGGGGGTTTTGAAAATGAAGAGTAAGAAATTTGTCATAAATTCGATTTGTGACTTTTGATATATTATAATTTGACCCCTATAGATTGTTGTATTTATATTTTGTGTCACAAAAGATTTGAAAGTATTGAGAAATAAGGATATTAAGGAATAGCCGTTGGCGAGTAAGTTAAATCAATTCATTTAAAAAATAAATAAGTTATTTCATAAATTAAATACAAGAAAAAAAAATTGTGCTATGTTGTGTAAATTATACTATAAGAAATGGATTTTTCCTTTAACAGTACTTAATTAATATCCGAATTTTATAATAATTATTAAAATGAATAGTATGATTTTTGTCTGTTTGTCATATATTTGTTATTTTAAAATTTGTAATATGGTAGAATTTTTCTAAAGTAAATGATAGATTGAGAAAATGAGGAGAGATTTTTTAAAGTGTTATGATTTAGAGTATATATTAATATAACTTTTTTTTTTTTGTGTATATTAAGAAAGTTGAGAAAAGATTTACTTTTAGGAGTCAATTGGATGGCTTATCATGTCCCTAAAAAAGTATTTCAGAATAAAAAACTACGGAAAATTCATTTGTTTAGCATGTCATAAAAAATTCTAACAAAAAAACTCTTAAAATTTGAAAAAAATTCTTCCAACAAATAAATTGTACTATTCATGATTTGACAGTTAATATAATCAATTAAAATGATTTTTTAGTAGAAAAAATTTAAATAAAAAAAATCAGAATTGGTACATGTGGGCTCCACATCTAGGTTGCTCTTACTCATCTCTTGATAAGATTATGAGAATAAACATTTTTATTCCACTAATTGATAGAATTTACGTGGATACTTTTGAGTTATAATAATATATATTTTAAATTTTGTGGCACTTAGGCTATGTTCATCATGTAGTCAAATTTTCACTTTTCTCTTCTCTGCCAAATCAGATTCCCTACCACATTCCCTATCACAAATTCACAATCCTTTCAACTCCACAACAGCTAGTCAATTAAAGTTTTTTTTACTTTCTCTTTCATCCACGTCACTAATTTTAATAATTAATTTTATAGTTATAATTAATTTTAATAAAAATTAATTTTATAGTTATATTTATTAATTAAATATTTAAAATATTTATTTTTTAATAAAATATTAATTTTGAAATTATTGAAAACTTACAAGAAAATATTAATAAAATGATAAACAAAGTACATTATCGAACACATAATAAACCAAACACTCAGAAATTATTGAAAACGTACAAGAAAAACACAACAAACATCGATAAACTTAGAAAATTTGAAATTTGGATCTAATTGAGTGTTGCTCCAAATTTTTGCCAAATGTTCTCGACGAGATCCTTCTTCAACTGAATATGTTGGGCCCTGTCACGTAGTTCGGCTCTAGTATGAATGTCTGATTCGGATCGCCCTTGAACATGAAGGAAATTGAAGGTTAAACTTAAATTGAAAATTGAAATGAAAATATGGAGTAAAAACCTCAAAAAAAATTTGGTGTCCAAATGACACAAACTTAGGCTCTATTTATAGATGTTGAAAAAAGAAAAATAATGGTGATTTTTTTTTTTGCATAATTAATACTAAAAAAACGATTTTAAAAAAAGAGAAAAAATCAAGATGGGACACGTGGCAGCGTCCCATTGGTTGCCTTTTTTGTTTTTTTTAGTAATTTAATTGGGCCCCACAAACTAATTTCCCTACCAATTCCTTGAAGTGAAAAATTCTCTATCTCAAAATTATCCCTACCAATTTCCCTTCCTACTAAATCCATCATTTTCATTTCCCCTCCATTTCTCCCCAATTTCACCTTCGATGTACATGGCCTTATATTATTAGGTTATTCTCTTCAATTATTGTGAATGGTTACCAAAATTACATCTATAAATCAACAATATTTATAAATTAATTGGTTAAGAAATTGATAGGAGTCGGGTTTATTTAAAATTCAATTATCGTATTAATTATTTTCTGAGTTGATTCTAATTAATTAGAAGCTAGTAAGATTATATGATTATATATATCTAACATTTAAATTAAGACAAATAAATTCAAAAGGCGAAAAATCTCATATAATTATTTATTGTTATAGATGTATATAACTTTTTTGAAGTTAACCATTATAATATTGAGTGTAACATACTATAAGATAACATGTTTATTTAAATTTAAAAATAAAATAAAAATTATTTAATATTTTACTCGAAAATAATTCTTAAAAATTTCTTTGAGCTTGAATATATCCACTTTAACTAAGCCCAAACATCATTTCTTTTGGTTCAACAAGGTTTTAAGCTCGATTTCATTAATATATATGAGCATATACAGATTAAATAATTAAATCATTCAAATTCAAAATATATTTCATCCAATTCAAATTCATCTAAACTCAATTTAATACTGATAAAATCAAATCCAGACATAAACTATAAAATTCGATATTAATTATGAAACCTTGAATAGTTTGATCCGTTCACTTACAAATTACAACTATATACAGAATCTACAACGTCGAATATACTTTTTTTTTAATTTTGTTTATTATATCTAATACAATATTAAATAAAAATATATTCAATAAAAATTAAATAATTACGCGCCTATTACCATAAGACATCCATTTAATTATTCTTTGATTAATAATATTTCTTCCAGTGGCCCCCAGGTGTTTTCGTGGACACGTGATTCTGGGCATAAACCATAGCATCGGGCATACAGGCACGCAGCTCATTAGTGGACAAACTCCATAATTATATGTAAAAATAAATTATATTAAAAATAATAAAAGTTTATGATTGTTAATATGTTATCTTTGTTGATATGCTACTAATGTTTTTAAGAAATAATATTTATAATTTTTATGGGACAGGTTTCACGAAAATGCTGACTAGGATATGATTCATCTAATTTAACTTTTGAGGATAACATTAATTTAATAAAGCTTCAATCAATATATTAGTTAATTTTCATTTCTTTCATTAGAGTGGGATCCTAGATTGTACGAACACTTCAAAAAATTATAACGGGTCGTGTTGGACATCTGATCAGACACAACACTCGTCCGACACTCTCCGATATTATGTCTAATATGAAAATAAATTTATCCGCTTAAATAAAAATGAAAAAAATAAAGTATGAACACCGTAGTGGATGCAGTTAGAGAGTATGTCTACTATATATGCATTATTTGTAATACTTGATATTATTTAACTTATTTTTTGTGATTTTAAAAACTAAAGTATTTATTTTTCTTTCACACATATATAACTTTACAAATCAAATACAAATTTATAATTTACAATAGTCATTTTTATAGTTTATTTCTCTAACAAGTCATATTTAAATTAGAATGAAAAGACTAATTTATATATTTTAACGTAAATTAGTGAACATATATATGTATATGATATATATATATATATGTATATGATATATATACACATATTATATTAGCAGTATCGAGGCCGTATCGTGTCCTAATATTTTTAAAATAATTTATTTCGTATCCGTGTCATGTCGTGCGCCGTGTCCCATGTCCGTGCATCATAGATGGGATCCACTTAGGAGGCAAATCCCATTAAAATTAATCGAATAATTAAATTTTGTAATCTTAGTCATATATTTTTGATTTCTTTTGAAATATGTGCTTTTTTTGTTGTGAATTTGTAAGTATTGACAACTTCGGCTAATTTTATATGATATGTCAACTATTATATAAGAGTGATGTTTACTCGATGTATAGTTATAAAATATAATTATACTTATTGTTGTTGTTTTTAGACTTTGAGCGACAAATGGATAAAATGAAAGAGATCCAATGAGTCCAATTCAGCATTCTATTCTTTATGTTATAAGCATTAAATGTTTATTTTGAAAGTAATTTCAAATTGTTCAATTTTTGCAGTAGGGTTAAGAATGGCTTAAGCAATAGGTAAAATCCATTTTGGATCTTGCATTGGACACAAATGGGTCGGGCCGGGTTGGGATGGCCGATAGCTTATCAATCTTGATCGCATTAGTTATGTTCAATAGCCATTTCAACCTCGATCAGGCTTGAATTTGAAATAAAACTTATACAAATCTTGAGGTTTGAGAGTGAGTATTATATATCAAACTCGAAGCATTTCATTGCTTGTATTTTATTATTTCGTACATGTATTATAAACATATGAATTTTAATTATTGTAAATGATTTTAAAATATTAATAAGTTCGAGATTTCTTGAATAGAAATACTGGAAGTTGAAAATAAAATCTTAAAACTCTCCAAATAAAATGGCTAGAGATTAATACATTTGGAGATTAATAAGTTTCTGAGTTTATACCACGTGTAAAAGTGTTTTCAAATATTTTATGAGTAAAATCTTATACCCGTAAAATAAAATGTTAGGATATTATAAATTTCTTGGAAATGAGTAATAGACTTGGCCTTATATCTTCATATTTTAACAAAAAAATTTAATTGTTGTTGCAAACATATGAAGAAAATAAAAGAACTTCTTTAATATTTTTATTTAAACAGTAAGCGTATTATATTATTTCGTCAAAAAACTGTACAAGCCATACAAACTTCCAACACACACCTATAGATTCAAACTACCAACATTACACTACCAAATTTACATTTGATCACCTCCCAACATTGTTCACCTATTTCAGCTGATCTCCTCTGTTGCCCAAACATACGTCCATTTCGTTCCCTCCATATATGATAAATCATACAATGAAACATTGCCATCTTCACTAAGTAAAGATTTGCTTGTCGTAATCTTCTTCACCCATCTTATGACATCATTCCACTCCTCTTTTGTGCACTTCAGCCCTACTTTGCTCCAACCTCTGTTCATAATGTCTTTTGAATATGTACACTGGAAGAATAAATGATCTCTAGTTTCATTCACCTCTGCACACAACATATGTTTCTGCAATGTCAATCAGCCATCTACTGACTTTGTCCTTTGTTTTGAGCTTATTGTGGGTTGCAAGCCAAATAATGAATCTGTGTCGAGATATAGGGCCCCTTCCCCATACCACTTTCTTCCATTCCACTTCATCTTGATGTTCCAGTCCATGCTCATATGCACCATGTATTGAGAACTCCCCTATTTTCCACCTGTTCTGCAGCACATCTACAACATCAATAAAGGATGACTGATTGTCAACAGTCAGAGGATCCATAGTACCCGCAGCCTCCCGGACTTCATATTCATCATTTTTGAAAGTTGGGGGAAGGGATCTCTTTTCTGCAACGGAAAAAACGGAGCAGATTTGACTCGGCACAACCTAATGATACATCCAATACCAATGATTTGTGTCTAGAATGCGTTGCTAGATCTCTGCTCTAGAGAGCTATACAGGCAACAACGAACGCGACCCCGGCTTCCCTTTCATTACTTCTTTCACAACAAGAGTTAGAATGGCAGTTCCTGCTCCTTGGGATCCTCCAGTACCAAGAGTCTGTCACTTTTCCTTGCACTGTCCAAATTGATGTTCCTTTCAAATAGTACTTATTCACCAATCTTATCCACATCGTATTCTTTTTTTGTGCAATGTTCCAAACTTGCTTAAAGATAGCTGGCATATTCCATTGTTCCAAGGAGATTAGCCCCAACCCTCCTTCTTCTTTTGGTCCACAAATTGTAGCCCATTTCACCGACGCATGATACCCACCTTCTGTTTGCTCTTCCCATAGGAACACTTTACAAAGCTTTTCAATCTCTATTATGACTGTAATCGGGATAGGAAAATTTTGGGCCTAATACATTTGCACTCCAAACACCAAGGCCAGAATAAGCATAGCTCAACCTGCAAAGGACAGTAATTTCACTGTCCACGATTTAATTCTGCTAAGAATCCTATCAATGAGTGCCTAGCAGTTCCTAACTATCAAACTTGTCGGAATGAGAGGGACTCCTAAATACCTCATTGGGAGGGTTCCTTCAGCCACTCCAATCTCCCTCAAAATCCCATGCTTCTCACCGTCCTTAACCCCTCCACAAGTAAGCTGACTTTAATCTAAGTTAGCTTGAAGCCCCGACACCCTAGAGAACTGATCAAAGACATCTTTTACCCTCTGAATAGACCATCTATCACCTCTACTGAACATCATCAAGTCATCTGCAAAACACACGGTAATGAATCCGACCCTCTTGCACTTTGGATGGAATTTGAAACCCAAATCCTGATGAAGAGTAATAAAGCTTCTTGATAAATAATCCATTACAAGCACAAAAAGGAGAGGAGACATAGGATCTCTCTGCCTTAGCCCTCTCCTCCCTACAATATTACCAAACACTTCCCCTTGCAACATAATCGAGAATCTCACCGTAGTGACACACATCATTATTAGTTCCACAAACTCTTCAGGAAAACCATATGCCACCAACACTCGTTTAAGAAAACCCCAATCAACATTATCATAAGCCTTCCTGATGTCCACCTTAAGCACAGCTCGTGGTGAAATATTTTTCCTACCATACCCTTTAACAAGCTCATGGCACAGTACATTTTCCACTATCGATGTGCTTTCCACAAATGCTCCTTGGGCTTGGCCAACAAGCTTTGACAAAACAAATTTGAGTCTATCCACAAAGGCTCCTTGGGCTTGGCCAACAAGCTTTGGCAACACCAATTTGAGTCTATTATATACTATCTTAGAGATAGTCTTGTATAACACCGTACAACATGCAATCGGCCTAAAATCCAACACTATTTTAGGGGCTTTGCTTTTGGGGATGAGATGAAACAAAGTATGGTTAACCTCTGTTAGCATTCTCCTTTTATAAATCCATCATTAATTGCCTCTGTAACCTCCTTGCCAACAACCTGCCATGATGTCTTGTAAAAGCCTGAAGTAAAACTATCTATTCCAGGACTTTTGTCCTCTGGAATGGAGAACATCGCCCTCCGCACTTCCTCATCTGTCACTAGTTTAAGGAGATCTATTTTCTCTTCTTATTTCAGGGTATATCCCTTCGAAACAATAACAGACTCAATACTTCCCTCCTGTCCATGGACTTGTCCATCCTTCCCCAAAAGGTCCTTGTAAAAATCCAGAATTTCTACTTTAATATCATCATTATCCCTAAGAGTGGCCCCCATTCTACTCTGCAATGTCAGAATATTTCTTTCAGCTCTTTTCACCCATACCCTAGCAAAAAAGAACTTAGTACATTCATCCCCATGCGTATAAAACTCCGTCTTTCCTTTCTGTTTCAGGAACTCATATTTCATTTGGAGTGTTCCTTGCATTGCTCCTTTTCTCCTTAATCAAGCTAGCTTCAAAGGGCCTCATGGTCAGATTCTATCTTAAGAGCTTCAGGATTTCTCTAACTTGATTGACTTGTATAGCTATGTCCAAATAGTTCCCCTTGTGCAGCTCCCTCAATATCTCCTTGACCTTTTTCCTTTTTTGCACCAGTCTATACATCTTACATCCCTTAATCTCCTATTGACATGTCTCTTTAATCATATCTCCATACCCTGGGTAAATTTGCAGCCATTTAAATATTTAAAAGGTGACTTCCCCATCCTAACCTCTTGCACTGTAAGCACCATAGGGCAATGGTCTGATACTTCCTTATCTAGGAACTTCACCAAGAATCCTTCCAGCTGCTTAAACAACTCCCCATTAGCAACCACTCTATCAAGCTTACAATAAATTCTAGCCTCCTCCCCTTGGTTATTACTCCATGTGTAAAGATTACCCATATATGGGATATCAGTTACCCCATATTATCAAAATATCATTTCATCTCAAGATTCCCACCATCATAACTGCCATCATGTAACAGTTTCTCTTCATAATCAAGAGTAGCATTTCAATCCCCCATCAAAACCCAAGGTTCAAGTGGATTAAGATCACAAATACTTTGCCACAATGTGGCTCTCCTTCCCTCATCATTCATCTCATACATAATAGATATAAAAAACCCATACTTCCCACTTTGAATTTTACATGTCACCATCTGATCAGTGACATTGATTACATAACACTAATAAACCTCGATTATATGTGTTTTCTAGCCTAAGATTAGTAGCAATTATACCATTTTATATCATGATTTATACCCCACATGCATTTAATAGGTTTGTTACATGTTTGTAGGATAAAATCATTAACTTCGAGAAAATGACGAAAAAACGTAAGATAAGAGGTAAATTGGCGCTATTCGGAAAAATAATCATATTTTGAGCTACAAACCTCCAATATTAATGATGCTTATATCATTAGAAAGATAAGACAATTCTTTAAAAGTTTTTGTGAAGAAGACAAGATCCGATTCAAACGTCTGAAAGCTGGGAAGTTATAAAATATATTCTGTTCCGAACCAAATATGACAGTTTTGGTAAAATGATCATAACTTGAGTTATACAATTTGGATTAGATCCAAATCAATTGGGTTGTAAAGCTATGGAATAGATATACAACTTTGTAGAAGATAGCAAAGCCTAATGAAAACTGAAACATGGTCAAAAGGGTCATCGAAAACAAAACTGAAGCTGCTGCCAGCGTTTTGGGCGTTTAAACGCTCATTTTTTAGCGTTTAACCGCCCGGAAGACTCCAACTACGACCGGGACTCTTGTTTTTCATCCTTTATTTATATCAATTCTTTCTATACAAAAGGTAGATTCTTAAACTCGAAATTGGGGGGGGGGGACATTAGATTATGGATTGAAATTACGTTATTTTCAAGGCTTGATTTTCAAGAAGAGGAACGAGACAATCCTGCATGATTTTATTCAAAAAAATTTCGACGATATTTTAATCGAGACTAAGTTTTTTTTTATTTCTCTTTTTTAATTATTGTTGACATGTTCATTCTAATTATGTTTATTGATCGTTTCTTTAATTCTATGGAGTAATTTCTTTTATTCTAGAATTGGCGATAGCCAATAATATGTTATCCAACTAATTTACGTTTTCTTGATTTCGTGAATGCGTATACTTATGATTTAATTTCTTGATGCTTAATGCTTGTGAATTTGCTGGCCACTTATTTGCATGATCGTAGATATAAGGTGAAAATTCTGAGAGGTGACATCTTGATATCGAAACCCATAGAAATCGAACTAGGTTTCTAAATCACGAAAGTAGGTTTAGATCTTTTGAGGAATCCATACATTATCACAGAGATTAATGAACTTAGGTTAAGCCTAATCATCACGAAAGTAAGTGATTGAATAATTTATGTAAGCTATTATACTTTGAAAGAAGATTATAGTTAAAATTGGATAATGTCCTTCATAAGTAGCATTCACGTTTGATAGTGGAACATAATGAGGTAGATAACGTTTATTGTAGTGAATTTCGATTCTAGAATCTTTAATCAATCGTTTAGAACTCATTTTTGAATTCTTATTTTCCTTTTGCTAGTTAATATTTACATCAAATTATCTTTTAGCTTAGATTACAAATACGTGAAGGAATTAGTACTTGATTATCTAGTCCTCGTGGGAATGATATCTTTTGTACTACACGAAAGCCGTGCGCTTGCGGGTTTTTGGTGCCGTTGCTGGGGACTTTGATAGTTAATATTAGTTCTTTTCATATTTTAGTGAGACTAAACTTTTAATTTTATTTTTAGTTTTTATTTTTGTTTTTCGTTTTTATTTAAGGATTTCTGTCTTTCTCTGTGTATTCAAATCAGCATCGATTTCCCTATCGAGCTAGATCCAGAAATCGAAAAGACTTTTCGTGCAATGAGAAAGTTACAAAGACTGAAATGAGCTAAACTGAAAGAAGCAGCCATGGCTGAAGAGAACGCGAACGCAAACGTAAAGGCGAACGCAAGATCTCTGAAGGCTTTTGCAGCATCCAACGTGCAGATCCTTCACTCTAGCATCACGAGACCCACCGTAGATGCTAATAATTTTGAGCTCAAGCCATCCCTTCTACAGATGGTTCAGCAGAACCAGTTTGGGGTTGCACCTACTGAAGAGACAAACCTCCACTTGTCCATGTTTTTAGAGTAGTGCAACACTCTAAAGATGAATGGGGTTTCACAAGATGCTATCCGGCTGAGATTGTTCCCATTCTCATTGAGAGAGAAGGCGAGAGCTTGGTTGCACTCTTTACCGTCGAGTTCCATCAGAACGTGGGATCAACTCATGCAATGTTTCCTAACAAAGTATTTTCTCCCGAGCAAGACTGCACAACTGAGGAACCAAATCACTACTTTTACTCAACGAGATGGTGAGTCGCTATATGAAGTTTGGGAGCGATTCAAGGATCTTCTCCGACTGTGCCCACACTATGGATTGGAGAAGTGGCTCATAGTTCATACGTTCTACAGTGGGTTGATCTACAATACGAGGATGTTGGTAGACACAGCAGTAGGAGGAGCTTTGATGAACAAAAGCATTGACGAAACCTGTGATTTGATCGAGGACATGGCACTGAATCACTACCAATGGTCAAGCGAAATATCGATTCTACAGAAGACACCAGGTAAGTATGATCTTGACGCTATTAGTTTACTTTCTGCACAAGTAGATGCCATGTCTAAGAAATTAAATTTTATGAGCATGCATGTGAATTTTGTGAATACTAATAACTCTGTGTGCAAATTTGTGGTATGGTTGGGCATGTTGCATTAGAATGTCAATTAGAAAATTCATTCCCTAATGATAGATCACTTGAACAAGCCAATTTTATCAATAACCCCAACCAGAGAATGACACTTTCTCTTACCTACAATCCTGGTTGGAGGAAGGATCCACCCAAATTTTTCGTACAAGAACAATCAAAATGCAGCTCCACATGCTAACTTTAGTCAACCACTTGGACTTCAGCAGATGCCTCATAATCCCACCCCTCCGCAGAAGTCAAACTTAGAAACCCTGGTTGAGAGTTTTATTATCACACAAATTAAATAGAACGAAAAATTTAGACAACAAGGACTAGCTATGATTGAGGTAATTAAGCAACTAGATTCTAAAGTGGACTTATTAGCAACCCATAATAAGATGTTAGAAACGCAAATTGTGCAACAAGCTAATGTCTCCAATAGGAATTCCAGTTCTTTTCTTGGCCAACCCGAAACAAATCCTAAAGAACACTGTAAAGCTATTACTTTAAGAAGTGGGACACAATACGAGGAACCTAAAATGCCTAATTGGATGATCAAAATTGAACCAACTGAAAAGAATGAAATTGTCAAACAATCATTTCAACCTGACAATCCTAATGACAAATGAATGATGATGGTGAAAAAGAGTCAGTCTACGTTCCTCCACCACCCTACGAGCCACCCATACCCTTTCCTAAAAGATTAGCTAAAGCTAAGTTGGATAAGCAATTCGGGAAATTTCCAGAAGTTCTTAAAAAACTGTATATTAATATTCCCTTTACTAATGTGTTATCTCAGATGCCCTCGTATGCTAAGTTCTTAAAAGAAATTCTTTCTGACAAACGAAAACTAGATGAATACGAAACAATTGCTTTAACTGAGAAATACAGTGCGATAATTCAAAATAAATTACCTCCTAAGCTTAAAGATCCCGGTAGTTTCTCAATTCCTTGTGTAATTGACAATAGGAGTTTTAACTATGCTTTATGTGATCTTGGAGCTAGTGTTAGTCTCATGCCATTGTCTGTGGCGAAAAAGTTAGAGATGAATGATTTAAAGTCTACGACCATAACTTTGCAATTAGTTGATCGTTCTGTTAAGTATCCAATAGGTATGTTAGAGGATGTACCTATCAAGGTTGGTAAGTTCTTTATTCCTACAGACTTCATTGTTCTCGATATAGAGGAGGATTCTCAAATCCCAATTATTCTTGGTATGCCTTTTCTAGCTACAGCAGGAGCCATCATTGATGTAAAAAATGGAAGGCTTTCCTTGAGTATTGGGGATGAGAGAGTTGAATTTAATCTATGTAAATCTGTTGTTTACCGCTCTCTCGAGAACTCTTGTTACAGGATTGACGAGGTTAATCAAATAACTAAGGACAACCTTGCTAGGCACCACTATAATGATCCACTAGAAGCACGACTGGTGAGTGGTGGCTCGATCGAGAAGGAAGATGAAATTATCGCAGATATTGCTCGAATGTTTGAGGAAAATCCGTCATTGATATCAAACATCGTTAGAGAGGGAGAGGAAGTTTTGACGTCATGAGCTAGACAAGTTAAAGTTTGATGCGCATGAGAATGCAAGGATTAACAAGGAAGGTATGAATGTATTGCATGACAAAAAGATCCTTCGACAAAAATTAAAAATACGACGATTTAGTTCTTCTATTCAACCGTTGCTTGAGTTTTCTTTACCTAGAGTCGATTGGAGAATTGCCAAGTCGTCGGGTCCAATACGAGGTCTACCAAACTAAGTTAACATGGTAAAGTCAAGCTAATGACTATAAACAAGCGCTTCTTGGGAGGCAACCCAAGTGTTTCATTTTTTGTGTTTTTTTTTCTTTTCTTTTTTTTTATACTTAACCAAAAGGAAAAAAATTATCTTTGCATGCTTTATTTTTTGTTTTGTCGCACAGTGTACGTGAGTAGCTCACGTTGGATGATAAAGATGTTACACTACCTTCACTTGGAATGAAAATTCACATTCAGTATTTGGGCATATTTTTCAACATCCCGTTTGGTTAAGTTTTTCTTTCCCACTACTTATGTGTGATAACATTGAGGGCAATGTTATAGTTTAAATTTGGGGATGGAATTCGACTTAGCATATATATCGTATGAGTTTGTTTCGTTTAAGTTTGGGGGCGTTTAAGCTATTCATATTAGGGGTGTTCGTCGGCCCGGTTCGGTCAGCCGAAATTTAAGTTCGTTAATTTTGAGAACCGAAAACCGAACTGAAATAGTTCGGTTTGGTTCGGTTAAAAACCGAAATAACCAAAAGTTTTTTTTTTCTACCTATTATTCTTCCCTATTTTTCTCATTCTAAATTTAGGGTATGTTATATAATATTATATTGGAGATGATTGTGGTTGGTTACAATATTTTTATACTTGATTTAATCAAGTTGATTACAATTATTAATTTATACATTTGGATTTACTTATGAGATGGTAGGTAGGGGACTTTCTTCTTAAAAAGACATTTTTCAATTATTAATTATGAACATCAAAAACCAAAAGCAAATTTTGCTTATTTAATGGGATTCTGAAAATATATATGATTTTCAAGTCCCAAGATCATGCATGCATTCGTTCATTCATTAAGGAATATAAATGGATGATTTAAGACATTTTTCAATTATTAATTATGAACATCAAAAACCAAAAGCAAATTTTGCTTATTTAATGGGATTCTGAAAATATATATGATTTTTAAGTCCCAAGATCATGCATGCATTCGTTCATTCATTAAGGAATATAAATGGATGATTTATTTAAACAATTTTTTTGGGTTACGAAAACAAAAAGGGGGGAAAAGGAAAATTGTAATGCATGGGATTTGAACCAATGTCTCTCAGGTGAGAGAGAAGAATCCTAACCAACTAGACTGCAATGAATTCTTACTTGTTTCTTATCAGTTATTAATAATATAAATATTTTACTTTAATAAAATTAAAAAAAGTTCGGTTTTCGGTTCGGTCCGGTTAACCGACACCACACACCGAAACTGAACCGAAAACCGAACTTTTGAAAAATTAAAAACCGAAAACCGAACCGAAACGTTGATTTTGAAGACCCCTAATTCATATGACTTGTATAATTTTTTTTATGAGTTCTAGCTTGTCAATTTGTACAATGTGCTAGAATTAACTTAAGAAAGATGGTACGACTTCAATATATACTCTGGACTAATGGAACACGCATACCTCGGTTTTTGCTCATGTCGACCTAAGATTAGAATTAGCTTCTTTAGATGTTTACATCTTGAAACACGTAAGGAGTAATTCCCAAAGATATTAACTAAAATTTTTCACAAAGGTATAGAGTTTAATAGTCACATTTATGCTTCATAATGAATGCTTAAGATTTGAAAATAATATTTGATATGTCGGATTATTATGACAATGTGAAGCTAACTCAAATAAAGACCTAGTTTGTTTTGTGGCCTTTGACACTCGAGTGATTAAGTTCGAAAGAATTGTCTCAACACTCAACGCCCTAAAGCTATCTAGATTTGGAGTCGTTGACCCAAAACTCGTTACATGGGTGTCATAGAAAGCCTAAGAGAACAAGCATTGCACATGGTCTAGTGAGCTAAATGAAATTCACACATAATTGTGTAGAAAGTCAAATATGCTTAAAAACTTTAATTTTGAAGTGTGTATTTCTGCCTATAAAACTTAGTACCTTATGAATAATTGAAAGTTGATAAAAATGGGGATTATATCCAAAATTTGGTAAAGATGCCACTCGACTATAATGCCTACGATTGCATACATCTCTTTTCAAGTTAATTTCGACCCTTAGCGTTAACATGTGGCAAAACTGAGTGATATGTACATATGTTTGAACTCATTTGTTAATGATGTTATGTCATTAGTCTTTTGTTAATTTTTATAAGTTGTATTATCTAGACTTAGCTCGAATTTCATAAATTTTGTGGGTAGATCGAAATGCAAACCCTCACGAGACTATAACTCGTCCTTTTGGGGTAACTAAAAGGTTTAAAGGCTTGTTGCACATGCTAAGTGCAATCATGAACTCTACGAAACTGATCTAGTTAGTTTTTTTTTTTGTTTTTTTAGATCATTGCAAGAATGTAGTTGTTCGTTTCCAATAATATTTATTGCTCGAGGACGATCAATCCTAAGTTTGGGGGGTAGCTCACTCTCTGGTGCTTCCACATCACCCAAATCCTACCATTTGGAGCGTGAACATAGTTATTTATAACCTCCCACTCCTTCCCAAACACTTTCCTTACCTTAGAAAATTTATTTGCTCTTACCCTTGTTTCAATTATTGCTACCACATCTAATCTTTGCTCCTGGCACAACTTCTTAACAGCTAAATGTTTATCACTTGTGCCCAAGCCCCTAATATTACAAGCCCCCAAATTCATAGATTAGGGAGGAGGTTCAACTGGTCTTCCTTCCTCTACCCCACTTCCAGCTTGGCTCAGCACCTGGAACAGGTTACTATGTGCATGTTGCAATTCCTCATTATTTGCATTATCTGCCCAACCTTGTCCTTTCCTCTGTTTTGTCTTGCTCACCTCTTTCCATTCTGTCATCTTTTCTTTTCCTTTTAGACTCGACTTCTGCCTCACCTTTGGAATCTTTAATGGTATATCTTGATTTGAATCTTTCCCCAGCTCTGCTGTATCAGCTCTTTCTTCCTCTTCCATTTTCTTTTGTTTCTTTTTTGCCATTGATGATTTACTGTTAGAGTACTATTTCCTTTCCTATGTCCCCATTTCTTGCATCTCGAACATCTTATAGGCAACCATTCATACCGAACCTGCTGTTTTCACACTGAATCCATACCTTCCATCTTAATGCTTATCTCATGTGGCATCTCACTCCCCAATTCCACTTTCACCATCATCCTGGCATAATCTAAACGTAATTTTTTTCTGTCATTGCGTCCATATGGACGGGTTCTCCTACCTTACTTGATACGAATCTTCCCAAGATGGGTTGATTCGTCGCGAAATTTCTTAAGATCTGAATTTGCACACGAGTTGAATTGATGGATGGATATCTTTAACCCGAATTCGATTGCGACAATGAACCTTGGTATGAAAACCTCAACCTGATAAAGTCAACGAAGACGAACCTCAGAATGAAATTATGATGACGCCACAAATGGGATGGAAAACCGTTTGATAAGTTGGGAATGAACGCCACGGATATAAAATCCGATAAGTTCAATAAACGTTGTTGAAGAACGATGAGAGTTAAAACTCACAAAATTTACTCAAAATATTCTATTCCTTTATTAATGAAATTCGTAGCCTTTTTATAGGCAAAATTACAAGAGTTCTAATTTGAAAAGGAAACCTAATAGAAGTATGAATCCTAATAGAAGTAGGAATCCTAATATAAATAGGATATCTTATATAAACAACTAACTAAATATATCTAAATCTAACTAAATATAAAATATAAAAGTAATAAAAAGAAATATAATATCCCTAATATTATCCATATAATTACACGCAATCTTGCTAAGTGTAGAAGCACTCCATTACCCAGGTTTGGAAACTGTATCTAGACTGGAACTGTGGTAATCTTCTCATACTTGCCTTGCTCCCTTGTACTACTGCATTATCACCGGCTTAGAGTATAAAAATTGTGTTCCCTTTTGCTTAGCTGCCTGCATTTGCTCTAGTCTTCCAAATCTCAATATAAATCCCTTCTCATATGTAACCACTTGTGGCATAGTTAGCCCTTTCCACCTCATCCGTAGGAAATTAACCATTGCCTGCAACGGTATTTCCTGCCCTAATACATATGCAAACAATGAGAATTTCCAATAGTTTAGTTCCGGTTCTATTTCCTCTTTAGTCACATATATTTCATCCTCCTTATTCTGCACTTTTTCACGCTTCAGCCCACTATTCCCATCGCGATTTCCCGCAAAGAGCTCATTCCATGGTTTTCTGATATGTTCTTTCCCCCTCTTTTCCTCCGACTTATTGATGTCTCCTTCTATCGTGAAGTTGTGGGCCTCCACATTCCGACTCCCACCTTCATTGGCCACACCAATCTCCGCTTTATTCACGTTGTCTTCCACTTCTTTTCCATCCTTTCGTTCCTCTTTTGGGGACAAATCCCCTCCTTCATCCTTGTTCACCGATGGTGGGCTCGTCGAAACATTCGCTGTTCGTTTCCCCCGTTTCCTCGCCATGGTGGTTTGTGCGTAAAATAGCCTTTTATCGTGCGCCCAAAGCAAAAACCCTCAAACATTTTTCTTTCATTTCTTCTTTAATTTAATCATTATAGTTTTTATAATTGTCAGTATTGTACCTTATAACTATATTACTTTATTCACAATTTTTAAAAAAAAAATTATTCGTATAATAAAAAATCCAACATTTTATAAGTAGCTAGCTTATAGAACATATTATAAATAAGCCTAACGAAATATTCTATAAATTCCTACTTCTCAACTTTAGCAAAAACCATGTATGAGTGATGCGTGTCTAGATATACAAGGGTGTTTTTATAATTTAATTAAATTGATTTTTACATAATTATAATATTTATATATTATAACAAATATTAAGTGGGTTATTCGAAAATCTAGGCCCGTGACTCATTAGGAGAATTATAAATATCTCTTAATTATATTTATTAAAACATTATCTTATTTTAATTCTAAACAGTTGAAAAGATATAATAAAGATCTTTTTATATACTTTTTAGAAAATAGATATAATCAATTGAAAACTATAAAAGATTTGATCTCATCAAATTGAGTATGCAGACATCTTAAATCTATTAAGTGCAGTCTATATCCAAAAAATTAATATTTGATCAATCATGAGTCAGATCAAATCCTATTAACACGTGTTATTTCACATACACAACTTTAATCATCATTATTTTGGCACCGTTTGATCACCGAGTATGCAAACTACGTACCAAGAAGATAGGATGAAGTGATTATATATTTTATAACATTTATAATAATAATTTTTATGTATGTGATTTGTAGTGTCTTCATTCGAAAATGATGATAATGAATAAAAAATTGGATTTATCAAGTGATAAAATATGTTTAGAAAAAGATTTTTTTATTAAGTTTCAATAAATTATTGTGGGATGAAGTTTGAGGTCAAAATGTAAATGGCAATACTGTTCTTCACATTATCTCTATTATTATATTTACATAAAATTGATTTTAAAATGTTTACCCATAAAAAGTTTTAAAAAAATTCTCCTACACAATGAATGGCCCTCTAATCTTTTTGACTGCATAAAGGGAAAGTTAAAATACTAATAACAAAAGTTAGCATATCCTTAACAAGTCCCAGAATTAAACGTAGCCACTAAAAATCTTGAAAAGCATGAATTAAAATCATTTTAAAAAACGAATAATATCTAATCATCATTTTTGACGAGAAAACAAGATAATAGAATATTATTTAAGAAGAATTAGATACTTGTTGTCTATTTCAATAGTCTAATTCTCAAATTAAGTCAATTTTGGAGTTCCAATTTCCCAAATCTTTTTCCAACCTTTGAAGCAAAGTTTCTTCACTTAACCAAAAAGACAAAAAAATAATAATAATAGATTGAAGATTACTCCAAAGTAATTAAGACATCACTAATTTATCACCTTGCATGTGTTAATTGGATAACAATTAATTTACCGCACAGATTTGGTAGGTAAAAGTGGGTTTTCAGTTATGATCTAACAAGATTTTCCGATGTTGTCTAAATAATTTAATAGGTTTTTGGTGATGTATATATTTGGTCATGACATTTGAATTTTTATGTGCAATAAAACATTTAGATTATTTGCTAATAATTATATCATTGGCCATTATTTAAGATTTTTTATAAATATTTCACTCAATAGTTCGTTTCTTTTTAGTAAGTAATTTTGGATGACATGGTCTTTTGTACACTACGCTCAAGTATGGAAAAATGGTAACATTTAACTAGACCGGAAAGATAAAATGATTATTTATAAAACATCGTCTGTTTATTTTAAAATGCAAAAAGAAAATCTATGTTAAAAAGATGAGCATGATATCCTATCTGATATCTTAACACCCTATTTTTATTAGAAATTGAACATTTTTTCACATTCAATATATACTAATTTGACATTTTATACATTTTTCATACAGTTTAAAAGATATATAACATTAATAAAGATGAAAACATGAAACGGTCATTTTCTAACGAAAAAAAAGTTTCACTCAGATTTAAGATAACATAAAAGAGTATTATGCAGATTTCTTGAAAAAAAAAAAAGTTTTTTAGAAGTTTCAATTTAACACTGTAAAGGTGGTGTTTTATATTTAACTATATCTTACTAGTTAATAGTCACATAAAAAGTGTCAAATTAGAAACACGTTTTGGAATTAATTCATATTATAATATTACACGCGAAATATATTGATACTTTTGGTGTAAACAAAACGATATCCAAAAAATTTCAAAGCAAAAATTAAATTAATACTCATGCTTCTGGTGCAATTAGAATTTTATATATTGAACCTAATTAAATAAATCACACGCGAGAAAGAAAGAAATATAGGTGGAATTTCGTTATTATGATGACTCATATATTCACTATGTATAATTAAAATTTGTAAGAACGAAAAGTAGACAAGAAGTGCTGGCCAAAATTATTTTTATATGAGTCGAATAAATTATTGTTCAAACTTGTTAAAATTATAATCAAGCTTTAATATTTATGTTTGTGTTTGTTTGGTTATTAATCGAGTTTGACCCAAATGAATTTTAATCGAGATAAGAAAGAGACAAACTCAGGTAGTTTAATATATTTGTGCATAGTTTTATTATTTTTTTAGTTTAATATGTCAATAAAACCGAGCTCAAATAAATTTTTACAAATTTTTTCGAATAATTTTGCTAACAATTTAGCCAGGAAACTTTTTTAATGGATGTGGATGGTAACTGGTAAAGTTCTCAACTTCCCAACTGCCCCAATTGAAAAATGGACTAAATAATGAATAAAAGACAAATTATACTAGTAACAAAAATAATTTAAACTTGGGTTGCCCTATGTCTTTTTTCTATTAGAACTTTATTAAAATGTCGATAGAATTATTATTTATCAATTACTTAATTAAGAAAATTAATCAAATTGGGAAAAATTCAATTTACCATTTGACTGTTTTATGGGCCTTTAGGCACTCTCCCAAGTTCCATCGCTCCATTGTTTTAAAGGCCCAATTGATGCGCGCCTTCTGGGCCAAGCCCATTTTCTTGTGATAAATGAACTGAAATGTTAATTTTTAATAAATAATAAAACTTCGATCTATCTACTATATTATAGCAAGGATGTGTTTGACTTTTTTTTGACCAAATGAAATAGAATTTTCTTAGAATTTTGAATTTTTTAATTTAAAAAAAAAAGTTTAATTTCTACTATATTATAGCAAGGATGTGTTTGACTTTTTTTTACCAAATGAAATAGAATTTTCTTAGAATTTTGAGTTTTTTAATTCCAAAGAAAAAATTTAATTGGTTGGTTCCTCAAATATCTCAACTGATTATCCGTTTCCCATGTTTTCAAATTTCAAAATTAAACTTATAATTAGATTTTTAAATTTAAATGCCACTAGTATGTGCCCCGTGCTATGCACGGGATATCATTATAATTGCTTTTAAATAAAATTTATAATATATATTTGATCCAAGTCACATATTTAAAATATGTTATTTTTTCGTGGAAATAAGATGAGTCACTTGACTTTTTGATAATATTGTAGAACCAAAATATGACAACTTCAAAACATGTGTGTAATTTATTTGTGGTAAACGTATACATTTATAACATGTATAAGAAACATCAAAACTAAAATGTCCATAAAAATTGAAATAAATTATTGCTATCATGTTGTCAATCTAGTATTTCATTATGTGCCTACATCTCTAAGATAACTTTTCATATTTAAATTCAATTCATGTGCTCTAAATCACAATTCTATTATTATCACCAGCCTTCGAAACATTTGTATTATAAATTTCTTAGTATACTTACACTTATATGTAAAAGATCACATAACACAAAATCTAGAAATTTCATAAAATTTGAAACAAACTACTTTGCTATTAAATTCTAAATCATTGATGTACTATGCATAACATTTACACCTTTGTTAGAAACTTTTCATCCAAAAATTTGTGTCATTTCAAGTGCTTCATATATAGAATTACATACCATCAGTCGCTAAACATATGTATCTAATTTTGCCATTAATTTCTACAAAGTGCCATTTGATGAAACCAAGCGTCAAGTCCTCATCTTGATAGACTTGAAAAAAGCAAAATAAAAAGATAGATGTCCTGGAGATTAAATTAAGAGAGAAATTTTGGAAGTAATTTAACTCTACCTTCAATGTAGCAATGTTTTGCTGAAAAGTAGAATTAGTCATGAATTTGAGAAATTAAAATGAATAAGAAATACAAATAGACCAAATTAAAAATAAAATTGACAGGTATATTTCAAAAGTCTCCAATAAAAGCAACCATTTATGGTTCTTATAGTTTATTTTGTATCGAAATTCATTGTAGAAAAAAGGAACAAAAAAAAATCATTTATAATCTTCAAAATCTTCCCCTGTATGTGCCCACTGCAATCCAAAGATACATACCAATATCTTGCGACTATTTCCTAGTACTCCAAAATGTATTGTTTTATTAACATATTGAAAGTTTCACAACCCACTAATCCTAATTCGGTGGGAATGAATGTGTGAATGCCAATGTTTAGATTAGATTTTCGAGAAAAATAATGATATGCCCGTTGGGCCAAATCCAGCAGAGAAGCCCAAATTAATGTTGAAGACTTGAATTATTGTTTTGCAATTTAAAGCCCATTAATTATTTCAATTGAATTAGTCATAGTAATGGTTTAGTGGTTTATGTTAGTGGTGATATTTATCTATGTTAATGGCCATGTAGTGGGCATGTTTCCTTGTTTTTAGATTTCTAAATTGTTTATTTAAATGTTGTCATTTCATTTGGATGGCAAGGAAGAAAAAGATTTCAGAATTAGTTTTAGTTTAATTTTCTCTTTTGGAGTGTGTTCCTCACTCATATTTAGGAACATATCAAATAACGTGAAAAATTATGAAGACCAATCTGAAAATTAAAAAATGTAATTCGTAAAATACAAAAATTATACCCATATTCATATCTGTGAATTTGTATATGAACCTGAACAGTTGGTTGGTGTGGCGCGATGACATTTGACCGTAATGACATTAACGATAATAACTTCAATGAGAGAAAAAAACACATAATTTAATTAAGTTCACAAACCCAATCTGATCAACTTTAAGTGATTAACCATTAAAAAATTAAAATAAAAGAGATTAACCATTATTGATCACATGTATGAGATTGCACTCTACTGAAATCTCTTTTAAGAAATGTAGGATACAAAAGCTTAGAAAGAGAGATGATACGTGATGGACTTTTGAAATAGGGGACCCGTAGAAAAATGATGCTCCGGTTCAACCTCAGAGAAGAGGAGAAGAAACCACCCCAATTTCGTTATGAAAGGATAATTACGAATTACTAATTAAAAAAAATTCAAAATTCTGAGAAAATTCTATTTGGTGGAAAAGTAACCGTAACTTTGCTATCTTCTACTAGAAGATAACTTGAGCCTAAAACTAAGGAAACTTATCTACGTATCAGTTGAAAAGAAATATATACATTTACCCACTTATATATGAACCTATTAATTCTCTACTTCCAATTATTAACTTCCATGATCCATGGAGAATCTCTAAGGAATAACTTTAAAATTTGAATAAAAATTATACTCTTCCCGCCGTGTTCACTCACTTTCATATAATTTTCTCAAAATTTTTCACTTTTCCCATCATTCTTATTCTATTCTTTTGCTTTCCATTTCACTAATACATTTTAATTTTTTTTTGCTATCTAATTTTTATTTTTGATTCTCAAGTACATTTAAACAAATGGATTTAGGATATGCCAATGGTCGATTAGTGAAGTTCTGTCAAATGGTGATGTTATATAGTAAATTCGCATTCCAAATTTATCCTAAATTATGATTTTTTTGTTCTATGAAGACAAATCTTTTAGTTTTAGTGAAAATAAAGTTGGAGGCATAAATATTAATATATTATCATTGGCAAATTAAGTATTATTTTTTTTCCTCGAAAATTATTCGAATCAACTTCATACGGGATCCGAGTATATACAACAATACGACACAAATATTAACAAGTATCTAATTTTATATTTATATTTGTACTGTTTGATTTTCAATTTATATTATGTCCACTAATCCTTTTTTTTTTTTTTTTTTTGTAATTGACAGTTAGATGAAGTTCATTCTATTGTGTTGGTGAGTTTTAATATATGCCGATGGTCGATTAGTGAAGTTTTGTCAAATGGTAATGTTATGTAGTAAATTTGCATTCTAAATTTATCTTAAAATTATGATTTTTTGTTCTATGAAGACAAATCTTTTAGTTTGAGTGAAAATAAAGTTGGAGGCATAAATATTCATATATTATCATTGACAATTGAAGTATTAGTTTTTTCTCGAAATATTATTGGATTCAACTTCGTTTAGTATCCGTGTATATACACAGACACGACACAAATATTAACAAGTATCTAATTTTATGTTTATATTTGTACTATTTGATTTTCAGTTTATATTATTGTCCACTAATCCTTTTTTTTTTTTGTAATTGATAGTTAGATGGAGTTAATTCTATTATGTTGGTGAGTTGTAGTTTATTTTGAAGTTCTATAATCAGAATACAACTTTATCCAGAGTTGATGTTGATTTGATAAATAAAATTGCAATTTAGATAATTCCAACAATTTTGTATAGGTAGTAAAATTTAAATAATACCAGTTGGCAAGCACTAGAATTGCATCTTCCATACTATCATTTTTAAATTTGTTCTGCAAGCTAAAAAGCACTAGAACTATGTTGATGGTTTTTGTTGCACAGTACAGTAAAACCTCTATACATTAATACTCTATAAATTAATAAACTCTCTAAAATAATAAAATCTTCCGATCCCGGCTTGGGCCTTTGTAAAAAATTATCAAATTGGATAAGATAATAAGATAATAATTTTTCGAAAAATCCCTTTATAAATATTAGGTCTCATTAAAACTATAAATTAATAATTCATAAATATTACAATTATAAATATTATGGTAATTTGCTAAAATATGAATTTTTTGTTACTTGATTTTTCTTAAAATTTAAATCTAATTGAATTTCATCCCTAACTTTTTTAATTGCAGCCAAGAGTTTCGGTGTCGAGTTCTCTAATTGAGATTTATATAGTATATGTTTCATTCATCATGCATGAATATATTTAATTGACTATAATAGTTATTTAAGTGCAACGAATTAATGTAAACATGTACATTTAAATAATTTCAATGAATTGATACATGCGTTCATGAATATAATAGTTAATTGTATACAATAAATTGATATTATACATGAATATATTTAATTAGTTACAAAATATTGGTTGATACATGAATATAATCAATGAAACATATATGAATTCATTTATTTTCAATACACATGTACTAAATTTGTTGAATTTAAAAAGTATCTCTTTTTCAATACACATGTACTAAATTTGTTGAATTTAAAAAGTATCTCTTTTAATCAATAAAATATTAATTTATCGATATATTAATATCTCTCTAAATTAATAAAATTTCATGGTCCCAAGGTTATTAATTTATAGAGGTTTTACTGTAGTTGTAACTAAAATTAAGCATATTCTTTTATATACACTAATAATTATTGAGATAATTGATTCAAAACTTTAATATGAAAAATAAGCACTCTTGCTAATTAATTTATACTTACTATTGTAATTTTTTTTAACAAATCTTCACAGATGTAATATAAGTTATTTATAGTTTTCAATGATAATGATGTTGCATTTGGCTTTTTTTGTATTACTTATTCACAAATCCAAATTTTAAGGAGAATAATGGATTTTAAATTCAAGTTTAATAAAAAACATACCACTTTTTATAACTATATTTAAATTAATTTAGGTCATGCGTAGCACGAGTTACACACTAGTAATTTATTATAACACAGTTATGAGTTAACTAATTTAATTTTGGGTAAGGAACAACTCATACATAGAACTTAGTTTTATTATATAGTATATAACTTGAGGTTGAAATCTAATCTACTTCTATATAATTGTATAAAAAATAAAATTATTTGATCCTATATAATTTGATAAACGAAAGTTAATTGTAGGAGAATGTGCTATTAAAATAAAATTAATTTTTTATTAGAAATTATATAGGTGTATTATATAGTTATTGTATTAATGTTAAATCATTTTAAAAAATAAAACCATTTTAAGGGATGAAATTTTATTTGGCACATTTCAAATAAGAGTGATATTATATGCCGATTCTTATATATTATCGATTTTTGACCTTCCTTGATAGAAATTACTTTCAATTAATTGATTTAATGAATTTATTATGTCTAAACTTTTTAAATAAAGAGGCGGTGATAAATCGATAATATTAAAATGGTGATATATAATATTTTTTTCGAATAAAAAGGAAAAAGTCTTAAATCAGACACAAAAACATATTTGATCCTAAATGCATAAAAGAATGTTCTAAGAATATCATTGAATCAATATTCTTAGACGATGCATATAAATATATATTAAATTAAAGGATAGCATATTTGACGAAACAAATTACATTATATATTTAGGAATTAATATACCATTTTAAATTCATGTTCGAACCCACCCAAGTTCTTGTCACCTCTATTAACTTTTCAATTCATTAAAGATTCCAATTTATTACAGTTATTATTTGTCATCTCTATTAACTTTTCAATTCATTAAAGATTCTAATGTACTACAGTTACTATTTGTAGTTGTAACTCCCAAATCCTAAGAACTTAAATTCATGAAATAAATATAAATGTTTTTATTGACAACTTTATGTGAATTAATACATATTAATAGATATAATAATACCACAATTTAAATTCTCCAAACTCAAACTCTATAGAAATATCATCTTACATCTACCCTAAACAACCTCAAGTTATTTCATACAAACCTAACTTCAATAAAAAATTTAATAAAAATCTAAAGTGAGTTTGGATCTTTTTCAAAGAAAAATATAAGTTAAAGCGAGTTCAATTAGTACTAAAAATTGAACCAAGTTATTCGATACTCGACTAGAGTTCGATCACTTAAAGCTCGATTCGAACTCGGTTCAATAACTTATCAAATCAAAGTTGAACAATTTTTTGTATTTAATAAATTTTGAAACTCGGCCAATTAGTAAAAAAAATTACAAAAACATGAACAAAATAATCAAATGACACGAACCCGACTCGTGATCAACTCGATTAACAATCAAATCAGCCTCAAACACAATTTTCGAAATTCAATTACAATTCAAATAAGTTTGAGCATTTCAGCTCAACTAATTCATTTACACCTACCAATGCACTTGATTGACGAACTGTTAAATTATCTAATATAGGTGTTATATCGTGACCATTGAAATTGATACCCCTTTTCAATCTCAATAAACAATAGTACGAGAATTAGGACCAATATGATGATGCTCTCAAGTGGACATCAATCATAGACAAATCTAAAAAGTCCAAATAAAACCAACTTTACACACCCATAGACATCCTTTTTTCACCAATTTTCTTACCCATGAAATTCTCACTTTCCTTATTTCCAGAATACTGTGCGCTGTCATTACGAGGCTGTTGAATTCTAACACTCGCTTTCGCCGACACTTGCCACACTTTTCTCCCTTCGTGTCCCTTAACTTTTCTATATTCTAACGCACCAATAACAGCCCATTACTCTCCTATCAATTATTCATCAAATTTTCCACTTTTTATCCCTCTTTGAACTCTTTCTTTTTTTTGTGGGTTTTAAGTTTTTTGGGCCCTTTTCGATGGTATAGATTGTGATTTATTGAGGGAAGTTGGTTTGTGGTGTTTGATTTTGGTAAATATGGAGGCTATTAAGAAGCAAGCAAGTAAATTAAGAGAACAAGTGGCTAGACAGCAACAGGTATGATTGTTTATCTTGTTCTTGTTTAGTAGTTTGTGATGTTGTTGATGTAAAGTTTTGCTCTTTAACAGCATCAGGAAGATGTGGAATTAGAATCTTGGGTGATAAAATTCAGGAGCTGTTTGTAAAGATATAATTTTGCCCCTGTAAAATTATGTGATTGGGTTTTTGGTAGAAATATAAACGTTATGATACAGCTTTTCGGGTTGTGGGCTTTTATTTATTTTGTATTTTTTTTGGGAATTTTATTTCTCATTTTGTTGCTGTTAGTTTTTGATGTATAGTCTTCATGTTTTCCAGTAAGGTTATAGTTTGATTAGTCAAATTATATGCTAGTATAGTAGGATGTAAATTGCAGGGCTCAGGAAATTCTGAAAAAAGAAATAGAGTTAGCATATGAGAAAAATTAAAAGAGCTTGCACAATTGGCTTTTAAATTGGAAAAAGTTAGTATGAATATATCTGTCGCTTTTCCTGTTGCGAAGTTCATGTGTTGGTGTTGTTGCCGGTACAATCCTTTGTTATGATTTGGTAAATTACCTTTATTTTGGCAAACAAGGGAGATTCAAGAACAGTTTGATGTGGTTTTGTATAATCATGAAAACTTGTTTAGCCAATTTGATATGATATGTTTCTCCCTTATGATGAGTAATTGATGATACAAAAAAGAAAGAAGTTTTATTTGATTGAGACTTCAATTTTTGGTTTAACATCCTCCAAGTATTAGAATCATATGCACCTTTAGGTCTGCTTTAAATCATATGTTTATATTCCCAAACCAATTTAAGGGGCAAAAGGGCTAAAACAAGATTGCGATTTATTCTCTTTTGACGGAGAAATAGATTTTTGACCTCAATCTGGTTAATGTTTCTGAAGCATGGCTGATTTTATGTATCTTCAAATAAAATAAGTAATAGTCATTGGTTTGATTTTTATCAAGAACTTTTAACAAGTGAATATGGTTTGAAGTTTGTATAGTACAGTGAGAAAAAAGAAATCAGTTATCAAGATTGTAGGTTGTTTATTGGGTTTTCTTGATTTTTGTTGTGCTGTAAATATGTGTGTCCTCTTTCTCGCAGGCCATTCTCAGACAACTCGGGCAGTTAGGTCATGAAGGGATTACGTTTGATGAATCAGACATGCAACGTCACGAGCAGCTACAAAATTTATACAAATCAACAAGGGCAGCCAAGGTAAAATTCACCGAGGGGCGTGTGTTTTTTACCTTCTCAAATGGTTTGTGAATCTAATGAATTCTCTTACATAAACCTCAGCTGTCACATTTAAGGAGCTTTTTGTTGCACAGCATTTCCAGAGGGATATCGTTCGCGGGTTAGAAGGATTCATCTCAACAAGCAAAAAGCAAATGGAGATAGGTGTGTACTTTGAGATTTTCTAGAGTTTATTCGATTATGAGGGGCGTAAAGTTTCGATTTTGCTCTTTAGGTAGGAAATTGGCTGAAGATTGTTGCAAGTATGGTATTGAAAATCAAGATTCGAATTCTACTCTTGCAAAGGTTGCCTCGGGTTTTGGTACCTCACATGCCTCAATGGAAGATCATAGAGAAACAATGCTTGGAATTCTTGGTTATCAGGTAAAAGTAGTTTATGATTTATAGTGAAATAGTGCAATTAATTTTGATATTCATGTGTTCAGATTACAAAAGACATTTGTATATATATATATAATAATAAAACATAACATTCGACACCGTCCACGTGAACTCGCATGTGGATAGTCTAGTAAAATAATACATATGTGTCTATAAATTTATTTTATTGGATTTGATAATTGAGTTTTCAATCTCTATCTAAAATAATCTACTTTTAAAGTCCACTAAAATTCAAGATAAGGTAATTATTAGTATAGTAGATATTCAAAAATAAACTTGCTTTTCTATATGTATATTTACCTTATTAATGATATCAATTGTTTTATTTTTTCATATTGTTATAAAATAATCAACTTACGTACTTAATTACTTTTTCCTACATAATTAGTATCTCGTGCCTTGGCATGGAGTTAAGATGTTTATTTATTTGTAACTGAAGTTGAGTGCTACAAGATTAGGATCAACAAGTCTTGATACATTTTACGATAATTCCTTTTATCAGAATACAAAAGCCCATAGATTAAATGGCATGCAAATGTTCTTAAGGCCTTAACATTCTCTGAACTCTTCCTTTGTTATTTTAATAACTCAAGTTTTCTAATTCACAAAGGTTTCTGAGCCGCTTCGTGCAATGATTAATGGTGCACCTCTGGAAGATGCTCGTCATTTAACTCACCGTTATGACAGACTGCGTCAAGAATTTGAAAATCAGGTTTTGCTTTCTTTCATCTTATTGCGAAATTCATGTTTAGAGTATAAATATATATATATATATATTATATATAATATATTCATTCATTTATTCCATGACTTTTAACTGCGATTTAGGCAGCTGAGGTAATAAGACGACAATCAAAGACAAGAGATATATCTGCTGAAAGTGTTTTGAAGCTTAAAAGTGCTGAAAAAAAGTTGACAGAGTTGAAATCGTCGATGTTGTCACTTGGAAAAGAAGCTTCTGCTGCTATGTTGTCTGTTGAGGAGCATCAACAGGAGACAACTTTCCAGAAGCTTTTTACAATGGTATTTAATACTTAAAGTTCACATATAACTGATTGGGGATTTGATTTCATGCATTACATTTTTTCTTGTTCCTTTGTAGTAGTGTGAGTGTGCTATTCTGGAACATATGAACCAGTAAATTTAGAGTTTATTTTTCTATTTCTTTTTTCTCCTCACCATAGGCTGTCAATCAATTATTTAAGGGTGTGTTTGGATTGAGTGATTTAGATTTGGGGAGGTGATTTGGAGGAAGGATTTGAAATGACACCTAAAATGGAGTCATTTGAAATCCACCGTAGTTATGAAGAAAATTGCTCAAAGTGGAATTTTTCCAAAAAATAAGCCAAATTTCAATTTTAGTTTCAAAAATAGGTCACTTCTAATTTTAATTCAAAAACTAGGTTATTAATCCTTTTGGCAAGGGCTAAATGGTTTAGCCCTTAGCTACAGGGCTAAATCAAACCAATCATCCAAATGATTGGCATGATTGTGACAACCTTAATATAATACTTAATTTAGAAAACCGAGCCTTTATACAAAACCCATAGCTTATTTTTTAATTAAAATCAAAAAAGATACCCTTGTAGATAAAAGAAGGAAAAATTGCACATTTGGTCCCGTAACTCAGAAAATGTTGCTAATTAGTCCATCAACATATATCAGGCCCTACATGCTTCCGTACAGAAATTAAATAATCCCATAAAACACCATAACTTTTTTGACCGAAAACAGCACCGGGTGAGATGGTTCGCAACACCACCAGTCGGAAAATCTGTGCCCCAAGATTGTTTTACGAATGGCTCCTCACCATCCAACTTCACACTATTGGAAGTTGATCTTCAAGTTATCCGACTGCTTCAATAACTGCTCAGCACAACCTTGGTTCGTTTCCTACTCCAGGCGTGAAAAGTAGAGTATCCCAGGGATTAAATAATAAAAATCTAGAAGAACATGTTGAAGCAAAAGCCTTCCTTTTATTATGAACTTCGATAAATATTTATTACATTAGTTATCTCCTTTTGGGAGGAGAAAACTTGTTTAGCCTCTCATAGAAAAGAGAGGACTCTTCACACTATGCATACACTTACTTAATCTACAAACTGAATATTTGAAAACTATTACAATGTTTTTATTTTATGAGAAAACAGAAGGGAATGCTCGATATCTTCTGCTTCCTCCAAATCTTGTTTATATAGAGGCTAGGTTGCTGCATTATTGCATGGATTGTTGCCTCCATTATACGCGTGAATTATTGGTTCCACTTGCAAGTGTGGATCCCTTCATTATTATTCCCACTTTGAATAAAGTCGTGGGAATTCCTTTCAATCACATGCCTTGGTCCTACTTTTGTCTAGCATCCAAGGTAAGTGATAAGGATGCTAACTCACATCCTTCGTCTTTTTCTTCTAGTGGGTGGTCCTATTTTAATTACCCACTTAACCTTGTCGGGGCATCTTTTGCTTTTGGTGTCCCCGTGACTTTAGTGGTCCCCGACCATCACCTCTTGTCTTGGCCCCTTTGTCCTTTGTTGATTTGGACTTGGTACCAAATTCTGGCTCCTTCTGGTTCGGGCAGTTCGGGCAGATCCGTTCTGACCATCGCAAAACATGGGCCATGTTGCATAGTTTCCGGCGAGTTTTTTTGCTCCCCGACAGCTTGTTTAACCATAGCAGAGTCCTTTTCTGTTCGAATAAGTTCTCCGCAAAGCTTGTAGTGGTTCCTGTCATTGTATTAAGCAGAAACGAACCATTCACTGTATTCTGATAATACTTGAATGAAAAATTGACTTTGTCCATCTCTGTAAGACAGACCCAAATTCCCCATGCCCTTCTGGTGGAGATATCATCTTCAGTGAAGGTTGAAACGAGTTGAATAGTTTCTGAGGATGGTGCTTTGATCCTTTTCAAGGCCTCTGCGTCTGGCTTTCTGAGCTTGATGAAGTGGAATGCTTCATGCATTCCTTTTCCCACGGGTTCTGGTGCTGCACCGATTAGGTATAGCTCCAGGACGTCTCCTCGTGCAAGATGAGGGTTGTTCGCCCATGTTTCATGCACTGAGTCTTGTATCCATTTCGGAAGTAGAAAGATTTCCGTAAAGCTGGGTGATCTGGTAGAAATCGAAGCAAGTGCTCCAAAGTCATACAAATATTTTACATCCTTAGGATTGGATTCTAGGAGCATCCATACCCTCGGATATTTGCCTGAAACATCAACCAAACATTTAGCTGGATTGATTCCCATTCTTGTATTAAGCTTCTCCCACTTCTGTTGGTATTCCTGAAAAGCAGAAGAAATTAAAATCTGGTTAGTATCAAACCTTAGATTTGCCAGTCTGTGGCCTAAGGTTGATCTCTCCTCTTTGACCCAGAGGTAGTGGGTTGATTCGATGACTCGGGATGTGACTCTGGAGTATCGATTTTTGCTTGAGGCAGATCATCATAAGATGAAACCATCTCAGCACTTGTGCTAGGGGTACTTGAATCCCCTGCTCCAGGTATAGAGCCATGTACTCGAAGTCGCTCATTATCTCTGTTACAAGATACTGCCCTGAGCAAAGGCCTTTGTAACACCGACCACATTTGTTCGTCGGCCATTATACATCCTCGAATACGATCAGACACTTTGGTCCGATCAACTTGTTGTAGCCTGCCTACTACTTCTGTATTAAGTACTAATGCATCGAACTATTTTAGAAGCATCTCCAGATGTTCCCTTAGATGCATTGACAGCTTAAAGAGAGAATCGATTTCACTTCCCTCCATCTCTCGTCAGAAAATCTGCAAGAACATTTTCATGAGATTTTATCAGGACAATATCATAAATATAATATTGACATTCAGCCTGCCATCTAAGTAGCATAGCTTTCTCTGGTTTAGACTCTATCTTATTTTTAAGAAAAGCCTTAACACTTGTGTTATCTATTTATTTTTAAGATGAATTTCTTTGCCAGTAAAAATAAAGGCAATTTTTTAAACGCCTTCCGAACAACAAATAATTCTTTTTCAGTAATGTGCCACCGATTTGCCTCAGCTTCTGAAAAGAGGCCACTGCAGTATCTGCATGACACTTAATCAAGCTCATGAAGGGATGCATGAAGCATTCCACTTCATCAAGCTCGCCAGACGCAGAGGCCTTGAAATAGAAACGATTCAACTCGTTTCAACCTTCACTGAGGATGATATCTCCACCAGAGGGCATGGGGGGGAATTTGGGCCTGTCTTACACAGAGATGGACAAAGTCAAGTTTTCATTCAAGTATTATCAGAATACAGTGAATGAATCGTTTCTGCTCAATACAATGACAGGAACCACTACAAGCTTTGCGGAGAACTTATTCAAACATAAAAGGACTCTGCTATGGTTAAACAAGCTGCCGGGAGCAAAGAAACTCGCCGTAAACTATGCAATATGGCCCATGTTTGGCGATGGTCAGAACGGATTTGCCCGGACTGCCCGAACCAGAAGGAGCCAAAATTTGGTACCAAGTCCAAATCAACAAAGGACAAAGGGGCCAATACAAGAGGTGATGGTCAGGACCACCAAAGTCACGGGGACACCAAAAGCAAAAGATGCCCCGACAAGGTTAAGTGGGTAATTAAAATAGGACCACCCACTAGAAGAAAAAGACAAAGGATGTTCCTTGGATGCCAGACAAAAGTAGGACCAAGGCATGTGATTGAAAGGAATTCCCACGACTTTATTCAAAGTGGGAATAATAATGAAGGGATCCACACTTGCAAGTGGAACCAATAATTCACGCGTATAATAGAGGCAATAATTCATGCAATAATGCAGCAACTTAGCCTCTATATAAACAAGATTTGGAGGAAGCAGAAGACATCGAGCATTCCCTTCTGTTTTCTCATAAAATAAAAACATCGTAATAGTTTTCAAATATTCAGTTTGTAGATTAAGTAAGTGTATGCATAGTGTGAACAGTACTCTCTTTTCTATGAGAGGCTAAACAAGTTTTCTCCTCCCAAAAGGAGATAACTAATGTAATAAATATTTATCGAAATTCATAATAAAAGGAAGGCTTTTGCTTCAACATGTTCTTCTAGATTTTTATTATTTAATCCCTGGGATACTCTACTTTTCTCGCCTGGAGTGGGAAACGAATCAAGGCTGTGTTGAGCAGTTACTGAAGGAGTTGGATAACTTGAAGATCAACTTCCCAATAGTGTGAAGTTGGATGGTGAGGAGCCATTCGTAAAACGATCTTGGGCACTGATTTTCCGACTGGTGGTGTTGCGAACCATCTCACCCAGTGCTGTTTTCGGTCAAAACAAGGTATGGTGTTTTATGGGATTATTTAATTTCTGTACGGAAGCATGTTGGGCCTGATATATATGTTGATGGACTAATTTGCAACATTTTCTGAGTTACGGGACCAAATGTGCAATTTTCCTTCTTTTATCTACAAGGGTATCTTGGTTTGATTTTAATTAAAGAATAAGCTATGGGTTTTGTATAAAGGCTCGTTTTTCTAAATTAAGTATTATATTAAGGTTGTCACAATCATGCCAATCATTTGGATGATTAGTTTGATTTAGCCCTGTAGCTAAGGGCTAAACCATTTAGCCCTAGCCAAAAAGATTAATAACCTAATTTTGAATTAAAATTAGAAGTGACCTATTTTTGAAAATTGAGTTACAGGGTTACATTTGCTTCCATTTGAGTTACAGGGTTCGATTAGCAATTTTAAAAATTTCTTGTGCAATAAAGGGTAATTTTGAAGTTTGTTATAAAGAAAATAGGAATTAAAACTTTTTTATAAAGAGGCTATTTTTCAAATTAGGTATCATTTCAAAGCAATGTCATCAATTAGCCCTTACCCAAAGGGCTAATAGCCTATTTCTTGAATTTATATGAAATGGGTACATTTATGAAATTAAATTTGAAAATATGTATATTTATTGAAAACTTTCCTCAAAGTGAATGTCGAGTGATTTGAAATCCATCGTAACATGAATTCATCCAAACGAACTTCATGGATTTGTTGACGAATTTAAAATCCATGATTTCAAATCCTTCAATCCAAACACACCCTAAGATTTCATATTTCCCCAGTTTCTGAATTTTGGTCATTGTATTAAGCTATTTTTCTCCAACAAGAGGCCAGTCTATAGTATAGATATCTTTCTTTCACAAGTTTGTGTATTGTTCATTCGGTATTTGTCTTGTTAATGCCATAAAATGGGTTTTTTCTAGGTGAACTTAAATCCAAATTAGTTTCCTTAGAAATCTTTAAACTTAATTAAGTGGACGGTTATGATATTTCCATAGTTATAGAGACACAACATTCTGTAAAATGAGATTTTTTTTTTCTTTCTGATAATAAACTGAATCTTGTTTTCTTAATGAGTTCTTATATCTTCTATATCCAAAAAATTTAGCATAACATTAGAGTCTTAAATTTATGTACTTTCATCACATAGTTCTTTCTTTTTCAGTTAATGAGACTGGAACTTTATTTTGAAATGTTTTCTCCCCCTCGAGATTGTTGATGTTTTCCCATCTTTATTAGTATAATTATATTATGTTAAGTTTGTTTTGAATTTTTCTGCGTTGTGGCATCTTACTTAAGCTTATCTCATAGGTGGATACTGAGAGATCCTATCACCAAAACATTGTTGCTATTCTCGAGAAGCTACATTCTGAGGTATGTCGTTTATGTAACCCTTTTTTTTTTTAATATTTCGTTTTTATTTATTTTTTTATGCTCCATTATTGTCCTCTATCGTTTTCATTAATTATGATATCATTACTTGCTTTTAGATGATTTTGGAGGAGCAAAAGGAAGCCTCTTCATGGCACTCAGATATACCACCACAAAACGAGAATGTCCCGTCTCCTAATAATGAGATTGTTTCAATCAGATCCGACGGTCAGGATGATGACGTTAAAAGTGGGACCTACTTCATCGCAAAGGTAACTTCTTTTCAACTATTTTTACGTGGCATCCGTTCAGTGGGGCCAATTCAGCTATTTCTCCACTAATCGAATCGTTATTAATCTGTAAGCACGATATTATTATGTGATTTATAGCTAATCTCGTATTTGTATTCAGGTTATACACTCGTTTGATGCCCAAGCAGATGGCGAACTAACTCTCCAAGTTGATGATTATGTCGTCGTTCGACAGGTACCTAAAACATTACTTTATGTTTACTAGTATAAGGTATCCACCTTTATAAGCTTGTTTAGATTTGATGAATTACATTATATATCTTTTATTACCTCATATTACTTATCATCGAATAATCATCTCTATTTATGTTCCGATTTCAAAATAATTGTGACCCTTTTTTATTCGTTTTATTATTGTTTTTTATGATTTTTTGGACATTTGGGGTCTGGCCCATCTCTGAGAATTCGTTTTCATGCTAAAAATGAGAAAATATTACTTGAAAGATAAAAAATGTGGTTTGAAAAATGAGGTTCGATGAGATTTTTAAGAGAAATATAGGTAATAATTATGGTTGATGTGATATATTTTTTGTTGTGAGAAATTTGTTTGTGTAGATATTTATATATAGTTTTTATTGAATGTATTTAGTCAAACTCGTTGATTTAGATTAGACGTCAAAAAATAGTCACATCTTATTTTAAACGTTGCAATATTTTGCATTAGAATATGTAATTAATTTAATTTACGGTTTTAAAAGATAGTTGGAAAAGCCCTTTTTATTGATTGTATTAATTGTTTGAGTCGTAAACTTTAATTTTACTCATTTGTTGCAAAAAAAATTCAAATTATTTGTAATTTTGAGGAGATTTTTTCGTAAGAAAGTTTTCACGACATGCTAAACAAGTGAATTTTTCGTAGTTTTTTATTCTGAAATACTTTTTTGGGGTACAACAATCCATCCAATTGAGCCCTTAATTCCTTCGCATTGGGAATGTGAAATTTGACGACTCTCGAGCGTTTTGGCTGGCTATAACGAAAGTCATTTGTTCACGGGAAAATAAAAATATATGTTGATTTAATCGTTTGAATTTTTTTAATACATTATTTGGAACGTGTAGGTGAGTTCAAATGGATGGTCGGAAGGAGAATGTAGAGGCGAGGCTGGTTGGTTTCCCTCAGCTTATGTAGAAAAAACGGACGTTGTTCCAGCTACCATATTATCACGGGATTCTTCTCCATAAATATGTTTTGTTTTGTTTTTATTTTCTTTTTCTTTTTTTTCATTTTCGCGTGCTGCTATACGATTGTTAGCTATTGTATATTAACATTATACAGTATAGTATTACAGTATTCCATTTTGTATTGCATTTGTTGTGTGTTTTTGTTTTATTTTCTACCTTCAAATTTAATTTTGATGCAATTTTTGTGGAGAATTTGTATATAATGCAATGCATTAATTTGCAAAGTGGGCACTAGGCAGTCTATTGCGATGGAATGAAGAAATATGGATTCTTTGTTTCTATATATACACATACATTATTCAGACTTATACGGTGTGAATACACATACATGTAGAGATATATATATGTATGGATGTATTTAATTTTACAATTTATATTAGGGCAAAGTGCACTTCACCCCTCAAAAAATTTGTATTTTGCACTTTCCCCACTAAAAACACAAAAAAGAGACATTGCCCCCTAAAAATTTGATATATGCATTACTTTGCCCCAATTACTATTTTCCGGCTAAATTCAATCGGAAATCATTGAAATGATTTTTTCGTCAAGAACATTATCGTCTTTAACATTTATCCGTGATTCTACCACATATCCGGATTTGGGCCCAAAATCGTTGTGCTTCTCTAATATATCATCTTAGGGTTGCAAAATACTCACCATGATTTCATCATGCATTTGATGTGAGTTCCTATTCTGAGAAGCTTTTTCTACCATTCTTTATATGCAAGATGATATCATGGTGAAAATTTTGCAGCTCTAAGATGATATGTTAAAGAGGTACTATGATTTTGGCTCAAATTCATGCATGTGAGAGAATCACAAAAAAATAGTAAAGATGGTAATGCTCTTGACGGAAAAATCATTTAAATGATTTCCGATCACAATTTGGCCGGAAAATAGTAATTGGGGCAAAGTGATGCATATATCAAATTTTTAGGGGGCAATGTCTCTTTTTTGTGTTTTTAGGGGGGAAAGTACAAAATACAAATTTTTTGAGGGGGTGAAGTGCACTTTGTCCTTTATATTATAAAAATTATAAATATACGGAGGTATGCATTGTATAAATATAAACTATGTGATGAATAGGCGTGCTTACATATTTTTGTAATAATTATATATAAAGCAAATATCTTTCTATGCAATGTATTATATGTTCTATAAATAAAATGTGTATATACATCATAAGTATATACTTAGATTAAGCCAATTATAGCTATAAATGTAAATAATTTTACGATATAAAAATATATATAAATACATTTAAATATATGTTTATCTGTGTATTTATAAATACATAGGAAAATTTTTAATGTATTTTACATATAAAAATAAGACATGTAAGAGCTATATATGTGTCATTTGTCCTGTCATCCACATTTTGGGTGTAAGAGTCACCTTTTTAATAGGTATTTCTTATGGTCAAAAAGGGAATTAGTATTTCTACTTTTAATAAAAATAAACAATTTACTACTCAATCTGTTAGTTTGAGAACAAAAGTGGTTGATAATTATTAATAAGAAAAAAATCTAGAAACATAAATAACTAATTTGTACTTTGCATTTGTATTAAAGTATCCCCCCCCCCCCCCTAAATTTAGATGTTAACTATTTTGGATAAAAGTGAATAACAATTTCTAACAATATTTGTTAGAATAATAAATATATTAAATATATAATGGAAAAGTGCTATCTGTTAAGAAACACGCTTATATGTTTGCTTAGTTATGTATAAGATAGTGTTCTTTTGTAATTGGGATTAATGCTGATATATCAAAAATAAATGTTCTCTTTTCTTCTTCAAGAATTCTTCTGCTCTTCTCTTCTATCATGTTCGTGTCATCTTTAACATATATTATTCATGTTCCAGAAAAGAATAAAAATATGTAATTATGCAAATTAAGTTAAAGAAACTATATATGCATGGTACACAATGCTTTAGAGGATAACATTTATGTTTCTGTATTTATATATAGATTTGTACCAAAACCCAACAAACAAAATTCTTATTAACAATTAGAAAATTGTAAAACGGGAAGAGAAATGAGTAGATTTTGAAAAAGTAAAATGAAATAATTGATCCATTAATTTGATAAAATAAAATGATGCAACTCTTATTTAGTAATTTGGAAAATTCTATAATGAATTTGGTCCAGTAGAGCTGATACTATTAGACGAGTGTATATTTTGGTATTTTTGTAGTCACATCCAATGAGTTATCACAAATCGGTTTTATTGAATCCGATCTGTTGTAGAATTGCCCATATATACACAAATTGAACCCGATTTTTTTGCTGTCACATCCAATGAGCTATCACAGATTGGCTTTATTGAACTCGATTTGTTGTAAAATTGTCCACATATACACAAATAGTTAGTAAACTTTGAAAAAAGTAAAAATGAAATGATTGATCTGTTTATATAATCAAATAAATGATACAACTATTATTTAGCAATCTGCGAAATTAAAAAATAAATTGGATTCAATGGAATCGACATGTTATAAACTATTGAATGAGTATATGTTTTGATACAAAATTTCTTATTGTCATATATAATAAGCTAATAAGCTACAACAGACCGATTTCATTGGACCAAATTTATTGTAAATTTGCCCATATATGCACATGGAAACATCTAAAACAAACCGAGTTCAACAGACCCGGTCTATTTTTAACCATACAATTGTATGGTGGGAGGGTGGTGAGTGGGTGGTAAACGCCACCTACCCACTAATCAGCCATATGCACATATATGAAATGAGTATACTTTGAAAAAAGTAAAAATGAAATGATGACCCGTTTATATGATAAAATAAAGTGATGCAACTTTTATTCCGCAATCTGGGAAATTCTATAATAAATTGGGTCAAATAGAGTCGATCTGTCATACACAATAGATCTGTATGTGTTTTGGTAGAACTTTCCTTGTTGCCACATTCAATGGGCTAAACAGACCGACTCCATTAAATCCGATCTGTTGTACAAATACTCGTGTATACACAAATATCGCCGCCCCCTAAATGTCATTGACAAGGTCAAACTTGTCAATTTGCTCAACTTTTCATCTTCTATGGAAGTTTTTACAAACGGGTCGATGTTCATGGCATATCATCACTAAAATTGTTGCGCAATACTCTAGTAATGAGATGCCATGAACACGACCGGATTGTAACAACTTGTATATACTCATAATAAAAAGATGTATTTCGTTTATTTGTCTAAAATATTCCTACAAACTGGTCGTTGTTCATGACATATCATCAACTGAATGCCAAAAAATTACAATGGATCTCGATGAGATGCCATGAACAAGACCAATTTGTAGTATTTTGCACCATTTTTTTCTTTGTGTTCTTTGGTGTTGCTCAAATGCCTTTTTATAGGACAAGAGAGGGGTTAGGTCTCCCTTTGGTGTTCCTTTTTTTCCATTTAATTGCAGTTAATGTGACAGATATTTTGAGGATTTGGACCGTTGATCTCGATATTTTGCTTTAAGGCGCGGTCTTTTATATATCCAACGACTCACATTCATTCATTCGGTCAAACAAAATTATCTCTATTGTTTGTTTAAGGAAAGTACAATTGTAAATGAAGGAAATGCGTTGTATCCAGTGCATTAAATATAAAATCTTAATATAATTATAATTATTTGTCTAATTGATATATGGAATCACATTGTACCAATAACTTTGATTGTATGAATACGTTTCAATAGTAACAATTCTTAAATAATAACCATTAAATCTACTAAATCACTGGTGACTTAATTATTCTGGAATTTTCACATTTTTCCAAATTATTTTAATATTTTTTCATATTTTTTTACTACTTTTCATATTATTATTCCATAAATATATTAAATAAATATTTTCATGAAAAATGTATTTTTTTTACATATAAATACTTTTATAATGTATTTATAAGCCTAAATACAAAAAAATTAACTCACACAAATGTCAAATGTGAAATAATATGAAAATAAAAAAAGGGTTTTCATTGTGCATCATATGAAAATAAAAAAAGGTGTTTCCTCACATTTTCAATGTCTCATCAGGCCTTTTAGTTAACATTATTAAAATTAGATTTTTTTGGAACAGTCAATAATTAATTGGATATACAACACTAGTAAAGATAGTCAATATGTAATAATTATGGTTGATTTCAGTTGAAAATTATAGGCAAAAGATAAGAAAATTGTTTTAACAACAATAATGAATTAAAAAAAATGAAGTTATTCGATGGTTGCAATCTACTACATCGGTACAAATTGCGCTATGTCGAGTCCAATAAAGTCATTCGTATTTATATTAACGATGTTCCAATAAAGTTATTCGTATTTATATTAACGATGTTCGTGGACTTTGTATATGTAACAACCAAGATATAATACAATTTTTTGGTGATTAAAATTTCAAGATTTTATAAAAATATGATTCCTTCGTGATGTACTTATGTAAGAACTTAACATGTAACCAAAAAGAAGAGTATATAATTTTGATGTGAATTATCAATTCAGGAAGATATTAACAATTAAATGATCATTTTTTTCTCCAAACATCACCAGGCCAATCAAAAACTTGCAGTTATGTGGTGTATCAACAATTGTAATATAAATATTATACAAAAATGTAATCAAATTACATAAAAGATCCTTCTGTATGTGGAATCACTAAATAAAATTTAAACCACTTCATATACAATTGATTCAGAGGAATTACACAAAGACCTTCAAGAATTTCAATAAGCACAGTCAAAGAAAACCCCATGATGGACCCGACCCGAGGAGATGAAATGTGGACCGTTGGATCAAATTTTGCAGAGATCGAGCGCATAAGATAGCATCATATCCAATCACAATATGCAGAAAGAATTAATAAATAAATTAAAGCAAAATCTCGTCCCGTTTTTCTGTGCCGATTTTGCTTCTGAATAATGCAGCATATTATACTCTGTTTTGTTTGAACGATAAAGGTCCTTAATCGGAGCTCGAGTCGTAAAAGTCACGTGGGCATGGGGTCATAACTTCAGATTCAAGTATTTGAACTACCCTGTGCATTGTGGGACGATCTTCGGGCCCCGATGAAACGCATTGGATCACAATCGAAAGTAACGCATCGAGGCTTTCTAGTTGAATTCCTTCACATTGTGTGTCGACTATTTCTCGTTGTCTATTTTCTGAAACTAGATAATTTAACTGCAAAACGAATAAAAAAAGTATATGAGATTTTCTGAAATTTTGGTATAAAAAAATGACAACTTATTGCAGGAAAATGTTGGTGAAATTGATAGAAGTGAAAGAGCATATAATACCCATCCAACAATGTTTGTTTACTAGTATAACGTATCCACTTTTTATACAGCTTGTTTAGATTTGAGGAATTACATTATATATACCTTTTATCACCTCACTTATTCATGGAATAATCATCTCTATTTATGTTCCGATTTCAAAAATAATTGTGACCCTTTTATTTTATTTTTCCGTTTTATTATTGTTTTATGATATTTGGACATTTAGGGTTCAATTGGTTGGTATGTCCATCTCTGAGAATTTGTTCTCATGATAAAAATTAGAAAATATTAGTTGAAGGATAAAAAATGTTGTTTGAAAAATGAGATTGGATGAGATTTTTAAGAGAAAAATAGTTAATGATTATGGTTGATGTGATATTTTTTTGTTGTGAGAAATTTGTTTGTGTTGATATTATTTATGTATAATTTTTATTAAATGTATTTAGTCAAACTCGTTGATTTAGACGTCAAAAAATAGTCACAATGGATCTTATTTTGAACGTTGCGTTATTTTGCATTAGAATATGTAAATTAATTTAATTTTTCGGTTTTAATAAATAGTCGGAAAAACCCTTTTAATTGATTGTATTAATTAGTTTGAATAGTAAACTTTAATTTTACTCATTTGTTGCAAAAAAAATTCAAATTATTTGTAATTTTGAGGAGATTTTTTCGTAAGAAATTTTTTACGACATGCTAAACAAGTGAATTTTTCGTATTTTTTTACTCTGAAATACATTTTTGGGGTACAACGATCCATCCAATTGAGCCCTTAATTCCTTCGGATTGGGATTGTGGAATTTGACGACTCTCGGGCGTTCTGGTTGGCTGTAACGAAAGTCATTTGTTCATTGGGAAATAAAAATATACGTTGATTTAATCGTTTGAAATTTTTTAATACGTTATTTGGAACGTGTTGGTGAGTTCAAATGGATGGTCGGAAGGAGAATGTAGAGGCGAAGCTGGTTGGTTTCCCTCAGCTTATGTAGAAAAAATGGACGTTGTTCCAACTACCATATTATCACGGGATTCTTCTCCGTAAATAAGTTTTAATTTGTTTTCGTTTTTTAATTTATTTTCGTGTGCTTCTATACTATTGTTATCTATTGTACATTAACATTATACAGTATAGTATTACAGTATTCCATTTTGTATTGCATTTGTTGTGTGTTTTTGTTTCATTTTCTACCTTCAAATTTAATTTTGATGCAATTTTTCTGGAAAATATTAATTTGTAAAGTAGGCAGTCTATTGGGATGGAATGAAGGAATCTGGATTCTTTGTTTCAATATATATATACACATACATTATTCAGACTTATACATGTAGGGATATATATGTATGGATATATTTAATTTTACAATTTATATTTTAAAATTTTCAAATATACAGAGGTAGGCATTGTATAAATATAAACTATGTGATTACAGGCTTGCTTACATGTAATAAATATATATATAGCAAATACGTTTCTATGTAATGTATTATATGTACTATAAAACAAATGTGTATATACATAATAAGCATATAAATTATATTTATAAACCTATTGCAGCTATAAATATAAATAATTTTACGACATATATAGATATAAAAATATATATATAATTACATTTAAACATATGTTTATCTGTATATTTATAATATAGAAAAAATTTATTTAACTACAAATAAAAATAAGACATGTAATAGCTATATATGAGTAATTTGTGTTGCATCCATATTTTGGGTGTAAAGGAGTCACTTTCCTTTTTAATAAAGTATTTCTGATTGTCAATAGGGGATTAGTATTTCCATTTTTAATAGAAATAAACATTTTACTAATTACTACTCAATCTGTTAGTTTGAAATTTGAAAATAAAAGTGATTGGTAGTTATTAATAGGAAAAATATCTAGAATCATAAATAACTAATTTGTACTTTGAATTTGAATTAAAATATTAGTAATCATTTTTCTAAATTTTGATCTTAACTACTTTGGATAAAAGTGGATAACAGTATTTATTTAGCTTTTGTTAAAATAATAGTTATATAAGATTTCTGTTCCAAAAAATAATAAAAATTTATAATTATGCGATTAAGTTATATGAATGAAACTGTATGCATGTGTAGAGGATAACATTTTTGTTTGTATTATTATATGGGAAAATTGCATCGATCTCCCCTGAAATATGAACATTTGGCATCTAAACCCCTTTATATTTAGATATTGGCATCGAACTCTCATTTCTCAACTCTTTCACTACATTTTTACTAATAAAATGACCAAAAAGTTCCTCACATGTAATAAAACAAACAATATAATTTCTAGAAATATATCGATAAAGTTCTTAACTTTAAAATAATAATTTTGTTTAATTATGAATCATTTATTATACCAAACAATATTAATTTTAACCCTCTCTTCATACAATAAGTGTTAAATTTCGTAAAAAGAAATATTTTATTATTTTGATCATGTTAATTTAATCTATTACACTATTTTCTTATTTTTATGGCAATCTTCAACAATTTTTTAACTTCTTTTGACTTTTATAGATAGAAATGGTATAAATTCATATTAAGAATTAAGAATTAGAGTGAAAATATGGTTGTTCTTTATTTTTCAATTAATATCTCTTTTAAGAAAGAAAGAAAAAATATTATGTTGTGCTATTTCTTAGCTTTCTTTTATTTACACACTTGTTTTTATAAATAGTCATAAATTATTGTCATTTTTAAAAATATTACTATATCATTTTAATAACAAAAACATAGTCGTATATTAGAGGTCACTTACTTTTCTCGTAATATTATTATTTCAAATTGATATATTACTAAAGTAGAATCGTTTTTGTAAGAAGAGATTGAATTTTTTTATGGAGAAACAAATTTGAATAAATTGAATTTTAGGCGTATAAAGGTTTATTATGCTCTTACTTATATACTTACAGCTTTCTTTTATATTAAATAATTAGAGTTATTTAGATTTATTAAAAATGAATTATATTAACATACTAAATCAATAAGATTTTTAGATCATAAAGAGAATTCATTATTAATAGAATACTTTTTTAGGAGATTAAAACTATAATTGCAAATTTTTAAATTGTCTTATTTATTATTTTGTTATTTAATGATATTTTTTTCATTCTCTAATGCATATAAGTGAGATAATTTTAAATATTAAGTAAAGGGTATTTCAGTTTTTATAAAATTAATATAATGGAAAAGGTAAAGGAAAGTAAAGGGTATTTTAGTTTTTATAAAATTAATATAATGGAAAATGTAAAGGAGGGGAAGTCCATGTCTTTTTTTTCAAATTGAGGGATGTGGATGCCAACTGCCCATAGTTAAGAGGAGGTCGATGAAATTTTCTCACTATTATATATAGATTTGGACCAAAACCAAACAAACCAAGTTCATAACAATTAGAAATTTGTGAAAGGGAAGAGAAATAAGTAGATTTGAGAAAGTAAAAAAATTCAAATGACAAATCCATTTATATGATAAAATTAAGTGATGCAACTGGGAAATTCTATTATAAATAGGTTCAATGAATTGAATTTGATATAAACTATTGGATAAGTATGTGTTTTGGTAAAATTTCTCTTGTTGCCACATCTAATGGGCTACAATAAACCGGCTCCATTGAATCCGGTCTATTAAGAACTGTCAATATATACACATATATGAAATGAGTAGACTTTGAAAAAGGTAAATATGAAATGACTGGTCCGTTTATATCATAAAATAAAATGATGCAACTCTTCATTCTGCAACCTATGGAATTTTACTAAAAAAATTGGGTTCAATTGAGTCAATCTGTTACAGACTATTTGGTGGGTGTCGAATCCAACAAAAATAAAATTACCTACTCGAAAAGATTTATAAATAGTGACAAGTAGGGTCGATCCACATGGAATGGTGTAGAATTAATTCCTAAGTTACTAATATCGATTAAAGGGGGGGTTTTGGATTTGATTAACTAAATAAAATAAAAAAACGTAAAATCAAAAGCAAAAATAAAGTAAAATTCGAATTCAATAAGATGAAAGTTTCTAGTCTTCGGATTATCTCGGTATTGATTCTACAATTTGATCACTGATGCAAGGATAATTCAACGTTATCAAATAAATTGGCTATAGTTACTAACAAGCTCTAGCAACCTAGTTTTTCCTTAAGTTGTCGGTAACCAAAACAAGCTCTTTGATTACTCCTCTTACCGCTTAGACAACCCTAAACAAGCTCTTAGGATTTAGCCTATCGATAGCATTCACGAATAAGAAAAACACCAATTCTAGCCAACAAACACATAAGCTCGGTTTATTTAGACTAGATTACTAATTCTCATAACGACTAATCGAAGACTTGTCCGTAATCAACGTCGCTAACTGCTACAAATATTAGGGTTTACCAAACAATTACGGATTTGGGCCCTAAATAGCTGAATATAATCCCAACGATTAAATAATTGGCCAGACTAAATAATCAATTGAAATATATTGTCAACAGAGCTCAGAGAAAAAGTAAATACCTGATTAACGAAGAAATTAAAGTACAATTCGATCTCACAAATATTAAGAATCAAACCTTGATGAATCCTCGACTAGAATTATGTGTTTAGCAACACATAATCAAAAACATCACCAAAATATAAAATTCGAGAACTTTCATAAAGGGAAAAACGTCTGCTTGAATTAAAAATAAAGTGAAAGTTGTCTTGTGGAATAAAATTTCACTTATTTAAACTAGTAGAGTCCTAATCCAAGAAGGAAACTAATTAGGGCTCTAACAAACTTAACAAACTTGGAATAACTAGAAATAAGGAAATAAAATCCTAACAAATAAAAGGGAATAAATCCCAATAAATTCAGGAAAGAGAAAATATTAGAATAAAATCTGAATTCCAGTAGAAAAGATCTTCAAAACGTCCAGCTGTCCCGTCCTTAGCCGAAGCCTTTGTGGAATTAAGCGTGGGCACGCTTAAGTCTGCAAAGTGTTCGCTGTCCAGTTTTTATGCCCACTTGATTTTCATTCCTTTTCACCTCTTTTTGTCTCTTTTGCCTTCATTCTTCGTATGATCACCTAGTAATTCAATACCAACATAATTCCATCAAATATAAAGCGCAAATATGACAAATAACGTGATAATGAGCATGTAATATACGTGCAAAATACAACCTAACAAATACCCCCACACTTATGCCATTGTACGTCCTCGGGCAATGCTCAAAAGTTGACTATGTAAAAACTACTCAAAACAGTATCATACGACAAATTAAACCATTTAGCATTGTGATCAAAAGAACAAAATCAAACTCGAAAGAACGAAACACGTAATCAATCGAAATTCTCGATACCACATTAATTTTATGCCAGAACAATGACATCAATTGAACAAGGAAAACAAAAATTTCAGCCGACTTTCGCTCAAAAACTCTCCAACTCTCGTGTATGGGTAATATGTGTTTCGCTCAAGTCTCGACGTGTTAGTGTTATTCCATAGGCTTGGTTATACACCAATGTCGCCACTACGGTTGAGAGTGTGCACAATCGAATCAAAAGGTCTTTATTAAGGGTTGTAATGGGGCTAAGGTTCGGGGTAGGAGTAAAAAGAAAGGTCTAAAAAGGCTAAGTCCGAAAATTTTATCGAGCATCGAGATCTCATTGGGTATATTTGACGATAAGGACCCAAAAACCACACTTTTTTTTTATCTTTCTCGGGGGCTCGGTACCTCATCAATTGTTCATTCCTTTTTCGAACTTCTCTTTTATTCTCCCTTTTTTTTCTTTTTTCTTTTTCGAATTGTTCTTTCTTTTTTTTTCGATTTTTTTTTTATACTCTTTGTATTTTCCACGAGTTTCCCCCATACTTATTCAACAACATCATCTTCTTAACTTTTCGTCCCCAAATAATATACAACCTCCATGCTCGACTTATTTTCTACACGGGTAAAACGAGGAGGCATAAAAACGGTAAGGGCTCAAATTCGGGTAATTCAAGAAAATAGGATAAAAAGGCTCAAAGTGGGCTAACTAGTGGATGATGCAAAGGTACGGTTTATTTTGGCAAAAGTGGCTAAATCCTAAATGTCTTTATCATTTTCAATCATGCACATACTCGTGTAATTTTGACAAGGTTCAAAACAAGTTCTAGAATTTCAAAAATGAGTCACACAAGAAGAAAGAGATCATATCGTAAATTATCGATCAAATGGCACAAGTTCTCACAAGGTATGGTAGTCGACTAAAACATGCGTTCCTATGTTCGCTTTTTATCATTGAACATAATACAAACTTCATACGGCACGAAAACTCAATCAAAGCATGCTCATTTATCCAAGTCTAACCGTTCAAAAGAAACACAAACTAAAGTCTAAGAAAGTCGAAAACGAAAAAAAAAATTTGTTTCACATAGCCATAATCAAGCAAACGCACCAAGAAGCACAATAGCATGAGAAACCACCCCCCACACTTAAAACATGCATTGTCCTCAATGTAAAAACGATAAAATAACAAGCAATGCAACAAAATAAAAGAACAAGGAGGGGGACTTCCCTATGACATCACTCGGTCGTGATGCCGAAGCGATCGAGGAGCAGTTGGAGCTTGGCTTCTATCGCGTCGAGTCGGGAGAGCAATGGAATGGGCAGTAGCCTCGGTGATGGCAGAGTGCGTGGTGATCAGAGGTGTGTGTTCGAAAGAGGCTTCGGTCGGGTTGGATGAAGCAGGCGGTGGCGATGGTGAATCATCGCGGTGTTGTGCGAAAGAAGACAGTTCTTCGCCCATTGATGCGAAAGCGACGGTGGATGATGATGATCGGAAAACTGTAAATCGGAGCGAGCGAGAAGTGAGTGACGGCAGGTATGAACTAGGGTTTGCGATTTGGGGCAAGTGAATTAGGTTTTTTTTTTTTTTTTTTTTTTAAAGGGAAAGAAAACAAAAGAAAAGCGAGAAACCAAAGTGATTTTTGCCGAAGGGTTTTAGAAGTTAGGCGTGGGCACGCTTAACTTGTGAAACGCTTCGTAAAAAAAACAGCAGGTCAGGCCGAATGGTTTCGCATTTTAAGCGTGGGCACGCTTAATTTTTGAAACTGTTCGGTCTTAACAAAACAAAAAACACAAAAAACATAAAGCATGAAATAAAAGAACGCATGAGTTGCCTCCCAAGAAGCGCCATTCTTTAACGTCGTCGGCTAGACGTAGTTATGCCTCAAGTGGCTTAAGTCGGAGGTTCAAAGCCATCACTATGCCAAGCTACCTTTAGTGGATCATCATCATTAAACTCAAAAATTCGCTGCATCACAAAGTTAGTAGCATCTAAACCAAACATAGAGCAATCATTAGTAGAACACTTCATGGAATCATATAAATTAAACATCACAAATTCATCTTCAAATTCCATAGTTAGAGTTCCATCATGCATATTAATTTTAGCCCTAGATGTTTTCATAAATGGTTTTCCAAGAATGAGAGGGGCTAACCTACTAGATTGATTTTCATCCATATCCACAACATAAAAATCAACAGGAAAAATTAAGTTATTAACATGAACTAATACGTTCTCAAGAAAGCCATTAGAAGATGCATTAGACCCACCAGTTAATTGTATAATCATGTCCGTTTTTCTCAATTTTTTCACATTCAAAGACTCATAAATATAACGAGACATGATATTGACAGAAGATCCAAAGTCTAACATAGTATTCTCAATTTGCACATCACCTATCATACAAGAGATAATAAACTTACCAGGGTCTTTGCATTTTGAAGTTACCTCCTTTTCAAGTGTTGGAGATTCATCTTCTATATCTACCTCTTCATCGTCATTGATCTCATCTTCCCCAAAAATCTCATATTCTCTGACTTCATTATCATATTTTGGAGGAGTGATCTCAATAACCTTAGATTGCTCGGTAAGTGTTTCCGTTGGTTTTGTGAGTTGATGGTCCACATTTTTCTCTCTCGACTCACCTTCCACCTCTTCATCGTCACTGACCTCGTCTTCCTCAAACATCTCATATTCTCTAAGAAGCTCATCTTCCCCAAAAATCTCATATTCTCTAAGAATCTTATATTTTCTAACTTTCTTCTCATATGTTGGAGATTCATCTTCTATATCCACCACTTGTTTAGAGTTAGCAAAACGACCAGGGAATGGAGGAGGTATCACAAATGTCATTGGTTTCTTCTTGGTAACAGGTTCCTCTTCTTTTTCCAACTCTTTCACATCCTCGTGTTTCGAAATATTTTCAGCAAAAGGGTTTCGAGTGTTAGGCGTGGGCACGCTTAATTCTTGAAACGGTTCTGCTTCTTTCAATTCTTTCCCACTTTATAAGGTAACTGGATTGACATTCTCTTTCGGGTTCACAATGACCTGGGATGGCAGTTTATTTGAATTTTGGGATGCCAACTCATTCACGGTAGTAGCAACTTGACTCATCTGATTTTCGAAGTTTTTTATGGCATTTTGGCTCTCTTGTAGAAATTGTTGAGTATTAGCAACCAATGTTTTAATCATATCTTCCAAAGACGTCTCTGAGGATTGGGTTTGTTGAGGAAACTGTGGGCATTGTTGTTCGTAATAGCTAGGAAGTCGTGGGGCGTAGCTCAGATTGGAGTGATAATTCCATCCTGGATTGCTAGTGTTGGAATATGGATTGTAATGACTCTGCGGAACACCCCAGAATCCATCATAAGTTTGTCCATACGACTCCTCTTGAACACGGAAGGCAGAGGAGAATTTCTCTAAGAATTTTGCTTCTAGTTGAGTCCATGTCTTGATTGAACCAAAAGATAAATCGCAGTACCAATCCCTAGCATTGTTTGCTAAAGATAAGAGAAAGGCTCGAAACTTGATTTGATCTTCAGTGACATCCCTTGGTTTCATTAATGAACATACCGCATGGAACTCATTTAGATGCTTATAAGAATCATCTCCTACAAAACCATGAAAAATAGGAAGTGAGCGAATAAATTCATATGTTAATTCAAAATCAACTTCAAAAGTAGGATATTGAATGTAAGAAGATTGCTCGTTAACATTTGGCATAGCCCACAACTCCTTTAAAGTCCTCTCGACTGTAGCCATGGCATCTAAGAACGTTGCAAGATCTCTTTTTGTAGACGTTGAGCTTCTTTCTCAATTTGAGATTCACCTATATGAAGAGATCTAATAATACAAAAAAAACTAAACAAAAATATTAGTAACAAAAGAAATAAATCTATTAGCACCAATCCCCGGCAACGGCGCCAAAATTTGGTGGGTGTCGAATCCAACAAAAATAAAATTACCTACTCGAAAAGATTTATAAATAGTGACAAGTAGGGTCGATCCACAGAGAATGGTGTAGAATTAATTCCTAAGTTACTAATATCGATTAAAGGGGGGTTTTGGATTTGATTAACTAAATAAAATAAAAAAACGTAAAATCAAAAGCAAAAATAAAGTAAAATTCGAATTCAATAAGATGAAAGTTTCTAGTCTTCGGATTATCTCGGTATTGATTCTACAATTTGATCACTGATGCAAGGATAATTCAACGTTATCAAATAAATTGGCTATAGTTACTAACAAGCTCTAGCAACCTAGTTTTTCCTTAAGTTGTCGGTAACCAAAACAAGCTCTTTGATTACTCCTCTTACCGCTTAGACAACCCTAAACAAGCTCTTAGGATTTAGCCTATCAATAGCATTCACGAATAAGAAAAACACCAATTCTAGCCAACAAACACATAAGCTCGGTTTATTTAGACTAGATTACTAATTCTCATAACGACTAATCGAAGACTTGTCCGTAATCAACGTCGCTAACTGCTACAAATATTAGGGTTTACCAAACAATTACGGATTTGGGCCCTAAATAGCTGAATATAATCCCAACGATTAAATAATTGGCCAGACTAAATAATCAATTGAAATATATTGTCAACAGAGCTCAGAGAAAAAGTAAATACCTGATTAACGAAAAAATTAAAGTACAATTCGATCTCACAAATATTAAGAATCAAACCTTGATGAATCCTCGACTAGAATTATGTGTTTAGCAACACATAATCAAAAACATCACCAAAATATAAAATTCGAGAACTTTCATAAAGGGAAAAACGTCTGCTTGAATTAAAAATAAAGTGAAAGTTGTCTTGTGGAATAAAATTTCACTTATTTAAACTAGTAGAGTCCTAATCCAAGAAGGAAACTAATTAGGGCTCTAACAAACTTAACAAACTTGGAATAACTAGAAATAAGGAAATAAAATCCTAACAAATAAAAGGGAATAAATCCCAATAAATTCAGGAAAAAGAAAATATTAGAATAAAATCTGAATTCCAGTAGAAAAGATCTTCAAAACGTCCAGCTGTCCCGTCCTTAGCCGAAGCCTTTGTGGAATTAAGCGTGGGCACGCTTAAGTCTGCAAAGTGTTCGCTGTCCAGTTTTTATGCCCACTTGATTTTCATTCCTTTTCACCTCTTTTTGTCTCTTTTGCCTTCATTCTTCGTATGATCACCTAGTAATTCAATACCAACATAATTCCATCAAATATAAAGCGCAAATATGACAAATAACGTGATAATGAGCATTTAAAATACGTGCAAAATACAACCTAACACTATTGGATGGGTTTGTATTTTGGTAAAATTATCTTGTTGCTACATCAAATGGGCTACTTCACCGACTTTGTTGAACTTGATCTATTGTAAAATTGTACATATTTTCATATATGAAATGAGTGAACTTTGAAAAAAGTAAAAATGAAATGACCGATCCGTTTATATGATAAAATAAAGTAATGCAACTCTTATTCCGCAATCTGGTAAATTTTATAGTAAATTAGGTCTAATAGTGTCGAATTGTTATAAACTATTAGATGGGTATGTGTTTTGGTAAAACTTTCCTTCTTGCCACATCCAATGGGCTATAACAGACCGACTCAATTGGACCTGATCTGTTGTAAAATTGCTTGTATATACAAATATATCCCCCAAATGTCATTGACTAGGTCAAACTTTGTCGATTTGCTCGATTTTTCATCTATGATGGAAGTTTCCACAAATGGGTCGATGTTCATGGAATATCATCACTAAATTTGTTGCGCAATACTCAAGTAATGAGATTCTATGAACACGACCAGATTGTAACAACTTATATATACCCATAATAAATAGATGTATTTCGTTTATCTGTCTAAAATATTCCTACAAACTGGTCGTTGTTCATCACATATCATCGATTGAATGCCATAAAATTACAATGAATCTCGATGAGATGCCATGAACAAGACCAATTTGTAGTATTTTTTTCTCCTTATTTTTTACCATCTTTTTTTTTGTGTTCTTTGGTGTTGCTCAGAGGCCTTTTTAAAGGACAACAGAGGGGTTAGGTCTCCCCTTGGTGTTCATTTTTCTCCATTTAATTGCTATTAATGTAACAGATATTTTGAGGATTTGCAATATGAAATTGCCATTGAAATGATGGGAATATAAATTTTATTTAAGAAAATCTTAATATTTGGATCGTTGATCTCGATATTTTGCTTTAAGCCGCGATCTTTTATATATCCAATGACTCACATTCATTCATTCGGTCCAACGAAATTATCTCTATTGTTTGTTTAAGAGAAGTACAGTTGTAAATGAAGGAAATGTATTGTATCCGGTGCATTAAATATAAAATTTTAGTATAATTATAATTATTTAATAATTGATATAAGGAATCACATTGTACTAATAACTTTGATTGTATTAAGAGTTTCAATAGTAACAACTCTTAAATAAAAACCATTAAATCTACTAAATCACTGGTGACTTAATTATTCTGAAATTTTCACATTTTTCAAAATTATTTTAATATTTTCTCATATTTTTTTACTACTTTTCATATTATTATTCCATAAATCAATTAAATAAATATTTTTATGAAAAATAATTTTTTTACATATAAATACTTTTATAATGCATTTATAAGCCTAAATACAAAAAAAAATTAACTCACTCAAATGTCAAATGTCAAATAATATGAAAAAAAAGGTGTTTCCTCAGATTTTCAATGTCTCACGAGGCTTTATAGTTAGAATTATTAAAATTAGAATTTTTTGGTACAATCAACAATTAATTGGATATACAACACTAGTAAAGACAGTCTATATGTAATAATTGTGGTTGATTCGAGTTGAAAATTATAGGGGAAAAGATAAGGAAATTGTTTTAACAATAATAATGATTGAAAAAAATGAAGTTATTTGATGGTTGCAATCTACTATCTCGATACAAATTGCACTATTTCGAGCCAATAAAGTAATTCGTATTTATATTAACGCGTGATGTTCGTGCGCTTTGTATATGTTACAATCAAGATATAATACAGTTTTTTGGTGATCAATATTTCAAGATTTTACAGAAAAAATGATTCCCTTGTGATATACTCTTATGTAAGAACTTAACATGTAACCCAAAAAAAAGCATATAATTCGATGTCAATTATTATTAATTCAGGAAGATATTAACAATTTAATGATCATTTTTTTCTCCAAACATCACCAGGCCAATCAAAAACTTGCAGTAATTTGGTGTATCAACAATTGTAATATAAATATTATACAAAAATGTAATCAAATTACATAAAAAATTCCTTCTGTATGTGGAATCACTAAATAAAATTTAACCACTTGATATACAATTGATTCAGAGCAATTACAGAAAGAGAACACCTTCAAGAATTTCAATAAGAACAGTCAAAGTAAACCCCTGATGTACCCGACCCGAGGAGACGAAATGTGGACCGTTGGATCAAATTTTGCAGAGATCAAGCACATAGCATCATATCTAATCACAATATGCAGAGAATTAATAAATAAATTAAAGCAAAATCTCGTCCCGTTTTCTGTGCCAATTTTGCTTCTGCATAATGCAGCAAATTATACTCTAATTGTGAACGTCTTATTTTTTATTTTATTATTTAATGATATTCTTTCATTTTCTAATGCATTATAAGTGAAAGATTATTTTAAATACTAAGTGAAAGGCTATTTCGTTTTTATAAAATTAATATAATGAAAAAGGTAAAGGAGGGGACGTCCATGCCATTTTTTTCAAGATGAGGGATGTGGATGTCAAATCTCATAGTTAAGGGGAGGTCGATGAAATTTTCCCATTATTATATATAGATTTGGACCAAAAGATTTTGAAAAAGTAAAAAAATTCAAATGACAAATCCGGGAAATTCTATTACTAATTGGGTTCAATGAATTCAACTTGCTATAGACTATTTGATGAGTTTGTGTTTTGGTAAAATTTCTCTTGCTCCCACATTTAATGGGCTACAATATCCGGTTCCATTGAACCCTGTCTATTTAGAATTGTCCATATATACACATATGAAATGAAAAGACTTTGAAAAAAGTGAATATGAAATGACCGATTCATTTATATCATAAAATAAAACGATGCAACTCTTCTTTTCGCAATTTGTGGAATTTTATAAATAAATAAAAAAAATTGGTCCAATTGACACAATACGTTACAGACTATTGGATGAGTATGTGTTATGGTTAAATTATTTTGTTGCTACATCAAATGGGCTACAATAGATCAATCGACTTTATTGAACCTGAACTGTTCTAAAATTGTCCATATATTCATATCTGAAATGAGTGAATTTGAAAAAAGTACAAATGAAATGACTGATCCGTTTATATGATAAAATAATGTAATGCAACTCTTATTCCGCAATTTGGGAGATTTTATAGAAAATTAGATCTAATAGAGTCGATTTATTATAAACTATTAAATGGATATGTGTTTTGGTAAAACTTCCCTTGTTGCCACATCCAATTGACTATAACAGACCGACTTCATTGGACCTGGTCTATTGTAAAATTGCTCGTATATATAGATATTTCCCCCAAATGTCATTGACTAGGTCAAACATGTCGATTTGCCCAAATGTTCGTCTTCTTGAAAGTTTTCACAAACGGGTCGATGTTCATGGCATATCATCACTAAAATTATTGCGCAATACTCAAGTAATGAGATGCCATGAACACGACCAGATTGTAACAACTTGTATATACTAATAACAAAAAGATGTATTTCATTTATCTGTCTAAAATATTCCTACAAACCGGTCGTTGTTCATGACATATCATCGACCGAATGCCATAAATTACAATGGATCTTGATGAGATGCCATGAACAAGACCAATTTGTAGTATTTTCTTTTTACTATTTTTCACCATTTTTTTCTTTGTGTGTTCTTTGGTGTTCTTTGGTGTTGCTGAAAGGCCTTTTTATAGGACAAGAGAGGGGTTAGGTCTCCCTTTGGTGTTCATTTTTCTCCATTTAATTGCAATTAATGTGAGAGATATTTTGAGGATTTGCAATATGAAATTGCAATTGAAATAATGGGAATGTAATATTTCTTTTTTGTGAGAATCTTAATATTTGGGCCGTTGATCTCGATATTTTGCTTTAAGGCGCGGTCTTTTACATATCCAACGACTCACATTAATTCATTCGGTCAAACAAAATTATCTCTATTGTTTGTTTAAGGGAAGTACAGTTGTAAATAAAAGAAATGTGTTGTATCCGGTACATTAAATATAAAATCTCAATATAATTATAATTATTTATGTAATTAATATACGGAATCACATTGTACTAATAACTTTGATTGTATTAAGACGTTTCAATAGTAAAAACTTTTAAATAATTACCATTAAATCTACTAAATCATTCTTGACTTATTTATTCTGAAATTTTCACATTTTTCCAAGTTAATTAATATTTTCCATACTTTTTTTACTATTGTTCGTATTATTATTCCATAAATATATTAAATAAATATTTTCATTAAAAATATATTTTTTTACATATAAATATTTTTATAATGCATTTTAGCCTAAATAAAAAAAAAGATTAACTCAAACAAATGTCAAATAATATAAAAATAAAAAAAAAAGGTGTTTCCTCACCTTTTTAATGTCTCACAAGATTTTTAATTAACTTTATTAAAATTAGAATTTTTTGGTATAGTCAACAATTAATTAGATATACAATACCAGTAAAAACAGTCAATATATAATAATTGTGGTTGATTCTAGTCGAAAATTACAGGGGAAAAGATAAGGAAATTGTTTTAACAACAATAATAAATTGAAAAAAAATGAAGTTATTTGATGGTTGCAATCTTCTATCTCGGTAGAAACTACGCTATGTCGAGTCCAATAAAATTATTCGTATTTTTATTAACGCGTGATGTTCGTGCATTTTGTATATGTAACAACCAAGATATAATAAAAATTTTGGTGATTAAAATTTCATGATTTTACAAAAATATGATTCCTTTGTGATGTACTCTTATGTAAGAACTTAACATGTAACCCAAAAAAAAGTATATAATTCGATGTCAATTATTATTAATTCAGGAAGATATTAACAATTTAATGATCATTTTTTTCTCCAAACATCACCAGGCCAATCAAAAACTTGTAGTAATGTGGTGTATCAACTATTGTAATATAAATATTATACAAAAATGTAATCAAATTACATAAAAAATATCCTTCTGTATGTGGAATCACTAAATAAAATTTAACCACTTGATATACAATTGATTTAGAGCAATTACAGAAAGAGAACACCTTCAAGAATTTCAATAAGAACAGTCAAAGTAAACCCCTGATGTACCCTACCCGAGGAGACGAAATGTGGATCGTTGGATCAAATTTTGCAGAGATCAAGCACATAGCATCATATCCAATCACAATATGAAGAGAATTAATAAATAAATTAAAGCGAAATCTCATCCCATTTTTCTGTGCCAATTTTGCTTCTGCATAATGCAGCAAATTATACTCTAATTGTGAACGTCTTATTTTTTATTTTATTATTTAATGATATTCTTTCATTTTCTAATGCATTATAAGTGAAAGATAATTTTAAATACTAAGTGAAAGGCTATTTTCGTTTTTATAAAATTAATATAATGAAAAAAGTAAAGGAGGGGATGTCCATGCCATTTTTTTCAAGATGAGGGATGTGGATGTCAAATCTCATAGTTAAGGGGAGGTCGATGAAATTTTCACATTATTATATATAGATTTGGACCAAAAGATTTTGAAAAAGTAAAAAATTTCAAATGACAAATCCGGGAAATTCTATTACAAATTGGGTTCAATGAATTCAACTTGCTATAGACTATTGGATGAGTTTGTGTTTTGGTAAAAATTCTTTTGCTGCCACATCTAATGGGCTACAATAAACGGGTTCCATTGAACCCTGTCTATTTAGAATTGTCCATATATACACATGAAATGAAAAGACTTTGAAAAAAGTGAATATGAAATGACCGGTCCATTTATATCATAAAATAAAATGATGCAACTCTTCTTTTCGCAATTTGTGGAATTTTATAAATAAATAAAAAAATTGGTCCAATTGAGACAATCTGTTACAGACTATTGGATGAGTATGTGTTATGGAAAAATTATTTTGTTGCTACATCAAATGGGCTACAATAGATTGATCGACTTTATTGAACTTGATCTGTTGTAAAATTGCACATATATTCATATATGAAATGAGTGAACTTTGAAAAAAGTAAAAATGAAATGACTGATCCGTTTATATGATAAAATAAAGTAATGCAACTCTTATTCCGCAATCGGGGAGATTTTATAGTAAATTAGATATAATAGAGTCGATTTATTATAAACTATTAGATGGGTATGTGTTTTGGTAAAACTTCCCTTGTTGCCACATCCAATTGGCTATAACAGACCGACTCTGACCTGATCTATTGTAAAATTGCTCGTATATACAGATATTTCCCCCAAATGTCATTGACTAGGTCAAACTTGTCGATTTGCCCAAATTTTCATCTTCTATGGAAGTTTTCACAAACGGGTCGATGTTCATGGCATATCATCACTAAAATTGTCGTGCAAACTTTAGTGATGAGATGCCATGAACACGACCGGATTGTAACAACTTGTTAGTTGTATATACTCATCATAAACAGATGTATTTCGTTTATCTGTCTAAAACATTCTTACAAACTGGTTGTTATTCATGACATATCATCGACTGAATGCCATAAAATTACAATGGATCTCGATGAGATGCCATGAACAAGACCAATTTGTAGTATTTTTTTCACCATCTTTTTCTTTGTGTTCTTTGGTGTTGCTAAAAGGCCCTTTTTATAGGACAATATAGGGGTTAGGTCTCCCTTTTGTGTTCATTTTTCTCCATTTAATTGTAATTAATGTGACAGATATTTTGAGAATTGAAAATATGAAATTGCAGTTGAAATAATGGGAATGTAATATTTTTTGTGAGAATCTTAATATTTGGGCCGTTGATCTCGATATTTTGCTTTAAGGCACGGTCTTTTATATATGCAACGACTCACATTCATTCATTTGGTCAAACAAAATTATCCCTATTGTTTGTTTAAGGGAAGTACAGTTGTAAATGAAGGAAATGTGTTGTATCCGGTGCATTAAATATAAAATCTCAATATAATTACAATTATTTTTGTAATTGATATACGGAATCACATTCTACTAATAATTTTGATTGTATTAAGACGCTTCAATAGTAAAACTCTTAAATAATAACCATTAAATCTACTAAATCACTGTTGACTTAATTATTCTGGAATTTTTCACATTTTTCCAAGTTAATTAATATTTTTTCATATTTTTTTACTATTATTCGTATTAGTATTCCATAAATATATTAAATAAATATTTCATGAAAAATATTTTTTTACATATAAATACTTTTATAACCCATTTAGCCTAAATAAAAAAAACAACTCAAACAAATGTCAAATAATATATAAAAAAGGTGTTTCCTCACCTTTTCAATGTCTCGTGGCTTTTTAGTTAACATTATTAAAATTAGAAATTTTTTGGTACAGTCAACAATTAATTGGATATACATTACTAGTAAAAACAATCAATATATAATAATTGTGGTTAATCCAGTTGAATATTATTTTAACAACAATAATGAATTGAAAAAAATGAAGTTATTCGACGGTTGCAATCTATTATCTCGGTACAAACTACGCTATGTCGAGTCCAATAAAGTTATTCGTATTTATATTAACGCTTGATGTTCGTGCAATTTGTATATGTAACAACCAAAATATAATACAATTTTTTGGTGATTAAAATTTCAAGATTTTACAGAAAAAATGATTCCTTTGTGATGTATTATGTAAGAACTTAACATGTAACCAAAAAAAATAGTATATAATTTTGATGTCAATTATTAATTCAGGAAGATATTAACAATTAAATGATCATCTTTTTTCTCCAAACATCACCAGGTCAAACAAAAATGTAATCAAATATCAACAATTGTAATATAAATATTATACAAAAATGTAATCAAATTAATTACATAAAAACATCCTTCTGTATGTAGAAATCACTAAATAAAATTTAACCACTTCATATACAATTGATTCAGAGGAATTACACAAATGACAACTTATTGCAGGAAAATGTTGGTGAAATTGATAGAAGTGAAAGAGCATAGATACCCATCCAACAATGTTTGTTTACTAGTATATTGTATCCACTTTTTATACAGCTTGTTTAGATTTGAGGAATTACATTATATACCTTTTATCACCTCTTATTACTTGTTCATCAAATAATCATCTCTATTATGCGTTCCGATTTCAAAAATAATTGTGACCCTTTTATTTTATTTTTCCATTTTATTATTGTTTTTATGATATTTGGACATTTAGGGTCCAATTGGTTGGTATGTTCATCTTGAGAATTTGTTCTCATGATAAAAATGAGAAAATATTAGTTGAAGGATAAAAAATGTTGTTTGAAAAATGAGATTGGATGAGATTTTTAAGAGAAAAATAGGTAATGATTATGGTTGATGTGATATGTTTTTTGTTGTGAGAAATTTGTTTGTGTTGATATTTATATATAATTTTTATTAAATGTATTTAGTCAAACTCGTTGATTTAGGCGTCAAAAAATAGTCAGAATAGATCTTATTTTAAACGTTACATTATTTTGCATTAGAATATGTAATTAATTTAATTTTCGGTTTTAAAAAATAGTCGGAAAAACCCTTTTAATTGATTGTATTAATTGTTTGAATAGTAAACTTCAATTTTACTCATTTGTTGCAAGAATTTTTTCAAATTGTTTATAATTTTGAGGAGATTTTTTCGTAAGAAAGTTTTTACGACATGCGAAACAAGTGAATTTTTCGTAGTTTTTATACTCTGAAATACTTTTTTTGGATACAACGAGCCATCCAATTGAGCCCTTAATTCCTTCGCATTGGGCTTGTGGAATTTGATGAATCTCGAGCATTTTGGCTGGCTATAACGAAAGTCATTTGTTCACGGAAAACAAAAATATACGTTGATTTAATCGTTGGAAATTTTTTAATACGTTATTTGGACCGTATAGGTGAGTTCAAATGGATGGTCGGAAGGAGAATGTAGAGGCGAGGCTGGTTGGTTTCCCTCAGCTTATGTAGAAAAAACGGACGTTGTTCCAGCTACCATATTATCACGGGATTCTTCTCCATAAATAAGTTTCGTTTTGTTTTCGTTTTTTTTTTCATTTTCGTGTGCTCTCGTACGATTGGTATCTACTGTACATTAACATTATACAGTATAGAATTTACAGTATTCCATTTTGTATTGCATTTATTGTGTGTTTTGGTGTCATTTTCAACCTTCAAAATTCAATTTTGATGCAATTTTTCTGGAGAATTTTAGTATATAATGCAATGCATTAATTTGCAAAGTAGGCAGTCTATTGGGATGGAATGAAGGAATCTGGATTCTTTGTTTCATATATATACACACAATATTCAGACTTATACGGTGTGAATACACATACATGTAGGGGATATATACGGATGGATATATTTAATTTTACAATTTATATTATAAAAATTATAAATATACGGAGGTACGCATTGTATAAATATAAACTATGTGATATATAGGCTTACTTACATATATTATATGAAATATATATAAAGCAAATATATATGTTTCTATGTAATGTATTAATATAAATAATATGTGTGTATACATAATAAGTATATAAATTATATATGTAAACCAATTGCAGCTATAAATATAAATAATTTTACGACATATATAGATATAAAAATATATATGTAATTTCATTTAAACATATGTTTATCTGTGTATTTATAATATAGGAAAATTTTAAATGTATTTAACAACATATAAAAATAAGACATGTAATAGCTATATATAAGTAATTATGTGTTGTTATCCATATTATATTATTATGGGTGTAAAGGAATCACTTTCCTTTTTAATAAGTATTTATGATTGTCAATAGGAAATTAGTATTTCCACTTTTAATAGAAATAAATAATTTACTACTCAATCTGTTAGTTTGAAAATAAAAGTGATTGGTAAATATTAATAAGAAAAATATCTAGAACATAAATAACTAATTTGTACTTTGAATTAAAGTATTAATAATCTTTTTTCTAAATTTTGATCATAACTATTTTGGATAAAAGTGGATTTCAGTATCTATTCAAATTTTATAAAAATAATAGATATTTATGATTTTTGTTACAAAAAATAATAAAAATTTATAACATTTTTGTTTCTATTATTATATGAGAAAATTTAATCGAACTTCCCTGAAATATGAGTATTTGACATCCACGCTCCTTTATATTTAAATATTGGTATCGACCTCCCATTTCTCAACTTTATCACTATATTTATTAATAGAAAGACTAATGAGTCCCTCACATGTAATAAAACAAACAATATAATTTCTAAAAATACCCACAAAATTCTTCAACTTTAAAATAAAAATGTTGTTTAATTATGAATCATCTTATCGTATATTAATTTTAACTCTCTTAATACAACAAGTGTTAAATTTCGTGAAAAATGTCTTATTATTTTGACCATGTTAATTTAATCTATTACACTGTTTTCTTATTTTATGGCAATCTTCAACAATATTTTAACTTTTTTTTGCCTTTATAGATAAAATTGGTATAAATGCACATTAATAATTAAGAATTAGAGTGAAAATATGGTTATTCTTTATTTTTCAATTAATATCTCTTTCAAGAAAGAAAGAAAAAATATTATGTTGTGCTATTTCTTAGCTTTCTTTTATTTACACACTTGTTTTTATAAATAGTCATAAACTATTGTCATTTTTAAAAATATTACTATATCATTATAATAACAAAAACTTGGTCGTATATTAGAGGTCACTTACTTTTCTCGTAATATTATTATTTCAAATTGATATATTACTAAAGTAAAATCATTTTTGTAAGAAGATGTTGAATTTTTTATGAAGAAACAATTTGACTAAATTGAATTTTAGGCATACAAAGGCTTATGAGACTCTTACGTATATACTTATGGCTTTCTTTTATATTAGAAAAATTAGAGTTATTTAGATTTATTAAAAATGAATTATATTAACATATTAAATCAATAAGATTTTTAGATCATAAATAGAATTCATTATTAATTGATAGAATCTTTTTTAGGAGATTAGATTTGTAATTGTAAAATTTTAAATTGTGAACGTCTTATTTTATATTTTATTATTTAATGATATTTTTTCATTCTTTAATGCATTATAAGTGAAAGATAATTTTAAATACTAAGTGAAGAGTATTTTAGTTTTTATAAAATTAATATAATGAAAAAAGTAAAGGAGGGGACGTCCATGCCATTTTTTTCAAGATGAGGAATGTTGATGTCAAATACACATAGTTAAGGGAGGTCGATGAAAATTTTCCAGTATTATATATGGATTTGGACCAAAAGATTTTGAAAAAATAAAAAATTCAAATGACAAATCCGGGAAATTCTATTATAAATTGGGTTCAATGAATTCAACTTGCTATAGACTATTGGAATAGTATGTGTTTTGGTAAAAATTCTTTTGCTGCCACATCTAATGGGCTACAATAAACTGGTTCCATTGAACCCTGTCTATTTAGAATTGTCCATATATACACATATATGAAATGAAAAGACTTTGAAAAAAGTGAATATGAAATGACCGATCCATTTATATCATAAAATAAAATGATGCAACTCTTCTTTTCGCAATTTGTGGAATTTTATAAATAAATAAAAAAATTGGTCCAATTGAGACGATCTGTTACAGACTATTGGATGGGTATGTGTTATGGTAAAATTATCTTGTTGCTACATCAAATGGGCTACAACAGATCGATCGACTTTATTGAACTTGATCTGTTGTAAAATTGATATATTCCATATATGAAATGAGTGAACTTTGAAAAAAGTAAAAATGAAATGACTGATCCGTATATATGATAAAATAAAGTAATGCAACTCTTATTCCGCAATCTGGGAGATTTTATAGTAAATTACATCTAATAGAGTCGATTTATTATAAACTATAAGATGGGTATGTGTTTTGGTAAAACTTCACTTGTTGCCACATCTAATTGGCTATAACAGACCGACTCCATTGGACCTGATATATTATAAAATTGCTCGTACATACAGATATTTCCCCCAAATATCATTGACTAGGTCAAACTTGTCGATTTGCCCAAATTTTCATCTTCTATGGAAGTTTTTACAAACGGGTCGATGTTCATGGCATATCATCACTAAAATTGTTGCGCAACACTCAAGTAATGAGATGCCATGAACACGACCAGATTGTAACAACTTGTATATACTCATAATAGAAAGACGTATTTCGTTTATCTGTCTAAAATATTTCTACAAACTGGTCGTTGTTCATGACATATCATCGACTGAATGCCATAAAATTACAATGGATCTCGATGAGATGCCATGAACAAGACCAATTTGTAGTATATTCTTTTTCCTATTTTTCACCTTCTTTTTCTTTGTGTTCTTTGGTGTTGCTGAAAGGCCCTATTTATAGGACAATAGAGGGGTTAGGTCTCCCTTTGGTGTTCATATTTCTCCATTTAATTGCAATTAATGTGACAGATATTTTGAGAATTGGAAATGTGAAATTGCAATTGAAATAATGGGAATGTAATTTTTTTTTGTGAAAATCATTATTTGGACCATTGATCTCAATATTTTGCTTTAAGGCGCGGTCTTTTGTATATCCAACGACTCACATTCATTCATTCGGTCAAACAAAATTATCCCTAGTGTTTGTTTAACGGAAGTACAGTTGTAAATCAAGGAAATGCGTTGTATCCGGTGCATTAAATATATAATCCCAATATAATTATGATTATTGGTGTAATTGATATACGGAATCACATTGTTCTAATAACTTTGATTGTATTAAGACGTTTCAATAGGAACAACTCTTAAATAATAACCATTATTAAATCTACTAAATCACTGGTGAATTAATTATTCTGAAATTTTCACATTTTCCAAGTTATTTTATTATTTTGCCATATTTTTTTATTACTTTTCGTATTATTATTCCATAAATATATTAAATAGCTATTTCATAAAAAAATTACGTATAAATACTTTTATAATTCATTTTAGCCTAAATACAAAAAAATTAACTCAAACAAATGTCAAATAATGTTAAAAAAGGTGTTTTCTCACCTTTTTAATGTCTCATAAAGCTTTTTAGTTAACATTTTTAAAATTAGAATTTTTTGGTACAGTTAACAATTATTTGTATATACAATACTAGTAAAAACAGTCAATATGTAATAATTGTAGTTGATTCCAGTTGAAAATTATAGGAGAAAAGATAAGGAAATTGTTTTAACAACAATAATGAATTGAAAAAAAATGAAGTTATTCGATTGTTGCAATCTACTACCTCGGTACAAACTGCGCTATGTCAAAGCCAATAAAGTTATTTATATTTATACTAACGTGTGATGTTCATGCACTTCATATATGTAACAACCAATATATAATACAGTTTTTTGGTGATTAATATTTTAAGATTTTATAAAAATATGATCCTTTGTGATGTACTCTTATGTAAGGACTTAACATGTAACCCAAAAAAGAAGTATATACTTTTGATGTCAATTATCAATTCAGGAAGATATTAACAATTAAATGATCATCTTTTTTCTCCAAACATCACCAGGTCAAACAAAAATGTAATCAAATATCAACAATTGTAATGTAAATATTATACAAAAATGTAATTAAATTACATAAAAGATCCTTCTGTATGTGGTAATTGTTGGAAATCTTGATTAAGTAAATTGTGTTTAGCATGATTTATCTAAAGATTTAAGTGAATTTCGTATATCGAAAGTGGAATGTCTTTGGCTCAAATTATTCTACGTTTCGAGTAGATAAATTTAGAGTATTTAATTACTCAAATCCGATTTCGGGTGAATGAGAAATTAATTAACAAAGTGTGTCACTTAAAACGTTGTTCATAATTGGAATCAATTTATCGATTGATACATATACGATTAAATGATCAACAAATCATACAATCGACGGCCGCGATTGTATGAAAGAAAGTTCATTTAGTTTGAGGACTAAAATGTTCAAGTCGAAAAATTGAGGGACCAATTTGAAAGGACGTTCGAGATTGAAAAGTTTTGGGGTCAAAACATAATTTATAAATGTTTTGAATGTGTGCAACTTTTAAAGGTTTGATGGAGGGGTGCTTGTCTAAAGGACATGACTCTCCTACAATTTATGAAAAGTTGTAACTTTTATCTAAATGACATAATTCTCCTACACTTTATGAAAAGTTGCAACTTTTGTCTAAAGGACATAACCCTCCTACGATTTATGGAAAGTTGCAACTCTTAACTCAAATCTCTTCATTATCTATAAATAGACCCTCCATTTGTGGAATTAAAAAAAACACCAAAAATCATTTTCTCTTCTCTCCTTTTCTCCTAAATACTAATATGAGTATTTTGAGAATTCTTTGCATATTAAATGTCTAGAGATGCATTTAATTCATACGAGTCCATAGAGAGAGTTTGGAACAATATTTTGTTCGCTAGACTCGGGAATTTGTAGTGGTACTATTGCCGAGACGCCGTCGTTGTATCTTGGGAGACAATTGCCGTATTCCGTAACCACCAAGAGCGGGGCAATATTGTCTTAAGGAGAGCGAGTAATCAAAACTCGTGCCTCGACGTTTCATTTTGCATCTTCATAAACACTGCCCGTTACGCTCCTACAAGATTTTTCCCAACAGTAATCACTAAATAAAATTTAACCACTTCATATACAACTGATTCAAAGGAATTACACAAAGACCTTCAAGAATTTCAATAACCACAGTCAAAGAAAAACCTTCCATCAAGCCGAGGAGACGAAATGTGGACTGTTGGATCATATCCAATCACAATATGCAGAAAGAATTAATAAATTAATTAAAGCAGAATCTCGTCCTGTTTTTCTGTACCGATTTTGCTTCTGAATATGCATAGTATACTCTGTTTTTGTTTGAACGATGAAGGTCCTTAATCGGAGCTTGAGTCGTAAAAGTCACTAGGGCATGGGGTCATAACTTCAGATTCAAGTATTTGAACTACCCTATGCATTGTGGGACGATCTTCGGGCCCCGATGAAACGCATTGGATTGCAATCGAAAGTAAGGCATCGAGGCTTTCTAGTTGAATTCCTTCACATTCTGTGTCGACTATTTCTCGTTGTCTATTTTCCGAAACTAGATAATTTAACTGCAAAAGGTATAAAAAATGTAAATGTGTATATGAGATTTTTTGAAATTTTAGTATCAAAAAACTGATAACTTATTGCATGAAATGTTGGTGAAATTGAAGTGAAAGAGCATTATATACCCATCCAACAATGTTTGTTTACTAGTATAATGTATCCACTCTTTATACAGCTTGTTTAGATTTGAGGAATTACATTATATACCTTTTATCACCTCATATTACTTGTTCGTCAAATAATCATCTCTATGCGTTCCGATTTCAAAAATAATTGTGACCCTTTTATTTTATTTTTCTGTTTTATTATTGTTTTATGATATTTGGACATTTAGGATCCAATTGGTTGGTATGTTCATCTTTGAGAATATGTTTTCATGATAAAAATGAGAAACTATTATTTGAAGGATAAAAAATGTGGTTTGAAAAATGAGATTGGATGAGATTTTTAAGAGGAAAATAGGTAATGATTATGGTTGATGTGATATGTTTTTTGTTGTGAAAAATTTGTTTGTGTTGATAGTTATATATAATTTTTATTAAATGTATTTAGTCAAACTCGTTGATTTAGACGTCAAAAAATAGTCACAATGGATCTTATTTTAAACGTTACATTATTTTGTATTCTCATTAGAATATATAATTAATTTAATTTTTGGTTTTAAAAGATAGTCAGAAAAACCCTTTTAATTGATTGTATTAATTGTTTGAATAGTAAACACTAATTTTACTCATTTGTTGCAAGAATTTTTTCAAATTATTTGTAATTTTGAGAGATTTTTTGTAAGAAATTTTTTACGACATGCTAAACAAGTGAATTTTTCGTAGTTTTTTTACTCTGAAATATTTTTTTTGGGTACAACGAGCCATCCAATTGAGCCCTTAATTCCTTCGCATTGGGCTTGTGGAATTTGATGAATCTCGAGCATTTTGGCTGGCTATAACGAAAGTGATTTGTTCACGGGAAAATAAAAATATACGTTGATTTAATCGTTTGAATTTTTTTAATACGTTATTTGGACCGTGTAGGTGAGTTCAAATGGATGGTCGGAAGGAGAATGTAGAGGCGAGGCTGGTTGGTTTCCCTCAGCTTATGTAGAAAAAACGGACGTTGTTCCAGCTACCATATTATCACGGGATTCTTCCCCGTAAATAAGTTTTTTTTTTTTTTTTTTAATTCATTTTCGTGTGCTGCTATATGATTATTATCTATTGTACATTAACATTATACAGTATAGTATTTACAGTATTCCATTTCGTATCTAATTTATTGTGTGTTTTTGTTTCACTTTCTACCTTCAACTTCAATTTTGATGCAATTTTTGTGGAGAATTTTAGTATATAATGCAATGCATTAATTTGCAAACTAGGCAGTCTATTGGGATGGAATGAAGGAATCTGGATTCTTTGTTTCAATATATGTACACATACAATACTCAGACTTCTGTGAATACAGATACATGTAGAGATATATACGTATGCATTTATTATATATATTTAATTTTACAATTTTATATTATAAAAATTACAAAAATACAGAGGTATGCATTCTATAAATATAAAGTATGTGATATATAGGCTTACTTACATATATTTGTAATAATTATATATAAAGCAAATAATTTTCTTACAAAAAAACTATATGTATAATTACATCTAAACATATGTTTATCTTTGTATTTATAATATAGGAAATTTTTAAACGTATTTAATTACATATACAAGACATGTAATAGCTATATATAAGTAATTTGTGTTGTCATCCATAGGGGGTAAAGGAGTCACTTTCCTTTTTAATAAGTATTTCTGATACTCAATAGGGGATAGTATTTCCACTTCTAATATAAATAAATAATTTACTACTCAATCTGTTAGTTTGAAAATAAAAGTGATTGGTAATTATTAATAAGAATATTATCTAGAAACATAAATAACTAATTTGTACTTTGAATTTGAAGTAAAGATTTAATAATCATTTTTCTAAATTTGATCTCAACTATTTTGGATAAAAGTGGATAACAATATTATTAAAATTTTGTTAAAATAATAGATAATGATTTCCGTTCCAAAAAATAATAAAAATTTATAATTATGCAAATTAAGTTATATGAATGAAATTGTATGCATGTGTAGACAGTGCTTTAGAGGATAACATTTTTGTTTCTATTATTATATGAGAAAATTGCATCTACCTCCCTGAAGTATGAATATTTGGCATCCATATCCTTTTATATTCAGATATTGGCATCGACCTCCTCTTTCTCATCTTTTTCACTACAACTTACTAATAAAAAAACTAAAAAGTCCCTCACATATAATAAAGCAAACAATATAATTTCTAGAAATATACCTATAAAGTTCTTTTAACTTTAAAACAATAATTTTTTTCAATTATGAATCATTTTATTATACCAAATAATATTAATTTTATCAAAAAGTATCTTATTATTTCGATCATGTTAATTTAATCTATTATACTATTTTCTTATATTTATGACAATCTTCAACAGTCTTTTAAGTTTTAACTTCTTTTTGCTTTTGTAAATAGAATTGGTATAAATTCACATTAATGATTAAGAATTAGAGTGAAAATATGGTTGTTCTTTATTTTTCAATTAATGTCTCTTTCAAGAAAGAAAGAAAATATTATGTCGTGCTATTTCTTAGCTTTCTTTTATTTACACACTTGTTTTTATAAATAGTCATAAACTATTGTTATTTTTAAAAATATTACTATATCATTTTAATAACAAAAACATGGTCGTATATTAGAGGTCACTTACTTTTCTCGTAATATTATTATTTCAAATTGATATACTACTATAGTAAAATCATTTTTGTAAAAAGATGTTGAATTTTTTTATGAAGAAACAATTTGACTAAATTGAATTTTAGGCATACAAAGGCTTATGAGACTCTTACGTATATACTTATGGCTTTCTTTTATATTAGAAAAATTAGAGTTATTTAGATTTATTAAAAATGAATTATATTAACATATTAAATCAATAAGATTTTTAGATCATAAATAGAATTCATTATTAATTGATAGAATCTTTTTTAGGAGATTAGATTTGTAATTGTAAAATTTTAAATTGTGAACGTCTTATTTTATATTTTATTATTTAATGATATTTTTTCATTCTTTAATGCATTATAAGTGAAAGATAATTTTAAATACTAAGTGAAGAGTATTTTAGTTTTTATAAAATTAATATAATGAAAAAAGTAAAGGAGGGGACGTCCATGCCATTTTTTTCAAGATGAGGAATGTTGATGTCAAATACACATAGTTAAGGGAGGTCGATGAAAATTTTCCAGTATTATATATGGATTTGGACCAAAAGATTTTGAAAAAATAAAAAATTCAAATGACAAATCCGGGAAATTCTATTATAAATTGGGTTCAATGAATTCAACTTGCTATAGACTATTGGAATAGTATGTGTTTTGGTAAAAATTCTTTTGCTGCCACATCTAATGGGCTACAATAAACTGGTTCCATTGAACCCTGTCTATTTAGAATTGTCCATATATACACATATATGAAATGAAAAGACTTTGAAAAAAGTGAATATGAAATGACCGATCCATTTATATCATAAAATAAAATGATGCAACTCTTCTTTTCGCAATTTGTGGAATTTTATAAATAAATAAAAAAATTGGTCCAATTGAGACGATCTGTTACAGACTATTGGATGGGTATGTGTTATGGTAAAATTATCTTGTTGCTACATCAAATGGGCTACAACAGATCGATCGACTTTATTGAACTTGATCTGTTGTAAAATTGATATATTCCATATATGAAATGAGTGAACTTTGAAAAAAGTAAAAATGAAATGACTGATCCGTATATATGATAAAATAAAGTAATGCAATTCTTATTCCGCAATCTGGGAGATTTTATAGTAAATTACATCTAATAGAGTCGATTTATTATAAACTATAAGATGGGTATGTGTTTTGGTAAAACTTCACTTGTTGCCACATCTAATTGGCTATAACAGACCGACTCCATTGGACCTGATATATTATAAAATTGCTCGTACATACAGATATTTCTCCCAAATATCATTGACTAGGTCAAACTTGTCGATTTGCCCAAATTTTCATCTTCTATGGAAGTTTTTACAAACGGGTCGATGTTCATGGCATATCATCACTAAAATTGTTGCGCAACACTCAAGTAATGAGATGCCATGAACACGACCAGATTGTAACAACTTGTATATACTCATAATAGAAAGACGTATTTCGTTTATCTGTCTAAAATATTTCTACAAACTGGTCGTTGTTCATGACATATCATCGACTGAATGCCATAAAATTACAATGGATCTCGATGAGATGCCATGAACAAGACCAATTTGTAGTATATTCTTTTTCCTATTTTTCACCTTCTTTTTCTTTGTGTTCTTTGGTGTTGCTGAAAGGCCCTATTTATAGGACAATAGAGGGGTTAGGTCTCCCTTTGGTGTTCATATTTCTCCATTTAATTGCAATTAATGTGACAGATATTTTGAGAATTGGAAATGTGAAATTGCAATTGAAATAATGGGAATGTAATTTTTTTTTGTGAAAATCATTATTTGGACCATTGATCTCAATATTTTGCTTTAAGGCGCGGTCTTTTGTATATCCAACGACTCACATTCATTCATTCGGTCAAACAAAATTATCCCTAGTGTTTGTTTAACGGAAGTACAGTTGTAAATCAAGGAAATGCGTTGTATCCGGTGCATTAAATATATAATCCCAATATAATTATGATTATTGGTGTAATTGATATACGGAATCACATTGTTCTAATAACTTTGATTGTATTAAGACGTTTCAATAGGAACAACTCTTAAATAATAACCATTATTAAATCTACTAAATCACTGGTGAATTAATTATTCTGAAATTTTCACATTTTCCAAGTTATTTTATTATTTTGCCATATTTTTTTATTACTTTTCGTATTATTATTCCATAAATATATTAAATAGCTATTTCATAAAAAAATTACGTATAAATACTTTTATAATTCATTTTAGCCTAAATACAAAAAAATTAACTCAAACAAATGTCAAATAATGTTAAAAAAGGTGTTTTCTCACCTTTTTAATGTCTCATAAAGCTTTTTAGTTAACATTTTTAAAATTAGAATTTTTTGGTACAGTTAACAATTATTTGTATATACAATACTAGTAAAAACAGTCAATATGTAATAATTGTAGTTGATTCCAGTTGAAAATTATAGGAGAAAAGATAAGGAAATTGTTTTAACAACAATAATGAATTGAAAAAAAATGAAGTTATTCGATTGTTGCAATCTACTACCTCGGTACAAACTGCGCTATGTCAAAGCCAATAAAGTTATTTATATTTATACTAACGTGTGATGTTCATGCACTTCATATATGTAACAACCAATATATAATACAGTTTTTTGGTGATTAATATTTTAAGATTTTATAAAAATATGATCCTTTGTGATGTACTCTTATGTAAGGACTTAACATGTAACCCAAAAAAGAAGTATATACTTTTGATGTCAATTATCAATTCAGGAAGATATTAACAATTAAATGATCATCTTTTTTCTCCAAACATCACCAGGTCAAACAAAAATGTAATCAAATATCAACAATTGTAATGTAAATATTATACAAAAATGTAATTAAATTACATAAAAGATCCTTCTGTATGTGGTAATTGTTGGAAATCTTGATTAAGTAAATTGTGTTTAGCATGATTTATCTAAAGATTTAAGTGAATTTCGTATATCGAAAGTGGAATGTCTTTGGCTCAAATTATTCTACGTTTCGAGTAGATAAATTTAGAGTATTTAATTACTCAAATCCGATTTCGGGTGAATGAGAAATTAATTAACAAAGTGTGTCACTTAAAACGTTGTTCATAATTGGAATCAATTTATCGATTGATACATATACGATTAAATGATCAACAAATCATACAATCGACGGCCGCGATTGTATGAAAGAAAGTTCATTTAGTTTGAGGACTAAAATGTTCAAGTCGAAAAATTGAGGGACCAATTTGAAAGGACGTTCGAGATTGAAAAGTTTTGGGGTCAAAACATAATTTATAAATGTTTTGAATGTGTGCAACTTTTAAAGGTTTGATGGAGGGGTGCTTGTCTAAAGGACATGACTCTCCTACAATTTATGAAAAGTTGTAACTTTTATCTAAATGACATAATTCTCCTACACTTTATGAAAAGTTGCAACTTTTGTCTAAAGGACATAACCCTCCTACGATTTATGGAAAGTTGTAACTCTTAACTCAAATCTCTTCATTATCTATAAATAGACCCTCCATTTGTGGAATTAAAAAAAACACCAAAAATCATTTTCTCTTCTCTCCTTTTCTCCTCAATACTAATATGAGTATTTTGAGAATTCTACTAATATGAGTATTTTGAGAATTCTTTGCATATTAAATGTCTAGAGATGCATTTAATTCATACGAGTCCATAGAGAGAGTTTGGAACAATATTTTGTTCGCTAGACTCGGGAATTTGTAGTGGTACTATTGCCGAGACGCCGTCGTTGTATCTTGGGAGACAATTGCCGTATTCCGTAACCACCAAGAGCGGGGCAATATTGTCTTAAGGAGAGCGAGTAATCAAAACTCGTGCCTCGACGTTTCATTTTGCATCTTCATAAACACTGCCCGTTACGCTCCTACAAGATTTTTCCCAACAGTAATCACTAAATAAAATTTAACCACTTCATATACAACTGATTCAGAGGAATTACACAAAGACCTTCAAGAATTTCAATAACCACAGTCAAAGAAAAACCTTCCATCAAGCCGAGGAGACGAAATGTGGACTGTTGGATCATATCCAATCACAATATGCAGAAAGAATTAATAAATTAATTAAAGCAGAATCTCGTCCTGTTTTTCTGTACCGATTTTGCTTCTGAATATGCATAGTATACTCTGTTTTTGTTTGAACGATGAAGGTCCTTAATCGGAGCTTGAGTCGTAAAAGTCACTAGGGCATGGGGTCATAACTTCAGATTCAAGTATTTGAACTACCCTGTGCATTGTGGGACGATCTTCGGGCCCCGATGAAACGCATTGGATTGCAATCGAAAGTAAGGCATCGAGGCTTTCTAGTTGAATTCCTTCACATTCTGTGTCGACTATTTCTCGTTGTCTATTTTCCGAAACTAGATAATTTAACTGCAAAAGGTATAAAAAATGTAAATGTGTATATGAGATTTTTTGAAATTTTAGTATCAAAAAACTGATAACTTATTGCATGAAATGTTGGTGAAATTGAAGTGAAAGAGCATTATATACCCATCCAACAATGTTTGTTTACTAGTATAATGTATCCACTCTTTATACAGCTTGTTTAGATTTGAGGAATTACATTATATACCTTTTATCACCTCATATTACTTGTTCGTCAAATAATCATCTCTATGCGTTCCGATTTCAAAAATAATTGTGACCCTTTTATTTTATTTTTCTGTTTTATTATTGTTTTATGATATTTGGACATTTAGGATCCAATTGGTTGGTATGTTCATCTTTGAGAATATGTTTTCATGATAAAAATGAGAAACTATTATTTGAAGGATAAAAAATGTGGTTTGAAAAATGAGATTGGATGAGATTTTTAAGAGGAAAATAGGTAATGATTATGGTTGATGTGATATGTTTTTTGTTGTGAAAAATTTGTTTGTGTTGATAGTTATATATAATTTTTATTAAATGTATTTAGTCAAACTCGTTGATTTAGACGTCAAAAAATAGTCACAATGGATCTTATTTTAAACGTTACATTATTTTGTATTCTCATTAGAATATATAATTAATTTAATTTTTGGTTTTAAAAGATAGTCAGAAAAACCCTTTTAATTGATTGTATTAATTGTTTGAATAGTAAACACTAATTTTACTCATTTGTTGCAAGAATTTTTTCAAATTATTTGTAATTTTGAGAGATTTTTTGTAAGAAATTTTTTACGACATGCTAAACAAGTGAATTTTTCGTAGTTTTTTTACTCTGAAATATTTTTTTTGGGTACAACGAGCCATCCAATTGAGCCCTTAATTCCTTCGCATTGGGCTTGTGGAATTTGATGAATCTCGAGCATTTTGGCTGGCTATAACGAAAGTGATTTGTTCACGGGAAAATAAAAATATACGTTGATTTAATCGTTTGAATTTTTTTAATACGTTATTTGGACCGTGTAGGTGAGTTCAAATGGATGGTCGGAAGGAGAATGTAGAGGCGAGGCTGGTTGGTTTCCCTCAGCTTATGTAGAAAAAACGGACGTTGTTCCAGCTACCATATTATCACGGGATTCTTCCCCGTAAATAAGTTTTTTTTTTTTTTTTTTAATTCATTTTCGTGTGCTGCTATATGATTATTATCTATTGTACATTAACATTATACAGTATAGTATTTACAGTATTCCATTTCGTATCTAATTTATTGTGTGTTTTTGTTTCACTTTCTACCTTCAACTTCAATTTTGATGCAATTTTTGTGGAGAATTTTAGTATATAATGCAATGCATTAATTTGCAAACTAGGCAGTCTATTGGGATGGAATGAAGGAATCTGGATTCTTTGTTTCAATATATGTACACATACAATACTCAGACTTCTGTGAATACAGATACATGTAGAGATATATACGTATGCATTTATTATATATATTTAATTTTACAATTTTATATTATAAAAATTACAAAAATACAGAGGTATGCATTCTATAAATATAAAGTATGTGATATATAGGCTTACTTACATATATTTGTAATAATTATATATAAAGCAAATAATTTTCTTACAAAAAAACTATATGTATAATTACATCTAAACATATGTTTATCTTTGTATTTATAATATAGGAAATTTTTAAACGTATTTAATTACATATACAAGACATGTAATAGCTATATATAAGTAATTTGTGTTGTCATCCATAGGGGGTAAAGGAGTCACTTTCCTTTTTAATAAGTATTTCTGATACTCAATAGGGGATAGTATTTCCACTTCTAATATAAATAAATAATTTACTACTCAATCTGTTAGTTTGAAAATAAAAGTGATTGGTAATTATTAATAAGAATATTATCTAGAAACATAAATAACTAATTTGTACTTTGAATTTGAAGTAAAGATTTAATAATCATTTTTCTAAATTTGATCTCAACTATTTTGGATAAAAGTGGATAACAATATTATTAAAATTTTGTTAAAATAATAGATAATGATTTCCGTTCCAAAAAATAATAAAAATTTATAATTATGCAAATTAAGTTATATGAATGAAATTGTATGCATGTGTAGACAGTGCTTTAGAGGATAACATTTTTGTTTCTATTATTATATGAGAAAATTGCATCTACCTCCCTGAAGTATGAATATTTGGCATCCATATCCTTTTATATTCAGATATTGGCATCGACCTCCTCTTTCTCATCTTTTTCACTACAACTTACTAATAAAAAAACTAAAAAGTCCCTCACATATAATAAAGCAAACAATATAATTTCTAGAAATATACCTATAAAGTTCTTTAACTTTAAAACAATAATTTTTTTCAATTATGAATCATTTTATTATACCAAATAATATTAATTTTATCAAAAAGTATCTTATTATTTCGATCATGTTAATTTAATCTATTATACTATTTTCTTATATTTATGACAATCTTCAACAGTCTTTTAAGTTTTAACTTCTTTTTGCTTTTATAAATAGAATTGGTATAAATTCACATTAATGATTAAGAATTAGAGTGAAAATATGGTTGTTCTTTATTTTTCAATTAATGTCTCTTTCAAGAAAGAAAGAAAATATTATGTCGTGCTATTTCTTAGCTTTCTTTTATTTACACACTTGTTTTTATAAATAGTCATAAACTATTGTTATTTTTAAAAATATTACTATATCATTTTAATAACAAAAACATGGTCGTATATTAGAGGTCACTTACTTTTCTCGTAATATTATTATTTCAAATTGATATACTACTATAGTAGAATCATTTTTGTAAAAAGATGTTGAATTTTTTTATGAAGAAACAATTTGACTAAATTGAATTTTAGGCATACAAAGGCTTATGAGACTCTTACGTATATACTTATGGCTTTCTTTTATATTAGAAAAATTAGAGTTATTTAGATTTATTAAAAATGAATTATATTAACATATTAAATCAATAAGATTTTTAGATCATAAATAGAATTCATGATTAATAGATAGAATACTTTTCTAGGAGATTAGAGTTATAATTGTAAAATTTTAAATTGTGAACATCTTAGTTTTTATTTTGTTCTTATCATTCTCTAATGTATTATAACTTATAAGTGAAAGATAATTTTAAATATTAAGTGAAGGGTACTTCAGTCTCTATAAAATTAATATAATAAAAAAGGTAAAGGAGGGGAGGTCCATACCAATATTTTCAAGATGAGGGATGTGGAATGCAAATGCCCACAGTTAAGGGGAGGTCGATGAAATTTTTCCATTATTATATATAGATTTGGACCAAACCCAATCAAACCAAATTCACAACAATTAGAAAATTGTGAAAGGGAAGAGAGATGAGTAGATTTTGAAAAAGTAAAAAAATTGAAATAACAAATCCGTTTATATGATAAAATTAAGTGATGCAACCGAGAAATTCTATTATAAATTGGGTTCAATGAATTCGATATAAGAATTTCTTATAGACTATTGGATGAGTATGTGTTTTGGTGGAATTTCTCTTGCTTCCACATCCAATGGGCTACAATAAATCGGCTCGATTGAACCCAGTCTATTTAGAATTGTCCATATATACGCATATATAAAATGAGTAGACTTTGAAAAAAGTTAAAATGAAATGATGGATCCTTTTATATCATAAAATGAAATGATGCAACTCTTATTCCACAATTTGTGGAATTTTATAAAAAAAAAAATTAGATCCAATTGAGTAGATTTGTTATAGACTATTGGATATGTATGTGTTTTGGTAAAATTATCTTGTTGTTACATTAAATAGGCTACAATAGACCGACCGACTTCATTGAACTTGATATGTTGTAAAATTGTCCATATATTCATATATGAAATGAGTGAGCTTTGAAAAAAGTAAAAATGAAATGACAGATCCGTTATATGATAAAATAAAGTGATGCAACTCTTATTCCACAATCTGGGAAATTTTATAGTAAATTAGGTCTAATAGAGTCGATTTGTTATGAATTATTAGATGGGTATGTGTTTTGGTAAAACTTCCCTTGTTGCCACATCCAATGTGCTATAACAGACCGACTCTATTAGACCTGAACTGTTGTAAAATTGCTCGTATATACAAATATATCCCCCAAATGTCATTGACTAGGTCAAACTTGTTGATTTGCTCGATTTTTCATCTTCTATTGAAGTTTTCACAAACGGGTCGATGTTCATGGCATATCATCACTAAAATTGTTGCGCAAACTCAAGTAATGAGATGCCATGAACACGACCAGATTGTAACAACTTGTATATACTCATAATAAAAAGATATATTTCGTTTATTTGTCTAAAATATTCCTACAAACTGGTCGTTGTTCATGACATATCATCGACTGAATGCCATAAAATTACAAGGGATCCCGATGAGATGCCATGAACAAGACCAATTTGTAGTATTTTTCACCATCTTTTTCTTTGTGTTCTGTGGTGTTGTTGAAAGGCCCTTTTTATAGGACAAATAGAGGGGTTAGGTCTCCCTTTGGTGTTTATTTTTTCTCCATTCAATTGCAATTAATGTGACAGATATTTTGAGAATTAGAAATATGAAATTGCAGTTGAAATAATAGGAATGTAGTATTTTTTGTGTGTGAAAATCTCAATATTTGAACCGTTGATCTGTATATTTTGCTTTAAGGCGCGGTCTGTTATATATCCAACGACTCACATTCATTCATTCGGTCAAACAAAATTATCTCTATTGTTTGTTTAAGGGAAGTACAGTTGTAAATGAAGGAAATGTGTTGTATTCGGTACATTAAATATAAAATCTCAATATAATTGTAAATAAAGGAAATGTGTTGTATCCGGTACATTAAATATAAAATCTCAATACAATTATAATTATTTGTGTAATTGATATATGGAATTACATTGTACTAATAACTTTGATTGTATTAAGACGTTTCAATAGTAACAACTCTAAATAATAACCATTAAATCTACTAAATCACTTGTGACTTAATTATTCTGGAATTTTCACATTTTTCCAAATTATTTTAATATTTTCTCATATTTTTGTACTACTTTTCGTCTTATTATTCCATAAATATATTAAATAAATATTTTCATGAAAAATATATTTTTTTACGTATAAATACTTTTATAACTCATTTTAGCTTAAATACAAAAAAATAAACTCAAACAAATGTCAAATAATATAAAAAAATATAAAAAAGGTGTTTCCTCACCTTTTCAATGTCTCACAATGCTTTTTAGTTAACATTATTAAAATTAGAAATTTTTGGTATAGTGAACAATTAATTGGATATACAATACTAGTAAAAACAGTCAAATATGTAATAATTGTGGTTGATTCCATTTGAAAATTATAGGGGAAAAGATAAGGAAATTATTTTAACAACGATAATGAATTGCAAAAAAAAAATGAAGTTATTCAATGGTTGCAATCTACTTCCTCAGTACAAACTGCGCTATATCGAGTCCAATAAAGTTATTCGTACTTATATTAACGCATGATGTTCGTGCACTTTGTACATGTAACAACCAAGATATAATACAGTTTTTTGGTGATTAAAATTTCAAGATTTTACAGAAAAAAATGATTCCTTTGTGATGTACTCTTATGTAAGAACTTAACATAACCAAAAAAATAAAAGAGTATATAACTTTGATGTCAATTATTAAATCAGGAAGATATTAACAATTAAATCAACATTTTTTTCTCCAAACATCAGCAGGCGAAGTTCATTAATCCGTGATATTAATTCTTGTTGCAAGTGGGAAATAAATGGTTTTATAATGATAATTTTAAAACAAAACCTTAATTTAATCAAATTAAATATAATAAAAACCTTAACTTATTCAAATCAAATAAATAGATAATTCAACACATACATACCAAAAATAAAATCACAAAATTATACGAGACTTATAAATTCAATAGAGAATATTATAATAATGACTGCATCTTATTTTTTTCTATTCTTGTTTTTCAAAATGAAACGTGGCTTCAACATAATAAAAAGTTACATATTTGTCACGCCCTCAGCTCGGGTCATGACATGGCCATGTCAACGCGATAAGCTATTGCGGTGACATGAAGCCACTAATGCATAAGATCAAAGGAAAACTAAATCCCAAGATAAGCAAATGACAAATAATTTATTAACCATAAATTCATCAATTAATAAGGAAAAATTTGTCAATTGCAAAACAGAACATTTGAGATACAAATCCCAAAATCATCCACATACCTAAAAGAATGAAATCAAATTCAAATAACGTAAGAAGTTCACAAATCTCAAATTTAAAGATAAGGCGTCAAAACTCTAAGAACTAAAAGATCCATCTAGCGCATCGAACAAAGACTCCAATTAAACTCCTCACGTCCAAGAGGATTAATTTTCTGTGGAAAGATAAAACATTACAAGGGTGAGTCACATACTCAACAAGCATCTTTTTATGTTTTTCTTCTGCTACTCTCCTACCGGGTCAAACATAACAAGATAAAATATCGTCTCTTAGTGACTAAGCAGTACCACGTATGGGACCAAGATAACAAAGATATCCAAAGCAAAAATATAACAGATGAACCCTTTGGTCGAAGGGTACGAACAGATGACCCCTGGCCAAGGGGACGAACAGATGAGCTCTTGACCGAAGAGCACGCAGATGACCCCGGGGACATAAAGTGAGTCCAGAGAATACCGACTACACACATATACTCAAAAGCTAATAGAAATAACGATTTATCACCAATTACCAATGTACATATCAACTTCACGAAACATGTCATATACATATAATCAACTATTTCTTCATATATCCATCAGTCACGCTTAACTCTATAAAACAAAAGAAAACCATAAAAAGTCACTTGCCTCAAGCTTCCCGAACTCGCGATATCAAATTATCGAATTAGCTTCGCGTGTTCTTAATCAATCTAGATCAACATTGACAATTAGTAAATGAGTATCCTATTATTATTAGGAAGAATTAGTCAAATCAGTAAACATACTCATCAAGTAAATCACATACATGAAACTGATTCTACCCATTGCTAGCATTCTACATCATGGTTTTAGTACTTACATTAAACCCCACAACTAAACTTGATAAACTAATCAGCAAAACAAGGAAGCCTTATTCATCATATGCCATTATCATTTCATAGAAATTGAGTTGTTTATATTCACTTTCATAATAATAACTAATATAAATAATTCTTGTCCCAGAAGAAATCCATAGCTTAATAAAATAATTTTTTTATGTGAAGGGGTCAAACAGCAGGGGAGAACTATGCTTTATATGAGTGCCCCACTATTTATCTATTGTCTAATAACATAATCTCCTATTATTAACATCAAAAACCATTAATTTAATGTCACAATTCATTTGGATTAGCAGGAGAACACACTTACGTACAGAGATATCTTCACTTCTATTTGGAACCGCCGCCGTCACGTAATGCTTTCTTTCTTCCCCTTATTTTGTTTGTGAGGATATTATTTAAAATAGGTTTAAGCCTTTTCCTTAAATTACTAAGTGGTATGGAACCAATCATAATTACAGAAAAGTCCCCCATATAATTTGGCAATAAGGATATAATTGACTATACTCTAAACATCTTATTAATTAATATTATAACTCTATCATTAAAATTCATATAAAAATAGTTAACATAATTGCAGGCGTTACATTCTACCCCCCTTATAAAAAGTTTCGTCCCCGAAACTTTAAAAGGTTAACATATGTACCTTCGTTTTTAAAAAGATGTGGGTAGGTTTTGATCATTTCCTCCTCAGCTTCCCATGTAGCCTCTCCCGGAGAATGATTTGACCATTGGACTTTCACAAATGAAATTGTGCGGTGCCTCAAAACTTGTTCTTTACGTTCAACCACCCGAATAGGAAATTCCTCATATGTCAGATCCTCTTGTACTTCTAATGGTTCATATTCTAACACATGGCTTGGGTCAGGCACATATCTCTTCAACAAGGATACATGGAATACATTATGCACCCTAGACAATTCTGGTGGTAGTGCTAATTTGTAGGCTACTTCACCAATTTTATCAAGGATTTCAAATGGTCCTATGTATCGAGGACTTAACTTCCCTCGTTTACCAAATCTCATAACTCCCTTTGTCGGTGAAATTTTTAGATGAACCAAATCACCAACCTTGAACTCTAATTGTCTTCTTTTCATATTCGCCCAGCTCCGTTGTCGATCTTGTGCTATTTGAAGTCGTCTTTTTATTAATGGAATCTTTTCTATAGCACTCTGTACTAGGTCGGGTCCTAGTATTTTCTTTTCCCCGATGTCATCCCAGTGCACAGGAGATCTACATTTCCTCCCGTATAAAGCCTCATAAGGAGCCATTCCGATGCTTGATTGAAAGCTATTATTATATGCAAATTCTGCCAATTTCAAATACTTATCCCAGTTCCCTTTGAAATCCATCACGCAGGCCCTCAACATATCTTCTAGCGTCTGAATCGTTCTCTCTGATTGACCATCTGTTTGAGGATGAAAAGCAGTACTAAATTTTAGTTCTGTTTTAAGGTTTCCTTGTAAACTCCTCCAAAAGCGAGACACAAACCTAGAGTCTCGATCTGATATAATGCTCACTGGTACTCCATGTAGACATAAAATATTATCCACATAAATTTCAGCTAGTTTATCAAGTGGAGTCGTTTGTCTGACCGGTAGAAAGTGAGCAGATTTGGTAAGTCTATCCACAATTACCCATATACAATCGTTTTTCTCCCTTGTTTTCGGCAATCCACACACAAAATCCATAGTAATGTGTTCCCATTTCCACTCAGGTATTTCCAAAGTTTGCAATTTACCTGCTATTCTCTGATGTTCGGCCTTTACTTGTTGGCATGTCAAACACTTGGCCACAAACTCTGCTATATCTTGCTTCATGCACTTCCACCAAAAATGAGGTTTCAAATCCCTATACATTTTAGTGCTACCTGGATGTATAGAAAACCGTGACTTATGAGCATCCGCTAAAATTTCTTCTCTTATTCTTGGATCAATTGGAACGCATACTCTATTATCAAACCTTAAAGACCCATCTTCATGAAATTGAAATCTTGGTCGTAACCCCTTCCTCGCCTCTTCCATAATTATGTACAACTCGGGATCCTCACTTTGAGATGATTTAATGCGATTAATTAGAGTGGGTTGCGCAATCAAACAACTCATAATCTCCTTTGAACAATCTACCACGACTTCAATTTCCATTTCATCTAATTCTTTTAAAATTCTTTGTTGCCTAGTAATTAATGCAGCTATTCTAGAGGACTTCCTACTAAGTGCATCAGCAACCACATTAGCTTTCCCTGGATGATAGTTTATGGTAACATCGTAGTCCTTCAATAGCTCTAACCATCTTCTTTGTCTCATATTTAGTTCTCTTTGCGTAAACAAATACTTCAAACTTTTGTGATCAGTATAGACCTCACATTTCTCCCCATAAAGATAATGTCGCCAAATCTTTAAGGCAAAAACCACAGCTGCCAATTCCAGATCATGCGTCGGATAATTTGCTTCATAAGACTTCAACTGACGTGAGGCGTAAGCAATAACTCTATCCTTTTGCATAAGTACACACCCCAAACCATTTTTTGATGCATCGCTATAGATTACAAAGCCTCCTGTACCAGATGGCAATGTCAAGATGGGCGCAGAAACTAATTTTTGCTTCAACTCACTGAAACTTTGCTCACATTTTGAGTTCCATTCAAATTTCACTCCCTTTTGGGTGAGACGAGTTAGAGGAATTGCAATCTGGGAAAACCCTTGGACAAATTTTCTATAGTAACCTGCAAGCCCAAGAAAACTTCTAATTTCCGTTACAGTGGTCGGACGAGGCCAATTGGCTACTGCTTCAATTTTTGTAGGATCAACAGAAATCCCCTCTGCAGATACTATGTGTCCTAAGAATGTTACATTACTAAGCCAAAATTCGCATTTGCTTAATTTAGCAAAAAGTTGCTCATCTCTTAGAGTCTGCAACACCATTCTCAAGTGTTCGGCATGATCTTCTTCATTTTTTTAGTAAACTAAGATGTCATCTATGAAAACTACAACAAAAAGATCAAGGTATTTATGGAAAACCCTATTCATCAAATTCATGAAAGCCGCAGGAGCATTGGTTAGGCCAAAAGGCATGACTAAAAACTCATAATGACCATACCTGGTCCGAAAGGCGGTTTTTGACACATCTCCCTCTCTAACCTTCAATTGGTGATAACCGGATCTCAAATCAATTTTAGAAAATACTTTAGAACCATGCAACTGATCGAACAAGTCATCGATCCGTGGAAGGGGGTATTTATTCTTCACTGTTATTTTATTTAGTTCACGGTAATCAATACATAAACGCATACTACCATCCTTCTTTTTAACAAACAACACTGGTGCTCCCCAAGGAGATACACTAGGACGAATAAATCCTCTATCAAGCAACTCTTGAAGTTGAACCTTAAGCTCTCGTAACTCACTTGGAGCCATACGATACGGTGCCTTTGATATTGGTCCAGATCCTGGAACCAAATCAATCTCAAATTCAATATCTCGATTTGGAGGTAAACCGGGTAATTCATCGGGAAAGACTTCGGGAAATGCATTTACTACTCGTATATCCCTTAGCCGTGTACCTTCCCGCTTAGTATCTACAACATGTGCAAGGTATCCAGTACTCCTTTTCTTCATAGCTTTAAAGGCACGGATGGCAGAAATAACAATAATATGAGGTTTCGACGGTCTAGGTATTTCAATAGAGTGATGGCCGTGATAAATGAATTCTTTTTCTCCTGGGACTTTTAAGACGATTTTCTTACCAAAGCAATCAATATGAGCATGGTTAGATGATAACCAATCCATACCTAAAATAGCATCAAAATTGTTCATGTCTAATCTTATCAAGTCGGCATTTAGTTGTTTCTCTCCTAACCCAATAATACAATTCCTGAGGATCCTATCAGCAATAGTTGACTTCTTCATTGGGGTAGAAACATGCATTATTTCATCTAATTTCTCAGATATGCAGTTCAAAGATGCAGCAAAAATCATAGATATAAAAGAGTGTGAAGCACCAGAGTCAAACAATACATAGGCATTCACTGATTGTATAGTAATGGTACCTGTCACCACATCATTAGTAGCCTTGGCATCCTCTTTAGTCAAAGAAAATAATCGAGCATTGTTTTTCTTAGGTTGGTCTTTTGGTTTAGCAGGCTCATCACTCATGAATGGGCAATCTTTAATGCGATGATCCGATCGGCCACATCTAAAGCAAGCACCAGTTTTCCAACGACATTCACCCGTATGAACTCTTCGACAACGATCACATTCCTTGCCCTGTGAGATAGCACGCGTTGTTTCATTTTTCTTATTTCCACTGTAACTGCTGGTCATATTTTGAACATGATGGAACCCTTCCAACCTTGGCCTCTTTCTTTCTTCAGTATAATGTTCAAAGGTCTTCAGATCTTCCTCAACTCTAAGAGCCCGCTCCAATAAGTCTTTGTATTTCGTATCAAGATGGGAAGATACTCTATCTTGAATTTCCCTTCTTAGACCCTGGCAAAACCTATTCACCTTACTCTCCTCTGAATTCAAGTAAATTGGGCAAAAGCGACCAAGCTCATTAAACTTATTAGCATATTGAAGCACTGACATGGTCCCAGTTTGTTTCAAATTAAGAAACTCGTTCTCCTTCGCTAGTCTGACTGAACGAGGGAAATATTGATCGAGAAATAACTTCTTAAAACCTTCCCAAGATAGAGGATTTTCCACGCCCACATAAGCAGTCTTCACGGAGTCCCACCAATACTTGGCATTCCCAATAAGTAAAGGTAGGGTCACATTTAGTCTAACTTCCTCTGGATACTCCATGGCAATAAATGTCTCATCGAGGCTACAAATCCATTTCTCGGCAGTGAATGGGTCAGGTCCACCCTCAAATTGTGTAGGATTTAGCCTCCTAAAACGCTCAAAATACGAGACCCGTGATTGCAGTTGGGGCTGCTGAGTTTGTTGTTGCATCAAGTTAGCGACCACTTGGCAAACACCAGCAATGTCCGCCTGAGTGGCCGGTGTGCCACGATTCTGGAACTCTGGCTGAGGCTCAACTGGGATATGTTCCTCGTAAGTAGGAGCATTGTTAGTAGTTACTTCTGGTCTATGTCTGCGACCTTGACCACGTCCTCTCCCTCTACCACGAACCATCTCTGAACTCTAACAAAATGTTCGATGTCAGAAATTTGCCCCCTTTTTTTTTTTTTTTTTTTTTTGTCTACGAACAAGGCTAACATAATATAAAGAAAAAGAAAAATGCATGTAAGGACATATAACTTAAAACCTAAGCTCTGATACCACTTTGTCACGCCCTCAGCTCGGGTCATGACATGGCCATGTCAACGCGATAAGCTATTGCGGTGACATGAAGCCACTAATGCATAAGATCAAAGGAAAACTAAATCCCAAGATAAGCAAATGACAAATAATTTATTAACCATAAATTCATCAATTAATAAGGAAAAATTTGTCAATTGCAAAACAGAACATTTGAGATACAAATCCCAAAATCATCCACATACCTAAAAGAATGAAATCAAATTCAAATAACGTAAGAAGTTCACAAATCTCAAATTTAAAGATAAGGCGTCAAAACTCTAAGAACTAAAAGATCCATCTAGCGCATCGAACAAAGACTCCAATTAAACTCCTCACGTCCAAGAGGATTAATTTTCTGTGGAAAGATAAAACATTACAAGGGTGAGTCACATACTCAACAAGCATCTTTTTATGTTTTTCTTCTGCTACTCTCCTACCGGGTCAAACATAACAAGATAAAATATCGTCTCTTAGTGACTAAGCAGTACCACGTATGGGACCAAGATAACAAAGATATCCAAAGCAAAAATATAACAGATGAACCCTTTGGTCGAAGGGTACGAACAGATGACCCCTGGCCAAGGGGACGAACAGATGAGCTCTTGACCGAAGAGCACGCAGATGACCCCGGGGACATAAAGTGAGTCCAGAGAATACCGACTACACACATATACTCAAAAGCTAATAGAAATAACGATTTATCACCAATTACCAATGTACATATCAACTTCACGAAACATGTCATATACATATAATCAACTATTTCTTCATATATCCATCAGTCACGCTTAACTCTATAAAACAAAAGAAAACCATAAAAAGTCACTTGCCTCAAGCTTCCCGAACTCGCGATATCAAATTCTCGAATTAGCTTCACGTGTTCTTAATCAATCTAGATCAACATTGACAATTAGTAAATGAGTATCCTATTATTATTAGGAAGAATTAGTCAAATCAGTAAACATACTCATCAAGTAAATCACATACATGAAACTGATTCTACCCATTGCTAGCATTCTACATCATGGTTTTAGTACTTACATTAAACCCCACAACTAAACTTGATAAACTAATCAGCAAAACAAGGAAGCCTTATTCATCATATGCCATTATCATTTCATAGAAATTGAGTTGTTTATATTCACTTTCATAATAATAACTAATATAAATAATTCTTGTCCCAGAAGAAATCCATAGCTTAATAAAATAATTTTTTTATGTGAAGGGGTCAAACAGCAGGGGAGAACTATGCTTTATATGAGTGCCCCACTATTTATCTATTGTCTAATAACATAATCTCCTATTATTAACATCAAAAACCATTAATTTAATGTCACAATTCATTTGGATTAGCAGGAGAACACACTTACGTACAGAGATATCTTCACTTCTATTTGGAACCGCCGCCGTCACGTAATGCTTTCTTTCTTCCCCTTATTTTGTTTGTGAGGATATTATTTAAAATAGGTTTAAGCCTTTTCCTTAAATTACTAAGTGGTATGGAACCAATCATAATTACAGAAAAGTCCCCCATATAATTTGGCAATAAGGATATAATTGACTATACTCTAAACATCTTATTAATTAATATTATAACTCTATCATTAAAATTCATATAAAAATAGTTAACATAATTGCAGGCGTTACAATATTAGTACAAGAACAACATCCGACAAGGTGAATATTTGGGACAAACATAGATACAATCAGGAACTACAAAAGATTGTAAAGACAAAGCCACTTTTTAAAATAGAATGGAAAAATCATGTGAGCTATATCTATCAGTAAATATTTGAAAATTGAACAATTATGATTCACATAGTAGTTTAATTCGACATAGAACTCCACAAACTTAATATTATTATTTTTAACCTCATACACATTTATTTTATATAATTTTTATTATTCTTCCATAAGATGATAATATTAATTTTTTACTATTGAAATATTTTACTCTAAACATTTAAAAATAGTAAATCATCTCATATATATATCTATAAAGTATAACACGATTTATTAATAAATAAAAATATTATTTTTTACATAGGTTGAATATGTATAAATTGGATCAAGCTTGCAATAACTCGAACTCGATTTAAGCAGGTTTAACCGATGACCGGCCTTTGCCAGAATGCACATTGCGCAAACAAAGTAAATTTATTGAGGAAATTGTTTATTTTAAAATTTAATTAAGTAAAACATGATTAAAGAAAAAATCACCCTAAATAAATACCACATTTATTGAAATAAGTTTTACTCTACCAAAAAATTAAAATAAATTATATGTACGAGTTAGAGCGTTGGAGCAAGGTTTTACCAATGACAACTTTCTGTAACATTAATTTAATGAAATAAACATAACACGGTATTAATATTATAAATAAGATAATTAAATTTAAAATAGTATCAGATCACTATTAGCACATTAAAATAAATTATTTTAATGAGCTCGATTTATTCCGAAATAGTGTACGATGCTAACTATTAATTACACCATACAACATTAGATCAGATCACCAAATTTCTTTAGCAACAAAATGAAGTTAACTATATGTCCTCTAAACGACGAAACATCCTTTAATTGTCAAAAAAAAAATCTATTCTCATCATATTATCCAATAATCTCGGTCAATGTTGCTTGATATCATTCAATACTTGACAAACTCCTAACCTCAACCTATACAACATTCACGTATTATAATTTGATTCATAACTTTTAACGCCTATTTTTTATTATTCAAATTTCATTATTCTCTTTTGAACGCATAGAATTAGTGGAAAATTTAAATATGAAGCTTAACTTAAGATTCAAGAAATTTGATTAAATGGATGTTGTATAGGCTAAGGTTCGTAGTTTTTCATCTTTTAAATGTGGGGAATGATATTTTAAGAAATCTAGATTGATAAAAAAATTACTTATAATCTAGATCATCATTCCACTACTATATTTAAAAATGAATCAGATCACCTGCCACAGTAATTCTCAACGGTGACTTCTTATTCAATAACTTAGTGAATATAAATAACATTGAAATTTGAATTATTAAACCTTCTATTACCAAGTAATTTTGTATTATGATCCGCATATAAAACATATATATTGAACATATTTGAGAAATATTCATTTCAAGTTCATGTCTGTGTAGCTATCTAATTTAATATTAAGATAATATATATATATATTGATTATTAAAGAATAATATTAATTTATTGTTATAAGTTATTTTAGTTTTAATAAAAAAATTAAAAAAATATAAATCATTTAAAATGATTCATACTTTTAGAATAATTATTATAGATATTAGACAATAATATTAATTTATTGTTATAGGATTATTTTATAAAACTTTAAGAAATATAACTCATTTCAATTGATTCATACTTTTGTAATAGTTATAGATATAGATATAAATTATTGATAAGATTACAATAACAAGTAATATATACATTGAACAACCTTATTTATATTTACATTGAAGTTTATGCACCTATTTATTATTTTGATAACATTATTAAATGATTACTAATAGAATATGAAGGTGTTTTGGTCTTAACTATAAAGTGTAAATCATTTGATTTGGTAAATCATTCACACTTTTAGAATAGATATAGATTACTATATCATTTTAATAACAAAAACATGGTCGTATATTATTTCTAGTAATATTATTACTCCAAATTGATATACTACTAGAGTAAAATCATTTTTGTAAGAAGAGGTTGTATTTTTTAATGAAGAAACAAATATGATAAATTGAATTTTAGGCATATAAAGGTTTATTAGGGTACTTATGACTTTCTTTTATATTAAAAAATTAGAGTTATTTAGATATATTAAAAATGAATTATATTTACATACTAAATCAGTAAGATTTTAGAGCATAAAGAGAATTCATTATTAGTACATAGAATACTTTTTTAGGAGATTAGAGTTATAATTGTAAAAAATTTAAATTGTGAGCGTCTTATTTTTTATTTGTTATTTAATGATAGTTTTTCATTCTCTAATGCATTATAAGTGAAAGATAATTTTAAACATTAAGTGAAGGGTATTTTAATCTTTATAAAATTAATATAATGGAAAGGGTAAAGGATGGGAGGTCTATGCCATTTTTTTCAGGATGTGGGACGTGGATGTCAAATGCAAGGGGAAGTCGATGAAATTTTACAATTATTATATATATAGATTTGGACCAAAACCAAACTAACCAAATTCATAGCAATTAGAAAACCAAACAAACCAAATTCTAATGGGTTACAGTAAACCGGCTCCATTGAATCCGATCTATTTAGAATTGTCTATATATACACGTATATGAAATGAGTAGACTTTGAAAAAGTAAATATGAAATGAGTGATTCATAAAATACAATGATGCAACTCTTCTTTCCGCAATCTGTGGAATTTTATAAAAAAAACCTTAAGTCCAATTGAGTTGATCTGTTACAGACTATTGGATGGGTATGTGTTTTGGTAAAATTATCTTGTTGCTACATCAAATGGATTACAACAGACCGACCGACTTTATTGAACTTGATCTGTTGTAAAATTTCTCATATATTCATATATGAAACGAGTGAACTTTGAAAAAAGAAAAAATTGAAATGACCGATCCGTTTATATGATAAAATAAAGTGATGCAACTCTCATTCCGCAATCTGGGAAATTTTATAGTAAATTAGGTTTGTTATAAACTATTAGATGGGTATGTGTTTTTGGTAAAACTTCACTTGTTGCCACATTCAATGGGCTACAACAGACCTACTCTATTAGACCTGATCTGTTGTAAAATTGCTTGTATATACAGATATACACCCCAGCCCCAAATGTCATTGACTAGGTCAAACTTGTCGAGTTGCCCAAATTTTTATCTTCTGTGGAAGTTTTCACAAACGGGTCGATGTTCATGGCATATCATCACTAAAATTGTTGCGCAATACTCAAGTAATGAGATGCCATGAACACGACCAGATTGTAACAACTTGTATATACTCATAATAAAAAGATATATTTCATTTATCCGTCTAAAATATTCCTACAAACTGGTCGTTGTTCATGACATATCATCGACTGAATGCCATAAAATTACAATGGATCTCGATGAGATGCCATGAACAAGACAATTTGTAGTATTTTTCACCATCTTTTTTCTTTGTGTTCTTTGGTGTTGCTCAAAGGCCTTTTTATAGGACAACAGAGGGGTTAGGTTTCCCTTTAGTGTTCATTTTTCTCCATTTAATTGCAATTAATGTGACAGATATTTTGAGAATTAGAAATATGAATTGCAAATGAAATAATGGGAATGTAATATATGTTTTAGTGAAAATCTCAATATTTGGACCGTTGATCTCAATAGTTTGTTTTAAGGCACGGTCTGTTATATATCCAATGGCTCACATTCATTCTTTCGGTCAAACAAAATTATCTCTACTGTTTGTTTAAGGGAAGTACAGTTGTAAATGATATGTGTTGTATCCGGTACATTAAATATAAAATCTCAATATAATTATAATTATTTGTGTAATTAATATACGGAATCACATTGTACTAATAACTTTTATTGTATTAAGATGTTTCAATAGTAACAACTCTTAAATAATAACCATTAAATCTACTAAATCACTGGTGACTTAATTATTCTGGAATTTTCACATTTTTCCAAATTATTTTAATATTTTCTCATAATTTTTTACTATTTTTCGTATTATTATTCCATAAATTTATTAAATAAATTTTCATGAAAATTATATTTTTTTTACATATTAATACTTTTATAATGAATTTTAGCCTAAATACAAAATTCAACTCAAACAAATGTCAAATAATATGAAAAAAAAATGGTTTCTTCCTCACCTTTTCAATGTCTCACGAGGCTTTTTAGTCAACATTATTATAATTAGAATTTTTTGGTACAGTCAACAATTATTTGTATATACAATACTAGTAAAGACAGTTAATATATAATAATTGTGGTTGATTTCAGTTAAAACTTATAGGGGAAAAGATAAGAAAATTGTTTTAAGAACAATAATGAATCGAAAAAAATAAAGTTATTCATTGGTTGCAATCTACTACCTTGGTACAAACTGTGCTATGTCGAGGCGAATAAAGTTATTTGTATTTATATTAACGTGTGATGTTCATGCACTTTGTATATGTAACAACAAAGATATAATACAGTTTTTTGGTGATTAGTATTTCAAGATTTTATAAAAATATGATTCCTTTGTGATGTACTCGTATGTAAGAACTTAACATGCAACCAAAAACAAATAAGTATATAATTTTGATGTCAATTATGAATTCAGGAAGATATTAATCAATTAAATGATCATTTTTTTCTCCAAACATCACCAGGCAAAAATCAGATCAATATTGCAAGTTTCTAGCAATTTTGCGACTAATTTTTGAACGACGCTCGTGAATTGATGATTTCCGAATATTTTCGAGCAGCGCCCAGCAATTGAACATATTCGATTTTGCAATACCCAAGTTGTTAACACAACTAAATTGCAACAATTAAACTTGGCGATGAGCAGGCATCCAAAGTGCCTTTCAATTTTGGTTTCTATAAACCTTGATCTGCAACTCAAAGTTGCAATCTTCTGATTTGCAAATGTTAACTATTAAAACCATTTTGCATATCAATTTGAAATCAGAATCTGAACTTGATCAATTCAGACGGCTTTCCACGTCATGAATTCCGGCCAAGCACAGTTCTTTAACCAAAATCCCAGATTTTGATTCAATTAAAATTTTCAGATTATACGAATCTCTTGAATCTTCAATTTTATCGAAATTCTCAATTTGCAAATTTCAAATTTTAATCTCGAGTCCAACCAATTCAATCGCGACTCAAAATTTCTAGATTTATAAATTTCTTGAACTTCCGATATAATCAAAATTGTCAATTCTTAAATCAAAATTTTTCTTGCCCGATTGTAATTGATCCAAAATCAATTTCCAATTCGATTTTCGTTCCAAATCATATGATTCCAAATTCATAGAATTTTACGAAACTGTGACAAGTTCAACAACATGAATTCAGCGTTAAGTTTGTTGGTAAATTTGCACTTTTTAGATAAAATTCAGAATCGAAAATCCGAATAGAAATATGGGATATATCGAGGCATGTGACAACTCACTATCCTTAACGCTGAATTGTCCCGCCTAGGTGGTACGGGTCATGCAACAAGCGTTCCAAGATACAACGATATCAGTTCTATAATGGAACCACTTTGATCCGGTATAGAACGCGGCGAACTTGATTGCTCAAGACGCTCTCGAAAGAGGAAGAAAGAAACATAGAACGTCTTCTATGTTCGGTGCATCGATCACATTCTATAAGGGAGCCTATATATAGGTACACATTACACCATTAAAGACATAATTGAATACGATTAAATTCTGACATAATGTTGTCACTGTAACTACCGAAACGTTTCATTAAAACATAAATACCATGGCGGTTACAGTTGACAACCAAGAGTCAAATTTAACGGGTGCAAAAAAGTGATCAGCGTTTTTACCGGGACGATTCTATTCTGTCCGTAATTTCAGATGTCGGAAAATAATAAATTTTCCAACATGTTATGAATTAAGTAAAATTTTATTAATATTATTTGCTTTTTTATAATACATTGTTTTGCATTGGTGTAAGTATGTACATATGAAGGTGTCCCATTGTCGTACTTTTACTATACTTTTTAAATCTATTTTGAATAAAAATATGAATGGTACTCATACGTATAATTGAATGTTTACTACCCGTCCCATTTTTCTAGAAAGATGGTAAATACATCTAACAACATTTAGCGATGATCTCCACTATTTTCTAGGACGAATCTTATCCTCTAAACCGGGGATGTTGTATTTAAGCCCAAGTGCATTTTTCAGTTCTAGGCACAAGTCAATGATATTTTTCCACTAAAAAATGTATTGAATATTTAGGTTATAAATTGTTTAAGTAGCATATTTGTTTGTGGTGCAATTATGTTGCCGGAATACCAGTGCGTTTCCAATTGTCACAAGGTATTAGTAACGCAAGTTGAAATTATTGATACTATTAGCTGAATACCTTGTTGGGCTGAGAACAATTTTCATTTTTTCCACGAATATGGTTGGTGGGCTAATTATTATTTAAAATACGTTTTTTCAACGTTTCACAGGGGTACTGGACATAACAATCAGTAACCATCAAGTAGTGATTACTTATTCTCATTAGCTTGCAGCTTGCTTTATCCTTTCGTAATAATTCCAATCTATTACATATAAAAGAGAAAAAGCGTAAGATTTACATTGTGCTGCACAAAAAGAAATGGAATCTCTTTACCATCTTTCCTTCACCATACTACAACGTGTACTTTGCATTGAGTAATAACCTATATCAATATAAACAAGTTTTCTAATTGTTTCTGGCAGATATGGAGATGTTTCATTTTAAGAGCTCAATCATATATGGCTGCATATTCATTGAATCAAAATTATAATAATATACATTGCATAAGTTTACTACACATTATTTTTTTATATCTTCATTTTAGGGTAACATTTATCATAGTATTAATATAGGGTTATTTTAGTCATAACAAAAACGTTAAGAAATGTAAATCATGTATAAACATTCATACTTTTAGAATAGATTATAGATTATAGATATAGATATAGATAAATATAGATAATGCAATGCACTAGTGTGCAAAGTAGGCAGTCTATTGGTATGGAATGAAGGAATCTGGATTGTTTGTTTCAATATATATACACATACAATATTCTGACTTATACGGTGTGAATAACATACATGATACATGTAGATATATATATATATATGTATGGATGTATTTAATTTAACAATTTGTATTGTAAAAATTATAAATATACAGAACGCATTGTATAAATATAAAATGTGATATATAGGTTTACTTACATATATTTCTAATAAATATATATAAAGCAAATATTTTTCTATGTAATGTATTATATGTACTACAAATAATATGTGTATATACAAAATAAGTATATAAATTATATATATACCAATTGTAGCTATAAATATAAATAATTTAACGACATATATAGATATAAAATTATATATATTTAGTTACATTCAAATAAATGTTTATCTGTGTATTTATAATATATAGGAAAATTCTAAATGTATTTAACTACATATAAAAATAAGACATGTAATAGCTATATGTAAGTAATTTGTGTTGTCATCCATATTTTGGGTGTAAAAGAGTCACTTTCCTTTTTAATAAGTATTTCTCATTGTGATTAGTATTTTCACTTTTAATAGAAATAAACAATAAATAATAAATAAAAGTGATTGGTAATTATTAAGAAGAAAAATGTCTAGAAATTGAATTAAAGTATTATTAATCATTTAGGGTTTATTATTAATCATTTTTCTAAATTTGGATCTTAACTATTTCGGATAAAAGTGGATAGCAATATTTATTTAAATTTTGTTAAAATAATAAATATGTCTGATTTTTGTTCCAAAAAAGAATAAATATATATAGTTATTCAAATTAAGTAAATGAAACTATATACAACTTGTACACATAGCGCTTTAAAGGATATTATGTTTCTTATATTTGGACCAAAACCCAAAAAACCAAATTCATAACAATTAGAAAATTGTGAAAGGGGAAGAAAAATGAGTAGGTTTTGAAAAAGTAAATATGAAATGACAAATCTGTTTATATGACATATAGGTGATGCAATCCTTATTAGAAATTTTATAATAAATTAGATTCAATGGATTCGATCTCTTCTAATAGATTATTAGATGATGAGTTTTGGTAAAACTTATCTTGTTGTCAAATTCAATGAGCTAGACCGGCTTCTTTGGACTGGATTTGTTGTAAAATTGTCCATATATATAATATACATATATGAAATGAGTAGACTTTAAAAAATGTAAAAATGAAATGACTTATCAGTTTGAATGATAAAATAAAGTGCAACTCTTATTTCGCTATTTGTAGAACTCTAAAAAAAAAAATTATTCAATGAGTCAATATATTATAAGCCTGTTGCGTACAAGTATATGTTTTGGTAAAACTCTTCTCGATGCTAAATCCAATAGGCTCCAAACCGATTTCATTGGACCATAAAATTGCCCATATATGCACATGGAAAAATATAAAATAAATCGTTCTAACATACTTGATTTACTTTTAACCACACAATTGGGTGATAGAGATAGTGAACGGTGGTAAAAATCACTCAACAACCACCAAATGTGTGGTATATGCCACATCGGGCCTGTTGGTCCCAATGTTGCATAGAATCACCCATATACACATTTATGAAATGAGTAAACTTTGAAAAAAGTAAAAATAAAATGATTGGTCCGTTTATATGATAAAATAAAATGATGCAACTCTTATTCCGCAATTTGGTGAAATTTTACAATAAAAGCCGATCTGCTATGGACTATTGGATGATATGTGTTTTGATAAAATTTTCTTATTGACACATCCAATGGATACATCAAATAGACTACATTGGACCTGATCTGTTGTAAAATTGCTCGTATATATAGATATTTCCCCCAAATGTCATTGACTAGGTCAAACTTGTCGATTTGCCTAAATTTTCGTCTTCTATGGAAGTTTTCACAATCGGGTCGATGTTCATGGCATATCATCACTAAAACTGTTGCGCAATACTCAAGTAATGAGATGCCATGAACACGACCAGATTGTAATAACTTGTATATACACATAATAAAAAGATGTATTTTTTTTATCTGTCTAAAACATTCCTACAAACCGGTCGTTGTTCATGACATATCATCGACTGAATGCCATAAAATTACAATGGATCTCGATGAGATGCCATGAACAAGACCAATTTGTAGTATTTTTTTCCCCTATTTTTCACCATTTTTTTCTCTGTGTTCTTTGGTGTTGTTGAGAGGCCTTTTTATAGGACAACAAAGGGGTTAGGTCTCCCTTTGGTGTTCATTTTTCTCCATTTAATTGCAATTAATGTGAGAGATATTTAGGATTTGCAATATGAAATTGCAATTGAAATAATGGGAATGTAATATTTTTTTGGTGAAAATCCTAATATTTGGGCCGTTGATCTCGATATTTTGCTTTAAGTCGCGGTCTTTTATATATCCAACGACTCACATTCATTCATTCGGTCAAACAAAATTGTCCCTATTGTTTGTTTAAGGGAAGTACAGTTGTAAATGAAGGAAATGTGTAGTATCCTCCGCATTAAATATAAAATCTCAATATAATTTCAATTATTTGTGTAATTGATATACAAAATCACATTGTACTAATAACTTTGATTGTATTAAGACGTTTCAATAGCAACAACTCTTAAATAATAACCATGAAATCTACTAAATCACTGGTGACTTAATTAGTTTGGAATTTTCACATTTTTTAATATTTTCCAATATTTTTCTTTCACTTTTCGTATTATTATTCCATAAATATTTTAAATAAATATTTTCATGAAAAATATATTTTTTTACATATAAATACTTTTATAATGCATTTATAAGCCTAAATACAAAAAAAATTAACTCACTCAAATGTCAAATGTCAAATAATATGAAGAAAAAAAAAAGGTGTTTCCTCAAATTTTCAATGTCTCACGAGGCTTTATAGTTAGAATTATTAAAATTAGAATTTTTTGGTACAGTCAACTATTAATTGGATATACAACACTAGTAAAGACAGTCTATATGTAATAATTGTGGTTGATTCGAGTTGAAAATTATAGGGGAAAAGATAAGGAAATTGTTTTACGAACAATAATGATTGAAAAAAATGAAGTTATTTGATGGTTGCAATCTACTATCTCGATACAAACTGCACTATTTCGAGTCCAATAAAGTTATTTGTATTTATATTAACGCGTGATGTTCGTGCACTTTGTATATGCAAAATCAAGATATAATACAGTTTTTTTGTGATCAATATTTCAAGATTTTACAGAAAAATGATTCCATTGTGATGTACTCTTATGTAAGAACTTAACATGTAACCCAAAAAAAAGTATATAATTCGATGTCAATTATTATTAATTCAGGAAGATATTAACAATTTAATGATCATTTTTTTCTCCAAACATCACCAGGCCAATCAAAAACTTGCAGTAATGTGGTGTATCAACAATTGTAATATAAATATTATACAAAAATGTAATCAAATTACATCGCGGTCTTTTGTATATCCAACGACTCACATTCATTCATTCGGTCAAACAAAATTATTCCTAGTGTTTGTTTAAGGGAAGTACAGTTGTAAATGAAGGAAATGCGTTGTATTTGCATTAAATATAAAATCCCAATATGACTATAATTATTGGTGTAATTGATATACGGAATCACATTGTTCTAATAACTTTGATTGTATTAAGACGTTTCAATAGGAACAACTCTTAAATAATAACCATCATTAAATCTACTAAATCACTGGTGAATTAATTATTCTGAAATTTTCACATTTTTCCAAGTTATTTTATTATGTTGCCATATTTTTTATTACTTTTCGTATTATTATTCCATAAATATATTAAATAGCTATTTCATAAAAAAAATATTTTACGTATAAATACTTTTATAATTCATTTTAAAATACAAAAAAAATTAACTCAAGCAAATGTCAAATAATGTTAAAAAAAAAAAAAAGGTGTTTTCTCACCTTTTCAATGTCTCATAAAACTTTTTAGTTAACATTTTTAAAATTAGAATTTTTTGGTACAGTCAACAATTATTTGTATATACAATACTAGTAAAGACAGTCAATATGTAATAATTGTAGTTGATTTCAGTTGAAAATTATAGGAGAAAGATAAGGAAATTGTTTTAACAACAATAATGAATTGAAAAAAATGAAGTTTATTCGATTGTTGCAATGTACTACCTCAGTACAAACTGCGCTATGTCGAAGCCAATAAAGTTATTTATATTTATACTAACGTGTGATGTTCATGCACTTTATATATGTAACAACCAATATATAACAGTTTTTTGGTGATTAATATTTCAAGATTTTATAAAAATATGATCCTTTGTGATGTACTCTTATGTAAGAACTTAACATGTAACCCAAAAAAGAAGTATATAATTTTGATGTCAATTATCAATTCAGGAAGATATTAACAATTGAATGATCATCTTTTTTCTCCAAACATCACCAGGTCAAACAAAAAAGTAATCAAATATCAACAATTGTAATGTAAATATTATACAAAAATGTAATCAAATTACATAAAAGATCCTTCTGTATGTGGAATCACTAAATAAAATTTAACCACTTCATATACAATTGATTCAAAGGAATTACACAAAGACCTTCAAGAATTTTCATAAGCACAGTCAAAGTAAACCCCCTGATGAAGTCGAGACCCGAGCAGACGAAATGTGGACCGTTGGATCAAATTTTGCAGAGATCAAGCACATAGCATCATATCCAATCACAATATGCAGAAAGAATTAATAAATAAATTAAAGCAGAATCTCGTCCTGTTTTTCTGTACCGATTTTGCTTCTGCATAAAGCTGCAGATTATACTCTGTTTTTGTTTGAACGATGAAGGTCCTTAATCGGAGCTCGAGTCGTAAAAGTCACTTGGGCATGGGGTCATAACTTCAGATTCAAGTATTTGAACTACCCTGTGCATTGTGGGACGATCTTCGGGCCCCGATGAAACGCATTGGATTGCAATCGAAAGTAAAGCATCGAGGCTTTCTAGTTGAATTCCTTCACATTGTGTGTCGACTATTTCTCGTTGTCTATTTTCTGAAACTAGATAATTTAACTGCAAAACGAATAAAAAAAGTATGTGTATATGAGATTTTCATAAATTTTCGTATCAAAAAACGACAACTTAGAAAATGTTGGTAAAATTGATGGAAGTGAAAGAGCATATATATATATATACCCATCCAACAATGTTGAGGCCCTTCTCGATGAATGATGCATCGGTGGGCCGTTTTCCGCTCACGACCTCAAGGACCAAAACACCAAAACTATATACATCCGTCTTTTCTGTAGCTCTACCACTCTGCATATACTCTGTGCAAACAAGATAGTGTCGAAAGGGATCAAAGATTAGTTATTCTTTGTGTAAACTAAAAGAGAAGACAACCCGAAGAACAATCCATGAAAGATTTTGTATGCATATGAAATAAATTTGTGACATAAATCAATGATTGGTTATAGGGGTAGCAACTGGGTTGAATGGGTGGGGTTTGGGTTGGGTCCATTTGGGTTGGGCTTAAAGTGGGTTGGGTCCAATTGGGTCTAATGTTAAAAAATATGCATTATAGTTGGACTCAATAAGGACCCATTATGAATCATTATGAATCAAAGTGGTGTTAGGGATTGTTGTAGAGTGTAGAATGTAGATTATTGACTCAAAGTGGAAAATAGGTTGGACCCAATTTAGACCTAAATTGGACCCAATTTAAAACCCAGTTGGACCCAAATATTATTAAAAGTCAACCCAGTTGGAACTAAAATGCCAAAATGTTAGGACCAACTCATTCAAAACTTAGTTGGGTTTGGGTGGAAATATATGTATGGACCCAAATTGCCATCCCTAATTGATTATATCATCTTCTCGCGAACGTTTGAAAATCATTCCCAGTTATAATAGCCTTGTCTTTCTTTCTACTCAAAAAATGCCAAAAGTCGAGCGAAAAACAAAAAAACTATTAGTATTATGGTCCTTACCAGGAGCTAGATAGCCAAATGTGCCAGCGACAATAGTTGTGATGTGGGATTCTTCATCCTCCAAAAGTTTAGCCAGTCCAAAGTCGGATACTCGAGCCTCAAAATTTCCATCAAGTAAAATGTTGCTTGATTTGATGTCACGGTGAATAATTCTTGGGGAACAATCATGATGTAGATACGCAAGGCCTTTTGCAGCTCCATTGATAATATTTATACGAGCCTCCCAATCCAGTTGCTCACCTCTCTCTGCAACAAAGACACCATTATTGTTTATTCATAAAACTATAAATAAACCGATTATAAGTATGACAAATATGACTCGGGAGCATGGCCTAACAAAATAAGAGATGAATTTCAAAATTGAAGCCTTTTTCAAATTCATATAGCATATTTCTAAATATAGATATTGACAAGAGATACCCTTTATAAGGAACTAGGGGTGGCAATTTGGGTCCATACCTATATTTGGACCCAAACCAAACTAAGTTTTCAATGGGTTGGGTCCTAACATTTTAACATTTTAGTTCCAACTGAGTTGGCTTTTAATAATATTTGGGTCCAATTGGGCCTTAAATTGGGCCCAATCTGGGTCCACTTTGGGTCTAAATTGGATCCAACCTATTCTCCACTTTGAGTCAATAATCTACATTTTACACTCTACTAACAAGCTTTTACACCATTTTGATTCATAATGGGTCCTTATTGAGTCCATTTTGGGTCCTTATTGGCTCCACTTTGGATCCTTATTGGATCCACTTTGGGTCCTTGTTGGGTCCAACTATAATGCATATTTTTTGACATTGGACTCAATTGGACCCAACCCACTTTAAGCCCAACCCAAATGGACCCGACCCAAACCCAACACATTCAACCCAATTGCCACCCCTATAAGGAACTTCAAAATATTAAAATTAAGTAGAAGAGTCCTCACCATGAAGAGCTTCATCCAGGCTACCGCCCGATAGAAAATCATATATCAACAGCTTCGATGTAGGGGAATTGCAATATCCTCGAAGGTTCACTAGAAATCGGTGTTTGATGCTTCCGAGAATTTCAAGCTCCCTTTCGAAAAAACGATCAAAACCCTCGTTTACCTTCACAATCCTTTTTAAGGCAAATACATTACCGTCATCCATTGCAAGCTTGTACACTGTTCCAAAGCCTCCAGCACCAATTACATGCTCTTCGTTTAAAGTCTCCAACTTTTTGATGATATCCTTTGAAGAGTATGGCAGGTCTCCGTGGAACATTACAATCGAGGCTCCTGAAGAATTATTAAGGCAAAAATGGTTTGTTATGGAAAAAAAAATGCGAAAAAAAACTAAGTTATGATTTTTTCATGCATAGGTATTAAATTACCTCCACTGACATCTACAGCAAGCCCTTTGACTTCCTTTTTACCGAGCCTTTTATACAGGTAACAGCCCCAGAAACACATGAGTGCAACCAAAAGCAATGCACCCACTGTGGCTAGTGCACTTATAAGAAGCCTCCCTGAATTCTTCTTGGCCTGGAATTGGGCTGAAAACACCAAAAGGGCTAAGATCATATGCTATTTCAGGATGATCGGAAATTAGGGGTGGCAAAATGGATCCGGAACCACGGTTCCAACGGTTCCAACCCAATTTGGGTTGAATTGGTTCCTAAGAAAAATTTATTTGGTTCTTAATTGGTTCCAACTTGGTTTTAAGTTGGGTCCAACTAAATTTCAAGTTAGGCCAATTCGTTTGTCAATAATCTAAATTATAATGAACAAAATGTAAGATATTGAGTCGGGTTGGGCTTGGTTCCCTTTTGGATTGATTTTTGTTCCATTTTGGGTTGAATTTGGTTCCAACTTAAAACCATTTAAGAACCAAACTCATTTAACAACCAACCCAATGGAACCGACCCAAAACTAACCCAACCCGCCCAATTGCCACCCCTATCGGAAATAGAAGCTTTAAGAATGGTGAAAAGGGCTAAATTTGAGGCCAATTTAAAAGGAACTGTTCCAATCTGAAACAAGTTTCGGAACAAACATACTCTATATCACTGTCTGGTTAGGACAAAAATACAGCAATATGATAAACATTCTGCATCTGTAACTAATCTGAGCACATATGCATTTCTTAGATGAAGAAACAATTATCATTCTATCATGTTTTGGAATATGAGTATATTATCTTTTTCGCTTCCCATGCACATTTACAAATACAAACCATGCTGCCTAAGTGAAGAATTATTTTCTAAGCTGTACAGCATGAAACCATTAAACAGCTCCGAACACCAACTGATATGATAGTTTGGGTTACATTAACATAAGCCTGCAGGGGATTATACCCAGAGAGGAAGATGGTTTGGTATGTACTAACATTGACATGAGGTTTTCATGACAATGACCAATAGTTTTAATGATTTCACATCAGTCCACGGGAAAAAAATCGCTCGGTATCCGCCTCAACAAAACAATACAGAAAATCCACCCAAAATCTAGACTAGTCGAGATGAAAATCAAATCAAATACTAGGTACCTATATACAAATAAATGAACAGTCTCCAACGCAAATACTTTACCTGAATGATTAGACGGTGAAAATGCTGAAGAACCATTGTTTTTGCATACTTGAATTTGCTTCCCACACAACTCACGGTTGCCAACAAAGCTGCCGATAGAAGCGTCAATCAGAATGCAAAGTAAAAACTAAAAACAACAAAAGAAGAGAAGGCATAAAATGAAGTCGCATAACCATGCAAACCTATAAACTAGAACCAATTCGGAAAACAAAAACCTTGCTACCCCCTGTATGAGGCTATCTATTGTGCATAAGATCCCAAATCAGTTATTGGGAAGCCTTTACTTCCAATAATTCTCAGTTATTAAGAACTAACTGCTTTGACCCTTGTCTTGGGGATAAACATATATGTTTTAATAGATGCCAATTGTTGTTTCAACTTGGTAGGTTTGATGTTTTTTTATTACTTAAAGTGCATTTGGAGGAAGCATAGAAATTACTACCTATACAAATATAATGATTGGTTTATTCTAGATGGAAGATCACAACCTAACAAGAAAAATAAAATGAGTGATGGGCGAAAATTTGGATCGATAGAGAGTTCAAGTGGCACAGTGAAATGATCATGTTCCTCCTATTCTTTCTTGTGCAAAACGAAATCGGGGGAAGGTATATATATATTTAAGATATTGCTTCTGAGTTTCTATTATTCATAACGTAAAAAATAGCAAAATAATAGTTCGGTTATTCAAACAGGAGCAACAACCAGAACAAGCAAACAGATAGGGGAAAGAAAATTATAAATGTATGCAACTGGGAGTAGCAACATACAAGAAGTATTCAGGGCACATTCACAAAAATTGAACTTACGAATCATTTTGAAAGTTTGCAAGAACACCATCAGAGGGTATAGGTCCCACCAGAAAATTTGTTGAGACGTTGCTTCAAAATTAGAAGTGATAAAGAATCAGAACAAAAAAAAGAATATATGACCAATGAAATGTGAATTTAATTGGTAACTCACAAACTCGAAAGCTTGCTTAGCTTCCCAAGTGACGTAGGAATACTCCCACTGAGAGAGTTGCTTGAAAGATCCCTACAAAAATCAGCACAGGAATGAAAAGTTAACTTCTGGCGGGAATTGTAGCCAATCTGAAATATACACTGTTTTGAATTCGATATTGAAAATCCATAGGATGTATTGCAAGAGTTTCAACACTTAGTATTCATTCCTCGGATCTTTTTATCAGCAACATCACATCATTAAAAAGTCAATCCCGTGGCATATATATTAAACAAAATATTCTTATTGGAATCACGTCGAAATATGATTTAGATACTAAGTGAGAAACTTCTGACAGAATACAATTGTTTTGGCCCACCATGGATTTCAATACAACATAACTCCAATAGAGATGAAAAGGCTAAAGATATGAAAATACACAAAATTGATAACTCAGCAATTTCAGTATGAATTACTTACAGATTCTCCAGCTGAGAAAGGTTTCCGAACTCACTAGGTATCACGCCACTTAAGTAGTTACCTTGCAAGAATCTGTATAAACAGGAAAGTGAGAATGTCACACTTGATCTGACCAACAGAAAAGATAAACAACCTGATAAGTAAAATAGAAAACGATGGTATAGATTTTTTTTATATAAATGATCTCTTGAGGTTTCGATTTGATGAGCTATAGCTCAATAATTTGTTAAGAAAAGAATAAACTGAGTCAAAAAACAACAGAATTTCAAATTTCAAGGAAATTGTGGAAGAGACCGCTATAACAACACCGTGCCATTACGAATCAAGCTGCATTCACTTTTGCATATAGGTTAGCAGAGTTAATTAACATTCCTTACTTTCACTCTAGAAATGAATAATGGAACACTTAACCATGGGATCAACTATAATTTTCGTATGAGATATTATTTACATGTGGAATACTTAGACACTAGGGGTGGCAAAATGGATCCGGAACCACGTTTCCAACCCAATTAAACTAGTTCGGGTTGGGTTGGTTCCTAATAAATTTTATTTGGTTCCAACTTGGTTCCAAGTTGGGTCCAACTAATTTCAACTTAGGCCCAAATCGTTTGACAATAATTTAAATGATAAAGAACTAAACGTAAGGTATTGAGTCGGGTTGGACTTGGTTCCCTTTCGGGTTGACTTTGGTTCCATTTTGGGTTGAGTTGGTTCCACCTTAAAACCATTTAAGAACCCAACTCATTTAAGAAGCAAACCATTGGAACCAACCCAAACCCAACCCAACCCAACCATTTGCCACCCCTATTAGACACTATTGAAGCACTCATGTACCAAGCACCAACTTCCATATCCAGCAACCTATGCAGGCAAAGGCTCGGGAAAGAAATAACAAGGCTTCAGACCAAAGTAAAATGCACAAATTTCAAATTGCTAACAGAAATGAACTTTAGAAATTAATACACCAGCGTTTCGAGATTGGTGTAGAGTTCAAAGTAGAATAATTTATCTACTTACAGCGATTGCAACTGCGTACAATTCCCTAATTCTGGCGGGATTGCCCCAAACAAATTGTTGTCATGGAGGGCTCTACAAAAAAGTTGTTCAATTCAGTATCAATAGGAGGTGTAGTAAAGATGTGAAAAAAGAATAAGAATTAAAAAGGCATACAGAAATTGCAGGCTTTCTAGCTTCCCGATATCTGCTGATATGGGCCCACTCAACCTGTGGTTAGAAAGGCTCCTGCACCAATCAAATGTTGCACTAATATATGAATAAACTCCACATTTCTTTTTTGATTGAATATGCATTTCCACATACTCACAACATGAAGAGGACAATGAGTTTTGACATATCAAGGCTAGCACCAAGAAAAGATAAATTGAACTTGTACCCTTATGCATAATACATAATACAAGAGGAAGATATGAAGAACAGGTTCCCGTTCAAGATGAAATAATTTTAAAATATTGTCAATTTCAAAATAAAATTTAGTTTATGCTGGCAACCGTGTCAACAAGTGTGATACTGAAACTTATGTTATCAAAAAGACATTGCTTTACTGGTTTCATGTATCTATAGATAAAGCCTACAAAGTTAATCCATATGAATTTCAGATTTAGGAAATGCCATTATTATTTGTTAAACTTTCACAGCATTGTATGAATAACCCATTAGAGTTAATTTTCAATATAAATTATGCGTAGTTTGAAAAGTGTAGCCATGATTCTCTAACTGGAGATGTTGCATAACTGGTGAATGAAATTTTAATCCGTCATTATAATAATAATTTCAGTTGCGATCCAGAACCAATGAACAGTACATAGGCAGGGAAAGATACAGTTATTACCTCTGAACAAGAGGAGAAAACTCTTGCATAAAGAAAAACCTTCACCATGATATTCTAAATTAACATTATGTAATAGAAGTGAAATTCATCAATTTTAGCATAACTTTCCAATAAATTCTTGAAGTATCAAGGACTTACAAGGCTGTAACTCTTTTCGACTTGACGTCACATTTTACTCCTTTCCATCCACATGGATCTTTGTCCTCTGGTTTCCACTGAAGCAGAATACCATCTGAACTAGTTATAGCTGTCCTAAAGTTGACAAGAGCTTGACCTGCAAAATGAAAGCAAAGCATAAGCAAACATACTTAAAAGCAAATGCATTGCGATATTCATCAGTGTATCCGTTTGTATACTTAAAATGTTTAGTCAAAAGCTGAGGCTATGTTTGTTTATGTTTTTGAGTAAAAAATTTAAAATTTTCTCGGGAATTGCGTACTACCGAAATTCGTGTGAAAATAGTAGTTGTTTGTTTATGTTTTTAAAAATAGGTTGAAAGTTGTAAATATGTCAAATCAATATTGATATGTTGATTGATGATGTGTAGAATGATTGTTATAGCTGTATATATAATGATTATGTGAATTAAAAATTATAAAATTGTATAGTATGAAAGAGAGAAATAATTATTATAATAACTGATTTGATTGTTGAATGTGTGAAATGATGTATATATGATTGATAGGTAGTTATATAGGGGATTGAAAAGTTAGAGTTGAGAAAAGGTAAATTTGGATGATAATTTGGTGTGTTAAGTTTATTTTGAATTTTTTGATTTAAAATCTTAAAAATGGAACTTGAAAACATAAACAAACAAAGCCTGAGTATACTCTCCAAACGGCATTAACGTGCTAGCCAAATGAAAATGGATGCTAAACAAGCCAACCTACCATCAGGGCTGATAGCTTTAGTTACTTTTGCCAGACTGGAAAAGAATAGGATGCATAAAAGCAACTGCTGAAAATTCAGAGAGAAATTGCCCATCGTTGCTCAGGCCGAGCATAATATAGTACAGATCACCAGATTTGTGAAGCTGTACAGTTATTCCACTGGACATGCAGCATTAAGCTGATAATTCCACAGAGGAATTATTTCAGGAAAGTGCCTCCTGTAAAACAAAATTATATAGTTAGTTCATTCAAACAATGAAGAAAATTAAAATCTTGCAAAAACTAATATCATGTTCATTCTTTTCCTCTGCGATCAATGGAGATGCACTCATGTACTAAAAGATAGTATGACGTGGACCACTCATGCACGAATACCCATTTACCCAAATATACAAGATGATATAGAATGTACCGCCCCTGTTCCGACATCTAGCATGGAAATCGATGGAATCTAGAGCTCTAACCACGAAACAAGATATTCTAAGAACCAACAAAGCCTCCACAAAACACAGAAATCTCTTTACTTGTTAAATGTAAAGTCAGTGCCAAAGGTCCTTTCACCCATATATGCAGATATCAGTGATAGGTCCATGCTTGACCAACTGAATTACAATATCCAGGTAGTATCTATGCCATTAAAAATGACTTAAGTAAAACTGTACAAGTATGTAGTAGCAAAAACTTAATGGTGTGAACCCGCAGGAGCAAATGATGAAGTTATCAATTCACAGCCAACCCCATGTCCTTGTGAATCCCTCCTCAGAAAAATGTCCTTGTGAACTAATTAGGCTGTTTGACTTTGCCATGAACAAGAGTGTACACATTTGACAACCAAAATGAAACGAAAGCTATGTTCATGTTTAATGGTTAGCACACAAACTGATATAAAGACATTGATATTTACCTAGGTGTATTTTGACATAGCCCTGTGGATATAACGTGCACATCTAAGAATCAAAGAATCAAAAGCTATGTTTATGCTTAACAGTTAGCTCAACACTGATTATCATCATACAAATCCACGGAAAGAAGTGTGAAGTTAGTACTGAAAGTACCCTTTTCAATTCCTTGAGTTAAATTTCTTAAGCAGCAGCATGGGTGATCTATTCCTGTTACACTACACGTGAGTAAGTGACATGCTCTAAATCAAGCCAAAAGTAAAGAGGAAAAGAGAGGAGATTGAAAGACACTCGATTACCAATCAACAACTAAAATGACATCATGTTAAAACATGTGACTAGGTTAATTCCATGTGATACCACAAGAAAACAGGTGAATGCGTAGTTTGATTTATGGCAATCTGGGCTTTTCCACTTTCTTCCTAATTTCTTTTCGTTTGATATTAGATGATGCCTTCAGATCACGACTTAGCAACAGTACCATGGTGTTCAAATATTATGCAATATTTAAACATCAAGTCGATTAATATATCAATTCGACAAAAGCTTCTATGTAGTTTTGTAGGATCTCTTCATTCCAGATCAAATCAGCTCCAGAATAGTCGAGTTATTCTGGAACACAGATGAAAATAGATATTTTTGAATCCATGGACTACTAGTTTGTCTAAATTGTTTGCATATTATTGATTCCACATTCAGAATAAGAACTACAAAACGAGGGGAAAAAGACTATTGAACATATACTGCAAGCCCTTCTTCGAGAAGAGTTACTTGGGTCAATGTTTATGTTCTTTGTTTGTAGGTTTTACTATGTAAGAATTGTTTCCTACATTTTGTACTTCTTGGAGCATGGTTATTCTAGAATAACTATAGAAGTCACTGGCAAAACTATGATCAGTTGATTTTTAAGGAACAGATCTCATCAGCTGCAGCCCGAATAGTATATCAGCCATACCCCTAATAACCAGTATTACACGGGATTTTCGGACACTTGGACCCCACATGCCTGACAACCATTTCTCTCAGTTCCTAAGGAGGAACTCCAGGACAATACACATCTATTTGTCTTCCCTTTTAGAAAAATCCCATGGCTCAAAGCTCAATATTGGAAAATGAAATTAGAAACACCAGTAATACATGCAATAGCACTTGTTCACCAGCATACAACACTCGTTCCAGTCTTTTGTTCCCCCAAATGTGCGCACGAACATATGCCCTTTTATACAAAAGTAATATGATACATACAACCAGCAGCAAATATTTCCTTACTGGCAACACATCATCACTGAGGAAAACCGTAAAAATAAGCATGCCCACAAATGAATGAAATATGTCATGCCCATCTAGTTGGTGAAATCGACATGGGATCAAAACTAGTAATTTCAACAACTTAATCAAGGAAATTCATGTATACGCTTAACTTGTATCCCATCAAAAACTTACATGATATCAAAACTCCCCCCAATTCAACAAAAAATCGCATCATCAAAAACCAAATCCACAGCACAAACTCAAAAACAAGCAAAAATACAACCACCTTACAGCTTCAGAACAGCTCCCTAATTAGCCACAGCTAAATCCAGTTATCGACCTAAAGATTTCCACATTTTGGGTCTTTTTTCCCCAATCATATAAAAGTAAATTTACATACAACACCAAGCCTAGTCAAAAACCAGAATGTAAAAATACAATCATTACTCAAAAGGATATAGAAAAAAAGAACAAATTAAATACCAGTGGCAATAGCAGTATCAGCAGCAGATTTGATCTGTGAGATTTCAGCTCAGCCAGAGAGAGAGAGAGGGAGTTGAGCTGTAAAGTTATAGTAATGGCGACAAAAAATTAAAGGCCCTCTCTCGTGCTCTTTCTCTATCTAGAATTATATATATATATATATACGTGTATATATATATACATATATATGTGTGATGTATGTATATGAGTGAACAGTAGAAGAGTGTAGTTTTGAGTGAAAGAGATTTAGAGAGAGAGTGGGGCGGCACGTGTGAACACGACACACCGCACGTGAGACCGACGCCTCGTGTTGTGGACCTTTGTGGTGACTTCTTTGGGATAACATTGAGAGATACACGGGGACTTGATTTGGAAATAGAATTAATAATGGGACTTAATTGAAATTTAGCTAAATGTTGGGACCAAATTTACGTTTTTTGGCTTTTCCTTTTACTCCAAAGTCCAAACAAAGGAAAGCATATTGTACACAACAAATTTGTAATTCTGAAAATCAAGAAACACAAAAAATTGTGACAAATAAAATTTGTATAAATCAAAATGAAATATGGGGTACAAATCTCTATTCTAATCCTCTGATTCTTCCTTCAAAATATGTTGACTTGAATATTGGAGTTGACTTTGCTTCTTTGATCTTCTCCAACGTTGACTTGAATGTTTATAACGTTAATTCGAGATCTTGGCAGCTTAATCTCGGATCAAACGTTGAATTTGATATGGAATTTGAAATCTTCAAGGTTGACTTTGTGACTTTGATCTTCCTTGAATTTGATTTGAATTTCTATAACGTTAATTCGTAGGTTTAGCACCGTAATTACGAATCAAACGCTATAATTTGATGAATATCTTCAAGAACGCCTTGAATATCGCCTAGAACGCCTTGAATCTCGCCTAGAACGCCTTGAATATTTGAAGAACCTTCGTAGAGAAAATTTGAAGAGCTTCCTTTGTCTTCTCTAGCTTTTTGATTGAGCTTCTGTGTGTAATTTATGAACTCCAAAGGACCCTATTTATAGGTGTAGGATGGAAGAGTTATGGATAATTTGGATTCCATTGATAATTATCCATTTGATTTAATAAATAATTATCATAATTTCGGAGTCATTTGATTGGCTGATAGAAGATTTAGATAGATCTTCTAGATATTATCCAAAAATTAACTTAAATTGATAATTATCCATAAATTAACTTAAATAGATAAATATCATTTATCGTAGACGACTTTTGATTGGTCAATATTTCCACGTGGCATGATTTGATTGGTTGCAAAATTTCAATATCTACAAATGCCCCCTTGAGACTCGTTCACGGAAGTTTGGTTCTTTCAAAGCATACTTCGTAGTGGATGAGTCGCAACGTCTCAACATAAAAATAATGTCTTAAGAATAGCTTCGTCTTGTGCTTCTATACCACGAAAGTTTTTCCTACAGTTTGGTGTCTCCTCGAAAACACTTTGTTGGCTTCCATCGCAAGTTGTTTGTGTTACAACGAGATTAACATGCCCCCATGTCAAGATGGGACCTGTCTTTCAAATTCTTTTGAATGAGTGATGTCACTTTTATCAAGAGAATGTGATTTGATTTGAATTTATGACTGAACTTATAGAAATTTAAGTTGCCTACGTACCCTTATGAAAAGGGATCAAGCCATAACGTAGTTCAATTTTTTTTTCATAGAGGTGCCATATTTAGTTTATACTCTTCAAGGCTTGGAGTACATGATTTGGTTGGACTTGTAGACATTTTATACTCGTGTCAAGGAGAACTTCATTTGATTTGGTTTGACTTGTAGACCTTTTATGCTCGTGTCAAGGAGAACTTCATTTGATTTGGTTTGACTTGTAGACCTTTTGTGCTCGTGTCAAGGAGAACTTCATTTGATTTGATTTGACTTGTAGACCTTTTATGCTCGTGTCAAGGAGGGCTTCATTTGATTTGATTTGACATGTAGACCTTTTATGCTCGTGTCAAGGAGGGCTTCATTTGATTTGATTTGACTTGTAGACCTTTTATGCTCGTGTCAAGGAGGGCTTCATTTGATTTGATTTGACATGTAGACCTTTTATGCTCGTGTCAAGGAGGACTTCATTTGATTTGATTTGTTTTTGTTGAAAGTTTAAACTCTTATCAAGGAAACTTGTTGATAGTTTATGCTCTTATCAAGGAGCGTTGATGACAGTTTATGCTCTTATCGAGGAGCGTTGATGACAGTTTATGCTCTTATCGAGGAGCGTTGATGACAGTTTATGCTCTTATCAAGGAGCGTTGATTTAGCATCTTTAGTCAAAGTTTGGATGGCGATCTTGAACGTCACTTTCTTCCACATGTTCATCACTATCAGATATAGGCTCATCATCAGAAGCATTTGTGAATGGCTTGCCCCCTTTGTTGATTTCTTGTCTACAAGGCTCTTGGATATACAACTTGTCAACTCCACGTCCGGTCATACTCAACTCCATATCATGTGCTCGAGTGACCAACTCTTCAAATGTTGTTGGTTGAATTCCTTGAAGGATATATCGAAGACCCCAATGCATCCCTTGAATACACATTCCAATAGTAGAGGACTCATATAATCTTTCTTTGCAGTTAAGACTCAAATTTCTCCAACGATTAATATAGTCGATGACTGGTTCATCCTTCAATTGACGGGAATTGGTGAGTTCAAGCATGCTGATTGTGCGACGAGTGCTATAGAAGCGATTGAGGAATTCTTGCTCCAATTGCCCCCAATTGTTGATTGAGTCAGCACCAAGATCAATGTATCAGTTAAATGCATTGCCTTTCAGTGATCTAACGAATTGCTTGACTAGTTGGTCGCCATAAGTTCCAGCATCATTACATGTTTCAACGAAGTGAGCCACATGTTGCTTTGGATTGCCTTTGCCATCAAATTGCTAGAATTTTGGGGGTTGGTAACCAGTTGGCATCTTCAAATTATCAATTCTTCGAGTATATGGCTTGACATAAGTTAAAGGCATCTTGGATCTCCATCACGATTGTCTTGGATAGTACTCATGATAAACTCCTTAAGTCGAGCAGCTGGAATCGTCCCATCACTTGAAACTTGAAGCTTCTCGACAGTGGAATTTTCCTTCTCAACTAGATGTTGATTCTTTGACGTCTCAGCTTCATCTTGCGCCTCAATTTGTTTTTCAATTTCGTGCATGGCATCCACGTCGTCTGCTTTCTTCATCAACTTTGCAATTAGAGTGGCTTGCTCTTGAACATGCTTCGTTAATCCTTCAACAGCTTTTGTCAAGTTTGCAATTTGCAACTCCGGAGTGGTAACATTTGTCACCATGACACATGCGATGTTTGAGTCACTTGATGTAGAACGTTGTGGGGATGAATACTTCTCTTCATCATGATTGATTTCATCACCAAAGCGGAATGCGTCATCCTCAACATGCTCAAGTAGGGGAACCACCTTTGAAGATGTTTGTAGCTTCATGGGCATACTTCTTGTGGTGACGCCAATGACTTCACTCGTGGAGTTTGAAGGATTTGAGATGATCATCTTGAATTCCCCTATCTTCATAGCATTGACTTGAGCATCCATTTGAACTTGTTGAAGTGAAGAGATGAGAGGTAGAGATGGTCCATTGGGCGTGCCAAAAATTTGTACACAACAAATTTGTAATTCTGAAAATCAAGAAACACAAAAAATTGTGACAAATAAAATTTATATAAATCAAAATGAAATATGGAGTACAAATCTCTATTTTAATCCTCTGATTCTTCCTTCAAAATATGTTGACTTGAATATTGGAGTTGACTTTGCTTCTTTGATCTTCTCCAACGTTGACTTGAATGTTTATAACGTTAATTCGAGGGCTTGGCAGCTTAATCTCGGATCAAACGTTGAATTTGATATGGAATTTGAAATCTTCAAGGTTGACTTTGTGACTTTGATCTTCCTTGAATTTGATTTGAATTTCTATAACGTTAATTCGTAGGTTTAGCACCGTAATTACGAATCAAACGCTATAATTTGATGAATATCTTCAAGAACGCCTTGAATATCGCCTAGAACGCCTTGAATCTCGCCTAGAACGCCTTGAATATTTGAAGAACCTTCGTAGAGAAAATTTGAAGAGCTTCCTTTGTCTTCTCTAGCTTTTTGATTGAGCTTCTGTGTGTAATTTATGAACTCCAAAGGACCCTATTTATAGGTGTAGGATGAAAGAGTTATGGATAATTTGGATTCCATTGATAATTATCCATTTGATTTAATAAATAATTATCATAATTTCGGAGTCATTTGATTGGCTGATAGAAGATTTAGATAGATCTTCTAGATATTATCCAAAAAATAACTTAAATTGATAATTATCCATAAATTAACTTAAATAGATAAATATCATTTGTCGTAGACGACTTTTGATTGGTCAATATTTCCACGTGGCATGATTTGATTGGTTGCAAAATTTCAATATCAACACATATATATGGGTAAAAAGTCTTTTTTGGTCTCAATTTATGGTGCTGAGATATAATATGTGATGAAAACAAAATTTGAAAATCAAATATCTAATTACTCGTTGTTTACACTTGTGACGCACTAATTAAGTAAATAATCTGAATTAGGTATATATATATATATATGAAAAAATTGCATTGTTAGTCTTGTAATTAAATTGAATTCTAATCTCATTATTTGTGAGTTTATCACATTTGGTTCCATAACTTTTTAAACGTCTCACATTTAGTATCACCATCCAAAATCTAACGATCAACTTCATTAGTCAACATTTTGACCAATATTGAATACAAAGATCATAATACTGAATACAGATGAGACACATAATATTGAATACAAAAATCATGATACTAAATATTAATCAATGTATGAGTGTTTTCACGCATGAATTCTTTCAAAAAAAAATCAATTAAAGTGTTTACTACCAACGTTGATCATTATATTTTGGACAATCGAACTAAATATGAGATATTTTTAAAATATGAAACTAACTATGAAAAAATTATAACAAATGAAAACTACAATTAACTTCGAATAAATTATAGGACGAAAAGTGCAATATTCTCTATAAATATTCCTTTGTAAGTATATAAATTTACATCCGATTTGGGATAAAAAGATCATAAAAACATATTAATGTGCCATGGTAATAGTAGAGATAATTTAGTAAAGGCAAGCTGAATTGAGATACTTATATTAATTTATTAACCTATTATCAAGTAGGCTGATTGAAAGGATTTGCACTTATGCTCCATTAGAATAAGCAATGTAAATATAATTAACCAGTCATCACTAATCATTATCTAATGACTAATATCACTCTAAAAATTGTAATTATTGCATTAAAAATTCATGGTTATTCTATGTCACATCGAGTTAAATTCAATATAACATACACCACAATTTTAAGATGGGTTGAATGATTTTAACCAAGCTCTTTTTTTAACCCCATAAATTTGTGTTAAATAATACACCAAATTTATGAAACCTGTAATACAATTTTTTCCCCAAAATTCACACATGGCTTCACAATTTCATATGCTATTTTTACCCTTCAATTTTATTTGTTTAGAATGTCCAACTAGGGGTGTAAATGAGTCGAACTCGAGTCGAGTTTGGTGATTTTTCAAGCTCGACCTCGAGCTCGGGCTCGAGCTCGTGAGCTTAGGTCCAAACGCGAGCCTAGCCCAAGCTCGCGAGTTCGAGCCGGAACTCGAGCAGAGCCGAGCCGAGCCGAAATTTTTATTTATTTAATATATATTTATTAATATAATAATAAAAATAATAATATATTAAAAAAATAAAAACGGGATCGCGAGCTTTTTTTAGAAAGCAGCGAGCCGAGCTCGATTAAAAACTCGAACTCGAGCCAATCTCGTTTGAGACGACAACTACCCAACTTCTACAATATACTTAAACTTTTTGACTGACCAAATTCCTAGTTTTACACCAACTTCATCATGAACGTTTGAACGTTCACTGCCAGTGGCGGAGATAGGGGGGCGGACGGGGGCGACCGCCCCCCCAAAAATTTTTAAAATTTTTAACATGCGTGTATTTTAAAATTTTTAACACATGTATATTTTAAAATATTTAACATTCCCCCCCCCCCCAAATTTTTTAAAACATCTATAGATAAATATATTTTAAAAATTTTAATATTAGCCACACTTAATTTATAATTGAGACATCTATAAAATTTCAAAACTAAGACCACAATAATTTTTTATTTTACTTGACCCAACTTATTTTATTCAAAATAAAAGTGGCTCAAACTTATATTGGACCTCAAAAAATGTGTTTGCCTAAACTAAGCCCACAATAAAAGTTTGATAAAATAGAAATTATGGATCTAAGTAAAATGTTATGCATAGTTTAGGGGTCCTTGTGCAATATATGGCATAGTGAAAAGTAAAAACCCCATTTCTTCCCAATCCATTTACCCTCACTCATAAACACTTCTCACAATCTAGGCAAGATTATATAGATTTATGTATTTTTTATTTTTATAACAATTAATAGTTTCAATATAATTTGTTAATTTTGTTATACAATTGTTATTGTTTACTAATTAGGGTTGGGTAATGAGTGTAATAACTAATGGGTAATTGTAATTTCTAAGTTTCTACTATCTAAATCTAATTACTAATTTTACTACTTTTAGTTTGGGGTTTAAATTTGTTGAAAAACTTAGCACATGATAATTGATAAACATAAATATTTATCTTTTTTTCTCAATCTTGTGAATTTGTAATGAACAATATTACAACAAAATCCCAACTTCCAAGCTTTTGAATTTTTTGGGACTAAATTTTGGTTAACTATTTGATTAACCAAAATTAACTGAACCGAACCGTTTGTGAAGTTTTTTGTTGTTGATGATATATGCAAATTAGCTGAAAAGTTCTATCCATAGCATTGTCGAGAACAGGTAAGTCGTGTACTTACTTTCTGGCTGATAGACTGATTCGACTACTTTTAACTCTTCCGGTATCTACAACAACTACTGAGCATGCATTTTCTGCTATGAAAATCGTGAAGACAAGACTAAGGAATAGTATGGATGGTGATTTCTTGTCTTGCAACTTGATAATGTACATCGAGAAAGAAATTATTCAAAGTTTTGATACAAAATCAATTAGTGATGAATTTGATAGGATGAAGACATGTAGAGTACAATTAAAGTAGGAAAAGATTATGCAATATCAAGACTGTTCGATATTTATGTTTAGTAAATATTGTGATAACTTTTTGTAATTATAAAGTTTTATTTTGATTTTTGTTCATGTTTATATTCATATTTGAATTGTCAAATTTTGGTATTTAGGCGATTTTCAATATCCGAACTCTCGACCCGACGTAAACAACTCGACCCGAAATAAACCGATCCACGTCATCATACTTCGCCCCCCCCCCCCACTTTCAATTCCTGGCTCCGCCACTGTTCACTGCAATAATGTTTTAATTGGTTGACTTTCATTCTCGTATAGAACTAGTAGCTCTTAACCTATTTAGAGAAATCGAATTATTTACATCATTGTTTAGAATTTAGTTTGTTTTCTTGTTTGTAATGAAAATGTAGGCTTTGTTTGTTTATGTTTTTGAGTAAAAATTAAAATATTTTCGGGAATTGCGTATACCGAAATTCGTGTGAAAATGATAAACGTTTGTTTATGCTTTTATAAATAAGTTAAACGTTGTATGTGTCATATCAATATTGATATGTTGATATATGATATGTAGAATGATTATTGTAATTGTTTATATAATGATTATGTGAATTAAAAATAATAAAACATAAATTATAAAATTATAAAATATGAAACAAAAAGAGAAATATGATTATAATAAATAGTTTGATTTGTGAAAATGTTAAATGATATATATATATATATATATATATATATATATATATATGATTGATATATAGTTATATATTAGATTGAAAAAGTAGAGTTGAGAAATGGTAAATTTGGATGAGAATTTATTTGAAAATATTAAGTTTATTTTGAATTTGAGATTTAAAAACTTGAAAACTGGATTTGAAAATATAAGCGCTTGTTTGTTTATGTTTTCAAACTCCATTTTCAAATTTTTAAATCACAAAATTTTAAATAAACATAACACACCAAATTCTCATCCAAATTCTCATTTTTTAAACTCTACTTTTTCAATCTTCTATATAACTACTTTCAATCATATATACATCATTTCACACACTTGCCAATCAAATCATTTATTATAATCACTTTGTTCACTTTCTCTTTCATACTTTACAAATTTTTATCCATATTTTTTTATACACATAACTAGGGTTGTTCACGAGTCGAACTCGAGCCGAGCTTGGCGATTTTGACCGGCTCGAGCTCGAGCTCGAAAATGTCTAAGGGAGCTCGAGCTCGTCGAGCTGTGCTTACCAAGGCTCGAGATCAAGCTCGAGCTCGAAAATGTCTAAGGGAGCTCGAGCTCGTCGAGCTGTGCTTACCAAGGCTCGAGATCGAGCTCGAGCTCAAAAGCTCGACTTAAAAGCTTTAAAGGGTTTAATCGGGTCTTCAAAGCGCCGGTGGCCGCCGGTGGTGGTGCTGGACGACGGTGCTGCTGTGGGAAGTGGCGAAAGCTCGACTTGAAAGCTTTAAAGGGTTTAATCGGGTCTTCAAAGCGCCGGCGGCCACCGGTGGTGGTGCTGGACGATGGTGCTGCTGTGGGAAGTGGGAAGTGAATGGGAGGAGCGATTCAAATTTTAAATTTAGGGTTGGAACTTGAAAGATGGATCTGAAATTCTGAATGGGGGCGGCTGACAGGTTTTTTTAGGGTTTAATATATATATATATATATATATATATATATTATTATATATAATATAGTATAATATTATATATATATATTAAAAAATAATGGGAGCTCGCGAGCTCCCGAACAACTTAAAACGGGCTCGAGCTCGGCTCGATAGCCGGCTCGAGCTCGAGCTCGAGCTCGAAAAAACTCGAGCTCGAGTCGGCGAGCCGGCTCGACTCGTGAACAGCCCTACACATAACCATTATATACACCACTAACACAATTATTCTACACATCATCCATCAACCTATCAATATTGATTTGACGTGTTTTATAACTTTTAACATATTTTTTAAAATATAAACAAACACCTATTAGTTTCACACGAATTTCTATAGTGCGCGATTCCCGATAAAATTTTAAAATTTTATCTATAAAACATAAACAAACGTAGCCTAAACAAACAAAGCCTAGTATCTCGTGCATTTTTTCCATCCATCTTTATTTTAAGGGCAAAATACAAATAATCCTCACGTGAAATGTTTTATTGGCTGAAAACCCCCTATAAAAAAAATATAGCCTAAAAACCCCCTATAAAATTTTCAAATTGCATGAAAGAATTATAGCCTAAAAACTCCCTGTAAAAATTTCAAATTTATAAATTAACTAACAGTACTAATAATCAAGTTTTATGATATTAATTAAACTTTATCCAATAATTAATTTTCAATGTATTTATATTTCGTAGTGGTAAACTTTTTTCAATGTTTCAACAATTAATTTAGGTTATATTTTATTCACATGGAGTTTCATGCAATTAAAAATTTTACAGGGGTTTTTAGGCTATATTTTTTTCACATGGGATTTTATGCAATTTGAAAATTTCACAAGAGGTTTTTAAGCTATATTTTTTTCATAGGGAATTTTCAGCCAATAAAATATTTCACGTGGGGGTTATTTATATTTTGCCCTTATTTTAATACAATTGAAATCTTCAAATAAATAAATTAATAAATTTGCATAGAACTAATTTGTAATTTTGCATTTTCACCCCTGTCCATCCATCATCCACCATTGGCTTTTACCCACTGTTTTCCACAATAATACAAATAGCGATCACGGCTTGATTCGGGCCTACCATTTTACACATATTTCTGTTCATATTCTGGAGCCCTAAATCATAATCTTCAGTTCGATAAAATTGAAAAAAATTGAAGGGGGCTGGACTCTGGAGATATGGTGAGAGGTAAACAGAAGATCGAATCACAGAAAAAAAATGCGGAGAGGAATCAGAAGGCTAAAGGGTCTCAGCTCGAGGCCCGCGCCTGTGGCCTCAAAGTTGTCTGCCCCATTTGTAAAGTAATCTCTAAATCCTGAAAAGATTTGTTCTTGTTTATGTTCATATTATGTGATATTTCAATTACTTTTTGATATGTGTAACTTGGGTGATTGTATTTGTATGCCATCTTTGATGTGTTTCCTTGAGTTTAGGCTTTGAATTTTGTTGATGATTAAGGATTGTTTGTGGAATCAATCGTGTTAACATGTTCAGTTGGTAATTTACGTTGTGTGTTTGTGTTTATGATTGAATTGGGAAGTCGATTTCTTCAAATGGAGCCTGATATGTTTATGGTTTTAAGACTAATGAGTAGAAAATCAGAGAAGAATTGGTGTGTGCCTAGAACGGGACGTTAAACCCGGTGTCTTCGATAAAGCATTTTCTCGTGAGTCCAAATAGAAATATAAAACAAAATGTTTGACATGTAACAAATATTGAGTTTTTAACACCTTGATCTGATGAATAAAATCCACAAAATCATTACTTTATTAGCTTTGTCCTGTTAGATCTATGTTCATTACTTTGGCATTTCTCAATTCAATTACTTTCACCTCTCAAAAACCACATCTCAATTCCATTGGAGGTTCCGATTTTGAGAATTAAGTCTTAAAAAATTCGACCCATATGGTTCCCAAAAGAAAATGTCCAACATCACATCATGTATTTATTTTCATAATCTCTCCTACTTCTATACCAGAGTGCAGGATCCTTATATTAGTGTTAAGGGCTGTTAAGATGGAAACAAAACCATTTGTTACGGCGATGAATGGGACATACGTTTGAAGACATGTCTTATTATGAATCTATGATGTCTTACGATTTTTTTTTTTTTTCTCATTGAAGGATGTGAGGTCAATTTGCATCAGAACACACTTGCGAAGCATCCTATTAGCTAAAAACCTATTAAAGGTTATTAAGTTGTATTTCCTCAAATTTCAGTGTGTAGCTTTTAAATGTGTGTTTTACGCGGACTACACCAAGACTTTGGTTGAGAAGGGGTAAAAATACCTTCACTGGTGTGACGCATTATATTGGAGATGAATAGATTTTAGTAGTAAATCATTGTTATCAATGTCAGCAATCAGCATCTTTATCTTAGCTGGGGATTTTGTGACCTTTATGTGTTTCCCCACATTGTGTCTCTTGTTGTAGGCTGTTCTACTTTAGGCAAATTACTTGTTAAGGTGATGATCGGTTTACAAATGACTTCTCATCATGCAGCTTATGTTATTGTAACAAGAGTGCAAATGCATTTTGCAAGACCTTATTATTGTTAAGATCAAATTTAAGGGAACTTAATGATAACTTCTAGCATGGTTCTTCATGTAATTCTTATATTATATTTATATCATAATGGTGAGGTTTTCAAGAGTTCTCTTTGGTGGGCCTTAATGCTTTCTTCCATCCTGGGCCAAGCATGTGTAGACTGAATTTATCCATCTTATTTCAGTGCATCAAGAACCAAATATCGTAATCCACTTTAATCTTTTTTCAATTTTCAGGTCTGGAATTGTACTTGATAAGAAATATGAAAGTTCTATTCACAGAGCTCGTTTTCAGCTATTGCTCTGTTCTTTCATTACAAACAGTGACGAGAAATATTTTATTCCTTATGAAATCTCAACACTAACGCCAACGTTTTTTGAATTTTCAGGTTCAGCTAGCAAATCATAATCAACTCGTGGATCATTACTCATCCAAGCATCCCAAAGAAAATCCTGCAAGCAATTCAGAATAGCACTCTTTTCCTTTTCTTTTCATGCAACTCGAAATTGTGTAATTAGACCTTCAAAGATCTGTATCAAATGGAAGAATTCCTATGTTCTGTGTTTGTAAGAATGTGAACAAACATATCATCAATTGAAAAAATGTACTGTTTTTTTGTGTCGTTTCTGGTATACGTTGATGTATTTCGGGGCACACCCATCATCTGGCATGGATTTTTGTGTCATTCTGTGTTTGTTTCATTTTATCTGGTTTTGGTATAAGGTTCATAATAAGAAGATAGATGGCTTGGTAAAAATATGGTAAAAGTGTTGTATATATAATTGTATATTATAATCCCCCTAAGAGTATGAAGCGATTATAAAGCCTGTACCATAAAAACACATCCACATTCTTTACAAGTCTAGTTTACTAGACCATCTTAGTAAACACGGACTATCGAAGGACTCATATCGACAAAAAAAAAATTCCCATCTTTCAAATAATCACTCGGAACATAATCCAACTAAACGAAGCGAATGAGGCCTCGGGATTTCAAAAGGCCTTTCAAATTGCATATCAAAGTTAATCATCTCATGCACATTACATAAAATTTCATCATATATATATATACACATCCATGCATAAAGAAAAACCAAATCCACATGGATGCATAAATGAAAAGCCTACTCAAATCCACATTCATCCAACATCATAAGTCAATCACTAAATAGATATAGTTTCGAAAAAAACATGAATTACCGGTCTTTCCAACACATGTAATTCCCAAAAACACAAACTATTCGCCTTTCCAATCTTAAAGGGTCCATTAAAAGCAAAAGATTCATTTTCGTTAACTAAAATCCCCATCAATTCCCGTTATCTCAAACCCGAGCCTATAAAAAACTCAAATCCAACAAACCTTTTTTCTCAACGATTCTCGTGGTCTCGTATGAGTTTGTTGAAAAGTATAGTCAAAAGGGCATCCCTTTTCTCAGCTCGATTCTCTTCTCTCAGTTTCCTTTGTTCGTCTCTCTCTCTCCAAGCTTTCTCCAAAGTCAACCTTTCCCGTTCGAGATTCTCCATCGTTTCGCGCCATTCCCGTTCGAAAACATCCTTCTCGTGGGCCCGCCTCTCCATCGCCTCTTTCCATTGCATATCAATCATCTGTTGCTGCTGTATGAAACTAGTTAGTATGTCCTGAAGATCAGATACAACATTGTCGTTATTGTCTGTAAGAGGTTGTCCCGAGATTTTCTCGGGATTTGCTGATTTTTGTCTCTTTTCTACACTTTTCGGAGCTTGATGATCGTCGAGATTGGTTTGTTCTTGTTCATCCTCTTGTTCTTCTAAGAATTCTTCAAGGAGTTGATCTGTGGAAATATCGTTGAGTCGTTTTTTGCCTTTTGATGTACCGGTTTCGGAGTCGGGCTGATGAGGTGGCGGAATCTGATTGGCCCCGGCCGTGAACAGCGCATGCATCTCGTCGAAAAATGGGAAATTTCTGCCGTTTTCGGTATCAGATGCTTCTATCCCCTGTGTTATGAAAGAGCATCAAAGTTCCAATATTTTTATGAAATACTACTATATGTATTTTCCGGTGAAAATCGAATTTTTCAGCGATTTTTGTACTCAAATTGCCACACATACCCCACATTAATGTACTCGAATTGCCACCCCCCATATTAGTGTACTAAACAAACGTGCAGGCCACATTAGTGTACCAAAAATGCAATATTCCCGTTTGACTGACAACCTAAACTTCCAAATAATTTTGCAAAAAACGACGCATAAATGCAATCATGTGTCCATATAACAATTAAAATAAAATCTCATACCCAACAGAAAACTCATTAATTGAGACGATATAATTGCAAAGTTTTACGCGTATATTTGACTGGGACCATGATCAACTGAAGTATCTCGGGACAACGGTATTGTGCCTAGACAATCAAACGTCACGAAACAAAAAGAGAATCCCGAATTAATTACATTTTCCATTTTTTGTCCACGACGTTAACACAGTTGGTTAGGACAGAATTCTTTAATAATCTCGACAAAAACAAAGATTTCATACACTCTGCAACGACCTGAATCTTGAGAATTTCACCAAAAAATAGAATCTCAAACACAATCAAATCTTTAAAAGTCAAGGTAAAACTAAATATACACATTTCTAACATATAAATCCTATGTTTAGAACACCCCTCGTCCCATCTCCTTAGAAAAGACCGTAAACAGACTCAAAATAAACTAAATAAAAAAACCCATTTCCAAATTTTTTTTTGTGATGAAGTGTTTATTTCCATCAACTATATGTGTCAATTTATCTTTGAGATTGAATTCAGAGAAAATTTTGCATTCATCAGTTACAAGTTCATTCTTATTTCTTACCATCCAGATGTAGAATTCTGAAATAACAATTTTCAAAACTCGAAAGCAATATAACTACTAAATAAAAGCATAAATTCCCCAGAAATAAATGCAAACAGACACAAGTATATCCCTTCCCTTTAACTGCAGTATTGGAAAAACTAATGCCATTTATTAGAATGCAAATTCCATTATTATACACAAAACTCTGGAAAAAATAAATCAGTTGAGAAAACCAACAAATAGAATTAAATTACATGCATAGAAACATAACATATACAAAATTATGTAATTCAATTCTCCAATTTTCATAACTGAATTCCAATTTATCAAAACAAACATTTATACACCAACTCAAGTCAAAATTACACAAATCCAACTTCAGCAACCAACAAATTAATTTCATGATTCAAGACCAAAATAAATATAAAAAAATATTTTAAGAAATTAAAAAATGAAGAACACATCAGAAATAAGTGCATGCATGTTAAAACTTACATAAAAAAAAAAAAAACACAATCTTTACATATTTTTTTCAAAAAAAATGTACCTTATATCTTTGAACAAGAGTTTTCCATTTGCCTTTGCACTGATCACCAGTTCTCCTATAACCCTTCTCCCTCATTCTATTAGCCACCATTTCCCACAAATTCTTGTTCCTTTTTGATGTGCTGAAATCCCACTCAAGCTGGGCCCTGATTTCGATGAACTCCCTTGTTTCCTGGTTGCTCCACGTAGATAACCTCTCATCTCTCCTCGGGAACTCACCGGCGCCGGCGCCGATGTACGGCGGCAGCGGCGGCGGAGAAGAGAGTGGCACCATGATGGGGTGCTGGTTGTGGAGAATCGGGTAGGGGTTTTCTTGGCTGCTGACATTTTCAAAACTGTTGTTGTACATGATTTGTTTAAGTTGAAAATTTGTAGAAATTCTACTGTTTGTTTAAGGATTTTGGGGTCAATTTTGAAGACTGTAGAGAGGGGAAATAAATTATATTTGAGGAGGTTTTGATAGTTCTGACAGGGGGTATTTATTGTGGAGAAAAATTGGGATTATGTAATTAAGAAAAAGTAAGCATAAAAATTACCACAATCTAGGCACAAAAGAAAAAGGAGAAGTTAATGTAAATAAAGTAGAAAAAGAAAATATTTAAATAAATAATTAAATTTTATGCAATTTTTCTATAAATTCTTTTTTTATGACAAGAAGAAATCACACAATAACGTTATATCAACTTCACGAATACAGAATTTAATTAGATATTTCTTTAATAAAAATCGCTCATAAGCAGTACATAAGATTCAGTTGTACGATAAACTGTATTATAAACTGTATTAAATTTGTTTCCGTTATAAATTTTCTTTTATTTGGGGTTAATATTAAGTAAAATGACAAGTCGTTTATTCGTTAGAATCTTGAATAATGATTCTTGGCGTTACAATTGTTTAATGACCGAATGATTGTGTACGGAAAATTTGTATCGTAAATATGGAATTGCTTTAATTCAGCGATTTGATTAGTTAAATAAAGAGAATGATAGCGTAAATGTTATTTATAAAAATAGTAATTTTTTAACATTTTTATAATTTTATTTGGGGTTAATAATTCTTTTATCGGTTAGAATCTTGAATAATGATTATTAGCTCGTCAATTGTTTAATGAATGAGTGATTGTGTACAAAAAATTGTATTGTGAATGTGGAAGTATTTAAATTGGTCGATTGGTTAAGATAAATAAAGAGAATGATAGCGTAGATGTTATTTATAAAGATAGTATTTTTCTAACATTTATTATAATTTGATTTTGAATTTGAAGTAAAAATTATCGAGTTTTATTTGTTATAAAATGAAGGGGAAAATTTAGTTTGAAATAGAGAAATATTTTTTTTGTACAAAAACTTTTATTCAATGATTAATAATGGCACAACAATGAACTCTTATGATTGATGTATTGTAATTTGAAAGTAGTACGTGATATAGTCAAATACTGATGTAGCAATAAATTACTTAAATTTGCACATAAGATTTTTGTGAATTAATTTGATAGTGTTCTCTTTATTTTATTAATATAACATTTCAAATATTAATAAAAAGCAAATTTAGTTGGGTATGGAAATGGGGTGGATATAAATATGTATAGTAGAAATCGAGATTCGTTCAAAGATTGATGGGCATCCGACGAGTTTGAGTTATATATTATGGACTCGATTGATTTCTAGTTTTTATTTCTAGTTATATATTTTATTTCTATGATATATTTAAAATAAATTAAATAACATTGAAACAATGATTTAATATAAACACATCAAACATACACAAATTATCTAATACCCAAATATAAATACATTCAAAACAAGTCATGTTTCATCGAAAATTGCATTTGCTTTTATTTATTTTTCTAACAATTAGGTTGCTATTTGATATAGCTCATTTTGTGGTTATAATCTATTAATGCTTATGAATATTAAATAATATTTATACGTATAAAATAAAATAATAATTTGTTGATACTTAGGATGAGTCTAAATCTAATTCGGAGCAAGAGTGTATTGTAAAAAAAATCGTTATTTATATTGAACTTGATTAATTTTTAATTTTAATCCAACCATTCCTAAATTTGGTATATCTTAGACTTTAGCTATATGTACGGTTCAATCCCAATTTCCACGAGTGTTTGACTAGAAATATGTTTGATTTATCATTAACAAAATTTATATTATTTTTCTTTACAATAAATATAAGAGAATAAGAATAAAAACAAGAGTAATGGTGGTGGTTGGTACAATTATTGAATTTTTTGGGACAAAATTGATGTTTCAATTAATGGTTAGTTTGTTACTGATTTTGAAAAAAAATTCTCAACTCAAATTCCAAGGCCAAACAAATTTTTTTGTATTATTATCACGCAACTAACATAAAATTTATGTATGATATATAATTATATTATAATGAATAAAGATATATATCACTATTTTTATATTATTTATTTTTCATGTCTATTATTGAAAAATTGATTTTAGGAAAATAACATTTCTTTATTATAATAATTAAAATTTAAACATAACATTTTAATATTTTAAGGGTCACTACGTGATTTGCAAATACCTTGAGGGAGTGTAAAATAAAAATAAAGTCGACCAAGCCAAAAGATTATTATTGAAATTTATTTGAATGACAATCGAATTTTTAAATTTGTGTTTGAATTATCTTGATTATTAATCGACCAGAACCCAAATAAATTTTAATTCAATCATTTTGATTTTTTTAAATATATTTTTCTTATGTTTTACTAATTGAATTGGTAACTTGGTATTCAAATGTTATTAAATACAAATTTTTTTTATACCCCAACTTATCGAGTTCAATTTTTTATTTTAACAATTAAATTCGAGTCAATTAATTTATTTTGTCTTTCAACTATAAATTAGTAGCGGATTCCAACACTTTTAAACACCAAAATGCGATTTTAGTTCATACATAAATTCCACATATATATATTCTTAGATCTCATCTAGATTTATTCTACACCTTTTCCTTTCCTCATATCCTTTCTGACCTAGGGTTTTCTTCAATCCCACAATCATAGATATTATATATACACACAAAATATACATATATGCAACCTCCTAATAGACCCCAATCCGAATAGGTTTCTGATAAGTTTCCGATTTTTTCTACCCTTTTATTGTTTTCAAATCCAAAATTATGATTATATCGGTGAAATTTCGTTTCTCGTCGTTATTTAATGTGAAGATATCGAATCTCCGTGCGCTCGGCCCTGGTTTGAATCCTTTTTCCCCATATAACTTGGCCAATCACTCTTCTCGCTAAATTTTTCTGTTTTTATTTCCATTGTTAAAATCATGTAAAAGGGTTTTTAGTGGAAAAGATTTGAAATTTGAGGTGTGTTGTTTAATCCGTTTTATATATTGATATAAAGTGGATTATTGTCCTGAAATCGAGGTTTAATCGAGACGTATAGAAAATATTGACTATCTGTGGTTATCTTGAGTTCTTTTCTTGTGAGAACTTTTGGGTTGAGGAAAGGATTTGTGCCTAAGCTTTAGGTATAAGGTCAGTTCCTTATATTGAATCAGGGTGGTAAGTCTATTGTTTAAGGCTGTGGTCAAAGGTAAGAGGGTCCTTTAGTTTTACGGTTCTGTCGAGTTAGATTCCGTGAAGGCGGAAATTAAGTGCTTGGGGAATTGAGTTTTAGGGATTGTAAAGTATCTCGAAAAGAGTTTGTGTTGATACTGAAGAAAGGAATAATGCCGGAGTTTGAGGTGGAATCGAGTAGGCGGAGGAGGAAATTGCTTCGGTCAGGAGGCGATAGGGATGATCGAGGCTGGACTTTGCTCCATATGCATGCTAGGAGAGGTGACCTTAAAGAGGTATGATTTCCCTCATATTATAAGTTTTGTATGAGTGGTAAGCCTGTCTTGTTGCCGGAAATATGCTTGTTATAACTACAATGCAAGTACTGAATGTTATGTTGTATGTAAGTAAAAAACATTACTGGCTTCCTATTAGTAATCTTAAGATTTTCAAAAACTGAACAATTTAAGGGAATGAATACAGGCTCAAAGAAAAGGTAACCGATTCTGTTGCGACGCCGACACTGTTAAAATTTATCTTTATATCATAAGACATTGACTAGAGTCGAACCACAGGTTTTTATGCGTGCTGTTGAGGTAGAAACCAGTTTATTTTGTTTATGTTTTCTGAACTAGACTCTCAGATATGGAACTAGAATTCTCTAGTCGATTGAGAAACTATTTTTCGCAAATGGATAGTGGATTGGAAAGGGTTTAAGGATCCTTTACTGCCTCTCAGGTGAGAGGACATGAAAGACATGATGAGAATTGATCTGGCATGAATCACTCTCTGTCAGGCACTATTGGATACACCTAATATTTCTAGGTTTAAAAGAAAGATTCAAATTAAGTACTTATCTGATATTAGGTTCATCATATGCATTATTTCAGTCTCCTTGTATATAGTGCGTTTTGCAACCTTAGCTAACAATAGCCTTTAAGGCTGTAACTATGTGTTGTATTCGGTAAAGAACACTTGTTAACTTAAATGTTGACAACCAACTAGCAATCCAACCTTGTGCACTTGGTAAATGGATTTTGTGATCTTGGTCTCTATTACACGGGTTCGACTTGTTTGTTGTCATTGACTTCTTTGGATAAACTCCTTTATAATTTGATTTTATTCTTGCCTATATAAATTTTTTCCCATTATATTGCAGGTAAAACGGCTTCTTGATGAAGGAATGGATGTTAATGTGGCTGCGTGGGGCCCAAAATCACACGGTATAACCCCTCTCCATCTTGCTGCTAAAGGGGGCCATCTCAAAATCATGGACGAACTTCTAGAACGTGGTGCTGACATTGATGCTAGAACCAAAAAGGGTGCTTGTGGCTGGACCCCACTTCACAATGCTGCTAAAGAGAGAAAGAAGAAAGCAATAAGATTCCTGGTTGAAAACGGAGCGTTTTTGCCAGATGACATGAGCGATACAAGGTTCAATCCACCCCTCCATTACTGCCCTGGTCTTGAATGGGCTTATGATGAGCTGAGACGTTTACAGTCAGACAACTCTTCGTCTGGTGAGAATTCATCCTTCTCTGGCTCAGATAACTGAGACCAATGACAACTTGATAAAAAACAAAGCGGACCCACTGCCGTTTGCCTGCATGTTAGTAACTTCTCGTGAGACTCAGAGATGCTTTTATGTGGTGTTGTGTTGGCTAATAAATTAGTAGTGCATGTATGTGTGCTTCTTTGTTTCGGAGTGTCAATATCTTCTTAGTATTATATAATGTGTGTGAGGTATCTCAGTTTGATAAACCTTTATGTTATGGTCTGAATTCTGGTGTGTGACTCTATTTCTTTTGTGTTGAATTGAACCTGGTTTGAGATATGTATGCTTTCTCTTGTTGTGATGACTTCTTTCATTTTACCCTGTTTTTTGTACACTTGCCTTTCTCATGTCTGAAATATAGACTGCTTAAAAAACTATCTTTCGACTTTGAACATGTCAATGTTTATTTGGCTATTGTACAGTTATTCACCAATTCATGTTCAGATTTGATTTTTGTATGGGTGTGTTTGGATTGAAGGATTGAAATCTATGCACTTCAAATTCGTCAATAAATTCATGAAGTTCGTCAATAAATTCATGGATGTATCCAAGTTATAATGGATTTTAAATCACTCGACATTCACTTTGAGCTATTTTCTCTATAACTACGATAGATTTCAAATGACTCCATTTTAGTTGTCATTTTAAATCCTTCCTCCAAATCCCCTCCCCATATCCAAATCATTCAATCCAAACACACCATATATGTATTTGAAATGTACTGTATATATCGATTATTATTACTGGTGTTTTCCCGTCCAGCGAGAAAGATTGATCTGATCAATTGGGTTACCTCTGCTCAAACCCCGTTCAAATTTTGATGTTACGACATATGAGCATGTTTCAGTACATGAAAGTATTGAGTCTCTGCCAGATCATAATACATACATCGAGAACGAAAAGCAGGAAAAGTTCAAAAACATCGAGCAAATCACTCAATATCTGAAGATGAAAATTCAGTCATATCAAGTGGCAGATCATATCCTCCCAATCATAGGTACCATAATGCCAGAGACAGTGATGATGAAGCTGAAGAGTATGGCGATGATGAGCTGGATGATGAAGATGATTATGACGACTATGATGAAGATAAGATCGATGTTAGAATTGCAGGCCAAGAAGTATGGTACGAATAAGTTGTAACTGCATTAATGGAGTCGACAGGAAATCCTTCATCACAAGCCATTGATCAGGAAGTAGAGAGTCCAATGGTAAAATCTCAGCCTTCAAATGAGAAAGTCAATGCATTTGGATCAAAAACCAATGCTAGAGATCGAACTGAATCATTACGCTTTGTCGGCCGAATGATTCCAACGTCCCAACAGTGCCTATAATAGGCATTTCATCAGGGCTTCGACTAGGAGACTTTCTCTAGCATTGGTTTTTGATCCAAATGCATTGACTTTCTCATTTGAAGGCTGAGATTTCACCATTGGACTCTCTACTTCCTGATCAATGGCTTGTGATGAAGGATTTCCTGTCGACTCCATTAATGCAGTTACAACTGATTCGGACCATACTTTTTGGCCTGCAATTCTAACATCGATCTTATCTTCATCATAGTCGTCAGAATCATTCAAGTCATCCAGCTAATCATCGCCATACTCTTCAGCTTCATCATCACTCTCTGGCATTATGGTACCTATGATTGGGAGGATATGATCTGACAAGATATGACTGAATTTTCGTCTTCAAATATTGAGTGTGATTGGCTCGATGTTTTTGAACTTTCCTGCTTTTCGTTCTCGATGTATGTATTATGGTTGGCAGAGACTCAATACTTCCATGTACTGAAACATGCTCATATGTCGTAACATTTGAATTGAATGTAACTCTTTTTTAAATCGTTAGATCAGATATTTTGATGTTTACCAGTGTTTATAATTTTTTTTTCTGGTTACAACAGTGTTTATAAATATTAGACAATGAAAAAGACTAGAAAAAGTTTCAAGTTCTTTATAAATATAGTTAAAGATCCTAACTCATTTATTTATATTTGTAGTTACAAAATTGTTATAACAAGTGTCACAATATATCAAAATCTTATTTTGTTCCTTTTTCTTAAAAGAAACGGTAATTTTATTTTAAAATATCAAGAATTTAACTTTAAATGAGATTCAAAATTTAATAAACTCTAAGGACCTGATTGGTATACTGGAATGAAATGGGCATTATTAGGTTCATTCCTATGATTGGTATGTTTTTAATGTCGGGAATGGTTATTCCTTTTGGAATCCATATTCCCAAAAGTATGGAATAGGAATTCCTTCCACCCGGGTTTGGCTATTCCTTGTCTATCAAGAATTAATTTTATTTTTCTTGTGATATTATTTTCTTCACACAAATGTAAAAGTCTTGGAAATTTGACGAATGCAATATATATTTTTTATTTTGGACTTAATGATTAATAATCTCAAATTATTTTAAAATTAATATAAATTATTAAAAAATTCAAAAAATTATTTAAATGCATTGAAATAACAAAAAAAAAATACATATATTTTTCGTACTTAGTCGAAAATATTTTCGTCAATAAGAAATTACTTTAATTATAATAAATATAATTTCAAATGTAACAAGTATAGGAAAAAACAAAAAAAAAAAAATTGAAAAAATTAAAATAATATTGCGTTAAACAAATAATATCTTATCCTTGAACTATTAATATAAACAATATTACATATATAGCTCTTTCAATCATTATGTACGAACTATATTTTTTCTATCTTTCATTTTCTTTTTCAACTTTTTCCATCTTGTTAGTTATTTTTCTTTAAATGAAAAGTTTAAAGTTTCACATCATTGAAATTTCATAGAACTAGATTGGATACAAATTTGTATTCAAGTTTAATAAATAACTCAAATATACGAATATAAAAAAAATTAAATCTCTCGAATTCATTCCCTTTCTCATCCATGCACTATACCAATCAGGATTTATGAAATTAATACTATTCCTTTCCCATCTCCATTCCATTCATTATGGCATTTCATTCCCAACTAATTACATTCATTCATACCAATCATGTTCTAAAATATTTTGTAAAATTGAAACTTTAGGAAAACATGCCTAAGCCTAAACCTTTCCAAATATGGAAATTATACAAATACATTCTACTCAATAGACATATTCAATAAGCCAAATCTGATAGTGCTCAAGAAAATTCTAGTTTTGGTGCAAAGTGTCAATCCCATCCACGTGCATATCCAATAGGCATGTATCAAACCGGAGTTACTAGTCAGAGCCAAACTTAAACGAGTTTTAATCGAGTTCAAGTAGTTTGATTTCCCTCCACATATTTTCTCATGTTTTACTAACGAGTCGAGTTTCAAAATTTATCAAACAAAAAAGTTATATAAATTTGGTTTGTTATATTAATAAATTTAACTCAGAATTTTTTTTTAAATTTGATTTATTTCGAGACAAATATGAACTAATTTGATTCATCTTTTAATCGTATTCATTCTTATTCCACCTTCTTCTCTTAGTTTTAGCAAGCTCGTGATGAAAACATGAAACGGATGTGCATTAACAAACTCCAATCATTTAGTTAAATATTAGTTGCATAATACATTTGATATGATGTAAGTTCAAATAAGTATCTAATTCTCTTTATGTTGATGATAATTATCAATTATTTATTATGTTCAACAATTATACATTAATAATTAAATTATAAGATTCAATACTTGTAGAAAAAGATTTTCAATAATATTTGCTAAATATGAATCAAATATTAAAATCTTGTAGTTTATAAAAAACAATTATACAATAATAAATCTTATTATTATTAGTTTTACATAAATAATATCTCGTTTCAAGGCAAGTTTTACTATTACATATGTGAAGTCGAATAAGTATTGTCAAAATATCAGCGGAAGCCATGGATGAAAAGCTTGAGAGTAAAAGAGAATCTGAAAATCTTGTTATTGAAGAAAGATGATAATATTTGAAAGTTAGTTACATAAACCTAACTAACCCGTATATATAAAGAAACAAATACACGCTTTATGAAGACTTAATAAACACGCTTTTACTAAACATATACAAAAGCATGCAGGCGCGTATATACAAAATATCCAATATCACAATATGCCCCCTCAAGTTGAGTGTTGAAATAAATTGAAAACACTCAATTTGATCAACAAGGATTGAAACTGATTGGCACCCAACGCCTTTGTAAGAAGATCGGCGGGTTGTAAGTGACTTGGAATGTATTGAGTCTGTATTGTGCCGGCCTGAATTTGATCACGAATGAAGTGGGCATCAACCTCGATATGTTTGGTTCTCTCGTGGAACACCGGGTTCGCAGCTATCTGGAGAGCGGACTTGCTATCAGAATGAATGGTAACCGGCCGTAATCCATCAAAGCCCAAGTCTTTAAGCAATGCTAATATCCACATAATCTCAGTAGTCGTCGTGCCCATCGATCGATATTCTGCCTCAGCCGAACTCCGAGACACCGTTGCTTGCTTCTTCGATCGCCATGATATCAAGGAGTCCCCTAATTGGATAGCAAATCCAGTTGTCGATTTCCGCGTCATCGGGCAGGAAGCCCAGTCACTGTCACAGAAGGCCTTCAGCTCGATTTTGCTATTAGAAGAAAGAAGTAATCCTAATCCGGGAGTGCCCTTGAGATAGCGCAAGATCCGTATGACAGCATCAAAATGAGACTTCCTCGGTTTGTGCATGAATTGACTAACAATTTGGACCGCATAGGTGATGTCCGGCCGGGTTAGACACAAGTAAATCAACCTGCCAACAAGTCTTTGAAATTCAGAAATGTTAGTAAGAAAAGGATCATTTTCAGAATTACCTGTCGTGGTATATCGAACATTCTGTTCTATGGGACTATTAACGGGCTTACTGCCCAGTAGACCTGCGTCATGTAAGAGCTCAAGTGTATATTTCCTTTGATTAAGGGATATACCGTGAGAACTACGAGCTACTTCGATTCCTAAAAAGAATTTCAAGTCCCCAAGGTCCTTCATAAAAAAAGTTTTGTTCAAATAATCCTTGCATTGATTCATCATCACTTCATTATTACCTGTAATAATAATATCATCAACGTACACCAACAATATCACAATATCATTACCGTTTGTTTTGACGAACAAGGAATAATCATTCCTTGATTGTTTGAAACCAAAATCAATCATGGCCATGGTGAACTTATGGTTCCATTGTCTCGAGACTTGTTTAAGCCCATATAGAGATTTTACAAGTCGGCAAACCTTACCACTATAGGCTGTTGGATCAGAAACATAGCTCGGGGGAATGGCCATGTAGACCTCCTCATTTAAATCGCCTTGAAGAAACGCATTCGTCACATCCATCTGCCATATTTTCCAATTGTGGATGGATGCAAGGGACAAGACCAATCTTATTGTAACATGCTTGGCAACCGGGGAAAAGGTCTCTGTAAAGTCTATACCAGGTAATTGAGTGTAACCCTTGGCCACTAATCGAGCTTTATGCCTATCTATGGATCCATCCGGTTTGTATTTAATGGAGTACACCCACCTACATCCTACAACAGTCTTTCCATGTGGCAAATCAACCACTTTCCAGGTTTTGTTTAGATCAAGAGCCTTAAGCTCAGTCTGCATAGCTTCTTCCCATTGTGCTTGACCTTTGGCCTCATGATAGTGAGTAGGGACTGGATTGGTATCCAAGGCTGTTAGGAAAGCATTGTAAGTAGGGCTAACCCGGCTGTAGCTGATATAATCAGATATAGGGTATTTGACCACATTCAAGGAATCCAAAGTGTCTACATTACTGTTGTGTGGTGTTATAAAATCTTTCAGCCAAGCAGGTGTTTTAGGGTTTCTGGTAGATCTCCTTAGAGTGTTGGAGTTATCATTATCTGGTGGCATGTTAGAACCATGAGGGAACATGTCATGAGCCTCAATAGGATTCTGATGAATGGAATCATTTTGCTCAGAAGGAGCATCCAGATTAAGCTGATTAGTATGTGGCTGATGATCATCAAGGAACACAGTGTCATTCTGAGTAGGGAACAAGGGAGCAGCAGCAGGTTCCTTGGTACCCTGTGGACTATGAAAAGGAAAAATTTGTTCGTGAAAAATAACATCTCTAGAGACAATGATATTTTGAGATTCCAAATCCAACAACCTGTACCCCTTTTTGACAGTAGAGTAACCAAGAAGAACACAAGGCCTAGATTTAGGCCTAAATTTATCTATTTGGGGCAAAATCTTAGAGAAACATAGGCAACCAAAAGTTCTAAAGTGAGTGTAACTTGGCTCTTTTCCATAGAGAATGTTGAAAGGTGTTTTGCCTGAAAGAAGATCAGAGGGTGTCCTATTAATCAAATAGACCGCAGTTTGAACACACTCTCCCCAAAACTTAATAGGTATGTTGGATTGAAACTTAAGAGCCCTAGCTACATTCATAATGTGTCTATGTTTTCTCTCAACGACACCATTTTGTTGAGGGGTGTAAGCACATGAGCTTTGATGTACAATGCCATGAGAGTCAAACAAATTGTTGCATTCTTTACTAAAAAATTCTAAACCATTATCTGTTCTTACACATTTTATCTTTTTAGAAAATTGAGTATCCACATATGTAAGGAATCTCTCAATATGACTGTAAGTTTCAGATTTAGATTTCAATAAAAAAATCCAAGTGCTTCTTGAATGATCATCAACAATGGTGAGAAAATATTTTTCATTATTGTAGGTAATTTCATTATAAGGTCCCCAAATATCTAAATGAATGAGATCAAAAACAGCAGTGGTTCTTTTAGAATGTAAAGGAAAAGAAGCTCTACTATGTTTGGCCAACGGGCAAATATTACAAGGGGGTTGTGATCCAGAATCCTTGATCCCTAAGCTAGGCAAAAATTTAAACCTACTGAAGGCCATATGGCCAAGCCTTTGATGCCATAGAGTAGCTTTAGTAATAACAGGTTGAACATATTTTTCAGAAACTGAGTTACAAGAATTCAAAGTGTAGTGGTTATCAAGAACAAACTGTAACATATGAGAATTACAAAGAACATATAAGCCTCTGTGGAGTTTACCAATCCCCTTGATTAATCCAGTCTCCATTTCCTGTATAACACATAATGTTGAATAAAAACTCACTTGTAAGTTAGAGTCTCTTGTTAGTTGAGAAATGGACAAGAGATTATGGCAAAAATCAGGTACATACAAGACATGGGATAAATGAATATTGTTATCAATGATAACAGTACCTGTTCTGCTAACCTTACTTAAGGCTCCATTAGGGAGCTTAACCATGGATGGAGAATTACTTTCAGTATCATAAGATGTAAATAATTTTGGGTTGGAAACCATATGCTGATTGGCTCCTGAATCTAGGATCCAATCAGTGACATGATTAAAACCCTTAAAACTAAGGTTGACAGATATACCTCCATCCTTAGCTACTGTGTTTGCATGGTTAGTTGTAGCCTGATTAGCAGGACCATTGTCATTCACCTTTATGGATCCAATAAGGTCCATTATGTGCTTATATTGAGATTGTGTAAGGGTCGGTTGCTGTGATGGCACATCAACACTTTGACTTGTATTGTTGGTTGTCGATGCATTGTTGGCATTAGAATCATAATTTCGATTTGAATTTCTGCCTCTACCACCACCTCGTCTTCCATTTCCCCGTCGGCCACCACGACCCCAACTAGGAGGGTAGCCATGAAGTTTGAAACAATTTTCTCGCGTGTGACCGGTGATGTTGCAGTTGTCGCAAAACATGGATTCCTTATCAGTGCCTCTTGGTTTCTGTTGGGAAATAATAGAATTCCCAAGTAATGCTATGGAAGATTCAGTAGTAGGGTTTTGGGAAGAGATAATCCCTCGTTGAGTCTCCTCATTAGAAACCATGGAGTACACCTGTGTATGCGATGGAAGGGGAATCATCATGAGAACTTGTGATCGAACATTACTGTAACAATCGTTTAATCCCATCAAGAATTGCATCATTTTCAGTTGGCTCACAAAATCAGTGTATTCTTTGGAGATATTTTTGGACGGAGAAGGTGTTAACGAATCATATTCGTCCCATAGCTGTCGGAGTGTAGAATAGTACTCGGCGACAGTGGCAGTGCCTTGGGTGATGGTGTTTATCTTCCGGTATAGGGCATACATTCTTGCCCCGTTTATCCGATCAAACCGTTCCTTAAGATCGGCCCAAATCAGTTGTGCAGACTCGCAATAGACGACGTCGTGGATCAATTCCCTACTAAGAGACCGATGTATCCATGATTTAACCAACGCATTACACCGACGCCATGATGCAAATTCAGGAGATTCTTGATCTGGCATGGAGCAAGATCCATCGATTAAACCGATTTTATTCTTCGCTTCTAACGCCACGATCATCTCTCTGCTCCAAACACTATAATTCTCCGATCCGCGCAAGACTTCGGAGACGAGATCAAGATTGGGGGTGTCCGAAGGGTGTATGTACAGTTGATTATGGATATCGATTGTCGTCTGTGGTTGGCCACGAACGCCTGATGAATCAGATATAGTAACAGCAGTTGCGGCTGGTTGATCCATCATAAAAGGAAATTAATCGGATAAGAAGTAATCGGCGATGAGAGATTGAGCGAGTATTTCGTCGGAGATCGTCGGGACAGAGGGTATTCAGTGCAGGATAAACCCGCTCTGATGCCATGTCAAAATATCAGCGGAAGCCATGGATGAAAAGCTTGAGAGTAAAAGAGAATCTGAAAATCTTGTTATTGAAGAAAGATGATAATATTTGAAAGTTAGTTACATAAACCTAACTAACCCGTATATATAAAGAAACAAATACACGCTTTATGAAGACTTAATAAACACGCTTTTACTAAACATATACAAAAGCATGCTGGCGCGTATATACAAAATATCCAATATCACAATAAGTATTTTATTTTTTGGACTCTAAAGTCACTTCTTTCCTGATTAATGAAAAAGGGAAAAAATGAGAGGAAAATACGTGTTTACATTCTAATTTTGTGCGTTTAAAGTCGAATTATTTACCCTTTAATATTATTATATACGATATACATATTCAAGTAATTGATTTTTTCGTCTTATGTATATGCTTCCGCCTTCCGGCCCTAATATCATCACAACAATTTGAACCACAAAAATAATTTTTGATTTATTCTGTTATGTAATATATATATATATATATATATATATATATGGCTAATACAATTTATCTCCATCTGAAATCGAAATGGCAAAAAAGGCCTAATAAAAACAATTTACCTCCTAGTATAATAAAAATTGTAAAAATTATATGATATTTATATGGGTTTCCAAACACTTGATCAATCTTAAACTTGTTGCTTTAGTTATAACTTTCGATAATCCATCCATATAAACAAAATATATTAAAATGGTTCGATTTACCAAAATTTCAATATTCTGAATAAAATATATAAATGAAGCAATTTGAATTACCTAAAAATAATTTTATTTAATCTATTAATCCTCCAATAACAAATAGATTAATTGATTGTTTTAACTGAAATTTTCTCAATTCCTAACAGGAAGATGTTGAAGTAGTTGTATTCCATGCGCTAAATATCTTCTATAAATTCCTTTATATTTTTGCACTAATTATTTGTCAAAATGTATCAAGCATATGTTGAACACGTTACTTTTGAATTTTCTATCAAAGCGAATATAGGAGTATTATCACTTATCAGTCGTTTTTAAAGATCAAAATTTCTAATTTTACAAATATAATTACTTTTTTATTTTCATTTTTCATGAATTTATTATTTCAAACCAATGATAAGAGTGCACAGCTATGAATAAAATCTTAAGTAAATAAGATTTACAAATGCAAACAAAACTTCAATATATCAACTATAAGTGTGGAAAATATATTGTTTTGGAAACAGTGTGACTATATATAAAATATTTTCTATTGTAGCACTTATTCGCTAGAGTAAATAATAGCTTTCTAATAATACGACTTAAGTTTGTTCATATTTATACTTTATGAATGATCATTTTCAATCATAATCATTTCTTGTAATCTCGTATTTTATGTTTATATATATATAAGCTGTTTAGTAAATTGATAACACATCGAAATATACAAAATTATATATATTACTATGAGATTTTTCTTTTTAAAAAAACCCAGTCAAAATAGCTAGAATTCTAAAAAACATACCATTGAATTCGAAACTATTCAACTATACATTATATCAGAATACTTAAAAACACTTGAAACTATCTAGTGACTTTATAAATGTGGATTTGTCAATTCTAATTAGGGGTGGCAAATGGGTGAATCGGATCGGATTTGGGTTGGGTCCAATTGGGTTTGTAAAAAAAATAAGTTGGAACCAACAAGAAACCAAAATGTCTTTTCAATATAAATTGGGTCCTTATTGGTTTTGATTGGTTCCAAATGGTTCTTATACAAAGATCCATTTAGGAACCATAAAGGATCCAAAATAGGAGGTTGGTGACTTATGGATCCAACACAATGCAAACATTTGTATACTAATCACTAATCTTTTTTTCTTGTTCACCAACTAATCCAATATAATGCAAATAATTTTTTTTTTTTGTTCACTAACTAACTTATTACATTATATTTTTATAATTTTCTTATAAAAATTCCAATTATATTATACAAATGTAATAATTTATATGTAAAATATATTATTAACTAATGTATTTTAATTTATAACGATAAAATTAATGTAGAGAAATTAAGGATATAATTTTTTTTTTCGGTTACAAAAATTAAAAATATAATTTTTTTTTTCGGTTACAAAAATTAAAGATATATTAATTGATACTAAGTTATAATTTATGTTACTATTTGAAAGTTAGTCGGTTCAAAATAGAGGTGTAAACGAGCCGAGCTTGACATTTTTTTCGAACTCGTCGAGCACAAAGTTTTCGAGCTCGGGTTCGAGCTCGTGAGCATGGATTCGAGCCGAGCCCAAGCTCGCGAGCTCGAGCCCGAACTCGAGCCGAGCCCAAAATTTCGAGCTCGGACTCGAGCTCGTGAGCATGGGTTCGAGCTCGAGCCGAGCCCAAGCTCGCGAGCTCGAGCCCGAACTCGAGCCGAGCCCAAAATTTTCGAGCTCGGACTCGAGCTCGTGAGCATGGGTTCGAGCTCGAGCCGAGCCCAAGCTCGCGAGCTCGAGTCCGTACTCGAGCCGAGCCAAATATTTTTATTTATTTTTAATTATTTAATATATATTTATTAATTATTTAATATATATTCATTAATATAATAATAAAAATATAATATATATTAAAAAATAAAAAAGTTCAAATGACTAAAAATAATATAAAATAATTTTTTGATCTTATTATAAAAATTTATTTAAAGTATAAGTTCAAATGACTAAAACAAGTATGGGTTTAGTTCTTAAGTAATCACATATTCTCTACAAGTGAAATTTTAAATAAAGAAAACCAATTGGGTCTAAGAAAGAAAAAATGGAGAATTATTTCTCTCTTTTTTAATTGGATCCATTTGGGAACCAAAATAGGCCCATTATTGGAACCAATTTGGACCCAATCAAAAACTATAAGAAACCAAAGTCTTGAAAATTCAATAAATACAAACCAATTGGAACCATAATTCTTTTTTTTAAGATCCATCCAAACCCAAAACTAATTGGGTCGGGTTGGACCCACGGTTCCGGAACCAATTTGCCACCCCTAATTCTAATAACTTGTAATGTTAGGATACAATCAATACTCAAATTTAATAGAAGATTGCAAGTTGCATATGGACAACAAAATTCACTTTTTAATTTGTTAATGCTGAAACTGAAAACTTGTTAACAAAAATGATCTTTGAAATTGAATAAAATCATAACAATACATTGATTTGAGAATTGGTTTTACAATTGATAATTTCTCAATTTAAGCAATGAATAAATTCACATGAATAACCTTATTAAATGGAATCTAGGCCTCAATTGGTTGGACACTTTTACTCCCCAAAAAAGTATTTTATATTGAAAAACTCGTTTCTTCGGTGAAAAAAAATCCTTAAAAAGCATCCCAAAATTACAAGAATTTGAAAAGATTCTTGCAAAAATGAGTACAATTGAATTTTTACTATTTGTGATTTTATGATTAATATTATCAATTTAAAATGGACTTTTCTTCCTATCTTTGAAAGCCGAAAATCAAATTAGTCAAATATTCTAAGACAAATAACACAACGATCAAAATAAGATCGACGTTTTTTTATGTCTAAATCAACTAGTTTGACTAAAAATATTTGATAAAAGTTATATCTAAATATTACAACAAAAAATATATCACATCAATCACAAACTTTACATATTTTTCTTTTAAAACACTTACTCAAACTCAGTTTTCAAACCATATTTCTTACATTATTAATATATATATTTAAATTTTATCTTAAATTTGTTTTATCTAAAATGAATGTCAACCAATTGAGACCATAATCCAGCTTTTGCACATTCACGCAACTTTTAAACTTATTTCTATAAGAGTGTTTGCAAACCCGTAAAATAAGTACTTAAGAAATATTAATTTATAATCATTAAACTAATTAACGGTTGCTTAAAACTACTTATAATATTTCCGTAATCAAAACGAATTTATTTAAAACAATATTTATCACTTTTCTTTTACAAACAATCATCTAAAGTTCTTTTTTCTAGTTTTTTGCTTGTGTTTGTAAGCAGAGAGTTATTCTAATTTTTTTTCACTTATAATTATTTTTTTATATTCAATTTGATACGAATTAATTTAGAAGTAGTTTGATTCGACGCAAAATACTGTGATGTATATTGTGTATTTGGTATGGTATTATTTTTTTTACTCACTAACTCGAGAAAGTAAAGACAACAAAGAAGAGTAAATTTCAGAAAAATGGTAAGGAAACAAAAAACTTATGAATGTAAAACAAAATAAGGGACGTGTATTTGGTATGGTATTATTTTTTTTTTTCACTCACTAACTCGGGAAAGTAACGGCAACAAAGAAAAGTAAATTTCAGAAAGATGGTAAGGAAATAAAAAATTACGAATGAAAAAAAATTAGGGACGTGTATTTGGTATGGTATTGTTTTTTTGTTATTCACTAACTCGAGAAAGTAACGACAACAAAGAAAATTAAATTTCAGAAAGATGGTAAGGAAACCAAAAATTACGAACGAAAAAAATTAGGAACGTGTATTTGGTATGGTATTATTTTTTTTTTGTTTTTTTTTTACTCACTAACTTGGGAAAGTAACGGCAACAAAGAAAAGTAAATTTCAAAAAGATGGTAAGGAAATAAAAAATTACGAATGAAAAAAAATTAGGGACGTGTATTTGGTATGGTATTATTTTTTTATTACTCACTAACTCGGGAAAGTAACGACAACAAAGAAAAGTATATTTCAGAAAGATGGTAAGGAAACAAAAAATACGAATGAAAAAAAATTAGGGACGTGTATTTGGTATGGTATTTTTTTTTTACTCACTAACTCGGGAAAGTAACGACAACAAAGAAAAGTAAATTTAAGAAAGATGGTAAGGAAATAAAAAATTACGAATGAAAAAAAATTAAGGACGTGTATTTGGTATGGTATTTTTTTTACTCACTAACTCGGGAATGTAACGACAACAAAGAAAAGTAAATTTCAGAAAGATGGTAAGGAACCAAAAAATTACGAATGAAAAAAAATTCGGGACGTGTATTTGGTATAACAAAATATTACGAATAAAAAAAAATTAGGGACGTGTATTTGGTATGGTATTTTTTTTTACTCACTAACTCGGGAAAGTAACGACAACAAAAAAAAGTAAATTTCATAAAGATGGTAAGGAAACAAAAAATTACGAGTGAAAAAATTAAGGACGTGTATTTGGTATGGTATTTTTTTTAAACCGGTATTGCCATTATCAGCATATTATAAGTTCCAAGGGCTTATTTTATGGAACACTTCAGGAACTTATTTCTAAAGTTAGATTCAACATTTTAGAAATTTTACCTCTTGGACCCAACGTGTTGGCAATTTGTTTGAGGAAATACCCAACTCGGTTTAAATAACTGTACCAAAAATTTAGGGTAAAAAACCTAATCACAAGACGTGTGCATGCATCCAAATAATTGTGTGTGGGGTGGAGATCGGGTATTGACAACCATTGATCTTTCTCGGGATTGTATACCTCAGCTTTAGATGTCAATTTAGAGCATTCAGTAATACCACCTGCAACAGTTATTTTCCCGTCCAACACACAACAAGCAAACATGGATCGCGGGACGATCATTGAAGCACATAGGGCCCACTGGCTAGTAATCGGGTCGTACGACCAGACTTCATCGGTAGCATAACATCTGTCTTGATCTCCAGTTTGAGGGTCCACAACATCGCAACAAAAAAACCTAATCACAAGACCTGTGCATGCATCCATATAATTGTGTGTGGGGTGGAGATTGGGTATTGACAACCACTGATCTTTCTCGGGATTGTATACCTCAGCTTTAGATGTCAATTTAGAGCAATCAGTAATACCACCTGCAACAATTATTTTCCCGTCCAACACACAACAAGCAAACATGGATTGCGGGACTATCATTGAAGCACATAGGGCCCACTGGCTAGTAATCGGGTCGTACGACCAGACTTCATCGGTAGCATAACATCTGTCTTGATCTCCAGTTTGAGGGTCCACAACATCGCAACTTCCACCAAGGACAAATAGCTTTCCTGCAGCAGCTGAGACAGTGCCAAAATATGCCAGGCGGCAACTGTTGATCAGGGAGAGTAATCCAGAGGTCGTGTCGAGGATCATAAAGCTGCCATAGCTTGTCGGGGTCATAAGCCGACACGCATATGAATTCTTCAGTTGACTTTACCTCTTGACGGGCTTTGAAAAGTTCGGCGTTGCGAATGGCTTCTACCTAGGAATGGGAAACGAGTTCTAGTTTGGGATGGAGATGGAATGGGACCCGCGCAAGGCACCTTAGAGATCCTTCTTGAATTTCCAAACAAATATGATCTCGATACTCGACTCATTTTTCGAACGGGCAAAATAAAGAGATATATACAAAAGTTGTAGAGGCTCAAAGTTCGGGTTTTCAAAATAAGAAATAGGATAATAGACTCAAGTGGGCTAACTAGAGGAAAAGTGAAAAGGGTAGGCTTATTTGGCGAAATAGTTAAGTCCTAATGCCTTTATCATGTTCAAATGTGCACAAACCGTGTAGTTTTGACACGGTTCAAAGCAAGTTCTAGAATCTACAAAAAATGTAAGATTCACACAAGAAAGAAGAGAGATTGACATGGATGTACTAAAAACAACGAATGCTTCAAAAGCTCACATAGTAGGGATAAGTCGTACTAAAAACATGCAATCTTATCGTTCTTTATGCTAGCCAAGATTTTCATATGGCAAGGAAATCAATCAATCAACGCATGGTCAAATTGCACAAACCTAAGTCGTTCAAACAATCCATAAAAACTATACTCTATAATCTCAAAGCAAAAAAAATTAAAGAAGTATTTACTCATCTATTTTTGAGCAACCAATAAACGGTATTTTTAATTCTAATTACGAATAAATGAAAAAAGTGATAATTTCTGTTGATGAAAAGGATCTGGATGAATGGATATTATCGTGGTTGGAGGACGATATCGCATGGTATAACTCATCTGCCTGCTAAAGGGGGTCATCTAAAGTTATATATGAACCTAGATGCAATTACTTGGGCCTAAAGGGGGCCATCTTAGAGTTATGGATGAACAACTAGAACATCATCTTGAATTTATTCAAGAATTTGTGGTTGGATTCCAATCAAATGCCTGGATGATTCACAAATAAATTTTTATCTTCTATTTATACAACTCCACCTCCTTAATGTACGATGGCGATCAATTTGATTTAACAATTGTAATTAATCATGTAGAGCATTTCTATCTAGATATTTACAAAGACTATTCTAAACATCTTTTAAAAACTTCTATACATCTTCTACACACTTTTTACACTTTTATAAAGTTCCTAAAATACTATATATACAAGAGAACAATGGATAACCTCCACGTGCAGAGGAGATCTTGAAAATGTACGGGACAATATATAATGAATAGAATCGTGTTGTTAATGGACGCCAGTTTGGCAACAAATATTCCAAAATGGAAGGAGCTTACTGTGAAGCTACACGACTTTGTTTTGATGTGGTCAAATTTTATTTCAATTGCCATTTTCTAGATTTTTTTTTTATTTTTCTTGAAAAAACTAGATATGTTTGGTTATATTTTTTGTAATTATTTGAAATTGATGATTTGTGATTTGTGAAAGTAACGATTAATTGAAATAGAAGAGAGAGAAAACTAATAAAAAGCGGAGATAGAAAAGTGAGAAACTTAATGTCAAATGTAATTTGAATATTTTTTTTTGAGATTTGTTAGGGAAAAAGAAAATGAGTATATTATTGAGTTATGGAGCATGAAGGACTATATATTTTGAGAGGTGTTTTAGTCTTTACGTAATCTTTCTCATATTAGGGTTACATATCTTGTATTATAGATAGCCTTAATATTATTGTAACTCTCTAATTCGAAATTGATAGTAGTGAATATCCTGGCTTGGCAACGCCCCCAGATATAGTTAGATTCTTTAACGAACTAGGTCAACAATTCTTGTTCTTTTATTGTCTTTTCTTTCGTGTGGTTATTTTCATCATTGACATTATATTCCTAATAAAGACTGAGTTATAGAACCTGAAGGACTATATATGTTGAGGGGTATTTTAGTTTTTACGTAATATTTCTCCTATTAGGGTTACGTATCTTGTATTATAGAAAGCCCTAGTATCATTATAACTCTCTAATTCGAAATTGATAGTAGTGAATATCATTGCTTGGCAACACTCCCAGATGTAGTTAGATTCTCTAACGAACTGAGTCAACAATTCTTGTTCTTTTATTGTCTTTTCTTCCGTGTGATTATTTTCATTATTGGCATTATATTCCTAACATATATATGTAGTTAAAATGGAGTAATGTGTTTTTTTTTTTTTTAAATAAATGATATGAAAACACATGCAAACAAACTCTAGATGTTTGGTTTTTCTGCCAGTAAAGTTTTGGTTTCTTATAAGTCGCTGAATAATTTTTGTGAGGTTTTTAGAATTGTTGTATATATTTAATGGATGTTTTTATAATAATGCAATAGGCATTTGATATTGTTGTGGGGTGAATATGTGTAGACAGTGATTGTGATTTAAGTTTGGAGATAGATGAGATAAATAATTTGATGGTTTATTGTAAGTAAAGTTATATAGTTTATAATATTATAAATATGCCTGAGTTTTGTTCTTTTTTTGGGATGTTGTGTGGCAAAAATGTTGAGAAATGATTTTCGACCTCCTTTTCTCATCTGTTGCCCATGCCACAACCACCATTTGCTAAGAAAGGATTCTGTAGTTACGAAATACAATTGCAATTTATATGGCAAGTTATTGGATGTACGATATGTGTCTGAGAAAAATTTAATAATTATACGCATCATTTATCCAATAGCTTGCATTACAATTACAACATTATTTTGCAATAGAAGATCCATCTGTTGTTTGCGGATAGAATTTGAACTTGAAGTATGAGACACACACAATCTCTTCATTTTCCACTAAGTCGCATAATATGCCAAATTAACCCAAACCAAATTCAAATTATTGAGCCGTGAGACGCACTAAATAATCAATTTATTGGGTCTGGGTCTAAACCTTAAAAAGTTAAACATTGAGTATGGGTCTAATCAAGACCCAATATTTTTTGTGTCTGGTCAGGCTAGACAGAAGCAAACGGTTAGGCGGTGGAAACGCCCGATGAAAGAGAGAAATGAAAAAAATAAAAAATAAAAAATAAATAAAAAGAAAATAAAGAATATAAGAAAAAAGAAAAGGAAGAGCAACGGACATGAGGGATATTTAAGTTTATATATGAATTTTTACATTTTTATTTATATTTAACAGCCTTTCAAATTTTTCTTTTAATTTTTCCTTTTGTTGTTTAGCAAATTACGTTATAATGTTAATTACTAATGAATTATTAAAGTCCATTATTTATTAGAATGGCAATTCTACAATAAAATGCAAGTTTTGTACGATTTGATATTTTAATTAAATTCAATATTTTTGGGTACAAATTTCAAATATTTCCCTTATTTTGAAACAAAATGAAAGGGAAAATGAGTATAACAAACTAAATCATAATACTTAAATAATTTTTCTATCTCAGCGATCGTGAAATTAAAGTTTTTAATAATGTGGAAAATATATTGTTTTGGAAACAGTGTGACTATAGATAAAATATTTTCTATTGTAGCACTTATTCGCTAGAGTAAATAATAGCTTTCTAATAATACGACTTAAGTTTGTTCATATTTATACTTTATGAATGATCGTTTGCAATCATAATTATTTCTTGTCATCTCGTATTTTATGTATATATATATAAGTTGTTTAGTAAATTGATAACACATCGAAATATACAAAATTATATGTATTACTATGAGATTTTTCTCAAAAAAAAAAAAACCCAGCTAAAATAGCTAGAGTTCTAAAAAACATACCATTGAATTCGATACTATTCAACGATACATTATATCATCATACTTAAAAACACTTGAAACTATCTAGTGACTTTATCAATGTTGATTTGTCAATTGTAATAATTTGTAATAATGTTAGGATACAATCAATACGCAAATTTAATAGAAGATTGAAGTTGCATGTTACATATGGACAACAAAATTCTCTTTTTAATTTGTTAATGCTGAAACTGAAAACTTGTTAACAAAAATTTATCTTTTATATTGAATAGAATCATAATAATACATTGATTTGAGAATTGGTTTTACAATTGATAGTTTCTCAAGTTAAGCAATGAATAAATTCACATGAATAACCTTATAAAAAGGAATCTAGGCCTCAATTGGTTGAAGACCTTTGCTCCCCGAAAAAGTATTTTAGAGTGAAAAACTCATTTGTTCGGTAAAAAAGTTCTTAAAAAATATCCCAAAATTATAAATTATTTGAAAACATTCTTGCAAAAATGAGTAAAATTGAATTTTTACTATTTGTGATTTTCCGATTAATACTATTAATTTAAAAGGGGCTTTTAATTTCTTCCTATCTTTGAAAGCCGAAAATCAATATAGTCACATATGCTAAGACAAATAACACAACATTCAAAATAAGATCGACGTATTTTATGTCTAAATCAACTAGTTTGACTGAAAATATTTGATAAAAATTATATCTAAATATGATCACAATAAAAAAATATATCACATCAATTACAAACTTTATATCTTTTTCTTTTGAAAAACTTACTCAAACTCACTTTTCAAACCATATTTCTTACATTAATATATATTTTCATTTTTATCTTAAATTTGTTTGAAATGAATGTGTCAACCAATTGAGACCATTATCCAGCTTCTGCAAATGCATGCAACTTTTAAACTTGTTTCTATAAGAGTGTTTGCAAACCCGTAAAATAAGTACTTAATTAAGTGATATTCATCAATAATCATTAAACTGATTAATGGTTGCTTAAAACTACTTAAAATATTTCCGTAATCAAAAGGAATTTATTTAAAACAATATTTATCACTTTTTTTTTTACAAACAATCATCTAAAGTTTTTTTTCTAGTTTTTTGCTTGTGCTTGTAAGCACAGCTTTATTCTAATTATTTTTCACTTGTAATCATTTTTTTCATATACAATTTGATTCGAACTAACTTAGAATTAGATTGATTCGGCGCAGAATACCATGACCAGATCCAAATTCGACTGCTACAACAAACCTCAGTATTAATAATCTAACCCGATGAAGTCAACGAACACGAACTTTGAAACAAAATTATGATGACATCATAAATGAGATGAAAAATTATTTGATAAGCCGAGAATACCACAAATATAAATTCCGATAAATTCAAATATGTTTTTAAAGAACGATACTCACAATTTTACTAAAAAAATATTCATCTTATTTAATTTAAATGATGAATAATAAAATCCAAATGAAAATCTAATATGGAAAGAAATTCTATTAGTAGAATATCAATCCAAATAAATATTTCTTATTTAAACAACTAATAAAATCTATCGAAGTTCAAATAAAATTAAAATACAAAAAATAAATAAAAACTAATATATATTACAAATATATTTGCTTCATAATTGTGTTTACAAACACTGCTAACGGAGGAGCTCTCACGCCTGGGCCCTTAATTGGGCCTAGAATGTAAGGTATTAAAAATACATAGTCCATCATTTTGATTTTTGAGAATCCAGCCCAATACTATGTGGTACATTTCAAGAAAAGCCCAATAAGTTCCACTTCTGGAGAACATAAAATTCAGAACACAAAGTTTGGGTTTTCATATATAATTGTTATGGAAATAGGTGATTAAGTTAGTAGTTTTTACAATTTTCTGTTCATCTTTTTTGAATTTTGTAGCTTATTGAGCACAGATTCAACTGAAGAGAATTACATAAAAATGGGGAAAACGGAGGAAATTATGAATGAGCTTCTCGGCATACAGATGGAGCTTAAGGATGTTCAAGGTAATTTTCGTTTTTGATTGTTCGTATTTGATATAATTTGTTATTTTTTTTTTGTAAAAGATAAGTTGGTTTGATTTTTTTTGGCCTTTTTTTGTATGCTTTAGTAACACACAACAAAATTTGTAATTTTTCAAATTTTGTTGTATTTAAGCCATGAATATGTTTAGAATTTCCTCAAGTAAATGTGTTAATTTTAATGAGCATGTAGAACATGTGATGTATATATATATATATCAAGCATTTAATTTTGTTTTTGAAATTCTTAATGCAATATTTCACATAGCTAAAATCATTTTTTAACAATTTGGAGATATGTTTGATTGAATTCTAGATTTTAATTTGTGTTTCTATATATTATCTTTTGTTTTTGGCGTTGGTCAGAGCAAATGAAGGTGTTGCTTGATCAGCAAGAGAGTTTATATGATAGACAATCAGAACTTGAAGCCCTATTGCTAAATAATGACTCTCCTAGAAGCCATGATGATTGTGAAACTTCGGTTTCTGCGGAGAACTGGTCTGGGCAGTTTGAATGGGACTCTGAAGCTGATGATGTTAGGTTTAATGTTTTCGGAATATCAGCATATCGTGCAAATCAGAGAGAGGTTGGCAAACTTCTTGTGCTAAACTATTTATCTTCTTTAACTTGACTCTCCATTATTATTTCAGGTGATTTGAATGTAAAACATGCAACTTGAAAGTCAGATACGTTAATAACTGAGTAGAAGAAAATATTTGATGATCCTATTTTCATGAATATTTACTGTCCAATTATTGGGAGTTGGGACATTACATTACTTTCAAGTCTGGTTTAAACTTTGTTTAAATTAAACGAATGGTACGCTAAAATATACGTCATAATTAGTTTCTCTATTCGATGTGCACCAAACCAATCCTCATCCGTGCCTTAAAATTGTTGTGGAAATTCTTGGATGAAATGACACGGATACATGCTATATATCATCGTAGTGAAGGTAATTATATATTTTGTCGTCTTTACGGCATGTTCCTTAGAACTCCCGCAATATCAAGAACTCATACATGTTGTTAGTAGCCCCTTCTAATTTGTAAGGAAGTTTTATTCTAGTGATAAAGCAGAAGCTAGAGACTCTCAATATTATTGACTGATTGTCTCTTATCTTAACTTGCTGGAAAACTAGACAAAGATGAAGAGGAGAAATTGCCTCGACGGATTCTAAATTTAAATTTTACATTCAGCTAGCGACCTATTTGCGCATTGTTCACTTATCTTTGCTTTCAGTTATTTATGCCACACGGAAAAATGGCATCTTTACATTCTTGGCATCCTGTTAATCATTTTTTGTAATTAAGGAGCTAAGAGCTTGAACTTTTTCAAGTGTCCTCCAAATGGCATCTATACATTCCTGCCATCCTGTTACAAACAGGATTAACACGCATATGGAAATTTAGCACTTGTAAATTTTATATGTGATAAATAAAACATCATTGTTTAAGTTGAATTGATTAAGTAAGATGGAGGAATATTTTTCACTTAGTTCACATTTTGCGGATTGATCAAAGTTTGTGCTGGCTTTTTTTGTTGAACAGATTGTAAATGCTGTAATGAGTGGAAAAGATGTTCTGGTAATCATGGCTGCTGGTGGTGGCAAGAGTCTGTGCTACCAACTTCCTGCAATCCTCAAAAAGGGAGTTGCACTTGTTATCAGTCCTTTGCTTTCACTTATTCAAGATCAGGTTGCTTATGATTTAATGTCTTTTAGGGTGTGTTTGGATTGAGTGATTTGGATTTGGGGAGGGGATTTGGAGGGAGGATTTGAAATGACACCTAAAATGGAGTCATTTGAAATCCACCATAGTTATGGAGAAAATAGCTCAAAGTGAATGTCGAGTGATTTGAAAATTGAAATCAGTTATAACTTGGATACATCCAAACGAACTTCATGGATTTGTTGACGAATTTGAAATCCTTAAATTTCAAATACTTCAATCCAAACACACCCTTAGTGGCTGACCAGACAGAAAGAGGGTTTTTATTTTTAATCATTGCTTCAGGTAATGGGTTTGGCTGCTTTGGGCATCCGAGCATTCATGTTGACATCGACAACAGACAAGGAAAATGAGAAGTTCATCTATAAATCTCTTGAAAAGGGGGAGGGAGAGCTCAAAATATTGTATGTCACACCAGAAAAGATATCGAAAAGCAAGAGATTTATGTCAAAATTGGAAAAGTGTCATCATGCTGGTCGACTCTCTTTAATTTCGATTGATGTAGGTACTTGGTTTCCTGGTTCTTTGAGCTGTATATAGCTCACAATTATCTAATACGACATAATTTCCTTCAATTTATGTGTTTGAGAAGTTTTTATTTGTTTTTTGTAAATTTCATCTGTTAGGGGGTGGTGGGTTGGGGATGTGTAAGCTTGTTTCACGCTTAATATGCGATTTTGTGTTGAAAAAAAAAAAGGTAGTGGGAATCCTGCAATTTTATTTTGCCTCAAGATTGAGGTGTCTGTAGGACTTATTAAGCTTGTTTATCGCGTAATATATGATTTTGTGTTGAAACCAAAGATAGTGGACTCCTGCAATTTTACATTGCCTTAAGATTGAGGTGTCTGTATGACTAAACTTATCATTTACTAATATCAGCTGCTTTAAAATGAAATGGAGCAGCCATTAGATCCTCAGTAATAAACTTTCCTGTGGAGAGATGTTTAAGTCCTTGTGAAATTCCATATATGTTGCGTCAGAGAAAAAGATTGGATCAGATGGTTGCTATTAAGTTGGACCTATTTATCAGAAAAAGATGGAAGTATGATATCCCCGAATATTGGCGGAGATATTCCAGAATTCATATCAAAACTTTAGTAGCCATAATATAGACTTATTCAGTCTCTGTAGTTAGATTGGGATGATGCGTTATGTGAGATCATAGTGTCAAGGTTTAACTTTACATCATATGTATGAATTGGGGACTACTAACTGATAGCTTAAAATGAAATTTGACCACAAATCTCTCTTTGCTTTAATTCAATCTCAATTCTTTTATACCTTTTATATTCTTTTCAACAATGGGGCGTAACATCCTCCAATCAGAATTCAGAAAGAGAGAAGTTCTCTGATTTCCTTCCCTACATGAATGGATTTTTTCCCTAAGCCATCTGAAAAACTCTCCTCCAGTGGATTTTTTCTCTTTCTTATTTTTCTGTTGACTTGGCTTGCAGTGTTTCATTTCAAAGAGCTGCAAAATTTTAACTGTATGGAGATTTATGTATTGATATTACTTTATTTTGCAGGAGGCACATTGTTGTAGTCAATGGGGCCATGATTTTCGTCCAGACTACAAGAATCTTGGTATACTAAAGACTCAGTTTCCTGATGTTCCCATGGTTGCTTTAACTGTATGTCGTGTTATTTTGGGTGATATATATTCTTCATAGTAGAATTTAAAAGGTTTATGAGTAATTGTATCTAATATCTTTAGGATTAAACTCTTCTCTGTTCTAGGCTACTGCTACAAAGAAAGTGCAAGAAGATCTGATGGGCATGCTACATATTCCAAAATGCATTAAATTCGTCAGCACTGTGAACAGGCCCAACCTATTTTACATGGTATGCCATCTGATCCATTTTTCATATTAAGACGTAAATTGTAGTATATTTTGAATTCATAAATTCTGCTGTGCACCTTATGCTTTAGACCTATGCAATATTCTTCATAGGTTCGAGAAAAATCATCTGTCGGAAAGTCAGTGATTGATGGAATAGCTGAATATATACAAACGTCATATCCAAATAATGAGTCTGGAATTGTGTATTGCTTTTCCAGAAAAGAATGTGAACAGGTACATGATCTTCTTTCTTGCTTGATTGTGGTCTTTATGGTTCAGTCATTTTATATGGAAAAGAGCTTCATGCATAGCTTTCTGCAATTAATTGGTGGATCGTATGACTTAGACCTGTTTATATTGGAATTTTCTGAGGGGGATAATGTTAAGGATCCACTTAATATCATTAAATTGCAAGGAAATCCCCAAATAACAAAACCACAAAACCAATCCACTTACTCGATTCAACTCAACAGCTGAATTCCTTTGGATAATCACTAGCTAATGCCTTCAATCCAACACCCAATCTGCAATCAATTCAACATTCAATAGTTACTCCAATAGAACAGAAATGATATTTAGAAGAAGAACTAGAAAATAGAGAGGAAGAAGGGAATACGTGAGCTTCTGCTGCTTAGCCAAAAACTATCTCTGCTAACCGAATTCCCACTCTTTATGCTTCCCTCTGATTCTTCGATGCCACGCGGCAATTGTGAACATGGTCCCCTCCTCGCCGATATCCCTCTTCTAACTAATCATGAATTAATACTAACGGTAACTAATTTTAATTAACTTTGTTAAAACCCCAAAACGACAGCGTTTCCCTTTCTTGTGCGATTATGAAAGACGCACTTATTTGTTTTACGTTTTTGTGACAGTTGATTCCTAACAGATACCATGGGGGGCCATCTGTAGGGAATTCAAAATAAAGCTCCGGCACTTTTCTAGCTAGGATTAATTGATTCAGTGCAGTTTGTTGACATTTATATGGAGTCCGGTGATTAGGCACCATGAAAATTTAGTTACTATTATGCACGTGTAATTCTGTTGTCTGAAATTGAAAGTCGTAATTTGCTATAACCACTGAATTAGGCACCAGTGTTTTGGTGGACTATGCATGTTTAGTCTTGTGATCATGAAGTCGTAATATGGAGTTGACATTTCTGCGTTTTATTGCCTCAAATCACATACCCAATGAGGCTGAATATGAACTATAATAATTTAGATGAAATTCCGTTTACTAACCATGTTATTTTTTCTGTGAATTTCCATGCTTGGGAGGCTACTGAAACTTTCAGTTGGATAATTTTCATTCTATCCATTATTAATTAATTCAAGAATTTAGGTTGCAAAAGAATTACGAGAAAGAGGAATATCAGCTGATTATTATCACGCGGATATGGATGTCTATGCTCGTGAGAAAGTTCATACACGGTACCAGTTTTCTATCTCATGTCAAAGGACCTGTAATACTTTCTGACTGCCTTTTCATGAATGACTTTTATTTTTGTATAGAGTGGTACAGCTCCGATAAGAACACTTTTGGGTTATGAATACATCTGATATATATATATATATATATATTTCAAAATAAGAACTTTGTCAATTATTATAATCCCAATACATAGACAAGATGACCTGATGTGGGAAATGCGTTTTGTCCCTTTATAATTTTGGAATAAGGAGACTTTAGTGAGTGCTGTTGGCATCAGAATTAAACATTTGGCATTATTTTACGATATTTTGGTTGTTGATTTGTTGCAATTTGATAAGTTGGTTGAGTTACGGTCTTATGGTTGGTATATAGTGTCAAATATCACTATCCTCATAAAGAAAAGAATAGCTTGTACATGCGGGTAGGATATGGTAATGGTATTCTAGTAGATGTAACTTTAGTTGGCGTGATAGCTCATTTAGACTCCAGTTGTCTTAAAGTTTTTTATTTTGCCAGGTTTTCAGTTTCTCATAAAGTAGTTATTAAACTGTCGTGTAATATATTTGACTTAGTGAGTTGTGCATTTGATTTGATGTCGTAGGTGGAGCAGCAGTAAGTTACAAGTCATTGTTGGCACGGTATGTGAAGGAAAATTTTCTGCTTCAATTATTTGATGTCAAACAATCACAAGGGAGATTTTTGTCCTGCAGGTGGCATTTGGAATGGGAATCAACAAACCAGATGGTTAGTAACTAATTTTTACTTTTCTAACATTTAGCTTTGGAGAAACTAATTTCCTGTAAGATGGGGTGTAACCATAATTCCAGTCATATTTTTTTTTGACGTAATTTATAATCTGTTAAAGAGATGTTGCCATGTGCTTGCGGCCCAGGATTCTCGCTAGGGGTGGCAAAATGGGTCTGGAACCATGGTTCCAACCCAATTAAACTAGTTTGGGTTGGGTTGGTTCCTAAGAAATTATTTTTGGTTCCTAACTGGTTTCAACTTGGTTCCAAGTTAGGCCCAAACCGCTTGTCAATAATCTAAATTATAAAGAACAAAATGTAAGGTATTGAGTCGAGTTGGGCTTGGTTCCCTTTCAGGTTGACTTTGGTTCCGTTTTGGGTTGAGTTGGTTCCAACTTAAAACCATTTAAGAACTCAACCCATTTAAGAATCGAACCGTTGGAACCAACCCAAACCCAACCCGACCCACCCGATTGCCACCTCTAATTCTCGCTATTCATTGTCGTAGGGAGTGAGTTAAGTTTCTGCTAAGTCATTTCATAATCCATACTCCATACAACGTTTCAATGACTGTTTGAAAATTAAACCAAACTGGAGTGTGATTAAGTCCAACACATTGCATAATTTTGGCATTTTGAGAGTGCGTGATATGTGTTTTTAATAGTTATGAGTAATTTGCTTTTTATGTATATCTAACAATGATCATTGGTTGTAGTCAGGTTTGTCGTTCATCACAGTTTAAGCAAATCAATGGAGACATATTACCAGGTTTATATCGCCTTAAATAAACTTAATTTTGCTTTTATTGTATTTCTCACTGTAATTCTCTTATTGTAGGAGAGTGGTCGAGCTGGAAGAGATGGGCTTCCCTCTGAATGCTTGCTGTACTTTAGACCGGCTGATGTTCCTAGGCAGGTAATTTTCTGTTAGTGAAATATTAAATTCTTTTTACAGTTTATCAGCATGTTATGAATCTGGTGCCGATACTGATGTTCATATAATCATATGCAATAATTTTCTTTTTGCGAATTTTTAATTTATTGACCACGTTATGAATCTGGTATCAATACTTTTTCTGCAGAGCTCAATGGTCTTCTATGAAAATTCAGGGTTGCAAAACCTCTACGGCATTGTGCAGTATTGTCTGGTATGCTTCTTTTATTTGTAATTCATGTATTTCTTTATTATTTTAAATTTATTAACTTCCTTATGCTTTAGAACTATGCAATATGCTTCATGGGTTAAAAAAACAATCACTTCTCAGAAAATCAGTGATTGATCGAATAACTGAATATTTACAAACGTTTTATATATAGAAACATAGACTTCAGAGTTGTTCATTTAAATAACTTCTCTATTTTCTAGAAGAACTTAATTGTTGATTAAGCATTTATCTCGTCTATGCAGTCTAAACGACAATGCCGTCGTGCTGCTTTCTTCAGACATTTTGCTGAGCCTTTACAAGATTGCAATGGTACAAATTTCTGCTGACTGTGCTACTAATGGTCCAAATCTCGATTATTTTTTCTTACAGTATCCAATTAAGCTTCTAAACTTCTTTGTCAGGGATGTGTGATAACTGTGCCTCCCATAATGAGATCAAAGAACTGGATGTCTCTGGTATATATTTTGAATAGTTTCGTATCTTTGTAGTTTTTTGTATTTCTTTCCTTACAAATGGTGTTTCTGCTGGGTTATGCAATTTTTGCATAAATTGAAATCAGCATAAGTTAAATAGAGTTATAATATCAGTTGCCAGTAAAACGCATATTACAGTTTCACCTGTAGTTTTCAAATCACAAGGATTAGACAGTGGTGTGACAGTAATTTGTAGAACCTCAATCGACGTATGGTAATTACCCAAATCAATTAGTGAGGTATGCATGTAATTATCCCTTGACATTAAGTGTTTATCTAATTTTCATGTGATCTGCAGGTCATGTGAAATTTATAGTATCAATTTTGCAAGAAATGCAAGAGAATGACCAGAGGGTGACAATGTTGCAATTAGTTGACAAGATGAAGATAAAAAAGAACAAGGATCTGGGTTAGTTTTGTCTCTTTTTGATACGTCTTTTCCTTTTAAACGGGAGAAAATATTTCTTTGGTAAATTGAAGTTTACACTGGTGAATGTGGTCATGGTTTTCACTAGGGGTGGCAAATGGGCGGGTCGGGTTTGGGTTTGGGTTGGTTCTTAAATGGTTTAAGGTGGAACCAACTCAACCCAAAAGAGAACCAAAATCAACCCGTAAGGGAACCAAGCCCAACCCGACTCAATACCTTACATTTTGTTCTTTATAATTTAGAGTATTGGCAACCGATTTGGGCCTAAGATGAAATTAGTTGGACCCAACTTGGAACCAAGTTGGAACCAACTAAGAACCAAATAAAATTTTCTTAGTAATCAACCCAACCCAAAGTAGTTTAATTGAGTTGGAACCGTGGTTCTGGATCCATTTTGCCACCCCTAGTTTTCACTATCCTTGATCTGAGATCTGACGTATAGCATCAAGCCAGTGATGAGATACAGTGCACGAATCCACTAATCTGAATAACAATGAATTTCTTGGTATTTACTCAGGCCAGGAGCTAAAAAAGGAGGAATTGGAACAACTTCTTATTCAGCTTATAGTGGATCGTGTTTTGGTATGATTTTGAACTTCAAACTCCTTTTTTCACTTAATCACCATCTTTGCAATATGATGGTCTTTGATGATTGATCTGCATACATGTATCTTAACATCATTTTGAGCACTGGAGTAAACATCATATGGTGGTTCTAAACTGTATCCTTTTTTGTCATATTTGACATGGAAATACGTGCTAAAATACAAAAGATAGTAGAAACCATATTGATCATTACACTAAACAGCGGATGGGGGATAGTTTGCTCCAAGAAACTTGCCAACTAGTGCGATAAATCACTTAGGGTGTGTTTGGATTGAGTGATTTGGATTTTGAGGGAATGGATTTGGAGGAAGGATTTCAAATGACTCTAAAATGAAATCCACCATAATTGTGGAGAAAAGAGCTCAAAATGAATGGCAAGGGATTTGAAATCCATCATAACATGAATTCATCCAAACGAACTTAAATGGATTTGTCGATGAATTTGAAATCCATAGTTTTCAAATCCTTCAATCCAAACACACCATTAATTTGTTTTCTCAAATCCCAACACCTCCATAGCAATAGAACCCAAATTAGCAATTTTCATATCCTTCGCCGTTTTCTGAGTGCATGCTGAGTTTCCCTTTTCATGCAGAAAGAAGAGTTCCAACATACTGCGTATTCCACTAACGCTTATGTGACTGTTGGACCTCTGGCAAAGCAAGTATTGCATGGTAATGATCCTCATATTGGGAATATACTGATTCAGTATGAAATTTCATAAGATGCTCTTAGTTTGCTCAATGTGATTTTTTCGGTCTTGTAATTTCGCAACTCTTATTTCGTCTAATGCAGGAAAGAAGATGGTTAAGCTTGAAGTTCATTGTGGGGAGAATAGTAACCCAGCCAATTCGAAAACTAAAAAGCGTGGCAAATCTAGTGGGCTGGAATTTAAGCTTGATGAGCTGCGAAAGGAACTCGCTTCGCTCGATGGGGGAATATTTCCTCACTCGGTATTATCCTCACAGCAAGTCAGCATGTTGAGTACCAAGAAGCCAAAATCAATAGAGGAGGTGCTAATTCTTAAATTTTGCCTCTTGCTTTTATAATTGTGTTGATTATCTACCTTGACAATTAGGAGTGGCAGTTGGGTTGAATGGGTTGGGTTTGTGTCAGGCCATTTGGGTTGGGCTTAAAGTGGGTTGGGTTCATTTGGGTTGGGCTTAAAGTGGGTTGGATTCAATGTAAAAAAAATATGCATTATAGTTGGACCCATAGGACCCAATAAGGACCCAAAATGGACCCAATAAGGACCCATTATGAATAAAAAGTGGTGTAACGGGTTGTTGTCGAGTGTAAAATGTAGAGCATTTACTCAAAGTGGAGAATAAGTTGGACCCAATTTAGACCCAAATTGAACCCAAATTGGGCCCAATTAAGACCCAATTGGACCCCAATATTATTAAAAGTCAATCCTGTTGGAACTAAAATGCTAAAATGTTAGGACCCAATCCATTGAAAACTTAGTTTGGTTTGGGTCCAACATATGTATGGACCCAAATTGCCACCCCATTTGACAATGGTTACTGTGCTAAAAAACCATGACCAATATACTCCGATTTTTCTGGGTTGAAAAAATTGTTTAGAAATAAACCATGAATCGTTTTTGACGCTTATTTGTTCCCCATTGATTTAGTTCTCAAAATGGCAAACATGGCTTTGAGATATTGCATTCATTATCATGTTCTTCCTTTTCTTCTTGCAGTTGGAGACGATGATCGGAAAATTGAAAGCCGAGAAATATGGGACGAGAATTCTTGAGGAGATCAACGGTTATGAATCCACGAACCAAATGGACGGTGAAGATGGTGTTGCAGATGGCAGGGCCATTAAGAAGTTGAAAACCAGAAAAGCTCTTGTCATTGAGAGCAGTGGAGATGAAGCTTGAAAGTTTTCCAGTTCTAGCAGAGAAGAACAATGCATGATTAGTTTTGAATCTTTTAAGTCACTTAAAATCTTATTTATTTTTTGTAGATTATTAATTCATTTAACTAAAAGGGTATTCCAATTGGAATGATGTTATCCCATGCAGTGATTGTAAACTCTAGGTGTAACTTTATTTTGATTTTATGAATGTTATTTGCTTATAAAAAAAGGAAAATAAATTGTGTATGGTTAAATAAAATATTTTATATGTAATGATAGTAATATGACTAAGGTGACATACTTATAGAGATTCAATAAAATAAGTAAGACTTTTAATTTATTTCTATTTTATTGTTAGACTTACTTTAATTTTAAGGAAGCTACAAGAAAATTAATATAAATTAAAATTAAGAAAAATTGAATGTATTTTTAAGGAATTTACAAGTAAATAAGTATAAATTAAAATTTAAGAAAATCTCTCTTAATTGAATGTGTTTTCTTGATTCTTCCTTCCAAAATATGGTTCAAGAATTTGGATATTTTTCGTGCGTTTTTAGATTTGTTGAAAAAAATTAAGTCCTCAATACTTGAAGAGGAAAGGTATGTTTGGTTCTGTTTTGGTTGAGAATTGTTGGTGGAAATTTTTTGGGGATTCGTGTAGTATTGGTGAGATAGTGTTTGGTTTAATTTGAGAATTGGTTTTTAATTGTTTTTTTTTTGTCAAGTAAAAAAATGATATATATGACCAAAATGTTGTACAAGTACCGGGCAAAGCCCAAGTATAGAAGCGCTTGGAGGGGTAGCCACAGAATTTGGCTCCTCACTCATCAAAACAAAGTAAGGACAATAGGCTTAAATCTCAGAAAGTACAACAAAACAATGGAATACAAAGTAGGTATCAAATCAATGTATTCTAGCGTTTTGGAGTACCGATACATCTCGATCTTGAGCAAAAAAAAGGTGGCCCAAGCATGCTGATGTGCCATAAAGTGTCCAAAAGTATGTCCCACAAAGTATGTCGCAAAAAAACTGTCATTTGTCCCAAAAGTATGTCCCAAAAGAAAGTATTTCAAAGCATGACCAAGTATAATTTTCACAAGGTTACCATCTATACCGCAGTGCCGAAAGCAAGCCTAGCTCGACAGAGAGGAGATTTCTTGTGCAATGTAAGGAAAGGTTTGCCCACGACCTTACTAAGAAAGGCAACCTCTCTGTGCTCCGGTCAATACTCCCGTTTGATTTGTTTTGAGAGGGAACATAAGTTACTATAGCAGTCAAATCATGACAGTTTTTATATGTTAGTAATTAAATAATAATAAAAAGTTATATTATAATATTAAGATTGTAATAATTATATTATAGATGAATATTTATTTGTAAATATTACAATTAAAAAAATTAGTTATTAAATATTTACATAAATGACTTAAGTTAATATATATTATTGAGTATAAAATAAATTATAACATATCTATATTTATTTATATATCTATATACTATACAAATATAGTCATAGAATTTTATTATAAATATGTGTCGTGTTTTCACTTGGTTATTAATAATTAAGTATTTACTATCTCTATATTTTTGTAAAATGTAATTGAAAAAAAGAAGAAGCAAATATGAGTCGGTATATTACCTTAAAAAACCTATTAGTCAATTATAATTGTTCTAATAGGGGACTACAATCATCTATTGAATTGATGAGAAAAATGCATGATTAATTTATCAAAAAGAATTGTGACATAACCATACCTTTTTTAAACTTCAAAATAAAATTAGATATAAATATATAATTTTTTAATATAAATATATAATTTTTTAAATATATATTGTTCCCTTAATTTAAAATCAAATTTTTGGTCCAAAATCAATATTAGGAAGGAGGTTTGATTTCCCATTATAATGTATGTTACTATTTAATTTGTTACTTGGGTTACCTAATTAAATATTTTTATACTTGATTACAATATTAAACTAAAATTTTTCTTCTAATAATATATTCTTTTAACATATGTATAATATGATTAAAGATACGGACACTAATGTCATATACATTGTATGTACATCCAAGCTAAGATTATGTTTGATTTTGTTTTGATTGATTATATTGGTGAGAATTTTTGATGAAACTATTTTTAAAACACATGCATTTTTTATGACATAATGTTTAATTTTATTTTTAAAGCGAACATGTTATTGTACAGTAAATCATGTAAGTTTTTGTTTGTTAATACATAATTAATTATTAAAATATTAAAGTAGTAATGGTAGTTATTTACATTAATATATATTTGTGTGTAATAGTAGTTGATATATATATATACACATTTATGTGTAATAGTAGTTGATATATTTAATTTTTACTAATATATATATATAAATAAAATATGTTGATATTCATATATATGTACATGTGTATGGTCTATGTATACTTAAACAACAAAATGGTATATACATAGTATATATATAGAGTAAAATATATTTATATATGTTCTATACGTGTATATAAATAATCCATGTATAAATATATACAGACACATAATGTATAATTTATATTCTATACCCTTAAATATTTATATATAAAATTGATTTACATATATGCACTATCCACATATATATATAGTTATACAGTACACATATATTTTTAAATATTGTATATGATTATAAATTCCTTATAATATTAAATATGTTTAATAGGAGGATGGAAGAAGACAAAAAAAAAAAAATAGGGGACAAAATCTAGTTGTGAAAATAAGTAGGAGAAAGAATAAATAGGAGAGAAAGATAAAAATTGAGTTTTATTTTTAATAAAAAATTGTACCTTTTTTCTGGCCAAAATTTCACTAACCAAATACTATTGGCCAAAATTTCTGACAAAAAATAGTTTGGAAACAAATTCAAACATAGCCAAAATTTTGAAGATTTAATGATGTAGAAAGAACGATTTGAAAAAATATATAATTCTAGTGGTTATAATACTTTGTCGTTATAGAAATTTAAGAATTGAATATGAAAAATTCGATTAGGTGAAGACTTGGAGACTTGTTAATCAATCAAGATACTCATAATCTTGAAAGATAACATGACATTAATATCTTGAATTTATTTGATTGTGTCACATATGTCATGATTTGATTGACTTTTTATTTTATCAACAAGATGGAATTTGATTGGTCAGAAAATCTTAAGAAACACTCAACACTATTTAATTTGTGGAGAAAATAGATACAAGAATATTAATAAAATTTATATTTAATTTTGAAATTAATTCCACCAATTCCATGTATATATGCATAAAACCTAATTAATACCAATATATTACACATAACCTCATTAACTTTTTATTTTAAATTTGTTAATTTTCTCTTAAAAAATGGTTCAAACATTCGAGAAGCATTGAAACTAATGAGTTGCTTATTCAAACTATCGAACACTCTATCAGTTTCTCAAACCATTGCTATCCTAGGACTTGAATTGTTACAATAATTACTAAGGTCTCGTTTAGGTGTGTGCATGTTAGGGGTGTTCACGAGTCGAGCCGGCTCGCGAGCTCGGCGAGCCGGCTCGAAAATAGCTCGAAAATTCGAGCTCGAGCTCGAGCCTATCGAGCCGAGCTCGAGCCTAAACATGCCTGTTCGCGAGCTCACGAGCCGGCTCGCGAGCCTGAATAAAAAAATAAATTTTAATTAATATATATTAAAAAAATAAATATTTATTAATTTTTTTATATAAAATGATATATTATAATAATATATTTATAAATAATAATATTTTTTACTTTAATTATAATTATATGTAATAATATATGAATAAATATAAAATTAATTAAATATTTTTATACAAAAAAAATTATAAAAAAAATATTTTTTTATAAAAAAATATTATTTTATAAAAAAAAATATTTTTTTGAGCTCGAGCTCGAGCTCGAGCTCACATTCCTGCAGCTCGTCGAGCTCGAGCTCGAATTTTTTGACAAGCTCGGCTCGAGCTCTACTCGTGAACACCCCTAGTGCATGTGATTGAATCTGATAGAATTATGGTTGATAATTAGACGAAATGAGAGATATATTAGCCAAAAATTATTTGATTTTAATTTTTAAATATCAATGATGTTTGTATTTTAAAAAGAAAATTTGACATATAGAAGCTAAACTCGTCGATAAAATCAGTGGATCTGAATTTTTTCCTTATGTGACTATTTTGAACCCTATATTCAAATAGTCGCGAATAAAGGCTTTTTAGTTGTTCGGTAAATTATCTTACTATAATGGTAAAATAATTTTTATAAGAAAGTTCTGGAAGGAATTAATTTTCAAGAAAATTCAAGATTTTTATAAGAACCGGGAGCCATGTTTGTTTATGTTTTCAAAATCCATTTTCAACTTTTTAAATCACAAAATTCAAAATAAAATTAACACACCAAATTCTCATTCAAATTCTATTTTTTTAACTCTACATTTCAATCTCCTATATAACTACTAACTATCAATCGTATATACAAATTTTCACAAATTTACCAATCAAATCAATTATTATTTCACTTTTTTTTTCTTTCATATTTTACACTTTTTTTTATTTATATTTCTTTATTTTTTATTTTTATAATCATTATATGCACCCCTAACACAATTATTCTACACATCATCCATCAACCTATCACTATTAATTTGACGTGTCTTACAATATTTAACATATTTTTAAGAACATAAACAAACACATACCATTTTCACATGAATTTTCATAGTGCGCAATCCCCGAGAAAATTTTAAAATTTTATCTCAAAAACATAAACAAACTTATTTTGAGATATTTTTTTAAGAAAATGTCAAAAATATTTATTTTATGAAAAAAATGTTTAAAGAATTGACTTGGAAATGTTTAGCCAAGCCTACGTTGGTCTCCGTACAATTGTACAAATACAAAGTACACTATAGTATTTCTTCGCATTTGGGAGTAAAAATTGAATACCTAGGGCTTTTTTTCTCCCGCTAGGTAACAAACGACAGTTCGCATACATTCTCTCTCCGGCGCGCAGATATGGCGGCGGCGAACGGATCCCAGCGAATCGGCGCAGGGCGGAGAGCGATGGAAGAGGACGACGCGAAGCTCGTGTTCGAGACATCGAAAGGCGTGGAGCCAATCATGAGCTTCGACGAAATGGGGATAAAGGACGATCTCCTTCGAGGTATCTACAATTACGGCTTCGAGAAGCCGTCGGCGATTCAGCAGCGCGCGGTGCTTCCTATTATCTCCGGACGTGACGTCATCGCTCAGGCGCAGTCTGGTACCGGCAAGACTTCCATGATTGCCCTCACTGTTTGCCAGATTGTTGATACTAAGTCCTCAGAGTATGGTTTTTTAAAGCTTTTCGTCCTTATTATTTTGTAGGTGTATTGTGAATTGTGTTTGTTATGATGTTAGTTACTGTAATTTGTTTTTTTGCTTGAATGTTGTGGGATTTTTGTTGTTCTTTTGTTTGTGTACTTGGGTGGATTAGCTTGCGTTGGAATATCCGTTCTTAATTTGAGTTAACTCCGCTAACGATTTCTCCTGTTTCCTTGAGATTTTAGGGTCGGTTTAATTAGCATTATCCAGTGTTGAAATTTTCCTCCTTTTTGCCATCTCTTACCGTTCGGCTAGCGTAACCGTTGATAGAAGTAGTAATGGTGTTTTGGTTCTAAAAATTAAGATATGTTCCTCCTGCTTTGGCGTTATGTTAGTCTTGAGAGTGCATCAATCACTCTAGGGAAACATTGAGGACATAACTTTACAAATCTAAACAGATTTCTCCTTGTCTTCTCTTCTTTTTATAATTCCTGTGTGTGTATCTCAGGCTCATATCCATGTGTCTACAATTCAACTAATTTGGTTTCTAATTTGGGAAAAGAAACAACTTACCATTTGCAAGTTGAGTCCTAGGATCATCTTTTCATCACTTGGAGAGCAATCGAAAATGTGGGTCGTTTGGTTTTCCTAGAGTGATCAGCTGACCAACTGGCACTTCATATAACTATTTTTCCTTTTCTTTTTTCGTGGTTCTTAGGCTAGTTAATGCTGTAGGCTATAGCTTTTGATTGGTAAATAACTGAACCTGTCATCTATTTTCTAATATACTTGCTCCATTCCCCTTCCCTCTAACTAGAGTGCAAGCCTTGATATTATCACCTACAAGGGAGTTGGCTACCCAGACTGAGAAGACTATATTGGCAATTGGTGATTACATAAATGTACAAGCTCATGCTTGCATTGGAGGCAAAAGTGTGGGTGAGGACATAAGGAAACTAGAACATGGAGTTCATGTGGTGTCGGGTACTCCTGGAAGAGTTTGTGATATGATCAAGAGGAGAACTTTACGAACTAGAGCAATCAAATTATTAATTCTGGTGAGTTTAATTATCTTTTATCATTTGATCTACTCGGTATAGCATGGAATCGCTGTATGCTTTTTATTTGTTAATCAAATTTAATACAATTAATTTAATCAGGTTGCTCTGGCTCCTTAACATTTTCTCTGTGTTTGATAGGATGAATCTGATGAAATGTTGAGCAGGGGATTTAAGGATCAGATTTATGATGTTTACAGATATCTTCCGCCAGAGCTTCAGGTGATCTCTCTCTCTCTCTCTGATGTCTGTTAGTGATCATAAAGTTTAGTAGAAAGTAGAAACCTCAGGTTTAGTCATTATGAACATGAAACTTATGATGTTGATTGATGGAGTTGATGTTTTAGATTTTAGTAATACTTGATGGATAATACTATAATAGTCATGTATGCTTCTGACAAATATTACTCATGCTTTGATTCAATGCAGCATTAATAATCCTAATGCTCTATGCTTTCTCTTCTTTGCATTCTGCCGTAGAATCTCTATATTGCTGATTCACTTCACAATTTTTAATACGTCAAAGTGGCATTGTAGGTTGTCTTAATCTCCGCAACCCTTCCTAATGAGATATTGGAGATTACAAGCAAATTCATGACTGATCCTGTTAGGATCCTCGTAAAGCGTGATGAATTGACCCTTGAGGTATGTGTCCGTTTATTTCTATATTATAGATAAATATCTTGTATTCTACTGCAGAGGAATGGGAAAGGTGGGCAGAGGGGTAGCTATACTTAGAAGTTGCAAGTCTTTCAGCCCATTCAGCTGTTTCTACCAGAGACAGTATTTCTTAATTAGTAGCAGAAGCAGCAAAAAGGCATTTAATCTGATATGCGCATATTAGTTGTGATTTCTTTTAATCGAACCTGAATTGTTAGCGATTGGTCATTGGTATCTCCAAGTTCTTGTTTCAGAAACCACAAGCATATTACAAAAAACCCTTGGGTCTAAATGCGGATTTTGCTTCAGAACTGCTGTCCTGTTTGTTGTTTTCTGATTTTCATCTTTTGTTGTGACAGGGCATCAAACAATTCTTTGTCGCTGTAGAAAGGGAAGAATGGAAATTTGATACTCTATGTGATTTGTATGATACCCTTACCATCACCCAGGCTGTTATCTTCTGCAACACAAAACGGAAGGTAATTTCCAGGCTTTATATTCACTTTCTTCACTATATGATTGTTAGTATTACTATAGGTTTTATAGTTCTTAAGTATAAAAACCTGAAACTAATCTGTATTTAGATAATTAAAATTGGGTAACAGTGCTAAAATAAAATTTGGCATACTGGGTGTGCAATTTTTATGATTTTCATTTGCATGTGACAGGTGGATTGGCTAACAGCAAAAATGCGTGAGAATAACTTTACCGTCTCGTCTATGCACGGAGATATGCCACAAAAGGAGCGTGATGCAATTATGGGAGAATTTCGGTCTGGCCAGACCAGAGTTCTTATTACAACTGATGTTTGGGCTCGGGGAATAGATGTTCAACAGGTACTTGCTTCTTTCATTTTCTGCCTGTTCTTTCCTCTTGTATAGCTCTCTGTGGGTTCATTCAAAAATGAGGGATAGACTGTAAAATTTGTCCAAGAGAACAAATCTCTCCATCATTTTCTATTTTTTAACACCTGCTTCAGCAAATTTAACATCGCAAAAATGAAGTATGACAAAAGTGGAAAGCTTGAGACTTGTCCTCTCTGGAGATTTGGGCTATAATAATCTTGATTGACATTGTTACGAGGAAATTGATGGGAGCCGTTCATAATCAGCATGATGCAATTCTTTTAGAATAGATAATGTTTTTTTGTGGTAATTTGTTGATAGATTTTTATCCATTGCACGAACGTCGATCTTCGAAGAATTTAATGATTCTGTAGGCTCTGTTATTTAGGCTCTGTTATTCTTTCCTTCCTTACTCCAAATTTCTAGTTATGTATGGTGTATACGGAGTAATAATTGATTTTGTTGTTTGGGTTGAATTTCCTCCGTAGGTGTCCCTGGTGATAAATTATGATCTTCCCAACAACCGAGAGCTTTACATTCACCGCATTGGACGTTCTGGCCGGTTTGGTAGGAAGGTAATCTCACATGCTTTGGAAATCGTATATTCTCTTATGTTCTTTTCCAGTACACCGCACCAAGCATAGAAAGTTGAAGAGCAACCTTTTCGGTTACATTTGATTTACTATTTCCAACCACACATACATAAACTAAGCATTTTAAAATCAAGTTTCTTTTGATTTCTAGCTGTAGAATCCTCTTTTTCCTGTATTATATTCTGGGTTAGTAATCTCATAAGATCTTTCAACTCAAATGATGTGTTGTGCAGGGTGTTGCCATAAATTTTGTCAAAAGTGATGACATCAAAATCCTAAGAGATATCGAGCAGTACTACAGTACACAGATCGATGAAATGCCAATGAATGTAGCTGATTTGATATAACTTCTGCTAAATGGAACACTATCACTTGGTGAAAATATGACTCGTCGGTTATAACTCGTTCAACCATTTTATCATAGGAAGAACTCTTGAAGTGATGCTGGTTTTCCTTTTCAGCGTGGTGTGGTTTTGAGTGGATTGGGGTTTTTGTAATTATATTTTGGAACTAATTTGTCGTAATTTGGAGTGCTATTTCATTTACCTTTCTTTGTTTGTCATGTGCTAGTAAAGTCTACTGGATTGATGAACCATAACTGTAGTTGAATGAAATTCAAGCTTTCTTTTGGTCAGTATTGCATTATAGAATGATTGAACCTGCTGTACTAAAAGTATATCTACATATTATTTAGGGCTGTCTCAGCGAGGGTATCTTACGGGGAAATTCTATCCCAGTCCCATACCAATGGAGCCGGTTATTCTACACCATACATTTGGGGTGGGGTGGGTGGTTTTTTACATCCATCACCCATACAAAAACCACCCACCCCACCCCTAAATGTGTGGTGTAGAATGACCGGGTCCATTGGTATGGGACTGGGATAGATTTTCCCGGTATCTTACCACAAAATCTCGAGCACCCGTCAATCTCTTGAAGAGAAATTTACAAGCATGTTTAGACAAAGTACAAAAATGGATGTGGATTCAGTACCTGGGTAGTGCAATCACAAATGAAATTGATATCTCAGCCTCTACTATTTCTCCATTTTAAGTGACAGGTTTTGAAAGGACATGGCTAGCCATGTGACATCACTACAGCATAGGTTAACCGATCCAAATCGATCGCTAAACCATGGTTAACCAATCCAAGATCCATCGCTAAACCAGGTTGATGCATGAGAAATGTGGTCAATGCAGGAGAAACGGTCTCTTTTTAACCATGGCCTTGCAACTTTACAACTGGCCACAACATTGGTATTTGTAAGTTGCAACTAATATCACAGATTCACAAAACAGAACCACAAATTCGACTACTTGAATCAACACGAATATTGGCCAGTTGCAACAGATTGGACAAGGCAGAAATAATGCTGTTCAGGCTGCAAAGGCCCTCTCAGAAGGAAAAAAACATGGAACGGGGCTCTAATATCGTGCTTAAACGTAGAGAGATCCAAACGACAACACAAGAGCATCACAAACCTGGTCAAAATTATAGCAGATTATGCGTACAACTTTAAAACTACTTCAATTAAGTTAACAGAAAATAGAGGGGAAGCCTCTTTGATGCACTACAAAGCAACTAAAGCATGTCACCACGTGAAATGGTAATAATAACAGTAAATATTACAAAAGCAACTTTGCAGCAGAAGAGAAGGGGCTTTAACTGAACTCAAGTTCATACCATAAATTGTATAAACTATCTGAATACAAGCAGCTTATGAAAAACACATTCATCAAAGTGTGATCCATTCTACATACAGTATCTAGCTGACAAGCAAAGGGTTCAATTGTACCTCAATACACATCATAACTACCAGTGATGTAGATGCTTCACACATAACGAACATAATCATTTTTTAATAACCAATATCGCTCGGATCTCCCGTGTACTCTGCAACCTGTTCAAGCTTCACATTCAGCAACTCGTGCGTATCTGCATCTCGAACTACACCTGTATCCTTCACTGTATCACGTTCCAGCAAAGTCCCGTAAACGCCCTTGTATCTACCATACAAAACAAGCACCGGCCCCCCACGTTTGGGTAGCACAGTCTCCAATAACTCCTGATCCAACCCTTGTACCAACTCCCGACTCTCATCGATCGATACATCGCATATCCCTGGCCCCACAACATCCACCACCACACCCTTTTTCAAGAACAATCTCCCACATTTCAACTCCTTACTTATGATCCTTACCCTTATATGATTCCTAAGCCAATTCACTCTCTCACACACTCTTTTGTCCTTTTCTACCTCTTCATATACCCTTTTACTCGAACGATTTCTATCTTTATTAACATCTTTTTCTCCAACTTTCAACTCCTCCAATTTCCTTAAACACTCATCTTCCTCTGCAGAACCTACCTCCACTACATCACTAATCCGAAGTTTCACCTTCTCATTGCTCCTCGATAACCTCAAAACCAATAAATCTCCACCGTTCCTCACATCAACAATCTTACCCTTCATCCCCATCTGCCTCCCCTTCACTATCCTCACCTCTTTCCCTTCATCAAAAGACCCTTTCTTTTCTTTTCGAACTTCATTCGAATTCCTTATACTCTTTTCACTATTACCATTAGCATATACCCGATTCTCGGGAAAATCTCCGGTAAAACCTAAGCCTCCTCGTCCCGCCTTCTTTATAACCTCAGCAACTTTCACATCCTCCTTGGCATTGCGGCCAATGCCTCTACCCTCTTTCCACCCATAACCCGATAGCAACGCTGCACCGAAACCCTCAACAGGCACATCCGTGAACTCATCCATCCCCGTATCCTCCGGCAAGCTCTCCAAATCTTCTCTCAACTTCCTAACCTCCATCTCTGAAATCGTTTCACGTCGATTATTCTCTGTTGATAGTTGGCGGAGATTGAGGCCATAACCAATCGAATTATTGTCAGTGGCTTCTTCGGGATTGGAGGCGGGATCGAGCTCGAATTGGAGGGAGGTATCAGTGGAAAGTTGGGGGAGATTAGGGAGGTTTTTGAGTTTTTTAGTGGGGCGCCAATGGTTGGGAATTGGGGGGATCGGACGGTGGTGGAGCTTCGGCGGCGTTAAACTCATTGATAAAGTTTCGGGTAATAGGATCAGCTGTGACGGGGTTAAATTCATTAGCTGTGGTGAAGGGTTTTTTGGGACGATTTGATTGGGGTTTGGAGGGAATCGAGAATGAAAAACTCATTCTGATGATGGGATTGGGGAAATTTTTCTGTTAAAGATCATATATTTAGGGTTAGGGTTCTTAATTCGATTGAGATTAGGATTTTATACGGATTGTTTGAATTCAACTGATTTTATAGGACAGGGAGGGTAAGTGTTTAATTGGATGACATGATGACACTTCATTTTCGATTCCCTGATTTTTAAATACTTCTAATAGAAAATTAGAAATACATGATTTTGACTTTTTTTAAAAATAATATAAAAATTATCTTTTGAAATTTTTTTAAAAATTTCAATTGGCGTTTCACTCAATTTTTCCTGACAAAAATTAAAGTTTTTATTATTCACGAATTGTTAATTTATACAATCAAATATTTTCATCCGCTAACATTCAATGCAGGAAACACAAAATAATACGAAATTAAGAAAATAAAATGACCCTTTGGTTGTGTTGTGCTAATTCTTGAACACTTCTCACATTTGTAATATTTTTTATTTTCTATTTGAATTTGTTATAATTATTGAATTAATTTTCTTAATTTTGTAGCTATTTTTAACTGAAATATGTAATTCTTGGACAAGTCTTGAGCTCCTAAAATCTTTTAAAATAGAATATATTAATTCCTTCATAAAAAATAAAAAAGAATATCACAGATGAAAATAACGACAATTTATCTCATATCAAGTCCAACATGCTTGATATAATATATACTATATATTTGGATATGGTCACCAAATTTATTGAATCCGATAACCTAATCTCATCCGAAAAAGATTATTTCTTTTGTCAAAATTTACTAATCAATTGTTTAACTTGGTAATTATTTCTGATAAATCAATTATTTAAATTCGAAGAATCTCTATTTATTTCAGAAAATTCCAAAAGCACCTATATATTTCCCATAATTCCAATTCCACCCCAAAAAACCCTACCTTAACTCCCAAACTCCTTTTCGTCTCTCTGCAATCCACAGCAATGGAGAACCAAAATGATGAAGATGAGCAACAAATCGTGACGCCATGGGAGGTAGCAGCAGAAAAAGGCGGTAAAATCGACTACGACAAGCTCATCGACAAGTTCGGCTGCCAACGCCTCGATCAATCGCTGATCTCGCGCGTCGCCGATCTCACGCGCCGCCCTCCGCACGTGTTCCTCCGACGCGGCGTCTTTTTCGCTCACCGTGATTTCAGCGACGTGCTCGATGCGTACGAGAGAGGCGAGAGGTTTTATCTCTACACTGGCAGGGGACCGTCGTCCGAGGCCTTGCATTTAGGTCATCTCGTGCCGTTCATGTTCACAAAGTAAATGTGCATTTATCGAAGCTCTTCTCTTTTGTTTGTTAATTTGTTGATTTGAGTTTTTTGGAGTAAGTTTGTTGTGAGACTGATGTAGTATATAAGAGATTGGTTTGGAGGTGGCCTTTGTGTGATTTTGGTGTTTCATATAGTTTTAGGCTATCTTGTAATTTGTGGATTTGGAAAGAATTTAGGTGATAAAGGAGCTTGATATATAAAATTATGATTTTTGTAGTTGTTTTAGTGAATTTAACTATAAGAGTTAATTAATAGTCTGTGCATTTGTTTACATTAGAAATTGTAACAAATCAAATGTTGAGAATGTGATGAAGATCAGCTCTGTTGTCTGTGCTCGTTCGATTTTAGTTTAGTTCATTAGAGCGTCTATGTAGCCAGAGGGTTACTGCTCGGTTCATCTTACTGCTAGACTAATTATATTATTTCAAAAATTATAGCACATGAATGTTGGCTTATGTCTCATTGAGGTATTGCTTTTTTACGATATCAATTCTGTCACCAAGTGTTGTTTGTTTTCGTTCTTCTTTATCTGATTTAGCAGTTGTGATACTTTGTTTTGTTTATAGATACTTGCAAGATGCATTCAAGGTGCCGCTTGTGATACAATTGACAGATGATGAGAAATGCATGTGGAAGAATTTGACTGTGGAGGAAAGCCAGAGGCTTGCTCGTGAAAATGCTAAAGATATTATTGCTTGTGGGTTTGACGTCTCAAGGACGTTTATTTTCTCTGATTTTGATTATGTTGGTGGGTAGGTGATTTTCCTTTGATTCTCCTCTTGTAATCATGATCTTTTCTCGAAAGTTGGTCTTTTGTTTATACTGTTGGTATTATGATCTGCCTTTATTCATTATGGTGGTGCGTTATTATTTGCTGCTTTATGCCCTGTTGCTTTTGCCATCTACCAGGTGTATAATTAATTATCCTCCATTTAATTTGGTGTTCCATTAATAGTATGATGTTATACAATTGAACACTAATCTTAGAAAATTTTACGAGGGAGGAAAACAATTACTTTGGTGATGATGTAGAATTCTTCATTTAATTACTCAGTGTGTCGCGAAACAATTTTAGACTCAACTTGTACTTAGAGGGTGTTGTTAAACAATTTCATTTAATAGTGTTTACCAGTAATCTGAGGTCTCAATAGTGTAATGTGCTAGTAACTAATAAAATAAAAACTGAATGGAAGTTTGCATTCTGTAGTCCTTGTAAAGAAAATAAGAGCATAGGAAAGATGGAAAACCATGATTTATTTTCGATGCATTCACATAAAAACTTGATTAACTTAATAGATGTTTGGATGATATTTCATGTACTTAAAGAATTCTTCACATATATGCATTTTAATATAAATTCTTGATTGATTGTTCCAAATATATTATCTTAGTGATTTTTAGCATAATATGGTTCCTTTCGTAGAAATATACTGTTTATGATCAGGATTATGCAATTTATTGTTACATGTAATTTATTGTGCAGTTCCTTCTACAAGAACATGGTCAAGATTGCAAAATGTGTGACATATAATAAGGTGATTAATATTCAAGGAGTAACTTGATAAGATTTGTTTCTTTTTTACTTCTGCTCATGTTACCAGCTGCTAATAGACATCAAGCCAAGTTATGTTTAATCGGTGTTGCAGGTTGTTGGTATTTTTGGTTTCAGTGGTGAGGATCATATTGGGAAAGTGAGCTTTCCACCTGTTCAGGTATTCTTCACCTTTAACTTTTGCAAGATCATCTATATGCGCCATAATAAATTTGATGAGCATTTCTTAAATGTTTCCAAATTAGGAGAAACTGAACTATGTATGCTTAGTTAATGATGCTACTATGACTCAACTGAGAAAATCAGGTGAAACTGAAGGAGAGTTTTGAATGTGTAGGTGTATTTTGCTGGTTGGTGAATTATTTAAGATTATTACTTGGTCACATACTTCTCTATTCATTCTTGCTCATGTATTTTGCCAATTTTTTATATTGCCAGGCAGCTCCATCCTTTCCGAGTTCTTTTCCACATTTGTTCTCTGGTAAAGATAATCTTCGTTGCTTGATTCCTTGCGCAATTGACCAGGTTGTTTCTCATTCTGGTTTTGATACCTTTACTACTTCTGCTTACACTTGTCAAATAGAAAGTTATTGAATTAGTATTAGAACTTTTTGAATTAAATTGGATAACATAAAACGAAAAGGATCAATGAATTGTTACTCCTAATCTCATCTTAAACCATAGGTACTATCATAACAATGTTTTTTTTTAATATTATATAGCTCATTCGTTACACAATTTATGAACTTTGGTCTAAAATTAAATAGAAGTTGACTCTAGCAATTGAAGTATATGCTAAAGTTATGCCGCCATTCTTATTTTTAGGGAAGCTCCTTGTCTCAACTTATTTGTTTGTGATGTTTGTCACTATGATCCAATAATGTTATAATCTTTTTATGAAGTATTTAATTTAATTTCCAGGACTAAGATGTCCTTGATAAATTTTTAATGTACTTAAAAAGTGCCGATCTAGGCCCGTGAACAGTCAAATCTATATTACATCTAAAGTAACAATTCTTGTTGTCATCTACTTGATAGAGAGTATATTCGTATATCCTTTTTTCCTTTGATTTTAGCTCTAATAAGTTTATTTTCAGGATCCTTACTTCCGAATGACACGAGATGTCGCTCCCCGTCTAGGTTATCACAAACCAGCTTTGATTGAATCATCATTCTTTCCTGCTCTTCAGGTCCCTTTCTAACTAACTTATTAGCGAAAAACCACCTAATAATTAGAGATTAATTTTAGAGAATCTTTATTTATTTTATCTGGCTATTGGAGATGTTCATTTGCATTTTTTTGGAGGTAAAATCATTCCTTTCGTGTAGCATTTCTCAAGTTGCAAATGTAAACGAGATATTTTGGACTCCATCTCTTAGGCTTTACGATGGTTCATTTGCTTAAAAGAATATTCTACTACAGTTTCAAGCCACATTTCACTGGACCATTGTATTTGACTTGTACTTTGTGAAATCCTATATGCAGGGAGAGACGGGGAAAATGTCTGCCAGTGATCCGAATTCTGCTATATATGTGACTGATTCTGCCAAGGACATAAAGAACAAGGTTCTCCTCTATTAAAATGAGAATTAAAAGAAAGAAAAAGAAAGAAAAAAGAAAAAGAAAAAGAAATCATGTAGATGAAAGTCTTTTGAAAAAATTAATCGATTGTTTGCTTAGGCATTCTGATTATAAATGTATGGTACAGATAAACAGATATGCATTCTCCGGTGGACAAGATTCAATAGAGAATCACAGGAAGTATGGAGCAAACCTCGAGGTAGCACAAAGCTATTACTCGCTAATTAATTGTTCTCTCGTGATGTATGTACCTGATCTAGCTTTTTAAAATTGTTCAGGTAGATATACCTATTAAATATCTTGGTTTCTTCTTGGAGGACGATGCTGAACTTGAACACATCAGAACGGTAAATACTGTAAATACTGTTGCTTATTGGCCTTCTTTATTTTGATGATGAACAATGTCTATCAAGTTTTTACAAATTCTTGTAAAACTTACTGATGATATTTTAATTTCTTAATCATCAAACAGGAATATGGGGCAGGGCGTATGCTAACAGGTGAAGTCAAGAAACGGCTTATTGAAGTTTTAACCGAAATGGTTGAAAGACATCGCAGGGCCAGAGCTGCAGTGACCGATGAGGTAAAAGATGATACATTCTTTTTCCTCAAATGTTACTGTTATTGTTAACACACTGTAAGCGTTTGCTTTATCATTCACATGTAAAATATGATTTACCAATCTCGTGAATCTCTGCTATTAAAATTAAAGCTGGAAGTCTTTTCATCTTGAACTCACCTCATTCCATATTCTCATTGCTGCAAGGAAAGACAAGCTTTTAAACAATTTATGCAAACTTACAAAAGTTTTGGTCAGTTAAATTTCTAAAACATAGTTATGTTGATCCTTCATCAATGTGAAAATAAAGAGGTTATTCTTATAAGCTCCTGGGACTCCTAACTCCTAAGAATCACGAGTAGGGGTGGCCAAATGGTTCCGGAACCGTGGTTCAACCCATTTAAACTAGTTTGGGTTGGGTTAGTTCCTAAGAAATTGTTTTTGGTTCCTAATTGGTTCCAACTTGGTTCCAAATTGAGTCCAACTAATTTCAAGTTAGGCCCAAACCGCTTGCCAATAATCTAAATTATAAAGAACAAAATGTAATGTATTGAGTCGGGTTGGGCTTGGTTTTCTTTCGGGTTGACTTCGGTTCCATTTTGGGTTGAGTTGGTTCCACCTTAAAACCATTTAAAAACCCAACCCATTTAAGAACTGAACCGTTGGAACCAACCCAACCTGACCCACCCGATTGCCACCTCTAATCACGAGCTTACGTACTAGTCACATACATGTGACTGATGTTATTAACCATGACATTATGTTGCTGCAGATGGTAGATGCATTCATGGCCGTACGGCCACTTCCGAATATGTTTAGCTGAAGTGTTAAGCCGATTAATCTTTCAAGATTAAACTGGAGAAGAAAAAATATGCGTAATATGCTTCTTCTCTCTATACGAATTCCTATTTTATGCTTTGTTTTTAACTTATGAAAGATTAGAAGTTACTTGTCAGTCACAAATGAAAAGAAAAAAGTATCTTTTCTTGCCATTCTTATCTTTGATCTCATGTGTACCTTGTTTGATAATATAAACAATATTGGGAAGAAATGAAGATTTGGCTCTTACCATTAGAATAAGTGATTCTTGGGGAGTCCCGGGATGTGAATAGTTGATCTTATCTATTATTCCAGGACATCCTATAAGAAGTTTTTTTGGTTTCTTTTTTGGCAGTTATTATGTGTTTTCTATGAAGTTTATTTTCTTTGGTATTTAACGAAGCAATCAGGCACCTAATTACCCCCCAAAAAGCCGATTTTATTTTTCTATCTATTTCAGCACTCTAATAACTGTACTAAAATTGATGTAGAAATATGAATATCTCGTCTTATTTTGGTTCAACGGATTTGTGAAATATGGGTTGTATAAAATAATTATACGTGATGGTACCGTATTTGATATTGGGGATAATGTTAATAATAGTCGTTGAAGTATCAAGTTTGTCTCAGTTACGTCTCTACACTAAAACTTGTCCTGATTTCGTTACTAAATTTGTATTTTCATGGGACCTTATGTTAGTATGCAATCAAGGCAACTTGAAATAAATGAAAGTTTTCAAATGTCAAGACTCTTAAGTCGATCATTTTTGTTTTATATTATTCATCATAACCTATCTTCCTCATTCGAAAATCAAAAAAACATCTGCAAGTTCCTAAAACAAAAAAGAATGCATACGAGAATGAAAGTAAAATATATGGTGGAGCAATGAAACATGCTGCTGGTGCTACAATAATTCATAGAAGAGGGTAAGTGAAAATTTGGCTCTAATCTTTTGTTGCAATCATCTTTCGAAATTGCTTACAAAAAAAAATTATTTTTTTTAAAACTGATAAATGATTTATTCTTCTATTATATACGTAATCTATACTTATTACCTTCTCGAGCCCACTTACACTAGCAGGTCGTTTTGAACTTCTCAATTCATGATATACTTTTTTTGTTTTACCACTAATTTCAACATTAAATAAGTTTTTTCCTTAAATTTTTATTGATTTTCAAATCCGTTGATTGTAGTAACTGTTTTATCTTTCAAAACTTAACATTTTTATTAATATTTTCTCAATCGATCAACCAATCTAATTTCAAGTATAAATTTTGTTAGCATATTCTTTGTTGATTTTTTATTTATTTTTCCTCCTAATGAAGAATGGCACTCCTGTTTAGTTTTACATGGAAATGTATATTTTCATATTTTTTTTAATATTACTGTTGTATTACATTAATGTGTTATTTATGAAATCCTAAAGTATTTTCATTTTAAAGCTTTTATGAATAATTGTATTATTCATCTTTAACATTTTCCTTCCTCTTTCGGCATTGTATATGGATAGTTTATATTATATAATTCTTGATTAAGGCATTGCTCACATGTATGTACGGTTCTTATAATCTCTACTACAAAACTCGTGACACTTTTCCTCTAATATTCTTATTTGAAATTATTATGTGTTCTTGATGATTTAGGCAGATTCAAAAATCTCAATTAATGAATGTTTGGTCAAGGTATACATTACGTACTAAAAAAAATTAGAACTCAACCAAATACAAAATTAGAACTCAATCAAATACAGTTTCTTTTTTTGCCCAATGGAGTGATTATGAGATTCTTTCAGGGTCTGTTTGGATTGAAGGATTTAAAATTTATGGATTTTAAATTCGTTAACAAATTCATGAAGTTCGTTTGGATGTATCCAAGTTATAATGGATTTCAAATCACTCGATATTCACTTTGAACTATTTTCTCCATAACTATGGAGGATTTCAAATGACTCCATTTTATATGTCATTTCAAATCCTTCCTCCAAATTCACTCCCCAAATTCAAATCACATCCTCCTGTAATTTATTATAATTAAATCATGCATGCATAAATTAAACTTCCCCATGTTGTGAGCGGTTTTACGTTAACAAGTCACTGCTTTTATAAAACCTCTAAGACAAAAGAGGGGGATATTAATTAGACAACATAAACTAAAAATGAGAGATATTAATTTGATCATCCGAATAAAAACTCATTAAGCGAACACCTAAGTCATCGAATCTGCATTTAGACGTCAAACAAAGTTAAAACGTCATTTCAACCATCTTGGATAAGTTCCATATATTATTTGACAAAATTTGTGCCAAGAAAATGAAGGTTAAGAATTTATTAAGCTAAAAAAAATAGCATAAAACCTATGAAATTTTGTGTCAATTTTTAAAATGAGTTTCATGTATTAACCTTCATTTTTAAGGTGCTTCATATATTAAAACCAATTTTAATTCCTGCTTATTATTCTTATTGTGATATATTTATCATGTATTTACTGTTATACCCCTGGTAGTTATAAGTTCGTTAGAAATCTGCTATAGTTTTATACCGTTAGGGTTTTCTTCCCTTTATATAAAGGGTTTTGCATGTATCTTCTATACATTATTCAATCAATAATACAGATCTTAAATTCATTCATGGAGTTTCTGGGTTCTTAACATGGTATCAAGAGCCTTGTTTTCTCCTTGACGATCATTCATATTCTTTGATTGTTTCATCATTCTTATCTGCAGAAATTATTGTTCTACACATCTTCTGTCTGCCACACCTGATACTCGTTTCTTCATCCGCTTTTCCGCTGATCGCGCTACGAATCATTGATTACGACGAAGATTATTCACAGTAATTCTGTTCTCCATTTCTGATTGTTTTCTTTTCTTTTCCCCATGACGTCCGCCGTCGAAACCAGCATCTCAGGCAATAATTCCGCCTCTCATACTCTCGATATAAACGATCCTTTATATGTGCATCCCTCCGATGTCCCTAGTTTACATCTCGTTCCTCATGAACTAAAAGGATCCGAAAATTACACCATCTGGTGTAAAGCTATGAGATTGGCGCTCAATGCAAAGGGAAAAATTGGCTTCATAACTGGTGCTTGCCAAAAACCAGCAATTGATTCACCGTCGTTTGCACAATGGGAGAAGTGCAATTCGCTTGTCTTATCTTGGATCTTGAAGTGCGTTAGTAGAGATATTTACAATGGATTGGTGTATTGCGACACTTCTGCAGACGCATGGAATGACTTACAGGAACAATTTAGCAAAACCAATCGAGCCCGGATTTTCTCTCTTTTTCGAGAAATTAATTCGCATACTCAAGGGACTTCTTCCCTTACTTCATACTATTCTAAACTCAGACACATGTGGGAGGAATATGATTCTTTATTGAATCTTCCCACTTGTACCTGCACTTCATCCAAAGACATTGCTGTTTGTGCCCAAGAACATAAATTGATGCAGTTCTTGGTAGGGTTGAATGACTCATATGCATCCTTAAGGTCTCACATCTTAATGATGTCACCTCCACCATCCCATAAGCAAGCTTATTCTCTGGTATGTAATGAGGAATCTCAGAAGGGAATAAACAATTCTATCCCTAGCACAGAATCACCCATCAGTTTGTATTCATCACAAGACAATAAGAAAGCTGGTATCATTTGTGAACATTGCAACATCCCTGGACACAGCAAAAACTCATGTTTCAAACTCATTGGCTATCCTCCAAATAGAGGAAGAGGCAGAGGGAGGTGTGGAAACAATAGAGGCACGGGGGAACCTTTAATTCAAATCAGGCGACATCTCAAGTTGAGAACTCAATTTTTTCTCATTCTCAGAATTCTTCTCAATCTGTCCCTCAAAACTCTTTTGTGCCCTCCTCCATTCCAACACAACCTCCCATGTTCAGTCCACAACAATACCAGCAGTTGATGAATATGCTTCAAGCTGATCAGAATGCTGGAAATATCACTGCTACTTCCAATGGATCAACCTATGCTTCTGGCAATCAAACCACATCCTCTGGTAACATATTAGCTCTCATGAGAAGTGCATCAAAATTGTATTGGATTATTGACAGTGGTGCCAACCATCACATGTCATATAATCCTGATTTTTTTGATCACACTGCCCATAATACACCAGCACACACTTCGGTAAAATTGCCTACAGGAAATATTGTTGATGTTACTAAAATAGGGTCTGTCAAATTATCTAATGGCATATCCCTCAATAATGTGCTTTATCTTCCTAACTTTCAATACAACTTGTTGTCCATATCCAAGTTTACACAAGACAATCAATGTCTTGTTACTTTTTACCCACATTTTTGTCTTTCTCAGGATCTTTGGAATGGATCAATAAAAGGGATTGGTAAGGTCAAGAATGGCCTATATCTGCTTCAACACCCTACTGAATACTCTAATCTTAGCAGCTTGAGTAACTCTTTGTTTGTTCATAATAATTTTCTATGTTCTCCTTCTTTGCTCAAAGAACATTGTAATAAATCTCTTCATAATAACAATGCTGCTATTACTATCAATTCTCAAGCTTGTGATGTTTCTCATTTGCCTGATCATGTTAGTTGTTCCGTTTCCATGGATTCTAATCTTTGGCATTTAAGAATGGGACATATTTCTTTTTCTAGATTAAAATCTCTACCCCATATTGGCAGAAATTTGAAGGGAGAACATCTCATTTGTCCTATATGCCCTATGGCCAAGCATGCTAGATCACCTTTCCCTACAAGCATCCATCACACTAAACAACTCTTTGAATTGATTCACATGGACATTTGGGGACCATATAAGGTTGCTACATATAATTCAGAAAGATATTTTTTAACTATAGTTGATGACTATTTAAGAGCCACCTGGGGTTTTTTAATGAAACATAAAACTGACATCTTGCCCATTATTTAGAATTTTTTTGCTTATGTGGAGACTCAATTGAATACCAAGGTCAAGATTGTTAGGTTAGAGCCTGGGACTTTTTTAAGGCTTCTTGTTCTAATTTCTTTCAATCCTTAGGGATTATCCACCAAAGTTCTGTAGCTTACACTCCCCAGCAGAATGGCCTGGTTGAAAGAAAACATAGGCACATTCTTGATGTAGCTAGGGTTCTTATATTTCAATCTCATGTTCCTTTGACTTATTGGGGAGAATGTGTGCAAACAGCCATATATTTGATTAATAGAACTCCTACTGGTTTGCTTGAAAATAAAACTCCTTTTGATGTTTTGTTCAACAAAAGTCCTGACATCTCTCACCTTAGAGTGTTTGGATGTCTTTGCTATGCCAAGGTTCTGCCTACCATTGATAAGTTTGTTCCTAAATCTAAATGCTGCATTATGTTGAGCTATTCTACTACACAAAAGGGGTACAGACTTTTGGATATGCTTGATGGTTCAATATTTGTTTCTAGAGATGTCATTTTTCATGAGGGAATTTTTCCTTTTGCTATCTTACATTCTGATTCTTCTGACTCTTTTTTGGTTCCTGAATCACAAGCTTTCTATGAGGACCTTATATTGCCTTATCACCACAATGTCTCTCATGTTACTACTAATGTACCTCATAATGAATCATCTTCTGTCACTACTAATGTACCTCATGATGATTATAATGGTCCAAGTTCACCATTACTTTCTGCAGATGATATTAGAACTGAACCTAGAAGGTCTCACAGGGCTGTTCACCCTCCTGCCTGGACTGAGGACTATATATGTCCAACTCTATCATCCAATACTAGTGTTTATCCTCTTTCAGCTCATCTCTCTTATTCTCACCTTTCTAAAGATTTTCATAATATGATTTGTTCATTAGCTGGCTCTACTGAACCTTCTACCTATGCAGAAGCTGTTAAAAACAATAGGTGGAGAGAAGCCATGGAAACAAAAATCAAGGCTTTAGAGCTTAACAATACATGGACCCTTGTGGATTTACCAGCAGGAAAACACCCCATTGGTAGTAAATAGGTCTACAAGTTGAAGTTAAATTCCAATGGTACTATTGATATATACAAAGCAAGGTTGGTAGCAAATGGCTACACACAACAAGAGGGTCTTGATTATCATGAAACTTTCAGCCTCGTTGTCAAGATTGTTATTGTTAGAACAGTGTTAGCCTTGCTTCTATCAAAGGCTGGTCTTTGAATCAATTAGATGTTACTAATGCTTTTCTACAGGGAGACTTAAATGAAGATGTTTATATAACTCTACCACCTGGTTTTGGGAAAATAAATGGATCCACATGAAAAGTTTGCAAGCTGAACAAGAGTCTATATGGACTGAAACAAGCATCCAGACAGTGGAATGCTAAATTTTCTGAAGCTTTGATTAATGCTGGATACATACAATCTAAGCATGATTATTCATTATTTTTTAAACATTCTGGTTCTGATATTGTTGTTCTTTTACTTTATGTAGATGACATAATCATCACAGGTTCCAACCAAATTTTGATTCAAGAGTTAGAATATCTTCACCAATAGTTCTATATCAAGGATCTTGGTGATCTTACATATTTTCTTGGGATTGAGATAGCCAGGACAAAGCAAGGTATTTGCATGAATCAAAGAAAATACATTTTGGACTTATTAAGGTCTGCTGGCATGACAGGTTGCAAACCGGCTGATACCCCTATAGAACAAAATCTTAAGCTTACTACATTGGATTATGACAAAGCAGTGGACAACAATGTTGAGGATCCTCCATTAGCTGATGTTGTAGAATATCAAAGGCTGATAGGCAAGCTCATTTATCTTGGGATGACTAGACCTGATTTAAGCTACTCAGTACATTTATTGTCTCAATTCATGCATTCACCAAAGGAATCACATTGGTTGGCAGCTATGCGAGTACTGAGATATCTTAAGAAAACAGCCGGTTTGGGCATTTTCTTACCATCCGATAGCACATTGGATTTGATTACTTATTGTGATGCGGATTGGGCCTCTTGCAAAATGACTAGAAAATCCCTTACAGGTTTCTGTGTAATGCTTGGAAAATCGTTGATTTCCTGGAAAACAAAGAAACAACAAACAATTTCTCGGTCTTCTTGTGAAGCTGAGTATCGCTCGTTAGCTACAGCCTCATGTGAAATTATATGGATTGTTGGTCTCTTGAAGGATTTGGGGATCACCATGCAGAAACCTGCTCAAATATACATTGACAGTAAGAGTGCAATGGACATTGCCTCGAATCCCATTTTTCATGAACGCACTAAGCATATCGAGGTGGATTGCCATTTGATCCGTGACTTTATTGTTCAAAAAAAGGTTTTCACCACCTACATTAAGAGTGTGGATCAACCAGCTGATCTTCTCACCAAAGGTTTAGGTCGAGATCAACATAGTTTTTTGTTATCCAAGTTTGGTATGATAGACATTTTTAAGGACCAAACTTGAGGGGGAGTATTGTGATATATTTATCATGTATTTACTGTTATACCCCTGGTAGTTATAAGTTTGTTAGAAGTCTGTTATAGTTTTATACCGTTAGGGTTTTCTTCCCTTTATATAAAGGGTTTTGCATGTATCTTCTATACATTATTCAATCAATAATACAGATCTTAAATTCATTCATGGAGTTTCTGGGTTCTTAACAATTCTAAGGTAATCAAATCGTCGTTGGTTATTTAATAATGCTAATTCTTAACAGGCTTATTAGCAGGATAATTTGGAAAATAAATAATTTTTGAGCTAAATAAAGTTTAATATGTTAGCAAAAATTTTGAAAGGAAAATTTTTATTTTTGGTCTCATAAGACTTCTTCGCCTAATCTATCTTTCACCCTATCGAAATTTATTATCACTTTTGGTCTCATATGATTTGAAAAAAACTACACTTTTGGCCTTAAAGTTAAAAAAAATATGGAAAATGGCAAATCCATTTCACGTTTAATTATCTCATATGAAACCAAAAAAAAAATGAGAAGCAAACTTTTTTATTAATTTGATTTTTCGTGCGTAGCACGGGTTATTTGCTAGTTATATATATATTATAGCAAAGCGGTCCATTGACCCAAGCCAAATTTGACTTCAAATCCTAAATTTCTAGAATTTTGAGTTTTTTTAATGCACTGAAAAATTCTTATTGGTTGGTTTAAATTTTTTAAGATTGATTAGTATTCTTAAATTAGATAATCAAAATAAGTTACTTTCCTATTACATTCACTTGAAACCGAAATGGGAAGAGTTACATTTTTTGATTTGATCATTTTAATGCAAATGGTAAGACCAAAATTTACTACCATGTATAACTTTTAGCATATATAAATAAAGAATGGTGTAAATTTATTCACATTTAAATTGACGTTTCAATTTTATATTGATTTTATACTACCATCAATTAGTAATACTTACTATGCATTGATTTTATATTGTTTTAAAAAAGAAAACAAACTTTTAAGTAAATTGCAAGAACCAGAAACTCTATAAAAGAATTAGTATTCATAATTTTGGACTATACACCATAAGCTACATGTTGAGCGAAGAAGCTAGATTCGTTGAGGGTATGGTAAACTATTTTTTTAATTATATTTAAATAAATAGGTTTTAATTTCATTTGATTTTATTTTATTGGCATGCCTTTTTAATCAGCTATTATTTTATCTTTTTGTATATCATATTATTCTTTAGATTATTTTTGAAGAGCTTATTTATTTTTTATTTCCACCTTTTTTGTTTTAGATCTTACTCCTATTATGTGTCGTATGAAACATGTAATTTTTCTTTTTTTTTGATAAACTAGATATATGTAAAGCATTTATATGACCATGACATTTCAGTCAATAATATGGTAATCTCAAATATATATACTTTTGCATATACCCACGTCTGTTAAAAGGTATACATAACTTTTTTTTGCATAACTTTCTTTTACTTTTATATATACAGTATTATAGCAAAGTGGTTCGTTAACCCAATGCCAATTTTAACTTTAAATCATTATTTTCTAGAATTTTCAGTTTTTTTAATGCAATGAAAAATTCTTATTGATTGGTTTAAATGTTTTAAGATTAATTACTATTCTTAAATTAGACAATCATAATGGGAAGAGTTACATTTTTTGATTGTGATCATTTTCAGGCAAATTGAAAGAACAAAATTTACTGCCATGTATAATTTTTAGCATTTATTATTTATATTTCTATTATAGCAAAGCGGTGTGGGACCCACTTTGCTATCTATCTTTTTTCTGGAAATTTTTATTTTTAATTGTCACAAAATATTTAGGCGACGTTTGTTTGACAGGGAATAGAATCTAAAAGGGGAATAAGATTTTTGGTAATTTGATTACTAAAAATGTGATTCCATTAATAGTGTTTGCTTGTCTACAAAAAATTGGGTAAGGATATATATATTTTTTTCTTTTTAATGTTTGGTTTAAACACATATAATAAAGAATGAAATCTAAAATTAAAGACTTTGACTTAAATACCCTTATTTTAAATCATATTTATATAATCTAATTATAAATTTTCAACCATAGTAGAATATTTGATATTATATTGTAGATATCAAAATTTTGCAACCAATCAAATCATGCCACGTGGAAATATTGACCAATCAAAAAGTCGTCTACGACAAATGATATTTATCTATTTAAGTTAATTTATGGATAATTATCAATTCAAGTTGATTTTTGGATAATATCTAGAAGATCTATCTAGATCTTCTATCAGCCAATCAAATGGCTCCAAAATTATGATAATTATTTATTAAATTAAATGGATAATTATCAATGGATTCCAAATTATCCATAAATATTCCATCATACACCTATAAATAGGGTCCTTTGTAGCTCATAAATTACACGCACACAGAAGCTCAATCAAAAAGCTAGAGAAGTCGAAGGAAGCTCTTCAAATTTTCTCTACGAAGGTTCTTCAAATATTCAAGGCGTTCTAGGCGATATTCAAGGCGTTCTTGAAGATATTCATCAAATTATAGCGTTTGATTCGTAATTACGGTGCTAAACCTACGAATTAACGTTATAGATATTCAAATCAAATTCAAGGAAGATCAAAGTCACAAAGTCAACCTTGAAGATTTCAAATTCCATATCAAATTCAACGTTTGATCCGAGATTAAGCTGCCAAGCCCTCGAATTAACGTTATAAACATTCAAGTCAACATTGGAGAAGATCAAAGAAGCAAAGTCAACTCCAATATTCAAGTCAAAATATTTTTGAAGGAAGAATCAGAGGATTAAATAGAGATTTGTACCCCGTATTTTATTTTGATCAATATAAATTTCATTTGTCACAATTTTTGTGTTTCTTGATTTTCAGAATTACAAATTTGTTGTGTACAAATTTTTGGCACGCCCAGTGGGACCATCTCTACCTCTCATCTCCTCACTTCAACAAGTTCAAATGGATGCAAGTCAAAGCTATGAAGATAGTGGAATCCAAGATGATCATCTCAAATCCTTCAAACTCCAAAACCGAAACCATTGACGTCACCACAAGAAGTATGTCCATGAAGCTACAAACATCTTCAAAGGTGGTTCTCCTACTTGAGCATGTTGAGGATGATCCATTCCACCTTGGTGACGAAATCAATCATGATGAAGAGAAGAATTTGCCATCTCCACAATATTCTACATCAAGTGACTTGAACATCGCATGTGTTATGATGACGAATGTTACAACTCATGAGGAGCAAATTGCAAATTTAACGAAAGCTGTTGAAGGACTAATGAAGCATGTTCAAGAGCAAGCCACTCTAATTACAAAGTTGATGAAGAAAGCTGACGACGTGGATGCCATACACGAAACTGAAAAACAAGTTGAGGCGCACGATGAAGCTGAGACGTCAAAGAATCAACATCTAGTTGAGAAGGAAAGATTCATTGTCGAGGAGCTTCAAGTTTCAAGTGATAGGACGATTCCAGCTGATCGACTTAAGGAGTTTATCATTGATACTATTCAAGACAACCACAATGGGAGATCCAAGATGCCTTTAGCTTATGTCAAGCCATATACTCGAAGGATTGATGATTTGAAAATGCCAACTAACCCCCAAAATTTCAGCAATTTGATGGCAAAGGAAATCCAAAGCAACATGTGGCGCACTTTGTTGAAACATGCAATGATGCTGGAACTTATGGCGATCAACTAGTCAAGCAATTTGTTAGATCACTGAAAGGCAATGCATTCGACTGGTACATTGATCTTGGTGCTAACTCAATCAACAACTGGAAGCAATTGGAGCAAGAGTTCCTCAATCGCTTCTATAGCACCCGTCGCACAATCAGCATGCTTGAACTCACCAATTCCCGTCAATTGAAGGATGAACCAGTCATCGACTACATTAATCATTGGAGAAATTTGAATCTTAACTGCAAAGAAAGATTACCTGAGTCCTCTACTATTAGAATGTGTATTCAAGGGATGCATTGGGGTTTTCGATACATCCTTCAAGGAATTCAACCGACAACGTTTGAAGAGCTGTCCACCCGAGCCCATGATATGGAGTTGAGTATGACTGAAAGTGGACTTGATGAGTCATATATCCAAGAGCCTTGGAGACAAGAAATCAACAAAGGTGGCAAGTCATTCACAAATGCTTCTGATGATGAGCCAATATCTGATAGTGATGAACACATGGAAGAAAGTGGCGTTCAAGTTTGTCATCCATACTTTGACTAAAGATGCTAAATCAACGCTATCATCAATGCTCCTTGATAAGAGCATAAACTATCATCAATGCTCCTTGATAAGAGCATAAACTGTCATCAATGCTCCTTGATAAGAGCATAAACTGTCATCAACGCTCCTCGATAAGAGCATAAACTGTCATCAACGCTCCTTGATAAGAGCATAAACTGTCATCAACGCTCCTTGATAAGAGCATAAACTATCATTAACGCTCCTTGATAAAAGCATAAACTATCATCAATGCTCCTTGATAAGAGCATAAACTATCAACAAGGCTCCTTGATAAGAGTTTAAACTTTCAATAAATTGAAAATCAAATGAAGTTCTCCTTGACACGAGTTTAAAAGGTCTGCAAGTCAAATCAAATCAAATGAAGTACTCCTTGATACGAGTATAAAAGGTCTACATGTCAAAGCAAACCAAATGAAGCACTCCTTGACACGAGTATAAAAGGTCTACATGCCAAATCAAATCAAATGAAGCACTCCTTGACACGAGCATAAAAGGTCTACAAGTCAAATCAAATCAAATGAAGTCCTCCTTGACACGAGCATAAAAGGTCTACAAGTCAAAGCAAATCAAATGAATCCCTCCTTGACACGAGCATAAAAGGTCTACATGTCAAAGCAAATCAATTGAAATCCTCCTTGGCACGAGTATAAAAGGTCTACAAATCAAATCAAATCAAATGAAGCCCTCCTTGACACGAGCATAAAAGGTCTACAAGTCAAATCAAATCAAATGAAGTTCTCCTTGACACGAGCATAAAAGGTCTACAAGTCAAATCAAATCAAATGAAGTTCTCCTTGACACGAGCATAAAAGGTCTACAAGTCAAATCAAATCAAATGAAGTCCTCCTTGACACGAGCATAAAAGGTCTACAAGTCAAATCAAATCAAATGAAGCCCTCCTTGACACGAGCATAAAGGTCTACAAGTCAAATGAAATTCTCCTTGACACGAATATAAAATGTCTACAAGTCCAACCAAATCATGTACTCCAAGCCTTGAAGAGTATAAACTAAATATGGCATCTCTATGAGAAAAAAAAAATTTGAACTACGTTATGACTTGATCCCTTTTTCTTAGGGTACGTAGGCAACTTAAATATATCTAAGTTCAGTCATAAATTCAAATCAAATCATATTCTCTCGATGGAGTGACGTTACTCATTCAAAAGAATTTTGAAAGAAAGATCCCACCGTGACATGGGGGCATGCAAATCCCGCCCGATGTGGACGACTTGCCAATGGAAGCCAACAAAGTATTTTTGAGTGGACACCGATTGTAGGAAAGACTTTCGTGGTATAGAAGCACAAGACGAAGCTATTCTTAAGGCATGATTTGATTTTTATGTTGAGACGTTGCGACTCATCCACTACGAAGTATGCTCTTAAATAACCAAACTTCCGTGAACGAGTCTCAAGGGGGCATTTGTAGATATCAAAATTTTGCAACCAATCAAATCATGCCACGTGGAAATATTGACCAATCAAAAAGTCGTCTACGACAAATGATATTTATCTATTTAAGTTAATTTATGGATAATTATCAATTCAAGTTGATTTTTGGATAATATCTAGAAGATCTATCTAGATCTTCTATCAGCCAATCAAATGGCTCCAAAATTATGATAATTATTTATTAAATTAAATGGATAATTATCAATGGATTCCAAATTATCCATAAATATTCCATCCTACACCTATAAATAGGGTCCTTTGTAGCTCATAAATTACACGCACACAGAAGCTCAATCAAAAAGCTAGAGAAGACGAAGGAAGCTCTTCAAATTTTCTCTACGAAGGTTCTTCAAATATTCAAGGCGTTCTAGGCGATATTCAAGGCGTTCTTGAAGATATTCATCAAATTATAGCGTTTGATTCGTAATTACGGTGCTAAACCTACGAATTAACGTTATAGATATTCAAATCAAATTCAAGGAAGATCAAAGTCATAAAGTCAACCTTGAAGATTTCAAATTCCATATCAAATTCAACGTTTGATCCGAGATTAAGCTGCCAAGCCCTCGAATTAACGTTATAAACATTCAAGTCAACATTGGAGAAGATCAAAGAAGCAAAGTCAACTCCAATATTCAAGTCAAAATATTTTTGAAGGAAGAATCAGAGGATTAAATAGAGATTTGTACCCCGTATTTTATTTTGATCAATATAAATTTCATTTGTCACAATTTTTGTGTTTCTTGATTTTCAGAATTACAAATTTGTTGTGTACATATATATATACATAAGTGTATATACAGATATATATTTAATTTGGTTAAATAAAAAAAAAATAAGATATCAATTTGGTTCAATTGCATTATCCTCTTTTAAAAAATGATAATTAAATTAAACATGCTTATTTTTTATTTGCATATTGTTTGACTCTTAAAAAAATGATACATATATGGATTTCTCATATATGCATTGATAATTATTTTAAGTCGGAAACATATTATTGTTAATAAATAAAATATATTAATCATATGACCAACAACCATTTCAAAAGTACTATAAAAAAACAACATAACAATTTTTCAATTTTATTCAATAAAGAAATATCAAATAAAATGAAATCACGATCTATTTTGATAATAAAAATATTCTAAATAAATAAAAAATAAGAAACTATTTCTTCATAAATAATAACTTAAATGAAATGCATAAATAAATAACTATTTTTGTTGATGTTGTATTATATTTCATATAGGGGCAGTAAGGGCATTAAAGTATTGTATTTATGGTTACCTTTAATATGGTAATCACAATATCTCAATAAATAATGTATTATAATTACCTTATTTGAGATGATAATTCTCATATTTTGGAAATTAGATTGCATTCCATAAAATCAAATAAAAAATAACAAATACGGTTATTTAATTTTTGAGAATCATATTCCCTATTTTGATTCTATTCCCTTGACAAACAAACGGAGCCTTATTGATTGCATCAATTGCTATGTAGTATTATGTAGTTTGAAAAAATTGAATTTAAATTGATAAGTTAATTAACATAATATATGGATGAAATTAAGAAAATAATTATGATTGACAATAATTATGGTAAATCTTTTATTTTCTAAGTCTTTTAAAATCAAGAAACCAATATCATTGTCCTAATTTGTAGCCATTATATAGTCAAATTCAAATCTTAAAAAATATAAAACGAAATCAAATTTTCAAAACTTTTGTATAGTCATATAGTTAGGATTGAACATTTTAAATTAGAGGTTCAAACTTTAATGCTTACTTAGGAATTTGAAGAAGAAAAAAGAAAAGTCACAATTGAGGCAAAATTGTTTTCTTGGAGTTTTATTCAATTTGGCTTAATTCATCTTAGCATTTAGATTTTATAAAAATCTTTCTATTGATTTGGAAAAATTGAATATCGTGAAGTTTTTAGAATGTAAATGAGAAAATCCATTTAAACTGTCACTAATTTAGGGGATTTAATTTATATAATCGTAATTAAGGGATTAATTATCCTATCTTTCTATTGATTTGGAAAAATTGAATATCATGAAGTTTAGCATGAAAATGAGAAAATTAATTTAAATCATAATTAATTTAGGGGATTTAATTTATATAATCATAATTAAGGGATCAATTATCCTTTAATCAGAGATTTTCCTTCATGGCATTTGATCCATATTTTTCTGTAATTTATATTGTATTATTATTTTCTCATTCAACTCACTTTTTTTCCTATAAATGACCTTTGGTATACTCATTTTTCTTCTCAATTGTAGTTTTTATAGCTCAAATCAACTACACTACTGGCTCTAAAGTATATCTTTCTATCTTCATGTTCGATTTTTATGATTTGAAGTAGACTGCAAGCTACTTTTAAGAATTTGTAATGCATTTTTTGATTGAACTTTAAATTGGATACTTCTTTTATTTTTTAGTTCTATTTACTTTCATATGACTTTGATGATTCTTCACTTCTTCATTACAGGTAGAGTAATTTTATTTTATTTTTCCTTTGATTTACTTTTCTCCTTTTGTTTCTAGTATTTATTTTGTATTTTTCATTTTTAATAGTGTTGTATCTTATCAATTGTTTTAATATTGGTGTTCATATTCTTTATTTAAAATTTTTTAAATGATAAAATTTGACATTTTTCCTTTTGCTTTTCGTCCTGGTCAATTGGTCATACCGATTTTCTTCTTTTGATATTTAAATGACCAATTTTTCTACTTTCATATTGCTTAATGTTTACAATTTATTTTTATTGTTATACTATATACATAATATTAATATTTTGCCCCATTTGCTTCACATTTACATTATTGCTCACTTCATTTTGTATACTTTGCACTCATTTGATAAATTTATCATTTTCTCTTTTTTAATAGTTATACTAATTTTATTCTCATTTTTAAATTAAATATTTTTACTTTTCTGTTTTGTTGATACTTCAAGTTCTTGTCTTATACATGGTTTTATGTTTTTATCTTTCATTTTGTTCTTTATTTTAATTATCTAACTTTTTATACTAATTCGTGAAGATTGAATTATGATACAAATAATCATTCTAAAATCAAATATTGTATTCGCGTTGGGAATGATGGCCATTGACTTTGAATCATGTTCTTTCATTTTTTGATTCTACAATCTTTAGAATATTTTTCTTATTGAGGTTGTCATTTGCTTTTTTGTACAAATTAGGTACTAGCGTGTACCTGTACTATGCGCAAAAATCTATTAAAATAATTTCTAATCAAATTATAAATTTTATGGTTATGTGATATTAAGTGTTGGGAAAATGTCACTTTTGGTTTCTCAATAATTAATGTTATCACTTTAATTCATAATTGAAGTTTTTTTCACTTTAGTGTATAAAATATGACATGTGCGTGCGGGAGATTTAACTATTTTTATTAAAATTTGGTTAGAGCTATCACAATGAAACTGATATTGAGTTAAAGGGACTGAATCGACATAACTGAAAATAGATAAATTAAAATATTTTAAATATAAAAATTGAGGGACTAACGTGACATTACTCCTAAATTTTTTACATGTAAATATATTATCCTACACAAAATTTGTCAAATATATTTAAAAGAAAAACCTGAAGCTTAAAGCTGAGTAAATAAAATCAAAGTTTTTAAAAGTATATACTTATGTGTTTTATTCATCCTCCCTAAATCAATAGTTTATTTTATTTTATATTGTTTCCATGCATGCATGCACTGTTCATCATCTTTTATTTTCCATTTCATATAACCATATTGTAGCTGAAATTATTGATTAAATACTTATTTGATTTTGTTTTTGTTTTTTTATTTTTCTCTTGCCATGTTTCCTTAGATATGAGTAAGTTTCTTCTTTTATTCAAGTATGTTTTAATTTTTGTTACATTTTTTTATCTTTCTGAATTAAATTTTAATTATCTCTAACAGTGTATTAACAATCAACCAATATAATGTGTTCAATGTTGGAATTAGGCTTAGAGTATCAAGCACTCATCTTTATGATATTTGATCATGTATTCTTATTTTATTTTAACTATCACTAAGTATATTTCCTTTTTCCTTTTAAATTATTTAAAGCAACAAAGAAATTAAAAAGCATCTAGAATGTAGTGAATCACTAACAACTTCACATAGCATATATTAACTTAAATTATACTTCTTGAATAGAAAAATAGATAAGTCTTAAAAAGAGAAAAGAGAAGTTTAAAAATCTTAAAAGGACTTCCTAAAAGAATCAGGCCATAATTCAGGTACAATAGAGAATAGATCTCACGTCCACTGCCTCCGAACATAAAATCATGGTCAAATAGAATTTAAAAAAAAAATACATTTACAATAATAATTTTGGTCTTTTAATTTGTCTATTCAATTATAATTTTTTTTCGTTCTTTCTCCTTTTCTATTATTTTATCTTGACATTTGTGAATTTTTGTTGGATTAATAAGGTTGGGGTTGTTATTTTCTTATGTTTTCGATTTGTACATTTTTGCATTATATACTATTGATTTTAAATTTCATTTTTTCTTGATTTTTCTTTTTCTATGGAATTTAAATTATTTGCATTTCTGATTGTCAAACTTAACTCAATTTCGATTATAAGCGTTTTATTGTAATTTCTTTCTCCTTTTTGTTTGTAATAAGTTTTCTTCTTATTTGGTTCCAATTAATACTTTCTTCCATTTAAAATCAATAAGATCTATTCTTTATTAGTTTAATCATTTGTTCATTCAACTACAAAATTTACCATCTATGTTAGCTTTTCTTACATTTTTTCCTTCTTTATTTATCTAATTTTTGTCAATTTACCAAGGAGAACGAAATCACTGGGAGGGATTGTGATTTTTTTTTCTCTTTTGGACTTATCATATTTTTCACTTTTTTTGATTTTTTTAGATTTTATTTGTTCTTGATCTTTCAATTTTCTTTTTAGCATATTTTTTACTTTGATTTAGTTTTAGTTGTTATCACCTGATAGTGATTGGTATACTGGAATGAAGTGGGAATGAAATGAACATTCCTATGTTCAACTCCATTCCTATGATTGGTATATTTTTTATGTCGGGAATGGTCATTCCTGTTGGAATCCATATTCCCAAAAGTATGGATAGTGATACATTCCATCCCCCTTGGTTTTGGATATTTCTTATCTATTGTGACTCAACTTTATTTTTTTTCTTGTAATAAATTTATTTTTTTCACATTAATAAAAATGTCTTGAAAATTTAACGAATGCAATAATTTTTTTTTTATTTTCTACTTATGATTAATTATCTCAAATTATTTTAAAAATAATATAAATGATTAATAAATTCAAAAAAAATATTTAAATGCATTAAAAGAACATACAAAGATACATATTATTTTTCGTCCTTAGTCGAAAATATTTTCATCAATAAGAATTACTTTAATTATAATAAATATAATTTCAAATGTAACAAGAATATGGAAAACATACAAAAATGCATTGACAAAATATAAAATAATATTGCGTTTAACAAATAATATTTCATCCTTAAATTAGTTCATCAATAAAAAAGTAATAGAAAGCGTGGATTATTGTATAGACAATAATACATATATAACTTTTTCAATTATCATGTACGAAATATATTTTTTCCCCCTTTCTTCATTTCTTTCTCCACTTTTTCATCGTGTCCCTTGTTATTTTTCTTTAAATGAAAGTTTTAAAATCTCACATCATTTAAATTTAAAAGAACTAAATTTGATACAAATTTGTATTCAAATTTAATAAATAACACAAATATACGAATATATAGAATTTATTTAAAAAACAAAAGATCACATTTCTCAAATTCATTTTCGATCACTAGTTGCTTGATTGGAACAAATAAATGAATAATAATTCAATTATTTTCTCATTCCTTGAGTATACCAATCATTGAATTTATAAAATTAATATCATTCATTTCCCATCTTCATTCAATTCATTATATCATTTCATTCCTACTCAATTCAATTCATTCATAAGTAATCATAACAATCACGTCCTTATAATTTTGTGTGAATTTCGATTCTATATCTTATTTTGTTAATCCTGATAAGATTTCTTCTTACTTGATTTTATTTTTTTATTGAACTAAGAGAAAGAAAGTCATTGGCTATGTCTGATTTCATTTTGAGCTCTATTTTGGCCCAAAATATTTGGTCAATTTGTGTTTGGACAATTGAATTTTGGTCAGAAAAATGTCAAAAAATTTGGACCAAATTTTTCCCCAGATATTGCATCCTCAAATTGTCTTATCATTGTCCCAATTTTCGGAAGCCCCAATTTATTTTTTTATTATATAAAATTAGGGATAATTATATGTTGAGGTCTTTTTAAATTATAAATAAATCTTCTAGTTTCATAATTTACATCAAATATCCCAACAGATTTTATTCCATCCAATTAGTGATGTCAAATGGGCTGGCCAGCCCAGGCCCACGACAGGCCGGCCCGCCAATTTTTTTTCTTGGACCAGCCCATGATGGGCCGGCCCGGCCCAGGCCCACTTAAATTTTTTATATGGGCCAGGGCCGGCCCAGGCCAGCCCGAACGTGTAATTTTTTTGAGAAATTTTTTTTTTTTTGTTTAAACTAAATATTTAATAAATAATATGAATATTTCATTCTCAATTCCCCATTTGGCCATGTTAAATCCATTCAGCTCTTTAATCCATGTTAAATCCATTTAGTGAACTGTAGAAAATACTGTTCATCCTTATTTAAATTTATTGTATAAGTTAAAAAACTTACGTGCATACACCTATATGTTAAAACATTATAAATAATAACACATATACTTTACACAACATTACATAGGTCTCTATATACTTTACACATATACATTTATATATACGACTATATAAATTTTGTATATACATGATTCTAATTATAAAGTAATAAGAATTAATAAACATGTACACCACAGTAATATTTTAAAATATTATAAAATAAATACATACAATATATATATTAAGTTTATATAACAACTATAACAATCTCAATATCATATTATAACATAATTCAAAATAATTATTAAAAGAATGGCCGTAGAGATTCATCAGATTCCCAGAGTTGTCTTTGGCTTTTCCAAGCAAACTGGAAAAGGTAATTTCCAAGTAAACAGACAGCAATCTTTTTAGTTATTTTTTGTACCTTTTTCCTATGTTCGAAAAAAAAATGCATGTTTTTATGTTTTCCAAAAAAGATGTATATATAAGATGAAATTCCGAGTTAGAATGTGAAATGGGCCTATTACTACTATCATCTATTATATATATTATAGCAAAGCCGTCCGTTGACCACAATGCCAATTTTAACTTTAAATCCTAATTTTCTAGAATTTTGAGTTTTTTTAATAAAATAAAAAATCCTTATTGGTTGGTTTAAATTTTTTAAGATTGATTACTATTCTTAAATTAGATAATCAAATTAAATTAATTTCCTATTACATTCACTTGCAACCGAAATGGGAAGAGTTGCAATTTTTGATTGTGATTTGTGATCATTTTAATGCAAATGGAAATACCAAAATTTATTACCATATATAATTCTTAGCATATCTAAATAAAGAATGACCTAAATTACGTACGTTCACATTAGGCTTAAATTTGAATTTTAAACTTTATTTTAAAATTGGCTTACCAAATCGAAATCCTTAATTAGAAGGAATATTTAATTTACAGCTAAATTTACGTATTAATTCATTCCACAATTGATGGAATTATGCAGTTAATGTGGAAACTGATACATCTATAAATTATTTTCATTTAATCTAAAAACTTATAAATTATGCCATATTTTTTCTGCTTCACAAATCAATTTTACGTTTCTCCATGTTCACTAATTTTTTCATCTACAAAAGTGAATTTGATTTGATGTGAGGTAATTTATTTTATTTGTTCATTATTTTTCATCTTTCAATAGTTTTCAATTTTACGCTTTCAATTTTGTTTGATTTTCTTCATTTAATTTAGTCTTAAACATTAATGACATTATGAGAATTCTCTTAGTCGATCGAAATTATTAGTCCATATTTTATTTGGTGATGAGTGTTATGAATAGAGCAATGGAATGCTTATACATATATGCTTGAGGTAATCATTTCACTCCATTAATTTTTATTTTTTTAGCTAATACTATTGTGTACTATTTTTCTGTTTATTGTATTATTTTTGTTGTTAAATTTATTGTATATTAACAATTATTTTTAATATATATGTGCAAATTAAGGAGTGTACTAATAATCTTTTTTTAATATATATATATATATATATATATATATATATTTAATAAAATTGGGGAAAACTTTAGATTATGAATTTGGCAAATAAAAGCGTACAATATTGAATTTTGATGGTTGAAGACAAATCTCTGATTTCTAATTTCTATTCCCTTCTTCTTTTTGTTATTAGATTAAGTTTTGAATATAAATTTAGTTTCTTTATGAGAACTGAAAGAAAATTCAATTTAATAATATAATTATAATTTGTGTTATTGAAAATAAAAAACAACTTATTTGATTTATTATTTTAATATTATAGAAATTATCTAGGTTGAATTTATATTTTAATATTCCACAATCATGAAAATTTAGCACCTCAAGTCTATATGTGAACATATATAGATAGGCTTCACGTACTAAATTTCACTGCATTACTTATTAATGTTATTTTTAATTGATTAAAATAATTGAGAACAATTATCATTATCATTATATATATTATAGCAAGACGGTGTGGGACCCACTTTGCTCTCTTTCTTTCTTTTTTGGGTAATTTTTTTTATATGGCCACTATATAACATAAAGTTAAGAGAGTACTAGCAAGTTAGGACTTAGGATAGTATATATATGGAAGGCCATGTAGATTAAGATCAATGTCTAATTTCCTTTTTAATTTTCATATAGTCATCATTTATTTGAGGAGCTTCAAGATAATATTCGAAACAAGTTCAATAACACCCAATTATGCAATTGGATGATTTGTAATTGGTTATAAGTTTATTTTTTATTCAGTAAAGGATCATTTTGTACCTTAGCTAACAAAGTTTGATCATATTACTTTATCAATTGTCATTAAGTAGTACCTATATTTTAAAATTCTTCATTGTTCTATTGTTTTATTTTGCGTTCAAACGCACACGTTCAAACGCTCGGGGCAGAGAGTTCTCTGCCCATTGCGTTTAAACGTATGCGTTTCAACGCTGAGCGTTGAAACGCAAGAGTTCAAACGCCCGGGCCAGAGAGTTTTGCGTTGAAACGCTTGCAAACGCGCAGGGCAGAGAGTTGTCTGCCCCTTGAGTTTAAACGCATGTGTTTCAACGTTTAGCGTGTAAACACGCGAGGCAAAGAGTTCCGTGTTGAAACGCTCGCCTTCAAAAGCAAGGGGCAGAGAACGCTTTCGTTCAAAAAATATATGATTTATTCAATTGTTCTTTCCTTATTTCACATTGACCTTCTATAGAACTATAATGATATATATATATATATTGTGTTTAGTTCATTTGAATAACGTGATGATATAATGAAACATCAATTCCATTTACCCTTGCACTAAGCATTTTATTATTATGAATAACTAGTTTAATATTTTGTTGTGCATAGCACGGATTATACGCTTATTATTAAAACCAATTTTAATTCCTGCTTATTATTCTAAGGTAATCAAATATTTAATTAGATATTTATAATTGTTAATAGTCTAATTTTTATTTTTATCAAAAAAAAGAAGGATAATTTGGAAAATAAATTAATTTTTGAGCTAAATAAAGTTTGATATGTCAACAAAAATTTTGAAAGGAAATTTTCTATTTTTGGTTTAATAAGACTTCCTCACGCAATTTATCATTCACCTGAACGAAATTTATTATCAGTTTTAGTCTCATATGATTACTTTTGGCCCTAAAGTTAAAAAAATATATGAAAAATAGTAAATCCAGTTCACGTTTAATTGTCTCATATGAAACCAAGAAAAAAAATTGAGAAGCAAACTTTTTTTCTTGATTTGATTTTTCGTGCGTAGCACGGGATACCTGCTAATTACTTTTTTTAAGGGAAAATGTGGCATTAGTGTGATAAGAACTACACTAAGCTCAGCAATTAAGCTAAAATATGGTCTAATTGAGTAATTTTCTTGTTAAAGTGGGTGTTGCCTGAGGTCAAATAGGTCAGAATTTGAATTTATCATGTTTTTGCATAATTAAATTGGAATAATATTATCCTTTCTTGTGAACCTAGATCTGGTTCATAATGATTTCCTTTGATTATTTTATATACCCCAAAGCCTTAACCAAAAGTTCGAGTTTTAGTAATTTGTTAATAATTACTTTACTATATAGAGAAACATGCCAAAGTGGAGATAATGGTGTTGCCCGTTTGTGTTTGAAGAATTTTTTAAGAGAAAAATATGTAATGATTATAGTTGATGTGATATGTTTTTTGTTGTGAAAAAATTGTTGTATATAATAAATTATTTTAGTCAAAATCATCGATTTAAATGTCAAAAAATAGCCATAATGGATCTTATTTTAAACGTTGCATTATTTTACATTAGAATATGTGATTAATTTGATTTTTGGAGTTGAAAAATAGCCGGAAAAACCTTATAAATTGATTGTGTGAACTGTCAAATCATGAATAGTAAGAGTAAATTTTTCTCTTTTTTGCAAAAATTTCTTCAAATTATCTAAAATTTTGTGAGATTTTCTTAAAGAATTTTTTCGTAACATACCAAACAATTGAATTTTCGTAGTTTTTTTACTCTGAAGCATTTTTTTGGGAGTAGAGGTGGCTATCCAATTGGGGCCTAACTTATCTAATTTTGCACTTTAAGGACTATCCTGAAGTCTGGATAAAAAAGTGTTTAAAAAAAGTTAGGACTAAAAAGTGTAAAAAAATGTGTAATTTAAATTGGCGATGGTTTTAACTATGGGTGGCAAAATGGATCCCGAACCACGGTTCCAACGGTTTCAACCAATTTGGGTTGAATTGGTTCCTAAGAAAATTTTATTTGGTTCCTAATTGGTTCCAAGTTGAGTCCAACTAAATTTCCAGTTAGACCCAAATCGTTTGTCAATAATCTAAATTATAATGAACAAAATGTAAGGTATTGAGTCGGGTTGAGCTTGGTTCCCTTTTGGATTGATTTTGGTTCCATTTTGGGTTGAATTTGGTTCCACCTTAAAACCATTTAAGAACCAAACTCATTAACAACCAACCCATTGGAACCGACCCGAAACCAACCCAACCCGCCCAATTGTCACCCCACATAATATGAATTTGGTTTTAACTTTTAACCTCCACATAATATGAAAAAGTTAGTAATGTTTTGAGATAGGTTATCAATTGTTGATATATCAATTAATACTAACCTTTATCAGTTATACGGAATAGTTGATGGAAGGTAAATCGATTAATATAAGATAATTGGCGAACGACATTTGTTTAGGTGGAAACAGAGACTCCAAATTGAATTCGATCTATAACGGGAACTAAAAGTGAAATTTTCCAGAATATAGGATAAACATTTTCTTATTAATGAGATTGATGACTACAAGGTGCATTCAATACTTAATTAGATAAGATTTTCTATTACAAAATCCTATTATGATTGCTATTGGATGAATGATGTGTTTCATAAAACTTCAACAATTATACTTGTCATTTATTTAATGTCTTACAATCCAATTGCAGCCCGTTTTGCAATAGAGATCATTTCCAGAAGTGCAACGGATAAATGCAAATCAAATAGGATTTTTGATTGCAAAATATTACTGCAATTCATATTGCAAGACATTGAATGAGTGAATAGAAAAATTAGTAATAAAAATTAATAATACGTACATATGTTAATCATATAATAGCTTGTAATAATAGTTGAACGTTATTTTATAATAAAAATGAGATGATCAATTTATACAAAGTTCATCTGGGAATGGCTTCAGCTGAATTAAAGCAAAACTTACGGTTTTAGGACTATGAGGCAAATAATCACACCTACAAGCATTGAGAATGAGATGATGAGTAATTTAATCATACAAAGTTTCAAAAAACATTGATATTTATAATTGTCTTGATCAACTCAAAACCCTTCAAACTCTTGAGAATTACTTCAAATTAAATAGCATATGCTAAATACAAACATAGAACATAAAGAACACTTCGAAATTATTCTTCATAAACATCCATTTTTGCATATAACCTTGTAAGTACCTTCTCATTCTCATGTGCTCTTAAACTTGTTCCACATTCCTTTCGTCAAATTCTTCTCCCTCGTCGAACTGGTCTCTATCATCCTCGACGACATTAGTTGTAGTTATAAATATGTTTAAATCTGGTGCAACTGAGAGTACCGCTTGTATCCAGAATACGAAACTCCTGAACAAGTTACATATACAAGTATAGTACAAAAAGTACAACATAATTGCGGGATAATAGTACCAGAAAAGTATTTGCGACATGAAGAGTGACGCCAAAAAAGAAATTGTGAGACATGTCGAAAAGCTCTTAACTTGTATCCGAAGATATCCAGTGGTAGTATTTGGAGTTGTAAATGGAATAGCAATAGAAATGAAAGAGAATATGAAGAAGAGAATAGTAAGAAGCCAAAACTTCATCCAAGTGAGATCACTAGCAATATTAAATGGATCCCATTCCCATGGCATGGCCACTTGTGATTTCAAAATATTTACTACAAGTAACAAGACAAATCTCAAATCAAAGTAAGACATCTTTTGTCTATTTATTGTAGTAAACTAATTTAGGTTTTATGTGTTTTGTTGTTGCAAATGATCTATATATAGAGAGAGAAGTGTCTCATAAGCAAGTTGCACTTTTGGTCTCACCAAATTAGGTCCCTGATTTTACAAGATCTGCGTGTTTAATTCTATAATTAAAGAGTATTTCACATTTGGTTCACCCAATGAACGAAATTTATATTGTATATGTCATGATTTTATTATTTGGTGGAAAAACTCTTGGAAAAAAAATGTGTAGAAGTACAAATTTATTTCGAAAGCAAATTTTATTCGAAAGCTCTTATAATATGCTTTTCGTATGAATTATTTCTACCATGTCCGACAACAACATGACACTTACAAAGTCAATTTTATTCAATTGATGGTAGGATCAATTGTAGAATAAATTTTAAATTGTGGGTCTAAAAAGACTCATAAAAGTCAAACTAAAATTGCTTAACCCCTATTGTATTGAAGGAAAATGTGAATTTGACTTCCCAATCTCATCCTAATTAAGGAATGTGGATGGTACTAACAAAACAAAGGTAAAGTCAAGTAGTTTGTGGCCCTTCTAGTTCGATTTAATTACTATTTCTCTTTTTCTTTATTTATTTCAATGGTTTAGGGCCACATATAATTAACTCGAATATTACTTTTTCAAATGTATATAGATTTGTTGTTATGAGCAAACCCATGCTTTAATAGCAATTCGTTTTTGTTGTTATTTTGATGCGGGTCCTCACCCATATATATTTAGGGAATCCTTACCCGTTGTAATTAATTCACGGATATGTATAGATATTTTTTTGTTTTTTGCTATGGGTATTGAAAGAAGTATATGACAATAAGACATGATTTCACAATACATCAATGGGTAATTTGCACTTTGCACCCTTAAAATATGGCTAATAGGCACTTTGCACTCCAAAAAAGAAAAAATAGCACAAAGCACCCTGAAATTGATTAAGGTTTGGCAAGTTGCACCGTATTTTATTTTTTACTCAAAATCTCATCTCAATAAGGGTAAAAATATTTATTAAAAAAAAAGTGAATCCCATCCGTTCATGTCGCCAATCTAACTCTAGTCACTCGCTCATTTTCACTAATCACTTCATCGTGATTCTTCCCACAAACCCTCGTAAATAATTAATTAGAAATGCATAAATTTTTTTATGAGTGAGAAAATTTATCTTCTTTTTCGCCTAATACTAAAGACTCTATCATTATTAAAGTAATGCACAAGAACGAAATAATTTGCTGTCACAAAATGTTAACTAAAGGAAACATCATCACCATAGTAAAATTATATTCCCAAAAGGCTTAAAAACTTGAAATTGGGTCAAACGTATGTCACATAAAAATGAAAAAAGAATTACAGACAACATTTGAGATGCATTTTTCTACCTTTCGAAATAAGAAATTTGAATACCACATTCAAGATGCAATTTTTTATTTTTCTAAATTGAAAAATATAAAATTTGAAGACGACATTTGAGAACTTTAGAAATTGGGAACTTTTATTTTGCTTCATAATTGCATTATTTTGAGAAATTTTTATTTATTTTGCTAAAATTTCCATAATGGAGCATATATATTTTTGATATAAGTTGATTATTTTGCCTTTAGAAAATTATTTGTATTTTTTGGATGATTCTACCCTTTCATAATGAAATTTTTTTGTTGAAAAATTAAACAGGGTGCAATTTGCCAAAACTTAATCAATTTCAGGGTGCTTTGTGATATGTTTTCTTTTTTTTGGGTGCAAAGTGCTCATTAACCCTATTTTAAGGGTGCAAAGTGCAAATTACCCTACATCAATTCAATATATAAAAAATATTATACCGGTGAAATGTATTATATATCTCCCAAAAACACGTAATAAATATAATAAAGTGAAATATAACCACCAATTTAAAATTGTACTTATAGTACACTAATGTGCTCTACAAATTTTTTGATATACTAATAAAAAAAATTGCCGAAAAATTTTATTGTCCAGAAAAATTATGTGTCATACACATAACTAGTAAATTTTGGGATTTCACCGATTTTCAAAATCAGTGGAAAATTGCACACAGGAATTTTTTCTATAACTCCCTCAAAATTCCTAAATCACACACGAATTTCTTCATCTATAATGAAACTTAATCATTTCATAGAGATTATCCATTTTCAGTTGCTATATAGTTGTGATGGTAAAACCTAAGCATCCCGATTTGAAATTAAATCCCAACCTATTTTACGATAATTATTTTTGCTTCAAATTTATGAATGATTCCATTTATTTATGATATATTTTAGTCGATTTAGGATTTTTTTTTTGTTATAATCCCCAAAATTGGGGTTTTTATGTTAGAGGGTTTTATTAATGTTTAGGAATTTCTAGGGGGTGATTATTTCTGAATCTACTACTTTTTGTTAAAAAAAAGTGAAATTCTTAGTTTTTGGTCAATGTGCATTGACACTTTATATATTTTTTTCAAGTGGTCAATAATTGTAATGTTTTATTATTTTACAAACCACAATTACATCTTCTAACTTTAAGTCACGAGTGATTATGTTATTTGTATATGAAAATAAACTGAGATATGAATCAAGGACTTTGTAAAAACTGACCACTTTGAAATTGACAAGATTAGTTTTGAAAAGTTAGGTAAGATATCATATCAGTGCATGAATTTGCCAGATTTTAAGGATCCGTAGAAAAGAAATCAATTACTAAATTTTTGTCACGCCCTCAGCTCGGGTCATGACATGGCCATGTCAACGCGATAAGCTATTGCGGTGACATGAAGCTACTAATGCATAAGATCAAAGGAAAACTAAATCCCAAGATAAGCAAATGACAAATAATTTATTAACCATAAATTCATCAATTAATAAGGAAAAATTTGTCAATTGCAAAACAGAACATTTGAGATACAAATCCCAAAATCATCCACATACCTAAAAGAATGAAATCAAATTCAAATAACGTAAGAAGTTCACAAATCTCAAATTTAAAGATAAGGCGTCAAAACTCTAAGAACTAAAAGATCCATCTAGCGCATCGAACAAAGACTCCAATTAAACTCCTCACGTCCAAGAGGATTAATTTTCTGTGGAAAGATAAAACATTACAAGGGTGAGTCACATACTCAACAAGCATCTTTTTATGTTTTTCTTCTGCTACTCTCCTACCGGGTCAAACATAACACGATAAAATATCGTCTCTTAGTGACTAAGCAGTACCACGTATGGGACCAAGATAACAAAGATATCCAAAGCAAAAATATAACAGATGAACCCTTTGGTCGAAGGGTACGAACAGATGACCCCTGGCCAAGGGGACGAACAGATGAGCTCTTGACCGAAGAGCACGCAGATGACCCCGGGGACATAAAGTGAGTCCAGAGAATACCGACTACACACATATACTCAAAAGCTAATAGAAATAACGATTTATCACCAATTACCAATGTACATATCAACTTCACGAAACATGTCATATACATATAATCAACTATTTCTTCATATATCCATCAGTCACGCTTAACTCTATAAAACAAAAGAAAACCATAAAAAGTCACTTGCCTCAAGCTTCCCGAACTCGCGATATCAAATTATCGAATTAGCTTCGCGTGTTCTTAATCAATCTAGATCAACATTGACAATTAGTAAATGAGTATCCTATTATTATTAGGAAGAATTAGTCAAATCAGTAAACATACTCATCAAGTAAATCACATACATGAAACTGATTCTACCCATTGCTAGCATTCTACATCATGGTTTTAGTACTTACATTAAACCCCACAACTAAACTTGATAAACTAATCAGCAAAACAAGGAAGCCTTATTCATCATATGCCATTATCATTTCATAGAAATTGAGTTGTTTATATTCACTTTCATAATAATAACTAATATAAATAATTCTTGTCCCAGAAGAAATCCATAGCTTAATAAAATAATTTTTTTATGTGAAGGGGTCAAACAGCAGGGGAGAACTATGCTTTATATGAGTGCCCCACTATTTATCTATTGTCTAATAACATAATCTCCTATTATTAACATCAAAAACCATTAATTTAATGTCACAATTCATTTGGATTAGCAGGAGAACACACTTACGTACAGAGATATCTTCACTTCTATTTGGAACCGCCGCCGTCACGTAATGCTTTCTTTCTTCCCCTTATTTTGTTTGTGAGGATATTATTTAAAATAGGTTTAAGCCTTTTCCTTAAATTACTAAGTGGTATGGAACCAATCATAATTACAGAAAAGTCCCCCATATAATTTGGCAATAAGGATATAATTGACTATACTCTAAACATCTTATTAATTAATATTATAACTCTATCATTAAAATTCATATAAAAATAGTTAACATAATTGCAGGCGTTACATTCTACCCCCCTTATAAAAAGTTTCGTCCCCGAAACTTTAAAAGGTTAACATATGTACCTTCGTTTTTAAAAAGATGTGGGTAGGTTTTGATCATTTCCTCCTCAGCTTCCCATGTAGCCTCTCCCGGAGAATGATTTGACCATTGGACTTTCACAAATGAAATTGTGCGGTGCCTCAAAACTTGTTCTTTACGTTCAACCACCCGAATAGGAAATTCCTCATATGTCAGATCCTCTTGTACTTCTAATGGTTCATATTCTAACACATGGCTTGGGTCAGGCACATATCTCTTCAACAAGGATACATGGAATACATTATGCACCCTAGACAATTCTGGTGGTAGTGCTAATTTGTAGGCTACTTCACCAATTTTATCAAGGATTTCAAATGGTCCTATGTATCGAGGACTTAACTTCCCTCGTTTACCAAATCTCATAACTCCCTTTGTCGGTGAAATTTTTAGATGAACCAAATCACCAACCTTGAACTCTAATTGTCTTCTTTTCATATTCGCCCAGCTCCGTTGTCGATCTTGTGCTATTTGAAGTCGTCTTTTTATTAATGGAATCTTTTCTATAGCACTCTGTACTAGGTCGGGTCCTAGTATTTTCTTTTCCCCGATGTCATCCCAGTGCACAGGAGATCTACATTTCCTCCCGTATAAAGCCTCATAAGGAGCCATTCCGATGCTTGATTGAAAGCTATTATTATATGCAAATTCTGCCAATTTCAAATACTTATCCCAGTTCCCTTTGAAATCCATCACGCAGGCCCTCAACATATCTTCTAGCGTCTGAATCGTTCTCTCTGATTGACCATCTGTTTGAGGATGAAAAGCAGTACTAAATTTTAGTTCTGTTTTAAGGTTTCCTTGTAAACTCCTCCAAAAGCGAGACACAAACCTAGAGTCTCGATCTGATATAATGCTCACTGGTACTCCATGTAGACATAAAATATTATCCACATAAATTTCAGCTAGTTTATCAAGTGGAGTCGTTTGTCTGACCGGTAGAAAGTGAGCAGATTTGGTAAGTCTATCCACAATTACCCATATACAATCGTTTTTCTCCCTTGTTTTCGGCAATCCACACACAAAATCCATAGTAATGTGTTCCCATTTCCACTCAGGTATTTCCAAAGTTTGCAATTTACCTGCTATTCTCTGATGTTCGGCCTTTACTTGTTGGCATGTCAAACACTTGGCCACAAACTCTGCTATATCTTGCTTCATGCACTTCCACCAAAAATGAGGTTTCAAATCCCTATACATTTTAGTGCTACCTGGATGTATAGAAAACCGTGACTTATGAGCATCCGCTAAAATTTCTTCTCTTATTCTTGGATCAATTGGAACGCATACTCTATTATCAAACCTTAAAGACCCATCTTCATGAAATTGAAATCTTGGTCGTAACCCCTTCCTCGCCTCTTCCATAATTATGTACAACTCGGGATCCTCACTTTGAGATGATTTAATGCGATTAATTAGAGTGGGTTGCGCAATCAAACAACTCATAATCTCCTTTGAACAATCTACCACGACTTCAATTTCCATTTCATCTAATTCTTTTAAAATTCTTTGTTGCCTAGTAATTAATGCAGCTATTCTAGAGGACTTCCTACTAAGTGCATCAGCAACCACATTAGCTTTCCCTGGATGATAGTTTATGGTAACATCGTAGTCCTTCAATAGCTCTAACCATCTTCTTTGTCTCATATTTAGTTCTCTTTGCGTAAACAAATACTTCAAACTTTTGTGATCAGTATAGACCTCACATTTCTCCCCATAAAGATAATGTCGCCAAATCTTTAAGGCAAAAACCACAGCTGCCAATTCCAGATCATGCGTCGGATAATTTGCTTCATAAGACTTCAACTGACGTGAGGCGTAAGCAATAACTCTATCCTTTTGCATAAGTACACACCCCAAACCATTTTTTGATGCATCGCTATAGATTACAAAGCCTCCTGTACCAGATGGCAATGTCAAGATGGGCGCAGAAACTAATTTTTGCTTCAACTCACTGAAACTTTGCTCACATTTTGAGTTCCATTCAAATTTCACTCCCTTTTGGGTGAGACGAGTTAGAGGAATTGCAATCTGGGAAAACCCTTGGACAAATTTTCTATAGTAACCTGCAAGCCCAAGAAAACTTCTAATTTCCGTTACAGTGGTCGGACGAGGCCAATTGGCTACTGCTTCAATTTTTGTAGGATCAACAGAAATCCCCTCTGCAGATACTATGTGTCCTAAGAATGTTACATTACTAAGCCAAAATTCGCATTTGCTTAATTTAGCAAAAAGTTGCTCATCTCTTAGAGTCTGCAACACCATTCTCAAGTGTTCGGCATGATCTTCTTCATTTTTTGAGTAAACTAAGATGTCATCTATGAAAACTACAACAAAAAGATCAAGGTATTTATGGAAAACCCTATTCATCAAATTCATGAAAGCCGCAGGAGCATTGGTTAGGCCAAAAGGCATGACTAAAAACTCATAATGACCATACCTGGTCCGAAAGGCGGTTTTTGACACATCTCCCTCTCTAACCTTCAATTGGTGATAACCGGATCTCAAATCAATTTTAGAAAATACTTTAGAACCATGCAACTGATCGAACAAGTCATCGATCCGTGGAAGGGGGTATTTATTCTTCACTGTTATTTTATTTAGTTCACGGTAATCAATACATAAACGCATACTACCATCCTTCTTTTTAACAAACAACACTGGTGCTCCCCAAGGAGATACACTAGGACGAATAAATCCTCTATCAAGCAACTCTTGAAGTTGAACCTTAAGCTCTCGTAACTCACTTGGAGCCATACGATACGGTGCCTTTGATATTGGTCCAGATCCTGGAACCAAATCAATCTCAAATTCAATATCTCGATTTGGAGGTAAACCGGGTAATTCATCGGGAAAGACTTCGGGAAATGCATTTACTACTCGTATATCCCTTAGCCGTGTACCTTCCCTCTTAGTATCTACAACATGTGCAAGGTATCCAGTACTCCTTTTCTTCATAGCTTTAAAGGCACGGATAGCAGAAATAACAATAATATGAGGTTTCGACGGTCTAGGTATTTCAATAGAGTGATGGCCGTGATAAATGAATTCTTTTTCTCCTGGGACTTTTAAGACGATTTTCTTACCAAAGCAATCAATATGAGCATGGTTAGATGATAACCAATCCATACCTAAAATAGCATCAAAATTGTTCATGTCTAATCTTATCAAGTCGGCATTTAGTTGTTTCTCTCCTAACCCAATAATACAATTCCTGAGGATCCTATCAGCAATAGTTGACTTCTTCATTGGGGTAGAAACATGCATTATTTCATCTAATTTCTCAGATATGCAGTTCAAAGATGCAGCAAAAATCATAGATATAAAAGAGTGTGAAGCACCAGAGTCAAACAATACATAGGCATTCACTGATTGTATAGTAATGGTACCTGTCACCACATCATTAGTAGCCTTGGCATCCTCTTCAGTCAAAGAAAATAATCGAGCATTGTTTTTCTTAGGTTGGTCTTTTGGTTTAGCAGGCTCATCACTCATGAATGGGCAATCTTTAATGCGATGATCCGATCGGCCACATCTAAAGCAAGCACCAGTTTTCCAACGACATTCACCCGTATGAACTCTTCGACAACGATCACATTCCTTGCCCTGTGAGATAGCACGCGTTGTTTCATTTTTCTTATTTCCACTGTAACTGCTGGTCATATTTTGAACATGATGGAACCCTTCCAACCTTGGCCTCTTTCTTTCTTCAGTATAATGTTCAAAGGTCTTCAGATCTTCCTCAACTCTAAGAGCCCGCTCCAATAAGTCTTTGTATTTCGTATCAAGATGGGAAGATACTCTATCTTGAATTTCCCTTCTTAGACCCTGGCAAAACCTATTCACCTTACTCTCCTCTGAATTCAAGTAAATTGGGCAAAAGCGACCAAGCTCATTAAACTTATTAGCATATTGAAGCACTGACATGGTCCCAGTTTGTTTCAAATTAAGAAACTCGTTCTCCTTCGCTAGTCTGACTGAACGAGGGAAATATTGATCGAGAAATAACTTCTTAAAACCTTCCCAAGATAGAGGATTTTCCACGCCCACATAAGCAGTCTTCACGGAGTCCCACCAATACTTGGCATTCCCAATAAGTAAAGGTAGGGTCACATTTAGTCTAACTTCCTCTGGATACTCCATGGCAATAAATGTCTCATCGAGGCTACAAATCCATTTCTCGGCAGTGAATGGGTCAGGTCCACCCTCAAATTGTGTAGGATTTAGCCTCCTAAAACGATCAAAATACGAGACCCGTGATTGCAGTTGGGGCTGCTGAGTTTGTTGTTGCATCAAGTTAGCGACCACTTGGCAAACACCAGCAATGTCCGCCTGAGTGGCCGGTGTGCCACGATTCTGGAACTCTGGCTGAGGCTCAACTGGGATATGTTCCTCGTAAGTAGGAGCATTGTTAGTAGTTACTTCTGGTCTATGTCTGCGACCTTGACCACGTCCTCTCCCTCTACCACGAACCATCTCTGAACTCTAACAAAATGTTCGATGTCAGAAATTTGCCCCCTTTTTTTTTTTTTTTTTTTTTTTGTCTACGAACAAGGCTAACATAATATAAAGAAAAAGAAAAATGCATGTAAGGACATATAACTTAAAACCTAAGCTCTGATACCACTTTGTCACGCCCTCAGCTCGGGTCATGACATGGCCATGTCAACGCGATAAGCTATTGCGGTGACATGAAGCCACTAATGCATAAGATCAAAGGAAAACTAAATCCCAAGATAAGCAAATGACAAATAATTTATTAACCATAAATTCATCAATTAATAAGGAAAAATTTGTCAATTGCAAAACAGAACATTTGAGATACAAATCCCAAAATCATCCACATACCTAAAAGAATGAAATCAAATTCAAATAACGTAAGAAGTTCACAAATCTCAAATTTAAAGATAAGGCGTCAAAACTCTAAGAACTAAAAGATCCATCTAGCGCATCGAACAAAGACTCCAATTAAACTCCTCACGTCCAAGAGGATTAATTTTCTGTGGAAAGATAAAACATTACAAGGGTGAGTCACATACTCAACAAGCATCTTTTTATGTTTTTCTTCTGCTACTCTCCTACCGGGTCAAACATAACAAGATAAAATATCGTCTCTTAGTGACTAAGCAGTACCACGTATGGGACCAAGATAACAAAGATATCCAAAGCAAAAATATAACAGATGAACCCTTTGGTCGAAGGGTACGAACAGATGACCCCTGGCCAAGGGGACGAACAGATGAGCTCTTGACCGAAGAGCACGCAGATGACCCCGGGGACATAAAGTGAGTCCAGAGAATACCGACTACACACATATACTCAAAAGCTAATAGAAATAACGATTTATCACCAATTACCAATGTACATATCAACTTCACGAAACATGTCATATACATATAATCAACTATTTCTTCATATATCCATCAGTCACGCTTAACTCTATAAAACAAAAGAAAACCATAAAAAGTCACTTGCCTCAAGCTTCCCGAACTCGCGATATCAAATTCTCGAATTAGCTTCGCGTGTTCTTAATCAATCTAGATCAACATTGACAATTAGTAAATGAGTATCCTATTATTATTAGGAAGAATTAGTCAAATCAGTAAACATACTCATCAAGTAAATCACATACATGAAACTGATTCTACCCATTGCTAGCATTCTACATCATGGTTTTAGTACTTACATTAAACCCCACAACTAAACTTGATAAACTAATCAGCAAAACAAGGAAGCCTTATTCATCATATGCCATTATCATTTCATAGAAATTGAGTTGTTTATATTCACTTTCATAATAATAACTAATATAAATAATTCTTGTCCCAGAAGAAATCCATAGCTTAATAAAATAATTTTTTTATGTGAAGGGGTCAAACAGCAGGGGAGAACTATGCTTTATATGAGTGCCCCACTATTTATCTATTGTCTAATAACATAATCTCCTATTATTAACATCAAAAACCATTAATTTAATGTCACAATTCATTTGGATTAGCAGGAGAACACACTTACGTACAGAGATATCTTCACTTCTATTTGGAACCGCCGCCGTCACGTAATGCTTTCTTTCTTCCCCTTATTTTGTTTGTGAGGATATTATTTAAAATAGGTTTAAGCCTTTTCCTTAAATTACTAAGTGGTATGGAACCAATCATAATTACAGAAAAGTCCCCCATATAATTTGGCAATAAGGATATAATTGACTATACTCTAAACATCTTATTAATTAATATTATAACTCTATCATTAAAATTCATATAAAAATAGTTAACATAATTGCAGGCGTTACAATTTTAAAGTGCAATGACAACAGGTGTAGATATACAAATTTCAAATATTACGATAGCAATATCAAATTATAAAATAATACAAGAATTATGTATTCAACTCATGCTTGTTTTAATGACCCCATCTAACACAATTTATATAGCTTAGTTTAGTTAATTTAATTATTTTTTCTCTATATTTATCATATAAGATAATATATATTGTACTTCAATTTTTTTGAGTAGACAACTAGAGTAGTGTTAATCGTTCCTCCATGTATGAAGTCTGAAGACTTCAAATTCTCAAAAATCACGACCAATGATGACCTTGATTATTGAAATTGAAATGATATTATATAATCTTATATCCCTATCCAAATTTCCTTTTTTGTTTCTTGCCCTCTCTCTTTCTCCCTCTTCCTTTTTTGATTTCTCATCTCTCTCTATATTAGTTATTATTTTATATTTTATTTTATAATAATTCATTCTTAAAATATAAAGAGTTTGAGTAATTATCATCATGCCACCTATGTGACATCACATTTTAATTCATATTACAACCACTAACCCTTAAATATACAAAGACTTGGAGCCAGTGTTATAGCCTCTCAAGTTCAGATATCGTCTTTTATCTTTTTACTGCAAGTTTTCATAAATTTTTGTTCCAAATATATTAGGATATTTTCATTTATAAAATATTTTCTTATGTATTATATTTCTTATTATTATGTTTCCTTATTTAATTAGATTTCATGTATTTATCTATTATGAATTTGGTTAATTTTACCTTAATGGTCAAATATTAAGATATGAATCTTAGCAAAGCTTATCATACTCTACGGGATTTTCTCTAATCCAATACTATATACACTAAGAATAGTAAATAGTAGAAACACAAATCTAAATCGAAGTATGACATAACTCTTACATTGTTTTGTGTTGTATTAACTTATTTACATTTCATGTTATTTGTTTTTGTGTATAGGGGTGGTCACAAGTCGAGTCGGCTCGAAAATAGTTTGATTCGAACACGAGCCAAAACTAACGAGTTGAGCTTTTCAAACGAGACGAGCTCGACCTAAAAATTGCTTGTTGCCAACTTGCGAGCTTGAATAAGAAAAAATAATTAATATATATAAAATTAAAAATTTATACAATTATTTATTTGTTTATATATAATATGATATGTTGTAATATATAATAATTTTTTTTTATTTCAAGCTTAACAAGAAAAGATATTCCTTTAGATTCAATGAACATCACGAGCTTGGAATTTTTTTTGGATATTAAATACAGTTACTAATTCATGATTTGGAATGTATAGAATGATTATGTATAAATAATAAAATTTCTGACACTAATTATGATTATATTGAATAATATAAAATTAATAAATATATATTTATAAAAAATATTACTTTTTGAGTTCGAACTCATTTTCTTCCCCTCGTCAAGTTGAGATGCACAAGAAAATGTCACCGGGAACTTACTTTTTAATTTTTTTATTTTTGATAAAATATTATTAACTTTGTCTTGGTTGTGAATAAAAGCCTCTTTTTCATTCAGGTTATGACTCAGCTCTGACTATGACATTTTTATTTTATTTTATTATTATCTATATTTTTTACGATGTCGAAAATTTATATTGATTGAATGAATCAATAGAATGTTTTGGTCGGATCCAACTCATCAAATTTAACCGAATTATATTCAAGTTGATCTATTGACTGAATCAAGAGCTTGAATTTATTGAAGTCTCGAGTGTTAAAATCAACCTAAGTTACGCATAATCGAGACTATATTAATTAAGAATTTTATACAATTATAACCAAACAAGAAAAAAAAACTTGGATATTTAAGGACACTTAGGTAAAATACTAATGTCAAAATTATCGAATTTTGTACATGATGTCGCATTTGTGACCAAAAGTACACTTTAATCAGTAGTAATTGTAAGAATGTGGATTAATATTTAAAGACGATAACTTAATCAGATCTCAAAATCCTAATCTTTCATAATCAAAATGCAAAAAGCAATTTATTCACTTTTTGGAAGTCAATAAAAAGTTGACGATAACTTAATCAGGTCTCAAAAGCCTAATCTTTCATAATCAAAATGCTAAAAGCAACTTATTCACTTTTTGGAAGTCAATAAAAAGTTTGACATCATTAATAATATATCTTATTTCATAATTACGTTGACCTTCACAAATTACTTTAAGAACGAATTATAATACATACCCAATTACAAACAAAATAGTAAAATCTTAATATATCAACTTAATGCTAGTTTTTATTTTTATATTAATTTCAGTTGATTATAATAATTGTTAGTTGGACTTGGACATAAAATTGTTACTAATTCATAATATTTTATGCAACAGTAGAAAATTACTTCCATATATAGGAAAACGATGTGAGACCCCTTTGCTATCTATTTTACTTTGGTAATTTTGATTATTTTTATTGTCCAGAAAATCTTTATTGGCTGATTTAATTGACTATTTATATTTCTAGACGTGGTGAAAATAATTGCCAAATTCATTTTAAACTCCACAAAAAACTTGCGGCAATAGCATGTTTCCAAACATATATAATCATCTAATCTGCTATCTTAAATTAGAGATTTCCTAATTATAAATCTATTACTTATATTCTTTGAAGAGGATTTTTTTTAAATCTTATTTTGACGCAGTTGATCTCAATTCTATAATTTATTTATTTTTATTACAATATTGGAAATAATCTTATTGTTTGTATTAACTTTCTAAAATAAGAAACCTGTCAAATTCAAATCTATGTAGATGTTTAATTTGCTAAAAACTCGGTTGATAATTTATCAAACTAAGCTCGTTTGAGCTCCAGTTGTTGAATAACCAAACCAAGCTCAAATACAATTTTTAATTCAAATAAACTTGAACACTCATAAATTCAACTCGACTAGACTCCTTTACACCTTAAAGTTTAACTTCTAAAATAATAAATAATTCAATAAATTCTTCTAAGTGACTTGATTTCGATTAATTCTCTACATTTTTAGAAAAACTTATTCATTCTAGCTTTTGTCCATGAGATTGAATGAGTTTCTTATGTCATTTTAAAGCTTTCAAATGAGTTTAGTTAATTTAAATTGTTCCGTACTTTCTAATAAACAATTTGAGCTCTCAATTTGCAGTAAATTCCATAAAAATAATAGTCAATTAATTTTTTTTGATAGCTATTATGTGATTGACTACTTTTCAATCAATTTAATGATAAGTTAATATATCCACTTTGCTCGCTTGGCGTATTGTGGTTTAGCAAAGGCCTCAATTGTATCAACATTTGACATTCACTTAGCATGTAACTCACTATCATCGTGCCAAATAATGTTCTAAGATTATATAAAGATCTTAGTCATTGCTCAATACAAAAAGAAGCTTGAACTGTCATTTATCATTTTCAAATTCAGGAATAAAAATATAGGTACTCTTTCCGTAAATTATTATGTTCATAGCACGAGTTATATGCTAGTTGACTATAAGTATAATTTTTAACTCCACAATTTAAGCTTATAACATGCATAATTAATTCTTTTCAAAATTTGAATGGTTACTTTTCTCAATTCTCTATAACTAGATATTTCGTTGTGATATCATAATTGTGTGTGTTTATGGTCTAACATTCCATACAAGCTCATGAATGTTTGATTTTTTTTTTTTTATTTTTATGTTGTTGTTCTCAATTTTTATTCTTTTCAATTTATTCTTTTGTTGTTTTTAACTCTCTATTAATTTTAATTTTTATCTATAGCAAACATAAATTGATGAACTCCATGGACACAAATCCGGAAAATGGGTTAGCATTATCTTTTATTTATTTTTCTTTCTTTGTTCCAAATGTTGAATCCCCAACCCCAAGGGCCCTCATGTCCCGGCCCGACAGAGTTATTTTTCTTTCTTTAGTTTTATAATTTATTGGTTTGACTAATTGTGTGGAATTGAGGTAGTCAATATTCATGTGAATAATAATTTTATATCTCTATAAATTTTCTTATGTTTGAAATTTATTGGTTATTAAAACAATATATTTATTGTTGGTTATATTTATTAAATTCATTATAATATATAAAACATTTTCCATTATACTATTTAGAAAAAGAATAAGTACTCTCTCTTGTTACAGTTATTATTATTTAAAAAAAATGTACACGAAAAAGTCACTATAAGAATAAATTAGAATTAAAGAATATAATATATTTAATTAAGACATTTTTAAACGCGGTTAGAACAGAAGTAATCTTGTTATCAAAGTTGTGGGGTACATGGGCAAAATTCAAATGTCTAACCTTATTTACATTTTAATCATACATTTTGATAAGATAATTAAAAATTTAACGTCTACTGATTGATGAATTAAATAGTTAAAGTGGATTGTACTAGATAACATAATTAACATTTTTCGTTGCTAGACTAAGTGTTAGAAATGTTGAATTCCATAAAGTTAGGCTATTAGTGACGGGAGATTTTGGAGGGGGTTTCATGTCAATAGGGATTTTAGAGGCTTTTTGGTGGGTTGTTCTTATACGTCTCTCAAATCCTAAACAACACTCCTAAAATATTGTTGACTCGGCATGTATTTATTTGTTTAGTTGCCAACATTTTTTTTGTCTTTTTGTATTTTATTTTGAATGATTTTTATATAATTTATCTATATATATCCTCCTATAAAATTAGTATTTTGTGTCATTTATATTTATGATTTTTGATACTAAAATAACAATAAATATGAGAATAAGATTCTATTTTTTCTTGAGAATAATAATAAGTTCATATTAAATAAATAATGATAAATAAATAAGCATTGATATGTCAGAAGAACTAAGTGTGAAAATATAGAATAAAAACCAATTAAATATATAATTTGCACATTTAAGATAATCTTGTAACAAGAGGTAAATCCCGAAATAATCAAAGAAATTATTTGCACTTCGTAACCAATTAAAGAAATATATGAATCATCTCGACTATCAAAGTTCAAAAAAGGATAATACTCGTAAGTCTCGTACCACTTTCTAATTATATTTTTCAAATTAAAACAAGCATAGGAATAGCAACTCTTTTATGATCAACATTTCAAATCATATTTCTTAAATATTAAGGTAGAAGAAACAAAGACCAAGTGATTAATTGAGTTCGTGGTGAATTCAAAGGTCAAGTTGAGTTTTAAAAGTACCTAAGGGTGCGTTTGGATCGATGGATTTGAAATCCATGGATTTCAAATCCATCGATAAATCCATTTAAGTTTATTTGGATGATGATGGATTTCAAATCCCTCGTCATTCATTTTGAGCTATTTTCTCCACAACTACGGTGGATTTCAAATGACACCATTTTAGGTGTCATTTGAAATACTTCCTCCAAATCCACTTTTCAAATCCAAATCCATCGATCCAAACGCACCGTAAAAGAAAAAGGGAAAGTACCAAAAAGCTATCCATACTTGTTTCTACTACTTTTTATTTGTTTAATCTAATTATTATTCCTATAATAGGAACTTATGGTCCCCAGATAATTAGTCAACTATCAGAGTTTGTTGTCAATTTAAAAAATTATTTAGAGTTTAAAAAGTTAATGACTTTTTAATAAATTTTGCTTATATGGTACATCATCTAAGCAACTTTCAGAGAAATTCATTATTTCATTTTTAATGTGTAGGAGTAGACTCGGAAGATGTACTAAGTTGACCATCAATAAAGAAGACGAAAGTGTATGACATTTTTCATTGTTGGAAACACATTACAAATTCCTGTTCTAATGAAGAAAAGAAGAGGGAAATGTCAGTTTTTCCCATCATACTTTCTGGCCTAAAAATATAATAACAATATTTGTTTGAATGTAATTATTAACTAATTATAAATGTACAATGGATGATTGAATGTATAAATGATATGCTCGTTGGGCCGAATCCAGCAGAGAAGCCCAAATTAATGTTGAAGTCTATTGTTTTGCAATTTAAAGCCCATTAGTTATTTCAATTGAATTAGTCATAGTAGTGGTTTAGTGGTTTATGTTAGTGGTGATAGTTATCTAGGTTAGTGGTCACATAGTGGGCATGTTTCCTTGTTTTTAGATTTCTAATTTGTGTATTTAAATGTTGTCACTCCATTAGAATGGGAATGAAGAAAAAGATTTCAGAATTAGTGTTTAGTTTATTTCTCTAGTCAATTGTAAGGAGTGTTGTTCCTCACTCATATTTAGGAACATATCAATGGTGCTTTCATTCTCTCGAACGCTGCATCCATGCTACATTCAACCCGCTTATCAATGCTACATTCAACCCGCTTATCCATCCTCATGCTTTCCCGTTTTTCCCATACCCACAAACCCACTTTATGTGCCTTTCGAGCCTATCGAAACTTCAATTTCAACTACCATTCAAGATTCCATTTCCAAAATCATTGAATTATTGAATGAATTTAAAGCCGAGATAAATCAACGGTCTAACCGACTAGAGGCTTTATTGGAAAAATCTCATCAAAAATTAATGCCAAGTGTGATGAAATTCGCACCCATCTATGCTCCAACTCCCAACCTTTCTCCTGTACAAGCCAACATCAAACCAAATCAACCCCCCAATTCACAAGTTGTTGGAGTGGCGAAAATGCAATTCCAAATTGCTAACACCTTACAACTACAACAAGAGCCCTCCACTACCAAACTTATCCCAACAATTATTCCATCCACTCATCCACACCCTTACAAACCTGGATTCTCATGCAATCAACCAAAATTACCTCAGTTAAAACCTCTGATTCCATTAACAACAAACCTATTTCATCCCAAAACAGAAATATTCCGTTTCTTTCCTTTTGACAATAAAGTGAAAGAAATTTATATGATTTTTGGTTTTTGGCCGAAATGGAGAATTAAATATCTTATGGTCTTGAGGACAAGACCAAATTTGGGGAGAGGAGTATTGATATGCTCGTTGGGCCGAATCCAGCAGAGAAGCCCAAATTAATGTTGAAGTCTATTGTTTTGCAATTTAAAGCCCATTAGTTATTTCAATTGAATTAGTCATAGTAGTGGTTTAGTGGTTTATGTTAGTGGTGATAGTTATCTAGGTTAGTGGTCACATAGTGGGCATGTTTCCTTGTTTTTAGATTTCTAATTTGTGTATTTAAATGTTGTCACTCCATTAGAATGGGAATGAAGAAAAGATTTCAGAATTAGTGTTTAGTTTATTTCTCTAGTCAATTGTAAGGAGTGTTGTTCCTCACTCATATTTAGGAACATATCAATAAATCACTTTAATGTCATTGATAGTACCTGAAGTATCAACTTTGTCTCGCTTACATTCCTTGATAAAATTTGTTACGCTATCATCTTCTAATTTACATTTTCGCCTTCATTTTTGACTTGAACAGTCGATTTCCAATCCCTAAAATATCAGGTTTAAGGACCAACATGATATAAATCTAATACTTTAGGAATGATAGTGATATACTATGATGCAAGGATACTCCGAAAAATCACCCCGTGCACTATCAAATACGTGTCAGATACGGCTATGGAGTGAATACATGGTGGATATGTATCGGATACGGATTTGAAGTATCCGAAAATAAAAAAAATAAAAAAAATTAGGATATGGTCACTACAAGAAAACAAGGCTTTTGAGATGGAAATTTGAGACAGATATCTTTCGGTCTCTACTTTGTGACGAATTCAAAGACCGATATCATATTTGTCTCAAAGTGGAGACAAATTTACTACGGGAACATATTTCCGTCTCTATCTTATCATCGCAACGAAATAGAGATAGAAATAGAGACGGAAATAGAGACGAAATAATTACGTCTCTAATTTAGAGACCGATAGCATAATTGTCTCAAATTGGAAGACAAATCTACTATGAAGACAAATTGTCTCAAATTGCAACGAAATAGAGACGGAAATAGAGACGGAATAATTATGTCTCTAAATCCGTCTCTAAATCACTCTCTAATTCTTATTATTATTTTTTGAATTTTTGCAACTTTTAAATATTTAATTCTTCTTAATTTTCCCATATTATTCAATGACTTAGGGTTAATGCAAAATTATAATATAATATAAAGTATTTAATATAAAGTATTTAATGTGAAATTTGGATTGATTAGTAATAGTCAATAAAGTATTTAATTCTTCATTTGACCTCTTTGATGAGCCTTACGTCGGTGGTCCCTTTTCAATATATGTCAACACCGCCAACACCCTTTAAATTTTTATTAATTTTATTTCACCAAAGTTATTGGTGAAATCGATTCAAGTGGATTGAATTGTCAACACTTCTTAAATTAGGGTTTAGGATTATTACAATCTAATATGTTTTATTACCCCATAAAAAGATTGTGAGAAAAAGAAAATAGGGACCAAAATATCTTAGATATTGATATTTTTGTGAAATATATAAAAAAATATTTATAGTAATTTATAGACCAATAAGGCAATAAAATTTTGTTCCTTTCGGCAGTATGCATTCCCAACATATTTTGAGCTCAATCACTAGTCTAAAGATAGCCCAATCACATACAAACTTACCTAAGCCTACAGAAAAAGCCCATTCACAATTCCCCTCAAACCCTCGCTTTTCCCCTCAAACCTCGATCTCAATCTCCGATCTCCGATTTCCGAGCTCCGATCTCAACCTCAAACCGTTAGGCCTCAATTGGATGGATATCTATTCCCACAAAAAAGTATCTCAAAGTAAAAAACTACAAAATTTTGATTGTTTGACATGTCTTAAAAATTTTCTTACAAAAATAATCTCCCAAAATTATAAACAATTTGAAAAAAATTCTTGCAACAAATGAATAGTATTGAATTTTACTGTTTATGATTTGACAGTTAATACAATCAATTAAAGGAGTTTTTCCGACTATTTTTCAAAGATGAAAAATTGAATTAATTACATATTCTAATGCAAAATAATGCAACGTTTAAAATAAGATCCATTGTGACTATTTTTTGACGTTTAAATCAACGAGTTTGACTAAACACATTTACTAAAAATAATATTTAACTATCAAATTCATACAAACTTCTCACGGCAAAAAATATATCACATCAACCATAATCATTACCTATTTTTCTCTAACAAATCTCATCCAAAGTCATTTTTCAAATCCCATTTCTTATCCTTCAAATAATATTTTTTCATGTTTGTCATGAAAATAATTCTCAAAGACAGGCGTGCCAACCAATCGGGCCCTTATTGTCTCGCCGTCGGCACGTTATTATATCGCTGCCGTTCATTTGAGAAGCACCAACAGAGTAGAGTTGAGAATGAGAAGCATCGGCAGCTGACGACTTCGAACAGAGTAGGCATATATATATATAGCTGATTTGTTCATGTGATTATGTTTTTTTGACTATGTCTTCATGTGACACTGTGTTTTTTTTTTTACTATGTCTTCATTTTGACTGTGTCTTCATTTGACGTGAAATTCCTTGGAGACCAAGAGGCATCAACAATATAGAAGAAAACATTGATTCAATTTCCAAATTGACTTAAAGATTGTTGGTACTACTGAAGCCTTATAAGGAGGTAAGACATAATACTAATCAAATTACAGTTTATTAATTTAATAATCAAAGTTTAACTAATAGTCTCTTTGATTAGTATGCTACTTAATTATTGTTTTGCCTGCAATTAAATAATTGTTGGGGGCAGATTATGAGTCATAATGCATGTCATGTGACTTCCATGGAAATGGAGCTGGGATACTGTGGTAGCAGAACAATTGTCTTTAGACAATTTCCTTTCACATATTTTGTAATTGTTTGTAATTTGTCTTAGCATTCTCATTTTATTATAATACATATATGTTTGGAATTGATAATGATATAATGAAGCTAACTAGCTAATGAACAAGGCTAAAATGATGAGTCAAAGCCAACAGATCAGTAATACTTTAATAAACAAGGATGATGGAAAATGTCAAAATTCTGAGACAGAATTTGAGACGAATAAATTTGTCACAACCCTGTTAGTCTCAGAATCCGTCTCAAATTTGCCACGAGGCTGTCAACATCAGAATTTGAGATGATATATTTCCGTCTCAATTGAGCATCAGCCACGGAAATTAGGGCATCTGAGACGAAATAATCTATCTCAGAAGCCCTGTTTTCTTGTAGTGGGTATACGAAAAATAGGAGTATTCATTATGGTTCGGATACGGCTGTGTATTTTTTTATTATTATTTAATACTTTTTTTTGTCAAAATTTAATTGTTTTTTAGTTTTAAAGTGGTCTTCCTTAAAAATTATAAATTAAAAGCATACTTTAATAAGAAAAATCAATGATTAATTGGAAATATATTGAAATTAGAAACGAGAAACTCTAATTCCACCTTTTGGTATTTATTTGTTGCAATTTTTTTCATTGAGACTATGATCAAAATTCTTCTTTTTTTTTTTTTTTTTTTTTGCAGCTATGATCGAATCATCTTCTTCCAACTTAAATTATTTAATATTTAGGGATATTTTATAATATTTTATATATTTTGTTTTTATGCTAAATATGAACATTGAATATTAAGTACATCGTGTAAAATAAAAATTAAAAAGTTAGTACTTCTATTTTGAGTAATTGATCGAACTACTTGATCATTTTGTTGCATATATTTATAATTATTATTTTTAGAAGTTTTATATATTTAGTAATTATTACAATCAATTGAATATGAAATTCAATAATGAGAATAGTAAAATAATTCAAATTTTTATAATATATATATCATCGTATCCTCATTGTATCATATCCTACAATTTTAGAAATTTATGTATTTCATATCCATATCGTATCCGTATCCCTGTATCCGTGCATCAAAGGATATACACATATAGATTTAGGGAACAATGTGACTCAAACTCGATACTTTGAGGACTAAAGTTTTACCTTGAAATCAACTATTCTGGTAAAAATGATCTCAAAAATACTAAAATGACATGAAAATATAAATTTAGTACTGGAATCGTAACAAATTTACTTTAGAGACATAACTGAGACAAACTTGATACTTCAGCGACCATTATTAACACTATCCCCAATATCAAATACGATAATATCACGTATAATTATTTTATACAGACGATATTTCACATATCCATTGAACCAAAATAAGACAAGATGTGTATTCATGTTTATAGCAAAGTAATGTATATTTACGAAATACGTGTATATATAATGATGTTTAGTAAGATACAAAATCGTTTAGTTTATTTTGTTAAGAAAAGTACACAAAAAAGACAATCTTATACTACTTTTTTCTGCGAGATGTGTTACCCTATATTATGAAATACATATTTTAAATGAATATTAATAAAATATTTTTTCTAATATCAATTATATTTCTTTGTCTATCACTTTAATTTCACAAAATCAGATGTGTTAATTAAATTATTATATTGCATGTGAATTATAATAAAATATAAAAAAGAAATCCTCCTGCTATGATGAAAATCAAATTATTTCGTAAACAAACTTTTAGTTATTGAAAACTCTTAGGAAAATGATAATTTTAAACTAATTGATGCATATGTAGTAGAAGATAAAACACAAGCCATCAAGAGCTAAATGGAGATATGACAACTATAGTGCAACAAAAAAACAAGAAAGAGAGGGAACAAATGAAAATTGGATAAATGCTTTTAGCTAATCATCACACATAGGCAATAATGAGTTAAAAAATAATTAAATATTTAACAATATTTACCAATAGAGATGTCAAAAATATAAAATGACAAGTAATGAATTACCAAATAATAGTATCAAAAACATTATTTTCTTAAAAAAAAAAATATAGAACTAATTCATCCTTTTTACTTGATCACAAGACCAAAAAATCCCAAATAGTGATAAATATTATATTTTTCAATAGGTTTCAATTTTAATAAATCAATAAGTTATTGTAACTTCTTTATATTCAAATGTATTCTATAATCAATTGTACGTTCACTAATATTTTTACGTTAATGAAAACACATTCTCCCCTATGGAATGGGCCCTGTCCGATTAACAGGTCGGCATGTTCGGTCCAATGTCAAGTAGGCCAGAATCAGGCCTTGGATATATAACATATTTATATATAATATGAAAATGTAATAGAAGACATTGTTTGACTAATATATGATGTGAAGCTATTCTGCAGTAGCTGGTGGGCCTTGGATTTTGATTAGGGGAGGGGCAAATTCGTTAGTTATCCTTTTTTGATGGAAAAATATCATAATTTATATTTTGAAATGCAAAATACAAATTTCGATAATTGGGGAACGACATTTGTTTAGAAAGAAAACCTAGGGCAAAAATTGAATTCGGCGTATAAGAGAAATTTAAACTGAAATTTTCCTGAATAAAAAATAAATCATTAATGAGATTGATGACTAGAAGTTGCATCTGGGACTTATTGAGATAAGATTTTCTATTGCAAAATCATATTATAGTTCCTATTGTAATATGTTGGACGGAAAATTTTAACAATTATACATGTCATTTATTCAATATCTTACAATCCAATTGCAACTCTATTTTGCAATAAAGATGAAAATTACATAGAATAAAAGTAAATCAAATAGAATTTTGGTTTACAAAATTCTATTGCCACATTGAATGAGTGACATGTATCTACAAAAAATCAATAAGTACATGTGCTATTTATCCAATAACTTGCAATACAGTTGCAATATTATTTTATAATAAAAATCCGGTGATGAGCAATTTATACAAATTCCATCTGGGTATGGCTTTAGCTGAACTAAGTAAAACCTAGGGCTTTAGGACTATGAGGCACATAATTACAATTTGCAACTACAATCTAGAATTGACAAATAGATGATGAGTAATTTATACAAAGTTCAAGAATACAAAAATATTTATAATTGTATTGATCAACACTAAATCCCTCAAACTCTTGGGAATTACTTCAAATTAAATAGCATATACTACATACAAACATAGAAAATAAAGAACACTTAGACATTATTCTTCATATACATCAAATTTTGCATATTAACCTAGTAAGTACCTTCTCATGTACACTAAACTTGTTCTCCACCCTCTTCTAGATTTGTTTTGTCAAATTCTTCTCCCTCGTTCAATTGATTTCTATCATTCTCGACAACATTGGTTGTAGTAATAAATACGTTTAAATCTGGTGCAATAGACAGTACCGCTTGCACCCAGAATATGAAGCTCCTCAACAAGTTACATATACAAGTATAGTACAAAAAAAACAACATAATCGCGGGATAATAGTACCAGAAAAGTATCTGCGACATGAATATTGACGCTAAGAAAGAAACTGTGAGACATGTCGAAAAATTCTTAACTTGTATCCGACTGTATCCTGTAGTAGTATTTGGAGTTGTAAATGGGATCGCAATAGAAATGAAAGAGAATATGAAGAAGAGGATAGTAAGAAGCCAAAACTTCATCCAAGTGAGATCACTAGCAATATCAAATGGATCCCATTCCCATGGCATGGCTACTTGTGATTTGAAAATATTTACTAAAAGTAGCAAGAGAAATCTCAAATCAAAATAAGACATTTTGTTTGTTTGATTATATGTAACACCCCATTTTCGAAAAATCATGCATTGTTTTTAGTATATAGATATAATTTTTATTTATATTTTATTATTGCTCATTCCTTTAATGTTTTAGACGAGCTTTTCATTTAATCGAAAATAACGAGCTGATGTTTTTTCAAGTTTGAAAAGTCTTGCAGGATAGTTACCCAAAGAGACCGAGTTCGATCGTGATGCACTCGACACGAAATATTTTTATGAACGAACGAAAAATAGATAAGTTGAATATGAAATAATTTCAATAATTATATATATATGTTGACTAATGTGTTTTATAATTAAGTGGATTTCTTTTAGTATATAGTTTATGTGCAACAATTATGTGACCTAGATGATTTTAAATTGAAGGAAAATACATGCATAGATACCATAATTATATTTAATTGTGTATGACACATTAGATAAAATCCCACTCAACCTCCCATGTCTCCATCAAATCCACACAAGGATCAAGATTACTAATTATTACACATCTTTATATATATAATACAAGAGATAAATCATTATACATATATATATATATATATACATAATGTAAGAGATAGATATACATGTATAATACATGTATTATATAAAAATCTTATACACTATAAATATGCAAAATGACCATTAGGATCATTTACACCCTTCAAGCCTCTCTCTCTCTTCAAGCCTTCTCTCTCCCTTCTCTCTACATCTCATACCTCTCAAGAGAACCTCCATTTTTGTCTCCTTCAAGAACCTTTACTCAACAAAAGAATAAAGAACAAGAGCATAGCAATTAGAAAGGGCTCAAGTGTACTAGTCTTCAATAAAGCATAAAGAATATTTTGATGAACTTTCAAGAGGTAGTTTCATTTCTTGTTACTAATCTTTTTCACTTTCTTCCTTAAGAATATGATTAGGTTGCTAAACATTGTCTTGCATGTATGATCAAAATAGGGATGTCCACTATGTGATGAGTTTTGTTGCATGTGTTGTTTTATGTGGTTGATCATCAATTAAATGTCATTTTAAGTGTTGATGGTGTGAATAAGTGTGAAAGATGGCTTTGCATGTTTGATTCTCTCACCCAAAATTATTGCATGTATGATTTAAGAATGATTTTCTACAAGTATGATGAAATTTGTTGGATATTTGGTTAAATGTGATAGATCCTCAAAAATATGTTATTTTGAGTGTGATTTGTGAAATTTCATGTTGAAATAGACTTTACATGTTTGATTATCAAGTCTAAACTTGTTGCATGTATAACAAACTGGTTTTAAAGTGATTTTATTGTGGATGATTGATTTTAAAACTCGAAAGTTGACTATGTAAAAACTTACTCAAAACAGTATTATGCGGCAAATTAAACCAGTTAGCATTGTGACCAAAAGAACAAAATCAAACTCGAAAGGACGAAACACGTAATCAATCGAAATTCTCGATACCACATTAATTCCATGCTAGAACAACGACCTCAATTGAACAAGGAAAACAAAAATTTCAGTCGACTTTCGCTCAAACTCTCCAACTCTCGTGTATGGGTATATGTGTTTCGCTCAAGTCTCAACGTGTTAGTGTTATTCCATAGGCTTGGTTATACACCAATGTCGCCACTACGATTGAGAGTGTGCACAATCGAATCAAAAGGTCTTTATTAAGGGTTGTAACGGGGCTAAGGCTCGGGGTAGGAATGAAAATAGAGGTCGAAAAAGTGGCTAAGTTTGGAAATTTTATCGAGCATCGAGATCGTATTGGGTATATTTGACGTTAAGGACCCAAATACCACACATTTTCTATCTTTCTCGAGGGCTCGGTACCTCATCAATTTTTCGAATTGCTCTTTTATTTTTTTTCTTTTTGTTTCCCCCTTTTTTTTTTTTTTTTCTTTTCGAAATTTTTTTTTTTTTTCTGATTTTTTTTTTTTTTTTTTGGTGCTCTTTGTATTTTTCACGAGTTTCCCCCACACTTATTCAACAACATCATCTTCTTGACTTCCGTCCCCAAATAATAAACAATCTCCAAGCTCGAATTATTTTCCAGACGGGTAAAAAGAGGAGGCATAAAAAAACGGTAAGGGCTCAAATTCGGAGTAAACCAAGAAAATAGGATAAAAAGGTTCAAAGTGGGCTAACTAGGGGATAATGCAAAGGTATGGTTTATTTTGGCAAAAGTGGCTAAATTCTAAATGCCTTTATCATATTCAATCATGCACATACTCGTGTAATCTTGACAAGGTTCAAACCAAGTTCTAGAATTTCAAAAACACGTGAGTCACACAAGAAGAAAGAGATCATATCGTGAATTATCGATCAAATAGCATAAGTCCTCACAGGGTAGGGTAATCGACTAAAACATGCGTTCCTATGCTCGTTTTTAATCATTGAACATAACACAACTTCATATGGCACGAAAACTCAATCAAAGCATGCTCATTTATCCAAGTCTAACCGTTCAAAAGAAACACAAGCTAAAGTTTAAGAATGCCGAAAACGAAAAAATTTTTTGTTTCACATAGCCGTAATTAAGCAAAAACACCAAGGCACATACAATCGCATAGGAAAACTCCCCCCCACACTTAAAGCATGCATTGTCCTCAATGTAAAAATAAGAAAATAACAAGCAATGCATCATAATAAAAGAACAAGGAGGGGGACTTCCCTACGGCATCACTCGGTCATGATGCCGAAGTGATCAATGAGCAGCTTGAGATGGGCAATAATTGCGTCGAGTTCTGCTTCAGTTGTATCGAGTCGGGTATCAGTAGAAGGGGCAGCAGTAGCAGTTGCGGAGTCTTGAATGCGACATGAGGAGTAGTAGCGGCATTCGGCGGCAGAGCAGTGGTCGGAATTTCAGTAGGGGTGGTGACGGACGTCGCCGTGGTTGAAGGAGGAGGAGGCTGTGTTTTTTTTATGTATCGCCAGAGGTTTCAATCAACGGTAATGGTGAAGGGTCGTGATGGATTATAGGTGGATAATGTTTTTAGTAGTGGTGTTGGTGAGGTGAGGGTTGATAACCGGTGGTGGAGCAGTGGTGGCGATGGCGACGGAAAATGATCGGAAAACCTGCAAGTCGGGAAGGGAAAGAGATGAGTGACGGCAGGTAAAAAATTAGGGTTGCGATTTGGGGTAGGAAATTAGGGTAGAAATTCCTAATTTCAATTTTATTTTTGCCTCCTTTTTTTTTTTTTTTTTTTGATGATTTTTTTTTTTTTTTTAAAAAAAGTTTGAAAAAAAAAAAAAAAACTGGTGTGCAAAACAGAAGGGTTTCGTAAGTTAGGCGTGGGCACGCTTAACTTTTGAAACGCTTCTGTAAAATAATAAAAACTAAAAATAAAAGACAGGTAAATAAGGGAAAGAAAAAACTCATGTGTTGCCTCCCATGCAGCGCCATTCTTTAACGTCATTGGCTAGACGTAGCTATGCCTCAAGTGGCTTAAGTTGGAGGTTCAAAGCCATCACTATGCCAAGCTACTTTTAGTGGATCATCATCATTAAATTCAAAAATTCGCTGCATCATAAGGTTAGTAGCATCTAAACCAAACATAGAGCAATCATTAGTAGAACACTTCATGAAATCATATAAATTAAACATCACAAATTCATCTTCAAGTTCCATAGTAAGAGTTCCATCATGCACATTAATTTTAGCCCTAGATGTTTTCAGAAATGGTTTTCCAAGAATGAGAGGGGCTAACTTACTAGATTGATCTTCATCCATATCAACAACATAAAAATCAGCGGGAAAAACTAAGTCATTAACATGAACCAATACGTTCTCAAGAAAGCCATTAGAAGATGCATTAGATCCATCAGTTAATTGTATAATCATGTCCGTTTTTCTCAACTTTTTCACATTCAAAGACTCATAAATAGAACGGGACATGATATTTACAGAAGATTCAAGGTCTAACATAGTGTTCTCAAATTGCATATCACCTATTTTGCAAGAGATAATGAACTTACCGGGGTCCTTGCATTTTGAAGTTACCTCATTTTCGAGTGTTGGAGATTCATCTTCTATATCTACCTCTTCGTCATCACTGATCTCATCTTCCTCAAAAATCTCATATTCTGTGACTTCATTCTCATATTTTGGAGAAGTGATCTCAATAACCTTAGATTGCTCGGTAAGTGTTTCCGTTGGTTTTGTTAGTTGATGTTCCACATTTGTCTCTCTCGACTCACCTTCCACCTCTTCATCATCACTGAACTCATCTTCCTCAAACATCTCATATGTTGGAAAGTCATCTTCTATATCCACCACGTGTTTACAGTTGGCAAAACGACCAGGAAATGGAGGAGGTATCACAAATGTCATCGGTTTCTTCTTGGTAACAGGCTCCTCTTCTTTTTTCAGCTCTTCCTCATCCTCGTGTTTCGAAGTATTTTCAGCAGAAGGGTTTTGAGTTTTAGGCGTGGGCACGCCTAATTCTTGAAACAGTTCTGTTTTTTTCAATTCATTCCCATTTCGTAAGGTAACTGCATTGGCATTCTCCTTCGTATTTATAATGACCTGGGACTGCAGTTTACTCGAATTTTGTGATATCAATTCGTTCACGGAGGTAACCATCTGACTGATTTGCTTCTCCAAATTCTTGATAGAGTTTTGGTTTTCTTGTTTAATCTGTTGGAAGCCATGTTGGAATTGCTCGGTGCTTTGCTGAAATTTCTGGGTATTCTGTTGAATTTGTTGAGTGTTAGCAACCAATGTTTTAATCATATCTTCCAAAGACATCTCCGAGAATTGGGTTTGTTGAGGAAACTGAGATCCTTGTTGTTCGTAATAGCTAGGAGGGCATGGAACGTAGCTCAAATTGGAGTGATAACTCCATCCTGGATTGTAAGTGTTGGAATATGTATTGTAATTACTCTGCGGAACACCCCAGAATCCATCATAAGCTTGTCCATACGACTGCTCTTGAACACGGAAGGCAGAGGAGAATTTCTCTATGAATTTTGCTTCCAGTTGAGTCCATGTCTTGATTAAACCAAAAGACAAATCGTAGTACCAATCCCTAGCATTGTCTGCTAAAGATAAAGGAAAGGCTCGAAACTTGACTTGATCTTTGGTGACATCCCTTGGTATCATTACTGAACAGACCGCATGGAACTCATTTAGATGCTTATGAGGATCATCTCCTACAAAACCATGAAAAATAGGAAGTGAGCGAATAAATTCATACGTTAATTCAAAATCATCTTCAAAAGTAGGATATTGAAAGTAAGAAGATTGCTCATTAATATTTGGCATAGCCCACAATTCCTTTAAAGTCCTCTCGACTGTAGCCATGGCATCCAAGAACGTTGAAAGATACAAAAAAAACTAAACAAAAATATTAGTAACACAAGAAATAAATCTATAACACCGTTCCCCCGGCAACGGCGCCAAAATTTAGTGGGTGTCGAATCCAACAAAAATAAATAACCTACTCGAAAAGATTTATAAATAGTGACAAGTAGGGTCGATCCACAGGGAATGGTGTAGAAATAATTCCTAAGTTACTAATATCGATTAAAAGGGGGGTTTTGGATTTGATTAACTAAAATAAAATAAAAATACGTAAAATTAAAAACGCAAGATTAAAGCACAAATAAAAAGGTAGGTTTCGAATTCAATATAATGAGAGGTTCTAGTCTTCGGATTATCTCGGTATTGATTCTTCAATTTGATCACTGATGCAATAATAATTCAACGTTATTAGATAAATTGGCTATAGTTACTAACAAGCTCTAGTAACCTAGTTTTTCCTTAAGTCGTCGATAATCAAAACAAGCTCTTTGATTACTCCTCTTACCAAGTAGACAACCCTAAATAAGCTCTTAGGATTGAGCCTATCGATAGCATTCACGTATTAGAAAAACACCAATTCTAGCCAACAAACACATAAGCTCGGTTTATTTAGACCAGATTACTAATTCCCATAACGACTAATCAAAAACGTTTCCATAATCAACGTCGTTAACTGCTACAAAATTAGGGTTAGCCAGTCACGGAGTTAGCCCTAAATAGCTGAATATAATTCCAACGATTAAATAATTGGCCAGACTAAATAATCAATTGAAATATATTGTCAACAAAGATCAGAGAAAAAGTAAATACCTGATGAACGAAGAAATTAAATACAATTCGATCTCACAAATATTAAGAATCAAACCTTGATGAATCCTCGACTAGAATTATGTGTTTAGCAACACATAATCAAAAACTTCATCAAAATATAGAATTCGAAAGCTATGAATAAAAGGGAAAAACATTCTTGAATTGAAAATAAAATCAAAGGTGTCTTGTGGAATAATATTCCACATATTTAAACTAAAAGAGTCCTAATCCAAGAAGGAAACTAATTAGGGCTCTAACAAACTTAACAAACAAAATCTTGGGAAATCTAGAAATAAGGAAATAAAATCCTAACAAATAAAAGGGAATAAATCCCAACAAAATCGTCCTTAAACAAATTCTTTCAATAGGGAATCGAGATCTGGCAGTTGCGGATCATTACCAATTCAATAACTGAAAATATCCCGAAATTCCAAAAATTCCGTTTCTGGGCAGAAGCATTTGGTGACTTAAGCGTGGGCGCGTGCAATTCTGTAAAGTCTTCTGCTGTCTTTTTAATACCAAATTCTTTTCTTGTCCTTTTTCCTCTTTTTCGTCTCATTTAGTTCTTTCTCCTTCTAAATCTTCTAAAATTCATTTGTCAACCTAAAATCACAAAATAAGAGGATTAAACGTAGCAATCATCCCGATTATAGATATGTAAAATATGCACAAAACACGACTTAACAGTAGACCAGGTCTTCAGACCTTGGAGTTAGGCCAGGTTGACGAACCTTGGAGTAGACCAGGTCTTCGAACCTTGGAGTTAGGCCAGGTCTTCGGACCTTGGATGATGCTTTCGACGTATTGGTTAAGCTTTTCAATGCATATGCACGTAACCGTTATCCACTAAGATTTCTTAAATCTTATGTTGCTAAGTTTAATCTTTTTCAGGTCCAGCTTACAACGAAGCGGATGAGTAGCCGGCTGTATGGACTTCCCTCTAGAAATATATATATGTTACGTTTTTAATATATGTCGATGATATAAATCAGATGATGCTTGATGTTTTGAGAAACTACTGTTTTCGCTAATTAAGTAAATATTTTCATGTGTTTATAACAAGGTTTTGATTTGCAAATGTGGGTATGACACGAGTCAGTTTTGTACGGTTAGCTTTAAAAGTTAAAGTTAAGGAAAAAAAAATACTCGTGTTTTATAATGAAGACTTCCGCTGTAATTATTTACGAAATATTTTATATTCATTTGGAAAATATATTTCTCACGCTCAAAGTCACGGTGGCAACCCGACTCCTATTAAGCTGGGGTTGGGGTGCTACAAGTGGTATCAGAGCCGAGGTTGAGTTTTTCCTTCCTCGGACTGTAAATCAAAACGTTTTCTTTGAAACAATGTTTAACTCAGAGAGTTTCTATAAAATTTAGAATTTTTCTTCAATTGATATGTCAAAGAGTTTAATAATAGGAGTTCGCAGCGTCGCTAAACATCCGAATCGTACCAAGGTAAGTATATGTGTCATGTTTTAAAGCTGTCCATGAAAGATATTTTATGTTAAAGGTTGCATATGATGTTTTACGTGCTATATTACAAGTAAGATTTGATGATAAACATGAAAGAAAATCATGAGTCAATGAAAAGAAATGAATGAATGTTATGAGCAAGTACGAAGAAGTATGCCTTACAAATGATTATTTATGTCTTTATCCAAACTTAGCCTTTATGTTTGATTGAGAAAATTGTTTTACAAGAATGCATACATTAATTTTACAATTGCACACCCGGAACTGTTTAGCTACTAAACCAGTAATTTCGAGGACGAAATTTTTAAAAGGAGGGGGGATTTGTAACACCCCATTTTCGAAAAATCATGCATTGTTTTTAGCATATAGATATAATTTTTATTTATATTTTATTATTGCTCATTCCTTTAATGTTTTAGACGAGCTTTTCATATAATCGAAAATAACGAGCTGATGTTTTCTCAAGTTTGAAAAGTCTTGCAGGATAGTTACCCGAAGAGACCGAGTTCGATCGTGATGCACTCGACACGAAATATTTTTATGAACGAACGAAAAATAGATAAGTTGAATATGAAATAATTTCAATAATTATATATATATGTTGACTAATGTGTTCCATAATTAAGTTGATTTCTTTTAGTATATAGTTTATGTGCAATAATTATGTGACCTAGATGATTTTAAATTGAAGAAAAATACATGCATAGATACCATAATTATATTTAATTGTGTATGACACATTAGATAAAATCCCACTCAACCTCTCATGTCTCCATCAAATTCACACAAGGATCAAGATTACTAATTATTACACATCTTTATATATATAATACAAGAGATAAATCATTATACATATATATATACATATGTAAGAGATAGATATACATGTATAATATATGTATTATATAAAAATCTTATACACTATAAATATGCAAAATGACCATTAGGATCATTTACACCCTTCAAGCCTCTCTCTCTCTTCAAGCCTTCTCTCTCACTTCTCTCTACATCTCATACCTCTCAAGAGAACCTCCATTTTTGTCTCTTTCAAGAACCTTTACTCAACAAAAGAATAAAGAACAAGAGCATAGCAAGTAGAAAGGGCTCAAGTGTTCTAGTCTTCAATGAAGCATAAAGAATATTTTGATGAACTTTCAAGAGGTAGTTTCATTTCTTGTTACTAATCTTTATCACTTACATCCTTAAGAATGTGATTAGGTTGCTAAACATTGTATTGCATGTATGATCAAAAGAGGGATGTCCACTATGTGATAAGTTTTGTTGCATGTGTTGTTTTATGTGGTTGATCATCAATTAAATGTCATTTTAAGTGTTGATGGTGTGAATAAGTGTGAAAGATGGCTTTGCATGTTTAATTCTCTCACCCAAAATTATTGCATGTATGATTTAAGAATGATTTTCTACAAATATGATGAAATTTGTTGGATATTTGGTTAAATGTAATAGATCCTCAAAAATATGTTATTTTGATTGTGATTTGTGAAATTTCATGTTGAAATAGACTTTACATGTTTGATTATCAAGTCTAAACTTGTTGCTTGTATGACAATCTGGTTTTAAAGTGATTTTATTGTGGATGATTGTAAAACTCGAAAGTACATTTTATTAAGGAAATATGTGAGTTTGAGCAATTTGTGAAAAATTTTAGAAAGTTCAGTCCAGTTTGCCGATTTTTATAAATTTTTATACTTAGAATTTTAGAAAACTGTTTTACTATGTCGTTCTGTATGATGTTGGGAGTATATGATTAAACTTTGGTAATTGTTGAAGTAATACACGAATTATGGTGAATTTTCAAAGATGGTGCTGTTTTGAATGAGTTTCTTGTGATTTTGAACTCTAGAAGAAAAAGTTTATAAAATCGATCGACTTGAATCTTTCAAAGTTGTTTTACTACGTTTATATACATGATGTTAGAAGTTTATATTATAAATTTCAGAATGTTTTAGTAACTATACAATTTATAGTGAATTTTAGAAGATTGGTTGGTTTTAGAGCATTTTCAAACGAATTTTGATTATGATAAATATTTTATTAAAACTTTTGTGGTTTGAAATTAAATCCACTATTTTATCATAATTAAATAAGGAATTTTCAGTAAATGCATGATCAATTTCATGAATATTTGATGGATACATGATTTATGAAAATTGTTACAATGAAGAGTGCATTTAAGTCATAGGTGTTAATTTAAATCAATTTGTGTTGCTATGATTAAAAGTATTATTATGCATATTTGAGACACATCCATGATTATACTTAATGAAGAGATTAGAAGCATATGTATATACATGTTTTGAAATGTGTTTTAAAATCTAAATGTTGATGAACGGTCGAGTGCAGTACGAGACGACCAGACACTTCAGGAGCCCTCCCGCATCTATGTGAAACGTCAAGTGGGTAACGTTTATTTTCAGTTGCATTGATTAGAATAACTCTTATGTTGGATGAGATGAAATGACATGATAAAGTACCAGGTTGACGAACCTTGGAGTTAAGTACCGGGGTTGACGAACCTTGGAGTAGACAAGTTAGGCCAGGTTGACGAACCTTGGAGTAGACCAGGTCTTCGGACCTTGGAGTTAGGCCAGGTTGACGAACTTTGGAGTAGACCAGGTCTTCGAACCTTGGAGTTAGGCCAGGTCTTCGGACCTTGGATGATGCTTTCGACGTATTGGTTAAGCTTTTCAATGCAAATGCACGTAACCGTTATCCACTAAGATTTCTCAAATCTTACGTTGCTAAGTTTAATCATTTTCAGGTCCAGCTTACAACGAAGCGGATGAGTAGCCGGCTGTATGGACTTCCCTCTAGAAACATATATATGTTACGTTTTTAATATATGTCGATGATATTAATCAGATGATGCTTGATGTTTTGAGAAACTACTGTTTTCGCTAATTAAGTAAATATTTTCATGTGTTTATAACAAGGTTTTGATTTGCAAATGTGGGTATGACACGAGTCAGTTTTGTACGGTTAGCTTTAAAAGTTAAAGTTAAGGAAAAAAAAATACTCGTGTTTTATAATGAAGACTTCCGCTGTAATTATTTACGAAATATTTTATATTCAGTTGGAAAATATATTTCTCACGCTCAAAGTCACGGTGGCAACCCGACTCCTATTAAGTTGGGGTTGGGGTGTTACAAGTGGTATCAGAGCCGAGGTTGGGTTTTTCCTTTCTCGGACTGTAAATCAAAACGTTTTCTTTGAAACAATGTTTCACTCAGAGAGTTTCTATAAAATTTAGAATTTTTCTTCAATTGATATGTCAAAGAGTTTAATAATAGGGAGTTCGCAGCGTGGCTAAACATCCGAATCGTACCAAGGTGAGTATATGTGTCATGTTTTAAAGCTGTCCATGAAAGATATTTTATGTTAAAGGTTGCATATGATGTTTTACGTGCTATGTTACAAGTAAGATTTGATGATAAACATGAAAGAAGATCATGAGTCAATGAAAAGAAATGAATGAATGTTATGAGCAAGTACAAAGAAGTATGCCTTACAAATGATTATTTATGTCTTTATCCAAACTTTGCCTTTATGTTAGAATGAGAAAATTGTTTTACAAGAATGCATAAATTAATTTTACAATTGCACACCCGGAACTGTTTAGCTACTAAACCAGTAATTTCGAGGACGAAATTTTTAAAAGGAGGGGGGATTTGTAACACCCCATTTTCGAAAAATCATGCATTGTTTTTAGCATATAGATATAATTTTTATTTATATTTTATTATTGCTCATTCCTTTAATGTTTTAGACGAGCTTTTCATTTAATCGAAAATAACGAGCTGATGTTTTCTCAAGTGTGAAAAGTCTTGCAGGATAGTTACCCGAAGAGATCGAGTTCGATCGTGATGCACTCGACACGAAATATTTTTATGAATGAACGAAAAATAGATAAGTTGAATATGAAATAATTTCAATAATTATATATATATGTTGACTAATGTGTTTTATAATTAAGTGGATTTCTTTTAGTATATAGTTTATGTGCAATAATTATGTGACCTAGATGATTTTAAATTGAAGGAAAATACATGCATAGATACCATAATTATATTTAATTTTGTATGACACATTAGATAAAATCCCACTCAACCTCCCATGTCTCCATCAAATCCACACAAGAATCAAGATTACTAATTATTACACATCTTTATATATATAATACAAGAGATAAATCATTATACATATATATATATATATATACATAATGTAAGAGATAGATATACATGTATAATACATGTATTATATAAAAATCTTATACACTATAAATATGCAAAATGACCATTAGGATCATTTACACCCTTCAAGCCTCTCTCTCTTCAAGCTTTCTCTCTCCCTTCTCTCTACATCTCATACCTCTCAAGAGAACCTCCATTTTTGTCTCCTTCAAGAACCTTTACTCAACAAAAGAATAAAGAACAAGAGCATAGCAAGTAGAAAGGGCTCAAGTGTACTAGTCTTCAATAAAGCATAAAGAATATTTTGATGAACTTTCAAGAGGTAGTTTCATTTCTTGTTACTAATCTTTATCACTTTCTTCCTTAAGAATATGATTAGGTTGCTAAACATTGTATTGCATGTATTATCAAAAGAGGGATGTCCACTATGTGATGAGTTTTGTTGCATGTGTTGTTTTATGTGGTTGATCATCAATTAAATGTCATTTTAAGTGTTGATGGTGTGAATAAGTGTGAAAGATGGCTTTGCATGTTTAATTCTCTCACTCAAAATTATTGCATGTATGATTTAAGAATGTTTTTCTACAAGTATGATGAAATTTGTTGGATATTTGGTTAAATGTGATAGATCCTCAAAAATATGTTATTTTGAGTGTGATTTGTGAAATTTCATGTCGAAATAGACTTTACATGTTTGATTATCAAGTCTAAACTTGTTGCATGTATAACAATCTGGTTTTAAAGTGATTTTATTGTGGATAATTGATTGTAAAACTCGAAAGTACATTTTATCAAGGAAATATGTGAGTTTGAGCAATTTGTGAAAAATTCTAGAAATTTCAGTCCAGTTTGCCAATTTTTATAAATATTTATACTTGGAATTTTAGAAAACTATTTTACTATGTTGTTCTATATGATGTTGGGAGTATATAATTAAAACTTGGTAATTTTTGAAGTAATACACGAATTATGGTGAATTTTCAAAGATGGTGCTGTTTTGAAAGAGTTTCTTGTGATTTTTAACTCTAGAAGAAAAAGTTTATAAAATCGATCGACTTGAATCTTTCAAAGTTGTTTTACTACATTTATATACATGATGTTAGAAGTTTATATTATAAATTTCAGAATGTTTTAGTAACTATACAATTTATAGTGAATTTTAGAAGATTGGCTGGTTTTAGAGCATTTTCAAACGAATTTTGATTATGATAAATATTTTATTAAACCTTTTGTGGTTTGAAATTAAATCCACTATTTTATCATAATTAAATAAGTAATTTTCAGTAAATGCATGATCATTTTCATGAATTTTTGATGGATACATGATTTATGAAAATTGTTACAATGAAGAGTGCATTTAAGTCATAGGTGTTAATTTAAATCAATTTGTGTTGCTATGATTAAAAGTATTATTATGCATATTTGAGACACATCCATGATTATACTTAATGAAGAGATTAGAAGCATATGTATATACATGTTTTGAAATGTGTTTTAAAATCTAAATGTTGATGAACGGTCGAGTGCAGTACGAGACGACCGGACACTTCAGGAGCCATCCCGCATCTATGTGAAACGTCAAGTGGGTAACGTTTATTTTCAGTTGCATTGATTAGAATAACTCTTATGTTGGATGAGATGAAATGACATGATAAAGTACCAGGTTGACGAACCTTGGAGTTAAGTACCGGGGTTGACGAACCTTGGAGTAGACAAGTTAGGCCAGGTTGACGAACCTTGGAGTAGACCAGGTCTTCGGACCTTGGAGTTAGGCCAGGTTGACGAACTTTGGAGTAGACCAGGTCTTCGAACCTTGGAGTTAGGCCAGGTCTTCGGACCTTGGATGATGCTTTCGATGTATTGGTTAAGCTTTTCAATGCAAATGCACGTAACCGTTATCCACTAAGATTTCTCAAATCTTACATTGTTAAGTTTAATATTTTTCAAGTCCAGCTTACAACGAAGCGGATGAGTAGCCGGCTGTATGGACTTCCCTCTAGAAACATATATATGTTACGTTTTTAATATATGTCGATGATATAAATCAGATGATGCTTGATGTTTTAGGAAACTACTATTTTCGATAATTAAGTAAATATTTTCATGTGTTTATAACAAGGTTTTGATTTGCAAATGTGGGTATGACACGAGTCAGTTTTGTACGGTTAGGTTTAAAAGTTAAAGTTAAGGAAAAAAAAATACTCGTGTTTTATAATGAAAACTTCCGCTGTAATTATTTACGAAATATTTTATATTCATTTGGAAAATATATTTCTCACACTCAAAGTCACGGTGACAACCCGACTCCTATTAAGCTGGGGTCTGGGTGCTACATTATATATGTCTTGTAGTAAACTAATTTAGGTTTCATGAATTTTTGTTGTTGCAAATGATCAATATATAGTAGTGTCTCATAAGCAAAAGTTATTTTTTGGTCCCACCAAATTAGGTCCTGATTTATAAGTTCCACATGTTTAAATCAACAATTAAAGAGTATTACACATTTGGTCCACCCAATGGACGAAATTTATATCGTATATGTAATGGGTTTACTATTTGGTGGAAAAACTCGTGAAGAAAAAATAAATGTGTAGGAGTACACATTTATCCTGAAATCAAACTCTATATTAAATTCTCTTATATGCTTGACGTACGGATTATTTCTACCATGTCTGACAATAACATATCACTTACGAATTTAATTTTATTTCATTGATAATAGGATCAATTATAGGTTAAATTTTAAATAGTGGGTCTAACTAAATATATGAGACTCATACTAAAATTGCTAAACCGCTATTGTATTGAAGGAAAATGTAAATTGGGTCTGTCAGCTATGGGCAACCTAGGCTGGTTTACCTCTCTTATGTGGTTTGCAGGCTATTACACAAGAGCGGGGTTTACCCAGTGCGCACCTCACGGTAGCGGCTGCGGGTTTCCCTCGTCATCCAAAAAAAAAAATGTAAATTGGTTGGCTTCCCGATCTCATCCTAATTAAGGAACATGGATGGTACTAACACAACGCAACAAAACGAAAGCCAAAGTTTGTGGCCACTTATAGTGTACTTTATTATTAATTCTTTTTTTCTTCGCTTATTTCAATGGTTTTTAGCCACATACAATTAAGACGAAGATCACTTTTTCAGATTTACGTAAATAGCATTTTAATTAAGTCGGTTAAAATAAGATTAAAGATTGTCATTAATTTAAGAATTTGGTCTTTAGTTATGTCAGCCTTATAAGCAAACCCATGCTTTAAATGCCATTCGTTTTGTTGTTATTCGGTGATATATATATACATGGGGAATCCTTAGTAATATAGATTCCTTACACATGATATATTTGAAACTTCTTAGTTTTTTTTTTGTTTAGGTGGATTGACACTTTATATTTTCTCTATCAAGTGGTTCATACTTGTAATTTTTTTTATTTTTTTTATTATTTTACATACTCCGGCCCAATCAAGTCGTCCTACTTTAAGCCTGCATTATCGGGTATATTATTTGTTATGATAATAAACGACTTTGTAAAAATTGACCATTTTGAGATTGATAAAATTAGTATTGAAGCCCTCCCTTCTTCCCAAGAACACTCAAGCTCATAAATGCAATATATTCAATTTCATTGATTGGTACTTCGAATTTATTGGTATTGATTTGCTCAAGTGGGTTTAAAAACGGATAAGATCGACTACTTCAAAATGGTATTCCATCTTCTATTCCAACCGTATATATTTGACATTTGTAATTTAAATTAATTCTTGTTTGCCTTGTATTCTTTAATTTACTTAACCAATATTAAAGATGAAATAAATTAGGAAACACAATAATTTTAGTTTTAAGAAAATCATCATCAATAACAATGGAACAGTAAAAGATAAACCAGTATGTCATATAAAACAAGAAAAAGAGAGAAATTGATTTACAATTAAATTACATGTATATTTAAAACTAAAACAATGGAACAGTAGGAAAAACTTTAAATTGACGAAATGATTTATCAGACTTAGACTAATTCTTTATCAGCGTTACAAACTTTATAATGTATATTTTGTTATTAGTTAGACTAATTCTTTTATCAGCGTTACAAGCTTTATAATGTATATTTTGTTCATAGTTATCACTCATCAGGAAGGATTAAGGAAATAATAAGAAAAGAATGTTAGATGGTGGATTTGTAAAGCAGCGAAGTTTGAGCATAAATATGCAATTAAGATGTGTTATATTTAATTAAGATATGTGTAAGACTTTCTTTTCAAAACAATATTATTGTGTTTCCTAATTTATTTATCTTTAATTTTGGTTAAGTAAAAAAAAAATACAAGCCAAACAAGGATTAAATCAAATTACAAATGTCAAATATTTAATAGTTGGAATAAAAGATGTAATACCATTTTGGAGTAGACGATCTTCTCCGACTTAAAACACTACCTAAATCAAAAGATCATAAAGATGATAAGGACACCTTATTTTATGATTTTGTTTGACAATTTGGCCAGACATATAATAATAATCATTTTGATGATAAATGAGAAAAGGTTTTACATTATAGCTAAGATATCAACACATGGACTTACTAGATTTTAAGAGTTTGTAGTAAAATATCAACTTGCCAATATTTATATATACATATATCATTTTTCTGTTTAAAACTTTCAAAACTTAGATTTCAAAAATAAATTTTAAATGCAATGACAAGTTGACAGCAGGTGTAGATATATATACTTTTCAAATATTACAATAGCAATATCAAGTATAAAATAATACAAGAATTGTGTGTTCAACTTATGCATGTTTTACTGCATAACAGGGAAGATGCAATGTTGTGGAAGATATAAATTTATTATTTTTTCTTGAAATGAATAACATGATTGGAGGTTGGATAAAGGATTATTCAATCTTTTTTTATATATTATCTTTTATTATATTTTAAAAAATAATAATTTAATAAGATTTTTTTTTAATTTAGTTAATTTACCTTAACTCTATATATACATCCAATTATATTAGGATATTAGGATATTTCCATTCGTTTTATACAAAATATTTCCATGTGTATTATATTTTATTATATTTATGTTTTTCCAGTTTAATTAGATTTTCTTGTATTTATCTTTTTCCTATTTGGTTAGTTTTACCTTAATGGTCAATCTTATAATTCTATATATACCCCTGATCATCAATAATATATTATTAGCATGGTTTAATCATTCACTGCGAGATTTTCTACAATCTAATTCTATACACTAAAATTAATAAATAGTAGAAACATAAATCTAAATCGAAGTATGACGACTGTTTTATTTTGTATTAACTTACTTAGCTTTCATGTTATTTGTTGTTGGGAATAGGGGTGGTGGTGGGTGTCGAATCCAACAAAAATAAATATCTATTTAAAAGATTTGTAATTAGCGATAAGTAGGATCGATCGACATAAAATGGTGTAGAATTAATTCTTAAAATACTAATATCAGTTAAAAGGGGGGGGATTTTGAATTGATTATCTAAAATAATTAAAAGCATAAACTATAATAACGTAAACAAATTCAATTCGAATTTACTAAAGTGAGAGATTCTAGTCTTAGGATATATCGGTATTGATTCTATAACTCGATCATCGATTATAATGAAAGTTCAATATTCTCAAGTAAATTGGCTATAGCTGTTAACAAGCTCTAACAACCTTATTTTGCCTAAAGTCATCGATAACCAAAATAAGCTCTTTGATTATTCCTCTTATCAATTAGACAACCCTAAACAAGCTCTTAGGATTTAGCCTATCGACAGCATTTATGCACTAGAAAAACACCAATTCTAATCAATAAACACATAAGGTCGGTTTATTTAAACTAGATTACTAATTCTCATAACAACGAATCGAAAACGTCCATAATCGACGTCACTAACTGCTACGAATATTAGGGTTTACCAAACAATTACGGATTTGGGCCCTAATTAGCTTAATATGACTTCAACAATTAAATAGTTGATCAGGCTACCTAATCGAATGAAATATATTGACAACAATGCACAGGGAAAAAGTAAATACTTGAAGACAAAGAAATTGAAAGCACAAATCAAATCTCATGAATTAACAGAAATCAAACCTCGAAAATCCTTCGAGTAGAATTATGTGTTTAGCAACACATAATCAAAGCGTCTACAAAGCTTAAAGAAAACGTATGTTCGAAATTAAAGATGGAATAGTTCTGTAGAATAAAATTCCACTTATTTAAACCTAGAGGAATCCTAGCTAAATAAGGAAACTTGGAAAATAGGATTTTAAGAATCCTATTCCAAGTAGAATTATTCAATAAAGGAAATAAAATCCTAAAACAAAAAGGAAAATAGTTCCCAACATATTTGGGAACTAAAACAAAAAGGAAAATAGTTCCCAACATATTTGGGAACTAAAACAAAACAATAAGAGTCCAATTGAGTCATAAATTCGAACTTCCAACAGATTTTTGATCCTATAGGCCGAATCCTTGCTGGCTGGTCACGCCTAATTCTTGTGAGGATTCGGTTGTCCTTCTTTGTACCAAACCAATCTTCAGCATTTTTCGGTCTTTTTATCACCTTTTCATTCATTTCTCATACAAACACCTAGTCATAACAAATAAAGCATAAATCTATGAGATATGGACTAAACGTGACAAACAACGCAATATAAAATATACGAAACGTGTACAAAATATATGTTAACAGGTGGCCACGAATCAAACCGGCTAAAAAAAACCCCGATTCAAGTTTGAAAAATTCGAGCTCAGAACCGAGCCTAACAAATCGAGCTTTTTAAGCGAGCCAAACTCGAGCCCAAAAATGTTTGTTCGCTAGTCGCGAGTTGAAATAAAAACTAATTTTTATTAATAATATATGAAATTAAAAATTTGTTCATATATTTATTTATTTAAGATAAAATGTAATAATATATTTATAAATTTTTAAAATTTTGACATTAATTATGATTATATATATAAATAAACTAGTGGGTGACCCGTGCTACGCACGGCCTGAGTTTAATAAAAAATTAATTACAATTTTTTTTTTGAATTTTAAATACTTTGATGTAGTTCTATTTTTTTTATCAATTAAAGATTTTGATTGTAAATGGAAAAATGATGAAATATCTTATATATATTCGACACCATAAATATTTATAGACACATAAAATTAAGTAAAATACATTACATTAGTTATAAACTCTATATAGTAAATCCTAAATGTCTCTTCCAATTTCTAACAACTAATATTATATACAACATAGTAGACATACATGTGAAGTTATATAGAACACCATCTTCATTTTCGAAGCTTATCCTGCATAATATATAGCACAAATTATAATGTCATATATGAATTCAATACGTTTAAATAATTCAGGATAAACTGAAATTAAACTGAAATTATTTAAACATGTATTAAATTATAAAAACTATAGTAAGATAATACCCCCAAAAAAGATTTGTTTACTTACATAATTTTGCATGTAGTGAACGCAACGTATCAGGGAGATGTAAACACTCTTCAGACCAATCCACAGGCAAAATTAAAATTGACTGCGCAACGAACATTTGGCCTTGCAAAGTGTGGTGGAACGGGAATAATAAATGTAAATGCCTGATTCATCAATGATTGGATGTGGCGTTGCAACAATTTCTTGACATTCTCCTAATAATACCATATGTCATGTTTGAAGTTTATATCAAATAAAAGTTTATGTCTAATTTTTCAATAATAATGCATGTTATTATTGATCCTCTATTTAATTTTTCAAATAGAAGTTAATATCTAACAAAATTCTAACTCAATACTAATTTTTGATCATTTTGAATTAATTTATCATAAAAATAAGTTAGTTTCAAATTTCAATACACTACAATTAATTTCAAATATGCCTGTCCATCCCAATGTTGTTATTCAATCTATCTATATATCATGGAAAGAAAACAAATCTCTCAAATTTATAAATAATTTAAAAAAATTATTGTAAAAAATGGATTTTAATATTTATAATTAGCAGTTAATACAATCAATTAAAATGTATTTTTTCGACTATTTTTAGAGCCAAAAATTAAATTCTTGCATTCAAGTAGTGTTTAATTCTTGTGTTTCTACTTTAGATAAATTTTTTAGAGAAATATTGAAGTAAATGATTATTTGCATATAAATAATTCATGAGAGCAATTCATGAGAGCAATTTATACTTCTGCATGAATAAATTTTTTAAATAAAATTTAAAACATTTTGAAGCTAATCTGGAATGGATATTTGAATAAAATATTTGTTAATTCACACAATTTTATATCTACATCTTCCTCTAAATATCATGGAAAGAAAATTTATCACTTACAAGAAAATGCTAGAAAATTCAAAGTTGGTGTTTTTCCATATCGCACTTGACAAATGATGTTAATTAACTGCAAGATATTTAAAAAATTAAGTTAAGTAAATAATAATTGAAAAGAATACACAATATATATCATGGAAAGAAAATTTATCACTTACCAGAAAATGATAGAACATTCAAAGTTGGTGTTTTCTATATCGCACTTGACAAACGATGTTAATTAACTGCAAGATATTTAAAAAATAAAGTTCAATAAATAATAATTAAATCATAGCAAACAATCTGGAGATACTTACGGAGTTAATCTGCAATTGTTTGGGACACATAAACTTTTGTCTATAATAAGATGGATTTTTTATGATTCAATGTTTACAAATTTTGTCTTTCATTATCAAATTCAATAAATTCCACATGCAAAACAATACATCACGTAAAGAAATATAAACATAAACAGAAGGTCTTAATCAAGCAAACAGTCATTCCACATTAAGGCATTTCAGCGTAAAACAATTAAAAAAATCTCTGAAATTTATAAATAATTTAAACAACATGGAAAGAAAATTCACCACTTACCAGAAAATGCTAGAAAATACTTATGGAGTTAATCTGTAATTGTTTGGGACAAATAAAAGTTATTTGTTTGAAAGATTTTTTTCGGAATCAAAATTGAAGCTTTGAATTGGAAGAAGTTATGTAAAAATTTGAAAACAAAAGAGTGGTAAATGAATTGTGAGAGAACTCACGTACACAATGCATGGGTGGATAATGGGATGGGGTAGTTGAGGTCATGGTAATAGGTTAAAACTACCTTATTTTTATAATTAATTAATTCTAAATTTTTATAATAAATTAATTCTAAATTCTCTCAAAATTAGAATCTAAGTTTTGGAATGATTTGGAAGGTAAAAAAATAACCGACAGCCTTCCTATATATATATTAATAGATTAATAGATATAAATTTAATAATACATATTTATAAAAAATATTATTTTTTGAGTTTAAACTCGGCTTGACTCGACTCAGACTCGTGAATGCTGCATCTACGCATCCCATGGGCTAATTCAAGAAAATGTCACCATCAACTTACTTTTTTAATTTTATGTTTGTGATCTTTTGATAAGATATTATTAAAAGCTTCTTTTCCATCCAGGTTATATAACTCAGCTCTGACTATGACATTTTTAGCTCAAATCTATTGAAGCCCCAACAGTTAGAATTGACCCAAATCATGCACAATCGAGACCATACTAATTAAGAATTTTATACTATTATAACCGAACAAGAATCTTTTATAATCAAAATTATTGAATGAGGTCATCGCAGTCGCAACCAAAACTACACTTTAACCAGCTGTAATTGTTAGCATGTGGACTTTATTTAAAGACGGCGACTTAATCACATCTCAAAAGCCAATTAATAATATTTTATTTCATAATTATTTAAAAGGTTGATATCATTAATAATATTTTATTTCATAATTACGTTGAATGTTCACAAATTACTATAACATCGAGTTATAACTTATATTACATACCCAATTATTACAAACAAAATCGTAAAAACATAATATATCAACTTAATGCTAGTTTTTACTTCTATATAATAGTTTAAGTTGATTGTAATAATAGTTAGTTGGACATAAAATTGTTACTATTTGATAAGAATCAAAGAGAAAGAAAGGATTTCATTATAATGAATGTGTGATACGGATACACAAAGCTAACCCCTTATATAGAGAGTTTGAAACAAGAAAATAGGAATAACTAACTCCTAACAGCTTTTCCTTCCACTATTGCATTGCTTGCTTGTACTTCATCTGTAGCTTTAGTAGCTTGTACATTTTCTTCTTGACACTCCCCTTCAAGCTTTGTAGGTTGATAAAGATTAAACATACCAAGCTTGGATATTAACATACTAAATTGTCCTGTCCACAAAGGCTTGGTTAAGACATCAGCTAACTGCTGATTAGTTCTCACAAATTCTGTTTGAATAGCTCCTTCCAAGATTTTTTCTCTAATAAAATGGCAATCCAACTCTATGTGTTTAGTTCTTTCATGGAACACTGGATTGGTAGAGATATATAAGGCTGACTTGTTATCACACTTGAGTGTAGCTGGTTTCAAACAAGTGACTCCAAGATCTTGAAAAAGTCTTTGAATCCACACAATTTCACAGGCTGCTGCAGCCATGGATCTGTACTCAGCCTCTGCACTGCTTCTGGAGATAGTCTTCTGTTTCTTTGACTTCCAAGAAATAAGAGAGTTTTCAATTCTGATGCAAAATCCTGTAATAGATCTTCTACTCATAGGACAGGTGGCCCAATCTGAATCTGAGAAGGCTTCCAATTTCAGCTCACTGTTGGCTGATAGCAATATCCCATTCCCTGCTGTACCTTTGATATACCTTAACACCCTTCTTGCAGCTTCCATATGAGAAGTTTTAGGGCAATGCATAAACTGACTTAATGCTTGAACTGCAAAACAAATGTCAGGCCTAGTAATACTCAAGTAAATAAGCTTGCCAATCAACCTTTGATAAGATGTTTTATCAGATAATACAGGATCTACAATCTTATCTTCCTTGCTTTGATCATACTCAACTGAAGTTAATTTGATATTTGGATCCATAGGAACATTGACTGGTTTGCACCCAGTCATTCCAGTTTCTTTTAAAACATCCAAAGCATACTTTCTTTGGTTTAAAATGATTCCTTCTTTAGATCTAGCAACCTCTATGCCTAGAAAATAAGTCAGATTTCCAAGGTCTTTCATGAAAAATTTTGATTGCAAAAAAGATTTCAGATCATTAATGAGATGTATGCAGCTGCCAGTGATCAAAATATCATCCACATACAGTAATAAAATGACAGATTCAGTGCCAACATGCTTAGTGAAAAGGGAATAATCATTGAGTGATTGAACATAACCTGCTTCTTTCATGGCTTGAGTGAATTTAAAATTCCATTGTCTAGGAGCTTGCTTGAGGCCATACAGGCTTTTAAGCAATCTACAAACCTTACCACCTTGATTCTCCCCCTGAGTGCTAAAGCCTGGAGGCAAGGACATATATACCTCTTCAACAAGATCTCCCTGCAAGAAGGCATTAGTAACATCCATTTGAAACAATGGCCAATCTTTAATGGCAGCCAAAGCTATCACAGACCTAACAGTAACCATCTTGGCTACAGGAGAGAAGGTTTCAGAATAGTCCAACCCTTCCTGTTGTGTGAAACCTCTAGCCACTAGCCTGGCTTTGAACTTATCAATACTGCCATCAGAAAGGTATTTCACTTTGAATACCCATTTACAACTAATGGGACTTTTACCTCTAGGTAGATCAACCACTTCCCAGGTTTTATTTAAGGCTAAAGCCTGCAGCTCAACTTGCATAGCTTGTATCCATCTAGGGTCTTGAAGAGCCTCATGATAAGACTGAGGCTCCTGAATAGAGGAAAGAGACACTAGAAAAGATTTGTAAGGAGAGGAAATATGATCATAGCACACATAATGAGAGAGAGAGTGAGCTGTAGAGTCCTGTTGAGAGGAGATAGTAGGACAAATAAAGTCATTGGTCCAAGCAGGAGGTCTGCTTTCTCTACTGGATCTTCTAATGTGATCAGGAGAGGTAGGAGGTGTTGTTGGATGAGTGACAGAAATATCAGGAGGATGAGTGAGATCAGAGGTATCAGGAATATTAGGAAAACCATCACCAGAAGTTATAGCACTAGGTTCAAAGAAATCACAAAGAGGCATGTGGTTCTGATCTGGAGACAAACTAGAAGAAGTAGACTTGTTCATAGAAAAGGGAAAAGAGTCTTCATGAAATAACACATCCCTGGAAAAACTAAAAGTTTCAGTTTGCAAATCAAGAACTTTATAGGCCTTTTGAGTGAGAGAATAACCCATAAACACACTTGGCTTAGACCTAGGCATAAATTTGTCACCCTGAGGAAGAATTTTGACAAAGCAAAGACAACCAAAAACTCTAAGGTGAGAGAGGTTAGGAGGTCTGTTAAAGAGGACCTGGAAGGGAGTTCTACCTTGTAGTAAAGGGGTAGGGGTCCTGTTAATAAGGTAAGTAGCAGTAACAACACAGTCTCCCCAAAACTTTATAGGTACACTAGATTGAAAGAGTAAAGCTCTGGCCACATTTAAAAGATGTCTATGTTTTCTCTCCACAGTGCCATTTTGTTGGGGAGTGTAACTGACACTAGTTTGATGCAAGATACCTAAAGATGTGAACAAGGTAGTTGCCTCTGTAGATAGAAACTCTTGGCCTCTGTCAGTTCTTATAATTTTTACCTTGGTTTGAAATTGAGTAGAAATAAAGGTAAGAAAATCTTTAATAAAAGATATAGCGTCAGACTTAAACTGAAGAAGAAAAGTCCAGGTAAACCTTGAAAAATCATCCACAATAGTAAGAAAAAATCTTTCATTATTGTAAGTAGGGACTTTATAAGGGCCCCAAATGTCAAAATGCAACATTTCAAAAATGTGAGAAGTTACAGTAGTTCTTACAGTAGGGAAAGATGTTCTGGACTGTTTTGCCATAGGACAAACATGACAAATTTGATTATTACAAGAATTTAAGGTAATGCCAGGAAGCATGCTAAGCCTAGAGAAGGACATATGTCCCATCCTAAGGTGCCATAGAGCAGCTTGATCTTTAGCTACAGCCTGATTCAAGGAAGAAGTATTAGTGCTATAGTTGTTGTCCTGACAGTTCTCTGAAGTATTAAGGTAGTAAAGGCCATTGTCAGCTCTACCAGTCCCCTTTATCTCTCCAGTAACAAGGTCCTGAAGAACACAACAATTAGAGTAGAAGTGTACTACACACTTGTGATCCTTGGCCAATTTTGAGACAGAGATAAGATTGTATTTAAAATCAGGAACATACAAAACTGCTTTAAGAGTCAAAGTTGAATTTAAAGCTATATCTCCTATGGTTTGAACACAGGCTGTAGTTTCATTAGGTAAAGAAACAGTAGAGGTGGATTGAAGGACAGTGTGTGGAGTAAATAACATAGAATCACATGTCATGTGATCATTGGCTCCAGTGTCTAAAATCCATGAATGTAAGAAAGGATCAGAGGTACCTGACTTGGTGGCTGCAACATTTGAAACAGACTGCTTTGTATCTGCAGAGGTACCTGCTGATAGGAGGTGCATAATTTGCTGCAGCTGAGAGGCTGTCAAGGCTGGTGGTTCTGAGGTATTTTGACTTGCGGAGGATTCACTGTTTGTCACGCCCTCAGCTCGGGTCATGACATGGCCATGTCAACGCGATAAGCTATTGCGGTGACATGAAGCCACTAATGCATAAGATCAAAGGAAAACTAAATCCCAAGATAAGCAAATGACAAATAATTTATTAACCATAAATTCATCAATTAATAAGGAAAAATTTGTCAATTGCAAAACAGAACATTTGAGATACAAATCCCAAAATCATCCACATACCTAAAAGAATGAAATCAAATTCAAATAACGTAAGAAGTTCACAAATCTCAAATTTAAAGATAAGGCGTCAAAACTCTAAGAACTAAAAGATCCATCTAGCGCATCGAACAAAGACTCCAATTAAACTCCTCACGTCCAAGAGGATTAATTTTCTGTGGAAAGATAAAACATTACAAGGGTGAGTCACATACTCAACAAGCATCTTTTTATGTTTTTCTTCTGCTACTCTCCTACCGGGTCAAACATAACAAGATAAAATATCGTCTCTTAGTGACTAAGCAGTACCACGTATGGGACCAAGATAACAAAGATATCCAAAGCAAAAATATAACAGATGAACCCTTTGGTCGAAGGGTACGAACAGATGACCCCTGGCCAAGGGGACGAACAGATGAGCTCTTGACCGAAGAGCACGCAGATGACCCCGGGGACATAAAGTGAGTCCAGAGAATACCGACTACACACATATACTCAAAAGCTAATAGAAATAACGATTTATCACCAATTACCAATGTACATATCAACTTCACGAAACATGTCATATACATATAATCAACTATTTCTTCATATATCCATCAGTCACGCTTAACTCTATAAAACAAAAGAAAACCATAAAAAGTCACTTGCCTCAAGCTTCCCGAACTCGCGATATCAAATTATCGAATTAGCTTCGCGTGTTCTTAATCAATCTAGATCAACATTGACAATTAGTAAATGAGTATCCTATTATTATTAGGAAGAATTAGTCAAATCAGTAAACATACTCATCAAGTAAATCACATACATGAAACTGATTCTACCCATTGCTAGCATTCTACATCATGGTTTTAGTACTTACATTAAACCCCACAACTAAACTTGATAAACTAATCAGCAAAACAAGGAAGCCTTATTCATCATATGCCATTATCATTTCATAGAAATTGAGTTGTTTATATTCACTTTCATAATAATAACTAATATAAATAATTCTTGTCCCAGAAGAAATCCATAGCTTAATAAAATAATTTTTTTATGTGAAGGGGTCAAACAGCAGGGGAGAACTATGCTTTATATGAGTGCCCCACTATTTATCTATTGTCTAATAACATAATCTCCTATTATTAACATCAAAAACCATTAATTTAATGTCACAATTCATTTGGATTAGCAGGAGAACACACTTACGTACAGAGATATCTTCACTTCTATTTGGAACCGCCGCCGTCACGTAATGCTTTCTTTCTTCCCCTTATTTTGTTTGTGAGGATATTATTTAAAATAGGTTTAAGCCTTTTCCTTAAATTACTAAGTGGTATGGAACCAATCATAATTACAGAAAAGTCCCCCATATAATTTGGCAATAAGGATATAATTGACTATACTCTAAACATCTTATTAATTAATATTATAACTCTATCATTAAAATTCATATAAAAATAGTTAACATAATTGCAGGCGTTACATTCTACCCCCCTTATAAAAAGTTTCGTCCCCGAAACTTTAAAAGGTTAACATATGTACCTTCGTTTTTAAAAAGATGTGGGTAGGTTTTGATCATTTCCTCCTCAGCTTCCCATGTAGCCTCTCCCGGAGAATGATTTGACCATTGGACTTTCACAAATGAAATTGTGCGGTGCCTCAAAACTTGTTCTTTACGTTCAACCACCCGAATAGGAAATTCCTCATATGTCAGATCCTCTTGTACTTCTAATGGTTCATATTCTAACACATGGCTTGGGTCAGGCACATATCTCTTCAACAAGGATACATGGAATACATTATGCACCCTAGACAATTCTGGTGGTAGTGCTAATTTGTAGGCTACTTCACCAATTTTATCAAGGATTTCAAATGGTCCTATGTATCGAGGACTTAACTTCCCTCGTTTACCAAATCTCATAACTCCCTTTGTCGGTGAAATTTTTAGATGAACCAAATCACCAACCTTGAACTCTAATTGTCTTCTTTTCATATTCGCCCAGCTCCGTTGTCGATCTTGTGCTATTTGAAGTCGTCTTTTTATTAATGGAATCTTTTCTATAGCACTCTGTACTAGGTCGGGTCCTAGTATTTTCTTTTCCCCGATGTCATCCCAGTGCATAGGAGATCTACATTTCCTCCCGTATAAAGCCTCATAAGGAGCCATTCCGATGCTTGATTGAAAGCTATTATTATATGCAAATTCTGCCAATTTCAAATACTTATCCCAGTTCCCTTTGAAATCCATCACGCAGGCCCTCAACATATCTTCTAGCGTCTGAATCGTTCTCTCTGATTGACCATCTGTTTGAGGATGAAAAGCAGTACTAAATTTTAGTTCTGTTTTAAGGTTTCCTTGTAAACTCCTCCAAAAGCGAGACACAAACCTAGAGTCTCGATCTGATATAATGCTCACTGGTACTCCATGTAGACATAAAATATTATCCACATAAATTTCAGCTAGTTTATCAAGTGGAGTCGTTTGTCTGACCGGTAGAAAGTGAGCAGATTTGGTAAGTCTATCCACAATTACCCATATACAATCGTTTTTCTCCCTTGTTTTCGGCAATCCACACACAAAATCCATAGTAATGTGTTCCCATTTCCACTCAGGTATTTCCAAAGTTTGCAATTTACCTGCTATTCTCTGATGTTCGGCCTTTACTTGTTGGCATGTCAAACACTTGGCCACAAACTCTGCTATATCTTGCTTCATGCACTTCCACCAAAAATGAGGTTTCAAATCCCTATACATTTTAGTGCTACCTGGATGTATAGAAAACCGTGACTTATGAGCATCCGCTAAAATTTCTTCTCTTATTCTTGGATCAATTGGAACGCATACTCTATTATCAAACCTTAAAGACCCATCTTCATGAAATTGAAATCTTGGTCGTAACCCCTTCCTCGCCTCTTCCATAATTATGTACAACTCGGGATCCTCACTTTGAGATGATTTAATGCGATTAATTAGAGTGGGTTGCGCAATCAAACAACTCATAATCTCCTTTGAACAATCTACCACGACTTCAATTTCCATTTCATCTAATTCTTTTAAAATTCTTTGTTGCCTAGTAATTAATGCAGCTATTCTAGAGGACTTCCTACTAAGTGCATCAGCAACCACATTAGCTTTCCCTGGATGATAGTTTATGGTAACATCGTAGTCCTTCAATAGCTCTAACCATCTTCTTTGTCTCATATTTAGTTCTCTTTGCGTAAACAAATACTTCAAACTTTTGTGATCAGTATAGACCTCACATTTCTCCCCATAAAGATAATGTCGCCAAATCTTTAAGGCAAAAACCACAGCTGCCAATTCCAGATCATGCGTCGGATAATTTGCTTCATAAGACTTCAACTGACGTGAGGCGTAAGCAATAACTCTATCCTTTTGCATAAGTACACACCCCAAACCATTTTTTGATGCATCGCTATAGATTACAAAGCCTCCTGTACCAGATGGCAATGTCAAGATGGGCGCAGAAACTAATTTTTGCTTCAACTCACTGAAACTTTGCTCACATTTTGAGTTCCATTCAAATTTCACTCCCTTTTGGGTGAGACGAGTTAGAGGAATTGCAATCTGGGAAAACCCTTGGACAAATTTTCTATAGTAACCTGCAAGCCCAAGAAAACTTCTAATTTCCGTTACAGTGGTCGGACGAGGCCAATTGGCTACTGCTTCAATTTTTGTAGGATCAACAGAAATCCCCTCTGCAGATACTATGTGTCCTAAGAATGTTACATTACTAAGCCAAAATTCGCATTTGCTTAATTTAGCAAAAAGTTGCTCATCTCTTAGAGTCTGCAACACCATTCTCAAGTGTTCGGCATGATCTTCTTCATTTTTTGAGTAAACTAAGATGTCATCTATGAAAACTACAACAAAAAGATCAAGGTATTTATGGAAAACCCTATTCATCAAATTCATGAAAGCCGCAGGAGCATTGGTTAGGCCAAAAGGCATGACTAAAAACTCATAATGACCATACCTGGTCCGAAAGGCGGTTTTTGACACATCTCCCTCTCTAACCTTCAATTGGTGATAACCGGATCTCAAATCAATTTTAGAAAATACTTTAGAACCATGCAACTGATCGAACAAGTCATCGATCCGTGGAAGGGGGTATTTATTCTTCACTGTTATTTTATTTAGTTCACGGTAATCAATACATAAACGCATACTACCATCCTTCTTTTTAACAAACAACACTGGTGCTCCCCAAGGAGATACACTAGGACGAATAAATCCTCTATCAAGCAACTCTTGAAGTTGAACCTTAAGCTCTCGTAACTCACTTGGAGCCATACGATACGGTGCCTTTGATATTGGTCCAGATCCTGGAACCAAATCAATCTCAAATTCAATATCTCGATTTGGAGGTAAACCGGGTAATTCATCGGGAAAGACTTCGGGAAATGCATTTACTACTCGTATATCCCTTAGCCGTGTACCTTCCCGCTTAGTATCTACAACATGTGCAAGGTATCCAGTACTCCTTTTCTTCATAGCTTTAAAGGCACGGATAGCAGAAATAACAATAATATGAGGTTTCGACGGTCTAGGTATTTCAATAGAGTGATGGCCGTGATAAATGAATTCTTTTTCTCCTGGGACTTTTAAGACGATTTTCTTACCAAAGCAATCAATATGAGCATGGTTAGATGATAACCAATCCATACCTAAAATAGCATCAAAATTGTTCATGTCTAATCTTATCAAGTCGGCATTTAGTTGTTTCTCTCCTAACCCAATAATACAATTCCTGAGGATCCTATCAGCAATAGTTGACTTCTTCATTGGGGTAGAAACATGCATTATTTCATCTAATTTCTCAGATATGCAGTTCAAAGATGCAGCAAAAATCATAGATATAAAAGAGTGTGAAGCACCAGAGTCAAACAATACATAGGCATTCACTGATTGTATAGTAATGGTACCTGTCACCACATCATTAGTAGCCTTGGCATCCTCTTCAGTCAAAGAAAATAATCGAGCATTGTTTTTCTTAGGTTGGTCTTTTGGTTTAGCAGGCTCATCACTCATGAATGGGCAATCTTTAATGCGATGATCCGATCGGCCACATCTAAAGCAAGCACCAGTTTTCCAACGACATTCACCCGTATGAACTCTTCGACAACGATCACATTCCTTGCCCTGTGAGATAGCACGCGTTGTTTCATTTTTCTTATTTCCACTGTAACTGCTGGTCATATTTTGAACATGATGGAACCCTTCCAACCTTGGCCTCTTTCTTTCTTCAGTATAATGTTCAAAGGTCTTCAGATCTTCCTCAACTCTAAGAGCCCGCTCCAATAAGTCTTTGTATTTCGTATCAAGATGGGAAGATACTCTATCTTGAATTTCCCTTCTTAGACCCTGGCAAAACCTATTCACCTTACTCTCCTCTGAATTCAAGTAAATTGGGCAAAAGCGACCAAGCTCATTAAACTTATTAGCATATTGAAGCACTGACATGGTCCCAGTTTGTTTCAAATTAAGAAACTCGTTCTCCTTCGCTAGTCTGACTGAACGAGGGAAATATTGATCGAGAAATAACTTCTTAAAACCTTCCCAAGATAGAGGATTTTCCACGCCCACATAAGCAGTCTTCACGGGGTCCCACCAATACTTGGCATTCCCAATAAGTAAAGGTAGGGTCACATTTAGTCTAACTTCCTCTGGATACTCCATGGCAATAAATGTCTCATCGAGGCTACAAATCCATTTCTCGGCAGTGAATGGGTCAGGTCCACCCTCAAATTGTGTAGGATTTAGCCTCCTAAAACGCTCAAAATACGAGACCCGTGATTGCAGTTGGGGCTGCTGAGTTTGTTGTTGCATCAAGTTAGCGACCACTTGGCAAACACCAGCAATGTCCGCCTGAGTGGCCGGTGTGCCACGATTCTGGAACTCTGGCTGAGGCTCAACTGGGATATGTTCCTCGTAAGTAGGAGCATTGTTAGTAGTTACTTCTGGTCTATGTCTGCGACCTTGACCACGTCCTCTCCCTCTACCACGAACCATCTCTGAACTCTAACAAAATGTTCGATGTCAGAAATTTGCCCCCTTTTTTTTTTTTTTTTTTTTTTGTCTACGAACAAGGCTAACATAATATAAAGAAAAAGAAAAATGCATGTAAGGACATATAACTTAAAACCTAAGCTCTGATACCACTTTGTCACGCCCTCAGCTCGGGTCATGACATGGCCATGTCAACGCGATAAGCTATTGCGGTGACATGAAGCCACTAATGCATAAGATCAAAGGAAAACTAAATCCCAAGATAAGCAAATGACAAATAATTTATTAACCATAAATTCATCAATTAATAAGGAAAAATTTGTCAATTGCAAAACAGAACATTTGAGATACAAATCCCAAAATCATCCACATACCTAAAAGAATGAAATCAAATTCAAATAACGTAAGAAGTTCACAAATCTCAAATTTAAAGATAAGGCGTCAAAACTCTAAGAACTAAAAGATCCATCTAGCGCATCGAACAAAGACTCCAATTAAACTCCTCACGTCCAAGAGGATTAATTTTCTGTGGAAAGATAAAACATTACAAGGGTGAGTCACATACTCAACAAGCATCTTTTTATGTTTTTCTTCTGCTACTCTCCTACCGGGTCAAACATAACAAGATAAAATATCGTCTCTTAGTGACTAAGCAGTACCACGTATGGGACCAAGATAACAAAGATATCCAAAGCAAAAATATAACAGATGAACCCTTTGGTCGAAGGGTACGAACAGATGACCCCTGGCCAAGGGGACGAACAGATGAGCTCTTGACCGAAGAGCACGCAGATGACCCCGGGGACATAAAGTGAGTCCAGAGAATACCGACTACACACATATACTCAAAAGCTAATAGAAATAACGATTTATCACCAATTACCAATGTACATATCAACTTCACGAAACATGTCATATACATATAATCAACTATTTCTTCATATATCCATCAGTCACGCTTAACTCTATAAAACAAAAGAAAACCATAAAAAGTCACTTGCCTCAAGCTTCCCGAACTCGCGATATCAAATTCTCGAATTAGCTTCGCGTGTTCTTAATCAATCTAGATCAACATTGACAATTAGTAAATGAGTATCCTATTATTATTAGGAAGAATTAGTCAAATCAGTAAACATACTCATCAAGTAAATCACATACATGAAACTGATTCTACCCATTGCTAGCATTCTACATCATGGTTTTAGTACTTACATTAAACCCCACAACTAAACTTGATAAACTAATCAGCAAAACAAGGAAGCCTTATTCATCATATGCCATTATCATTTCATAGAAATTGAGTTGTTTATATTCACTTTCATAATAATAACTAATATAAATAATTCTTGTCCCAGAAGAAATTCATAGCTTAATAAAATAATTTTTTTATGTGAAGGGGTCAAACAGCAGGGGAGAACTATGCTTTATATGAGTGCCCCACTATTTATCTATTGTCTAATAACATAATCTCCTATTATTAACATCAAAAACCATTAATTTAATGTCACAATTCATTTGGATTAGCAGGAGAACACACTTACGTACAGAGATATCTTCACTTCTATTTTGGAACCGCCGCCGTCACGTAATGCTTTCTTTCTTCCCCTTATTTTGTTTGTGAGGATATTATTTAAAATAGGTTTAAGCCTTTTTCTTAAATTACTAAGTGGTATGGAACCAATCATAATTACAGAAAAGTCCCCCATATAATTTGGCAATAAGGATATAATTGACTATACTCTAAACATCTTATTAATTAATATTATAACTCTATCATTAAAATTCATATAAAAATAGTTAACATAATTGCAGGCGTTACACTGTTGGCCTGAGGTTGGTATTCGCCAAGAAGTGAACTAGATTGGACATTGGTGTCACTATGAGCATTATTGGCAGCCGCATTCTTGTATGCCCCTCGAGAAGAATTATTGCCACCCCTTCGTCCTCTACCTCGTGAGAAATAATTTGGGGGGTAACCATGAATTTTATAGCAATTATCAATGGTATGTCCATTCATATCGCATTTTTCACAATGTAGAGAATTCTTTTTAATTGTTTGAGAGATATCCTTGGATTGATTTCCCATTTGTTGTTTGAGTTGCCCTTGGGAAAAGAAGACCTGTGATGAATCGTTATGGCTGAAGTTTGCATACAAGCCTCGTTGTTTTTCTTCATTTTGTATCATTGCACAAGCCTGAGAATGCGATGGTAAGGGAACCATCATCAGAATCTGAGAGCGAACGGCATTGTAGGATTCGTTCAAGCCCATTAGAAATTGCATCATCTTGAGATTTTGGGTGTGCTGTACATATTCTTTGGAGAACACGGTTGTGGTGAATGGTATGACAGATTCATACTCATCCCACAATTTTTTAATTCTTGAATAATAGGTTGAAACAGAATTCGCGCCTTGGTTAATGGTGCTGATCTGTCGAAAGAGTGCAAACATTTCAGCACCACTAGTTTGATCAAATCGTTCTTTGAGATCACTCCAAACCGATGATGCCAAATCAGTGTAAACAACACCGCTTAATAACTCGCTACTAATCACATTGTGAATCCAAGAAAGTACAAGAGCATTGCATCGCCTCCATTGGGGAAATCGATCATCCGTAGGGTTAGGTTTTGGATAGGAACCATCGACCAAGACCAACTTGTTCTTGGCTTCCAACGCAACAATCATCTGCCGGCTCCACACCTTGTAATTTTCAGATCCTTTGAGATGATCCGAAACGAGAATAATGTGAAGGGAATCGGATGGATGAACATATAATGGATCTTGAAAACTGATGATTTCAGATGTTTTCGAGGAAGAAGAAGTTTCGACAGCTGTTGATTCCATTATCAGATGATACACGAACAAGTCGGATGATCAAGATCGCTGTATTGAGAGTACGCAGCGGATGAAGAAGACTCTGCAAATGTGCAGATATGAATTTGTGAAGAAGAAGAGGAAGAAAAAACTGCAATTATGCAGATATGAATTTGAAGATGTATAGAAGGCTTTGTGTTTCCTTTAGGCTCTTGATACCATGATAAGAATCAAAGAGAAAGAAAGGATTTCATTATAATGAATGTGTGATACGGATACACAAAGCTAACCCCTTATATAGAGAGTTTGAAACAAGAAAATAGGAATAACTAACTCCTAACAGCTTTTCCTTCCACTATTGCATTGCTTGCTTGTACTTCATCTGTAGCTTTAGTAGCTTGTACATTTTCTTCTTGACACTATTTGTTACATTAATATGTATTATGTAAGTAGTAAAATTAATTTCATTTATCTATTATTTAGTATCTATTATAAATATGTTATATCTTCTACTATATTATAGCAAGGTTATGGTTATTTTCTCTTAAATTCTAATTTCTTAGAATTTTGATTTATTTTTAATTAGTAATTCATAATTATCCAATCATAACTACTTCCCCCATTATCTCAACTTCCATAAAAAAAATTATATTTTCATCTTAGGAAATTCAAAAAAAAAAATATCTATCTAATATATATATAAGAGGGTAGTTTCAAATTCAGATAGGTAGTTACTATCCACTACTTTGATTATTACGTGATTTAAAGAAGTTATTTTTTAAATCTTTTCACATTGCCACCATTATCACAATCAACACAATACACATATACAAAAATACCCAATAAGCCTTTACCAACATCTCAAGAAAGTGCTCTGGATCTTAAAAACCCGTAATGGTGGGTCTTCAACAAATTCCACATTATTTCAAGATTGAGTGTCACACTTTTCAACAATGCAATGGTACGCTAATTTAGGATGAAATTTGAAGAAATAGTAAATTTTACAGCAAATTTGAGAGAGAGAGAGAGAGAGAGAGAGAGTAGGATGTTTGTGAACAGTGATTGGTAAATTTTTTTACAACAAATTTGAGAGAAAGATGGGGGTTTGAGATTTGGGTTTGTAATAAGTGGTGGGTTTGGGAGTACTGAAAACGACGTTATGGCGAGGGTAACTTCAATTAAAGTGCAATCTTAATTAATCAACAATCATTCTTTTAATGATGTTTTGTAGTGTATTTCAATTGATATATATTATTTATTAGTCAAGAATCATTCTCTTTGAATGTTTTTCCTCATATACACTTTACCAAAGCATTTTAAAAGTTAATAGTATAGTTTTGGTTAGTATGATAAATATTTTTTTTCATTATTAAATTTGTAAAATACAATATTACAAAATTAATTTCATATCCATCCTTTACAGATCATACTTCAGGCAAAACCTCTTATCTTATTCATTCAGAAATGGGCTATAGGTTTCATGATTTTATCCATTTAATTATTAGTCTAATATAATTCTTCTTGCATCCATTTGCAGGCAATTAGAAAGTAGAAATGATCCTTTTTTCATAAAGAATGACTAATATATATGAATAATATATATGAAGAACTCAATTTTCAATCTTGGTGTAATATGGTTTGTTCATCATAAGTATGTCTCATTATTTTGGATGATTATAATAGTTTCAATAGCTTAAGTTAAAAAGCATTCATCAAATTGATTTTATAACAAATATCGATGTCCAATAACTTTTGAGTATATATATATATAGCTCCTCCATGTTCTTCATGTTTGTGCTGTTTTGGACATTATTCTATTTTTTGTGTAACGATGTTTATAATTCATTATCTTGCTCCATAGGTTAACAGATATGTTTATCTACATCTATATGATATGTATATATCCAATTATTATTATGAATATTATTTAAATTTATAGATCTCAATTTTGGTTTAGTGTACTGTTTTCTTATTATATTTAATGATTTAATTTTCTACGATGTGACTGACTTCATTCCGATGATTGGGCATATTATTATAATATGACCAATACTTTTTATATGTTAGACTTTTTTAATAACAAATATTTATAATAATATGCCGTGCATAGCACGGGGCACACGCTAGTATTTATGTAAAAAATATTGGTACATCTCTACAATTTTCTTATGTTTGGAATTTATTGATTATTAATAACAATATATTAATTGTGGTTTGTATGTTTATATTAATTATAATATATAAAATTACTTCCATTATACTATATAGAAAAATAATAAGTACCTTATCTTGCTACATTTATTATCTTGTTCAAGTATTAGAAAGTTTATAATTAAAGAACATAATTAAAGAAAGTTTAGAATTAAAGAACATAATTAAAGAAAGTTTAGAAAGTTTAGAATTAAAGAACATAATTAAGACCTTTTTAAACACGATTAGAACAGACCTAATCTTATCATCAAAGTTGTGGGGTACATGGAAAAAATTCAATTTATCTTCTTTAACCTTTTTAAATTTTAATCATACTTTTCAATAAGATAATTAAAAATTTAACGCCTATTGGTTGCTGAATTAAATAGTTAAAGTGGGATTTGTACTATATAACATTAATTAACATTTTCATTGCTAGACTAATTGTAGAAATGTTGAATCTATAACGTTATTGAAATTAGTTTAGGGTATTAGTAATGGGAGATTTGGAGGGGTTTATTTCAATAGGGATTATAGTGTTTTTGCACAGTACTTAAATTCTACAACGCTCCAAAAATATTGTTGATTCGGCATGCATATTTTTTATGTGCAAACATTTTTATGTATATTGTATTTAATTTTGAATGACAAAATTATCTATATATATACTCTTCCTATAGAATGTATCTATATATATCCTCCTATATAAATTAGTATTTTGTGGCATTTATGTTTAGGATTTTGGTACTAAAATAACAATAACTATGATAATACACTTCTAATTTTCCTTGAAAAAAATGATAAATTTATATTAAATAAATAACGATGAATAAAATAAGTTTACAATAACATGTAAAATTTCATATTTTAATTATTTTTTTCGTTAATTATAATATATTAAGTGTTGTTTGTATGCATATTGAAATATTTGTAAGAATTTTGTGGGTTCAAAAGAAGAGATAACCATTGTGGGTGAATATTTTTAAATATTTTCATGATTTTTTTATTTTGGAAGGAGTTGATATAACACAAGAAATAAGGGTGAAAGTATCGAATATAAAACAATGAAATATATAATTTATACACTCAAGATAACCATGTAAACGAGTGGTGGACCCGAAATAATCAAAGAAATTATTTACCTCTCGTAACCAACTAAAAGAAATATATGAATCGTCTCGACCATCAAAGTAATACTTGAAGTCTCATACCACTTTCTAAGATCTGCTCCGTTCTAATATACTTTTAATTTTCCAAATTAAAACAAGCATATGACTAAAATCTTGATATTTGAAGTCACTATTCAAATTAAGGTGACTTATGTTATGAAGACAACTTCCGTATGAAATTAAATGCCACATCGATTCTACCCACAAAAATGTTTGTGAATAACAAGTTTTTCAACTTATTCATCATTTAAAATCATATTTCTTAAATGTTAAGGTTGAAGAAAGAGTGACCAATAGATTAATTGAGATCGTGGTGAATTCAAAGTTTATTTTTGAAAGTACATAAAAGAAAGAAGAAAAGCAATTTACTTTTTTATTTAGTTAATCTAACTATTACTTTATTCCTATAAAAAGGAACTTATAGTCTCCAGAAAATTAGTTAACTATCAGATTTTGTTGCCAATTAAAAAACTAATCAGAATTTAAAAAGTAAATGACTTTTTAAAGAGTTCTGCTTATATTAAATTGTTGCTACAAGATAAGCAACTTTCCAAGAAATCCATTATTTCATTCTTAATTTGTACTAAGTTAATCATCAATAAAGAAAAGGAAAAAGTATATGACATTTTCATTGTTCGAAACTGATATGGAGAGAAAGATGTCTAATATTTTCATCGTACACCAAAAGGCCTTGTCTAAAATTCTATGGTCGTATATGTTTTTATTAACTCATGGGCCCTCTCAATTTATGAATTAAATTTGCAACATTTTAGGAATGATTTTACCTCACAAGATATACTGATGAACATCTCCTCCAATAGCCAGCCAGATAAAATAAATAAGGATTCTGTATAATTGATCTCTAATTATTAGTTAATTAGAAAGGAACCTGAAGGGCAGGAATGAATGATTCAATCAAATCCGGTTTGTTATACGGATCCTGAAAATGACCACAAGAATTGTTACTTTAGATGTGTTTCTCGAGGATAAAAGATTATAATAATATTGGGTCATTATGACCATGGTTTAATTTTCGTTTTGAAGGTGAGTTTTGGATAATAAAATATTGGAAACATTTCGTAAACGTTTCGGAGACGTATCGAAAACGTATCGAAATCACTATTATAAATTTACAAAATATTATAAAGTAAATTTAGCTTCCTAAAAATTAATTTAGTGCTTCAATTTTTCTGCAACTGAGAACTTTATAGAGACGATTTTGTTTTAATTTTATTTAGGATTTAAAAGTCTAATTTTGATTCAAATTATATTTCATAAGTTTAACAATCTATAAAAAAAATTACTTTCTTTTTTTTTCTTGATTTTTTGGGATTGTTTATAATAATTTTTAGAAAACTCTAAGTTTCCATGGTTTCCATGGAAAATATGGAAACTCTGTGAGTTTCTTAGGATTTATGACAAAAAAATAAGTTGAGAAAGAAGCTTCCCGTACAATAAAGAATGACGGCTTAACTTTAGCACACTGGTGGTCGGGCCTCCGCTCTAATGAGTGGTCGGGGCTCCGCCAGTAGCGGCTGTGGGTTCCTGGGTTATTAAAAAAAAAAGTAACATTTTGAGATAGGTTATGTTTAATTTTGTTTTGGGATCAAATAGGTCTGGTTTGTACAATTTGGACTAGAACAAAACCATAATATATTTGGTAATTTTGAAACACTAATTTTGACGTCTCATCATGCTCAACAAAAACTGTACTACAAAGTGAAAATTTAGTGGAGAAATCATGTAAAACACAAGTGAATTATGATTTCAAATGAATCTAAATTAAATTTATTTGAAATTCATCATTTATAAGAAACAAGGTAGAGTATCATTCAAAAGAGTATCACTACAACTTAACCAAATGATCAAAATACATGTGAATTTCTCAAATTCAAACTAAATGCTTCAAATCAGGTCATTTACTACAAAAATCTTTACAGTTTCTGCAACTCGCTCAAATCATACACCTCATCATCCTTTGGTCACCCTAAAGAAAAGTAATCCAAACTTAAATATCAACACGACGTATTATTATTGCAAGAGAATAGAAGAAACGTACCTGAATAATGTTATATATTGAAAGCTGAAATAATACCTTTTAAAATATATAATATTATAAAATTCCTCGATCCTCCAAGGGCAGCTCCGAAACTACATAAAATTATGTAAAACTAATCAACTCTATATTCCATTTTCTTTAAGGACCTTATGTCCATGTTTTATAATGTCATAATAATCAAGTAGGAGACATGATTATTTTAGCAGAAAACTTAATTCCATATTTTCCTAACTTAAATCTTCACCTTTTAGAAGCTTATTCTTCACCTATTATGCCCAAGATGCAAACAGATTAAAGGAAAATTTTCAATCCATAAATACCATAAGAAATAGCATGGACATGAAAAGAACAGATGAAAGAATTTACAACCAACAGTTATTAAACCATAACTTGAGAAAATATCTTGAATAGCAGAAAAAATGGTGCTTGCACATTATTGAAATTTGACAAACAAAACAATTAAAAAGGCGCCACAGAATCTAAATTATTAGAATAGGTGAGCTTAAATAAAAAGAAAGAAATTTACACCCCACAAACTAATTAACCACACCCAACCAGAGATCATAATAGAATAGAGGGAAAAGAAAAACTATCCAAAAACTTACGAAGGAAAAACCGTATCAAATACAATAGAAAAACTGAGAACCATTGTTGAACTTGAAATAAACCAAACATTAAAATATTCATACAAGATGATGATGATGATGATCATAATAATAATAATAATAATAATAATAATAATAATAATAATAATAATAATAATAATAGATCAGGAGCAATCAACCTTTTCAAGACAAATCCAGAAAGCAATAAGAAAATTATTCAATTAATTAGAAAAACTTTTTTGGGGAAAAATCTTCACTTTGTCTAAAAGGTTAAAAAGATGACATGATAAAGGTCACCACATTCATTCTATAGAACATCCAAACAAAAATTTAACAGCTAATGAGATATATACACACTTTTTATATAAAAAAATAAAATATAAATCTCCTATTCCAAAGTCACAAAACCCTTTCAGACTACATTATTTGTTGTCTCCTCTCTATCACCCCCCCCCCCCCAACTCAGATCTAAAAAGAAAACCTTTTCACAGTATATAACTTAGCTAAATCTTATTTCCAAAGAGCATTTGATAAAATTATGCAAAAATAAACCCTAAAAAACTGATAGACTGGATTTAATATGCAAAAGCAACAAACAAGCTACCTATAATATACATGGAAATTAAAATTTTAATCAAAAAAAATTCCCTTCATATCTGTTTGATTCACGAAACACTGCAAAAAACCCACTTTTTCACTGCACAACGGTTCAAATCTGAAGAACATAAGTGAATAAACGCATCAAAATAAGATCTGAATCGATACATAGATACGCATACAGACGTAAATAATCTTACCTTAGACTTCCGATTCAACCCTGATGAGAGATTCAACCCTTATGAGATGAACTGAGAAATGGGTTTTGTATTAAAAAGAGAGAATTTAAATGGTTTACACCGGCTAGGTTTCTGAATTTAAGTTCACCCCCTTCTAATATATGATGGGAAATCAAAAAAATTGTTCAAACTATCAAACTTCTTAAGGAATTATTGCTGTTACAAAATAAATTTATTGTAACAATTCAAACAATGTAACGAAAAGATACACAAAGTTATCACAAAAACATTTAATTGGAATGAGTTTTTTATTTGGTAACGAAGAGTCATTTAAAATAACAACATATTTACTTTATTATTAAAAATATATATTTTTTGTAACAAAAAAGCATATTCGTTAACTTTTTTTGTTACGAGAAAGTAGTTCTTGCGATAAATTATTGCTTCGTTACAATTATTTTTGTCATGAGAAGTGCATTTTCTTGTAGTGAATTTAGGGTTTTAGGACTATGAGGGCTGAGGCACATAATTACAATTACAATCCAACATTGACAAATAGATGATAAGTAATTTATACAAAGTTCAAGAAAACATAAGTATTTATAATTATCTTGATCAACACTAAATCCCTCAAACTCAGGAGAACTACTTCAAATTAAATAGCATATGCTACATACAAACATAGAACATAAAGAGCACTTAACACTATACTTCATACACATCCATTTTTGCATATAATCTAGTAAGTACCTTCTCATGTGCCCTAAACTTGTTCCTCACCCACCTCTAGGTTTGTTTCGTCAAATTCTTCTCCCTCATTCAATTGATCTCTATCATCCTCGACGACATTGGTTGTAGTAATAAATACGTTTAAATCTGGTGCAACAGAGAGTACTACTTGTACCCAGAATATGAAGCTCCTAAACAAGTTACATATACAAGTATAGTACAAAAAGAACAATATAATTGCGGGATAATAGTACCAGAAAAGTATCTGTGACATGAAAAGTGACGCTAAGAAAGAAACTGTGAGACATATAGAAAAGTTCTTAGCTTGTATCCGAATGTATCCCGTTGCATTATTTGGAGTTGTAAATGGAATCGCAATAGAAATGAAGGAGAATATGAAGAAGAAGAAGATAGTAAGAAGCCAAAACTTCATCCAAGTGATATCACTAGCAATATCAAATGGATCCCATTCCCATGGCATGGCAACTTGTGATTTGAAAATATTTATTAAAAGTAACAAGACAAATCTCAAATCAAAGTAAGACATTTTGTTTGTTTGATTGTAGTAAATTAATTTAGGTTTCATGAATTTTTGTTGTTGCAAATGGTCTATATATAGTAGTATCTCATAAGCAAAGTACATTTTGGTCCCACCAAATTAGGTCCCTGATTTGCATATTTAGTTCCACAATTAAAGAGTATTTCACAATTTATATTGTATGTCATGGGTTTTACTAGCGCTTTTTATATATAATCCCCCGAGGTATTGGGCTTTAGCAAACAACCCCCGAGGTTTGAAATCTTGGCAAGTAACCTTTTTTGTTAAGTTGACCGTTAGTCAATGGTTAAGTTCATGGGTAAAATTTTAATTCACTTTATACAACAATAATTTTCTCAATTTCAAACAAAAATAAATAAATAAAATTTAATTCACTTTATACAACAATAATTTTCTCAATTTCAAATGTTTATTTTTTTGTCTAAAAATGTAATATATATTATATTATTCTATCTAAATTACCTTCAAATTTATATATTATAATATTATATTATTCTACCTTCAAATATTATATTATATATTATATTATTCTATATAAATTACTTCAACATCAAATATTATATTACCTTCAAATTATTTATCTAAATTTATTTAATTTTACCTTCAAAATTTAAATTACCTTCAAATTTATATATTATAATATTATATTATTCTACCTTCAAATATTATATTATATATTATATTATTCTATATAAATTACTTCAACATCAAATATTATATTACCTTCAAATTATTTATCTAAATTTATTTAATTTTACCTTCAAAATCTAAATTACCTTCAAATTTATATATTATAATATTATATTATTCTACCTTCAAATATTATATTATATTATTCTATCTAAATTACCTTCAATTTCAAATATTTTATTACCTTCAAATTATTTATCTAAATTTTTGTAATTTTACATTCAAATTATTAGATAAAATAATATAATATATATCCTAAATTTTAGATAAATAAATAAGTATTTGAAATTGAAAAAAAAATTGTTGTATAAAGTGAATTAAATTTCATTTATTTATTTGTATTGTTTATTGTTTTTATATGTAAATTACAATTTTGCCCATAAACTTAACCATTGACTAACGGTCAACTTAACCAAAAAGGTTATTTGCCAAGATTTCAAACCTCGAGGGATTATTTGCTAAAGCTAAATACCTCGGGGGGTTATATACAAAAAGCTCGTTTTACTATTTGGTGGAATAAATTAGTGAGAAAAAAAATGTGTAGGAGTACACATTTATTTCAAAGCAAATTTTATTTTGAATGCTCTTATATGTTTTTCGTACAAATTATTTCTACCATATCTGACAATAACATGACACTTAGCTTACAAAGTTGATTTTATTCAATTGATGGTAGGATAATTTTAAATTGTAGGTCTAAAATCTAAATATATGAGACTCATAAAAACTGAAACTAAAATTGCTAAACCCCTATTGTATTGAAGGAAAATATAAATTTGTTAGCTTCCCAATCTCATCATAATTAAGGAATGTAGATGGTAGGTACTAACCCAACGCTTGACCTCAAGTTTCGATTTAATTATTATTATTTTTTCTCTTTATTTATTTCAAAAGTTTGTAGCCTCTTATAGTTGGATTTAATTATTATTTCTTTTTTCGTCGTTTCTTACCATGGATTCGGCCACTTTCAAAGATAAGTTTTTCAGATTTACATAAATTTGTTGATCATTTATATTTATACAACAAATCAAATAGTCAATCCAGTTGCCAATCGATCATTTCCACATTAAATAGCATTCTAATTAAATAGATTAAAAATAAACTTCAGAATGTCATTAACTTATGAATTTGGTCTTTAATTATTTCAGTATTGTTAGACATGCTCAAACGGTTCGCGGTTCCGGTTACGGTTCCGGAACCGCCGGTTCCCGGTTCCGAAAACTCCAGAACCTTATTCGAACCGGTTGGGCACGGTTCCGGTTCCGGTCCCACGGTTCCCGAGCCGGTTCCACGGTTCCGGGCGGTTCCCAAACTTGTTTTTTTTTTTTTTGAATTTTTTTGGACAATGTATAACAAATAAAATCGAATAAAATAAAGACAAACAATTTTTATATTAATAACAAATTTAAACTAATAAATTTGTTATTAATATAAAAAACGAATATAATTTAAACAATTTTTTTATATTTTTTGAATTTATTTTGGACAATGTTTAACAAATAAATCGGATAAAATAAAGACAAACATTAATCGGATAAAATTTACAATGATTTTTTAAGCAACAAAATTAATTTCGTTGTTGTTTGTAATGTTTTGACAACAAACATGAGTTTTGTAGCTTATTATCATTTGCTTACAAAGATAATAGAACGAATATTATGTTTGTTGTTAAAGTTGTATTTTCAAAAACTCCTCGTCCATAAAATTTAATTGAGCATCGATTAATTTCTGATCCTAATAAGTAATAGATGTTGAAAAAATATTAAATTAATTGATACTTAAAAATTAAATAAAAATAATATGAAAATAAAAAAAATACAAAAATGTATCTATGAGGATTTGAACCTTGGCCTTTTGAAATACACATCAAGAGTAGTACCAACTAAGCCAACTCCATCTTCTAAATTCAAAATAACAAAAAAAATAAAAGAGTAAGTTAGAACCGCCGGTTCTAACCGGCGGCTCCCGGTTCCTCATATGAGGAACCGTAACCGAACCGTGGAACACGGTTCCGGGTCCGGTTCCGGTTCCAGGAACCGTGGTCAACGGTTCTGGAACCGTTGACCACGGTTCGGTCCGGTCCGGTTCCATGGTTCCGGTTCTAAGTTGGGCACCTCTAAGTATTGTAAGCAAAGCCATGCTTTAATCGCAATTCGTTTTGTTGTTATTCGGATGCGGGTTCACACCACTGTATGTAACTATTAATTATTTAAGGTGATATATGCATATATATATATATATATTTGGGGAATCCACTATCCATATAATTAATTCACTGATATAAAGATTTTTTTTTATTTTTGAATTGGATATTGAAACAAGTATATGATAAGACATGATTTCACAATACATCAAATTCAAAATATAAAAAATATTATATAGGTGAAATGTATTATATGTCTTCCAAAATACGTAATAAATATAACATAGTGGAATCTATTATCTATTATCTATTATCTATTATATATATTATAGCAAAGTGGTGTGAGACCCACTTTGCTCTATATCTTTTTTCTCGTAATTTTGAATTTTTTTAATTATAAAAAATCTCCTCTATCAATGCTTGATATATTTATGGTGAATAAATCTCATTAATTTATTTGTATAACTAAATATATTATATTTATGGTAAAGTCGGAAATCTTTATTGGTATGCTAAATTATAGCCAGATTTGTGGGTTCATAACATATTATTGATAGCACATTCAAAATTTAAATTGTGTTTTAATATATAAATTTATGGAACATTGACGGCTAAATATATGCAAATCTTGAATCCAATAATTAATTTCCATTTTAATATAATTGATTCAATATTAGTTTAAATATCATCAACTACAATTGGCTGAAAATGTATCCAAGAGTGAAACTAAAGAGTTGGAGTTGTTTGTTTTTTATGTAAGCAAACTATGAAGTTGTTTTTGAAATCTGTAAGTCTGAATTTTATCATTTAGTTTTTATTGTATTTATTTATTTCTGTCAATTTGTGTGGTGATACAACGTCAATTCAACAATATGCAGGGGTATAACCTTATTTCAGTCATCCGCGTATATCGTTACTTTGGGTAATTTACTATGTTGCTTTATGCTTACAATTTTGCACAAACAAATATTCTTTGATTTTGAATTAACCTGATTCAAATCAATAATAATTTTGTATATAAATTTTCTTTACTTCTATAATATTTTTCAATTTTTTTTGTTATTATATTACAGTCCTTTTACTTATTCTTTTTTTCAGTTTTTATTTAAAATATATTGTTTAAATAGTTAACAGTCATCCGTGTATATAATCATTACTTTGGGTAAAATTTGCTATTTTGCTTTATGCTTACAATTTTGCACAAAAAATATTCTATGGTTTTGAATTAATATGGTTCAAATCAATAGTACTTTTGTATATAAATTTTCTTTACTTCTATAATATTTTTTTAATTTTTTTCTCCTATTATATTACAGTCCTTTTAATTATTATTTTTTTTTGAATTTTTATTTGAAATATATTGTTTAATTCGTTAATATATTGTTTAAATAGTTATCCATACATAGATCAGAGTATGACTAAGCTTCTGATTATGAAACAAGTTTTTTTGTTTACTTTTTATTCAAAATCTATATTTAATTCATTTGACCCAATTTGTAAATTTGACTAAATACTATTTTCTATAATTGTGATATTTTTTTCGAAGGTAGTTGTTCAACGTCATGATAAGTTTTCCTTCTCAGATGATGTAATGAATTTCTTAAAGGTATATAATTTCCAAAATAAATGTTGTTATTTTTGTAGATTAAATTATGTTAGATTAAAATTTTGCTTACTATTGATATGGATGGTATACTCAAAGAAGCTGATTATTTTAGTGGAAGTATTAATCCAATTTTGTCTTATCATATCTCAAATGTTGAAACTTGGTTAGTTTTGTTTATATATTCTCAACCGAGAAAAATAATATTTGGACTTTTCATGTTTCATTAAGTATACTAACAGTTATCTAATCTTATTTTGTTTCTATTATAGGTGAATCCTTTTGGCTTCATAATTGTCGGAGGCGCACACATGATATAGGATTCAAAGTTCAAATAATTTCAGTAGATTAGCCTGCAATCCTAATTTTTCATGAATATCAAAGCTTATTATCTAAAATGTATTAATTCCCATTAAACCATTTTCTTTTAATCATTTCATGTTATTGTTATGTTATTATTAAGCTTACGATTAAACCGACCTTTTTTTTTCATTTCCATTATATTTTTCTTGATATATTTATGATTTTCTAAAGAATAAAATTATTTGGTTTTCTTTTAGTTTTTTAAATATTTTTTTTAATAATCCATAAGCTTGTTTTTCTTTTCAATTCTTTGACTTGATTGGTTTCTTTTGATTTTTGAAATTTATTATCAGTGTCTTAATTAAAGTTTTTCCATAACTCAAATATTCTTAAATTTTATTTAATGTTTCATGTTATTATAACTTTTCGTATCAATATATATATATATATATATATATATATATATATCTAATCATTGGGTATTGCTATTGATAGGCTATCATTGTGCAATATTATTCTAAAATCTTATTAATGATCCTTTCAAGAATAGTATTTTTTAGTCTTATATTTCCTTATTGTTTTAGCGGAAATTTTTATTTTATTTTTTCTGATAAATTTTCTCTACTTATCTACTCATCATTGTTTTTTCTTCATCTTTTTTCGGAATATATTTCTTTAATTTTACCATTTTTTTACTCTAATTTTCTTTGTCCAGCATTACTATAAATCCAATTTTCTTTTACTTTTTCTCTTATTTTTAATATTTTATTATTTCTCCAACCACATCTTATATTGTCTATATATTTGATTAAATATCATTTTTAAAATTATTTAGTTATTTGATTAATCTTCTGTAGTTGGGTATGTTTGTTTATTGACTTTTTAGTCTCTAAAAGTTTTTTTGTTGATATATTTATAATCAAATTGATTTTTTCATCAACGACTGCCAAACAATTTTATTTGACTTGCATATATAATATGAACTAATAGTTCTAAACTTTTTTTACAAAGGTGGCAGTTCAAGATGTAATAATAATTATATTATTATTTATCATTTGTCATCTAATATTTTAGTTTTTATCAAAAATTATGTGCTTTATATAAAAAAGTTTGATTTTAATTTTTAAATAATTTTGAAATTTCTTTCTATTTTATATATTTTAAACTTAATAATTTGTGTGCACTGAACTTTCTATTTTTTGTTCTTTTCTTTTTTCTTCTTTTTTACGACTGAGACCAAACTTGCAATTTTTGGAGTTCAAACTAAAGTTGTTTGTATACAAAGAAATCAAATTACAAGACATCCAATATTACAAAAGGTGTAATTTTTCTAGTTTTTTATTATATATATATATTTTTTTGATTATCCATGGACTAAAATTGTATTTTCTTTCTTCATTTTTTTTCCTTTTTCGATTGATACCGTGCATAGCACGGGTTATATGCTAGTATAACTATTATAGAAAAATTATATTAATTGTGGTAAGCTAATGCAGGCTCCGCAATATACTAATATGGGGTTGTCAATTTAAGTATATTAATAGGAATGTGTTCTAACAATTTGAATATAAAATTTATTGAAAATTTTTATTTTTGCCACAAAAATTATATGTCATACTCATGACTCTTAAATTTAGGGGATTTATGCTATATTGTATGGTAAGAAACTGAATCTCTCACTCAAAACCCTAATCACACACGATCCATAGATCACGTGCTCAGTTTTGTCCCCATTATTTTTCACGTTCCCTTAAAATTCCTAGATCACACTCGAATTTCTTCATCTAAAATGAAATTTAATCATTTCATACAAATTATCTATTTCCAGTCGTGATATAGTTGTGATGGTTTTTACTTAGGTATCCCGATTTGAACTAAAATCCAACCCAATATACTGTAACTATTTTTGTTTAAAAGTTTATGAATAATTCCATTTATTTATAAAATATTTCATATATTTTTAGTCAATTTTAGGATTCTTTTTATTTTTGGTTATAATCCCCAAAATTAGGCTTTTCTGTGGAGGGTTTTATTAATGTTTAGGATTTTCTAAAATTTAGGGTTTTTTTGCTTATTTCTGAATCGATTACTTTCTTTTAAAAAAAAGTGTGAAAATTCTTAGTTTTTTGTTAATGTGCATTGGCACTTTTTTTTCTATTCAAGTGGTTCATACTTGTAATTATTTTCATTTTTTTTTATTATTTTACATACCACAATTTAAAAAAGTGTGCGAATTCTTAGTTTTTTTGTTAATGTGCATTGACACTTTATATTTTTTCTATTCAAGTGGTTCATACTTATAGTTATTTTTATTTTATTTTTTATTATTTTACATATCAAAATCAATTCTTCTGACTTTAAGCCTGCACTATCGGGTATGTTATTTGTATATGATAATAAACGTCTTTGTAAAAATTGACCATTTTGAAATTGATAAGATTAGTATTGAAGAGTTAGCTAAGATATTAGCACATAGATTTACTAGATTTCAAGAGTTTGCAGAAAAGATATCAACTTACCAATATTTACATATACATATATCATTTTGTCAGTTTAAAATTTCCAAACGTTTCAAATCTTAGATTTCAAAAATAAATTTTAAAATGCAATGACAACAGGTGTTGATATAGAATTTTCAAATATTACAATAGCAATATCAATTATAAAATAATACAAGAATTGTGTGTTCAACTTATGCATGTTTTACTGAATAAAAGGGAAGATGCAATGTTGTGGAAGATATAAATTTATTGTTTTTTCTTGAAACGAGAATTATGATGATATCATAACAATTAATTCATTTGCTCAATGAACATCAAGAAATTAATGAATAACATGATTGGAGGTTGGATAAAAGATTATTTAATCTTTTCTTATATATTATGTTTTATTATTATTTAATTTTTAATTTAATAAGATTTTTTATATTTATTTTATTCTAATATAATTAGTTTACCTTATCTTAATAATATTATTAACAGGGTTTATCATTCTTTACATTTTTTCTAATTTAACATAGTATCAGTGTAATGACTTCGAGCCATGATATTCAATCTTTTACTTCCACCATCTTCAAATTATCATCAACACCATGCAACATAATTTATCTAGTTTAATTTAATTTAATTATTTTATTGGGTTGACAACTAATAGAAGTGTTAATAGAAGCCTTCAATTCTCAAAATATCATGATCAAAAATGGCATTTATCAAATGATCTTATATAGGGGGTGTTTGGCTAAGCTTATAAGCTCTTTTAAACATCTTATAAGATGTTTGAGAGCTTATAAGCTCTATGAAAGTGTTTGGATAATTTTCTTAAAAAAGTGCTTATAAGACCAAAAAATAAGATGTTTGGGTCTTATAAGCAAATAAAAAATAAGTTGGCAAAACCCAACTTATTTGAAAATCTTAAATTTGGGATATTGTTTATATTTTTTCAAAGACATAAAATAAACCTAGTTAAGTTTATTCTTTCCAACAATACATTTCTCCGAAAAAATATTTATTTTTATATTGCACAATTCTCTCGTATTACATTTGAAAACATCTTATAAGTCCAATAGACTTATTTTAACCAAACACTTAAGAGCTTATTTTTTAAATAAGACGAAACATCTTATAAGCTCTTAAAACATCTTATAAGATGTAAGAACTTATAAGATGTTTTAAATAAGTTTAGCCAAACACCCTCATAATCTCATATTAAAGATGGCATTTGCTCTTTTTTTTCAACCTGTTCTAGTTTTTCGATTTCACTCATCTCTCGTTTATATTAGTTACTTTTTTATATATATTTTATGTTATAATCACTAATCCTTGAACTAAGGAGTCTGGAGTTGGAGCAATTACATTCGCGTCATTTATATGTCGCCACCTTTTTATTTATATTACAAACTCTCACCCTTGAAACACACAAATACTTGGAGCCATTATCACTACTTTTCAAGTCCATGCATCGTCTTTTATCTTTTTACTGCAAATTTTCATTAAAAAAATCCAAATATATTAGGATATTTCGATTCGTGTTGTATAACATATTTCCATATGTATTATATTTTATTATATTTATGTTTTTCTAGTTTAATCAGATTTTCTTGTATTTGTCTTTTTTTCATTTAGTTAGTTTTATCTTAATGGTCAAATCTTATAACTACATAGATCATCAATAATATTATTAGCATGGTTTTTCATTCCCTGCGAGATTTTCTCTAATCTAATACTATATACACTAACATTAAAAAATAGTATAAACACAAATCCAAATCGAAGTATGACGATTGTTTTGTATTGTATTAATTTACTAAGCTTTCATGTTATTTGTTGTTGTGAATAGGGGTGGTCATGAGTCGGCCCGGCTCAAAAAGAGCTCAATTCAAGTTCGAAAAATTCAAGCTCGAAATCGAGCCTAACAAATCGAGCTTTTCAAGCGAGCTAAGTCCAAAAATGCTTTTTGTCGTGCGCCGTAATTAAAAAATATCTTTTAATTAATATATATATAATTAAAAATTTATTCATATATATAGTTATTTATATGTATATATATATGATATGTTATGATAATAATATATGTATAAATAATATAAGTTTTGACATTAATTATTATTATATTTAATAATATATGAATAAATATAAAATTAATAACATATATTTTAAAAAATATTATATTTTGAGCTCGAACTCGGTTTGACTCAACTAAAGTAAGAGCTCATTTCTTTCAGAGCTCGAGTTGGGGCCTAAATTTTTGACCGAATTAAACTCGAGTTCGATTTGTGAATGCTCCTAAATATTAATGGCCTATTATGATCCCAAGGGCTGATATAAGAAAATGTCACCATCACTTACTTTTAAATTTTTAAATCTTTTTTTTGATAAAAACTTTGACTCAGGTTATGACTCAACTTTGATTATGACATTTTTTATTATATTTTTTTTACTATCAATATTTATTTAGAGTTATAAAATTTATCAATTAATAGAATGTTGTTGATCGGATTCGACTCATCAAATTTAACGGAATTATATTCAAGTCGGTCTATTGAGTGAATCAAGAACTCACATCTATTGAAGCCCCTACAGTTAAAATCGACCCAAGTCATGACAATAAAGACCATATTAATCAAGAATTTTATGAAATTATAAACAAACAAGAAAAGGTTGGATATATTAGGACATTTAGGTAAAATAAGAATGTCAAAATAATTATTGAATTATGTACATGATATTGCAGTCGGAACCAAAAGTACACTTAAATCCCAACTAAGTCAAGTTAAATCTGAGATTAACATTCATGTTAAAAAAAATCAGAATCCAATTCAATTTTCCCCTAACAAAAGCATTTTTTAGAGTAGTGAAAATACTTATCAAATTCATTTTAAATTCCACAAAAAACTTAGCATAATGGCATGTTTTCAAACATATATAATCATCTAATCTATCATCTTAAATTAGAGATGTCAAAAATCTATATCATTTGAGGGGTTGACCTTAATTTGACTCAATTGATCTCAGTGCTAATTTTTTATAATTTAATTTTTTTTGCCAATGAAAAATATCTTATTGTTTGTATTTGTACACAACAATTTGTAATTCTTAAAATCAAAACACAAAAAATAATAACAAATAAAATTTATATTAATTTAAATAAAAAAAGAGTAAAAATCTCTATTTGTAATCATTTGATTCTTCCTTCGAAAATATTGATTTGAACGTTTGAGTTGACTTTGCTTTTTTGATTTTCTCCAAAGTTGACTTGAATGTTTATAATGCTAATGTGAGGGCTTGACAGTTTAATCTCGAATCAAACGTGTGATTTGTTGTATGGAAGTTGAAAGCTTCAAGGTTGAATTGTAACTTTGATCTTCCTTAAATTTGATTTGAACTTTTATATAGCGTTATTTCGTAGGTTTAACACCGTAATTACGAATCAAACTCTATGATTTGATGAACTTCGCCTTGAACGCCTTGGTTTTGGCCTTGAACGCCTTGGTTTTGGCCTTGAACGCCTTGAATTTTTTTGAATTTGAAGAACTTTTGTAACGAGAATTTGGAGGGCTTATTTTGTTTTCTCTAACTTAAATTGAACTTTTGTGTGTTTATTATGAACTCCTAAGGACCCTATTTATAGTTGTAGGATGAAGGAGTCATATATCATTTGAACTCCTTTGATGATTATCTCTTTCATATTATATTTATTAAGAGATAATATCAATATATTTGGAGTCATTTGATTGGTTGATTTATTCAGTAGATATATCTCCTAGATATTATATCTTTAATATTTATATTAATTTAAAGAGAAAATATCATTTGATTTAAACATCATTTGATTAGTCAACATTTCCACGTGGCATGATTTGATTAGTTATGGGTTTCTTAACTGCACGATATAATTTAATTGACTTGAATGCCTCTATTTAACATGTGGCGTGATTTTATTTGCCAATAAAATATATATTGACATATCAATTAAATAAAGTATTTAATTTAGAATTAAATTTGATATATTCTAAAATATAAAATAAAGGATTAAGTTGATAGTTAATATCATGTTTTACAGTTGTCATCTTTTTAATTGAAAGTAAAATTTAAATGTCTAGAGTATTAACTTTTTTTTTTTGGGAATGATAAGCAGTATATTTTCATTCAACTATTGAAATTTACAAAGTATAGCAAAACTTCTATTTAACTCCAGCTACCAAATTTACATTGAATCATAACAATTATACTATCAACTATTGTCTTCGCCCCCGGTTGACTTGTTCAAAAATCCGGCGGTTCCTTTCTTGCCAAACCGCGTACACAATATTGGCAAATAAGCTTCTTCTAATTTGGCACCATCGCGTTTTTCCAGTACTAATTCGTCCGACCCATTTCAGTACCTCCTCCCATCTATCATGCTTACATTTTATCCCAAGTTTCTCCCAACAGTTCTTCAAGACTTCTTTGGAGAAGTCACATTGGAAAAACAAATGATCTCTTGTTTTCTCTCCTCCACTGCATAATACGCATTGATCATCCAAATCAGCTTTCCATCTTCCCAGCCTATCCTTCGTCTTTAATCTATTCTGGATTGCAAGCCACAACAGGATTCTATGACGAGCAATAGGGCCTTTCTCCCAAACCACCTTCTTCCAATCCACCACGTCTTGGTGCTCAATAATGTGCTCGTAAGCTTTTCGGATTGAAAACTCTCCTCTGACCCATTGGTTATGCACCACATTAATGGCATCAATGATCTTTGTACGGATGCCTAGCAACCTTTTCCAGTACCAAGAATCATTACATTTTAATTGCACACTCCAAATGCTTTGTGATTTCAAGTAATAAGCATTTACCCACCGAATCCATAGCGTGTCTATTTTTTGAGCTATGTTCCATATGATCTTGAATATAGCTGCCATGTTCCAATGCTCCACAGATATAATACCCAGCCCACCCTCCTCTTTTGGACTACATACATCTGCCCATTTGACAGGCGCATTGAAATTGCCCGTAGTTTTTCCGCTCCAAAGAAATCTCCTGCACATACTATCAATTTCCCGAATGACAGCAATGGGTAAGGGGAAAATTTGAGCCCAATACATTTGAATGCCAAATAAGACAGATTTTATAAGCAAAGCCCTGCCTGCCATCGACAGGAATCTCACCGTCCAAGATTGTATTCGGCTCATGATCTTATCAATAAGATTTTGGCAATTCTTCACCGTGAGCCTTGCTGAAATTAAAGGGACTCCTAAATACCTCATTGGAAGGTCCCCCTCCACAAATCCAGTCTCCTCAAGAATGGCTTCCTTCTCCTCATAAGAAACTCCTCCGAAGATTAATTGGCTCTTTTCCAGATTAGCCTTCAATCCAGTCACCCCCGAGAATTTTTCAAAAACCTCCCTAACCTTTCTAGTTGCCGTTCTATCCCCTCTACAAAACATCATCAAATCGTCCGCAAAACAGAGATTAATGAGTCCAACCCGCTTACACTTCTGATGGAACTTGAAGGCCGAGTCTTCGTGTAGCTTTCGAAATCCTCTCGTCAAATACTCCATAACTAGAACAAATAGGTAAGGGGACATCGGGTCCCCTTGTCTGAGTCCACGTTCCCCTTTGATTTGCCCAAATACCTCACCTTGCATCAAGATGGAGTACATCGGAGATTTAACACAAAGCATTATCAACTCCACAAGATCCTCCGGAAATCCATACGCTTGGAGAACCTCTTCCAAAAAATCCCAGCGAACCGTGTCATATGCCTTCCGGATGTCAACTTTCATTACCACCCGTGGTGATATTCCCTTTCTCCCATATCCTCTAATCAACTCATGGCAGAGTATGACATTTTTTACTATAGAACGCCCCTGCACAAAAGCCCCCTGGGCTTGATCAATAAGTTTTGGTAATGCAGCTTTCAACCGATTACAAATCAGCTTGGAAATGGTTTTGTATAATACCGAGCAACACGCAATAGGTCTAAAATCTTAAAATCTTGAATACAAACAGGGTCTTTCTTCTTAGGAATCAGATGTAATAAGGTGTAGTTAATCTCCTTCAAAAAATTTTGTTTTTGACCAGCAGTCTTTAATAGCATCCATAACCTCTCGACCAACAGTGCCCCATGCATACTTGTAAAAACCCGTGGTAAACCCATCAGGCCCTGGACTTTTATCCTCCGGAATAGAGAATAATGCCCGCTTGATCTCCTCATCTATAACTGTTCGTTGTAATTCCATCCTATCTTCTGGTTGGAGTAGATAACCCTTTTGAATAATCGCAATATCAATAAGTGTGTCATTGCCATTCCTCTCCTCAACCGAACCTAACAGGTGTGTATAGTAGGAAATAATTTCCTTCTAAATCTCCTGTTTCTCTGAGATCAAAAGAGATCATCTGTCCGTCTTGGGTTTTCAAACATTGGATTGTATTCCCTACTTTGCGTGCTTTAATTCTTGCAAAGTAGTATTTGGTGCATTCGTCTCCTTTAAGATAGAACTCGACTTTTGCCCTTTGCTTGAGGAATTCTGTTTCCATCAGTGCCATTCTAGTAGTATCCTTAAAAATCTGTCTTTCTCTATTAATTAAATTCTGGTCAAACGGATTTAACTGCATTTGGTGCCGAATCCCCTGTAATTTCTCCCATTTCTTTTGGACTTTATCTTCAAAATCAGAGTAGTGAGTTCTATGCATATCCCTCAATCCTCGTTTGACTGCCTTCCTCTTCGTGATCACTTGAAACATTTTACATCCACTAACCCCTTTGGTCCATGCCTCAGCAACAATAGCCCCAAAACTAGGATGAAATTTCCATCCATTCAAGAATCTGAATGGGGCTCTCCCCACACGAACCTCTTTCATCTCCAAAACCATAGGGATATGGTCAGAGATATCCTTGTCCAGAAATTTCACTTTAAATCCATCCATCACCGTGAACCAGTCCACATTAGCAATAACTCTATCCAGCTTACAATATAGTCTCGAGCTTGCATCTTGATTGTTGCTCCAGGTGTACAATTCACCTACATAGGGGATATCATCACATCCAATGTTGTCAAAGCATCGTTGCATTTCCGTATTACCACCAACATAGCACCCAACCGAATTCAGCTTATCTTCGGCTCTAAGGGTGGCATTCCAATCTCCCATAAGCACCCACGGTCCTTTAGGACAGTTTCTTTGAAGACTCTCCCACAGATGCTTCCGCTCTCCTTCATCATTATGCCCATACACAATGGTAAGGGTGAATTTGTATCTCCCTTTAGCCACAACACATTTGATCATTTGGTCCGTAACTCTACAAACCTGACAACTAACCACTTGCTTCTTCCACATCAACCAAATACGTCCATTAGCCGCTTGGGCATAATTATTAATGACCTCCCGCTCATCCCCAAAACTTCGTCTAATGATGTCGAATTTCTGGGGTTTTATTCGTGTCTCTAACACTGCCATCACGTCTAATTTATTACTTCTACCAAACCTCCTCACAGCTTGTTGTTTAGGAGCTGTGCCCATCCCTCTGATATTCCATGCTCCAACATTCATAATATAGGTGGAGGAATGCTTGAGTGCGCCTCCTCTACCATTCCCCCTGCATTACTTAACACCTGGAACAAGTTCCTCAATGCATGTTGGATATCAACATTGTTTGTTTTCTCTGCCCAACCCTGACTTCTCTTCTGCTTCCCTCTACTAACCTCCTGCCAATCAATCTCTTTGTTCTTTCCTTTAGAAAATGGTGTAGTGCCCTCTGTTTTCTCAACAGCAGCCACCTCTTGCACTTTCCCCACATCTCCTGCCTTCGTATGCGTCTCAGGAATCTTCTGTTTCCTTACCCATTTCGATCCCCCCGTATTTCGACAGTCATCTTCACTATGTCCCCATATCCCACATTTTTTGCATTTGCAGGGAAACCATTCATATCTAACTGTTGCATGAACAGTTTCCCTGCCCCTGGCATCCGAATTTTGACTTCTTTCACTGGATCCTGATCCATTTCCACCTTGACCAGAATGCTAGCATAATCCAATCTCAATTTCTGAGCAGTCATTTCATCCGTTTGCACTGGTTCTCCAACTTTGCTAGCAATCTTACTTAGCGTTTGTGCGCCCCCCACCGAAAGCTTTGGCAATTGAATCCACACAGGTACCGAAGTAATCGTATCGTATTTTCCCCCTTCACCCTTCCATGGCTGCAAAATCAAGGGTTTCGAGTAGAAGAATTGAACCCCCCTTCTGCTCACCGCCTCCATCTCCTCTTTTGATTCAAATCTCAGAATGAATCCTTTGTCATATTTCACCACTTTGGGCATAACAAGTCCTCTCCATCTATTTCTCAAAAAATTCACCATAGTTATCACTGGTATTTCCTGTCCCAAGATGAACGCATACACCGAGTATTGCCAATATTGCTTCTCCGGTTCCATTTCCTCTTGGGTCACCTGAATTTCGTCCTCCTCCATATGTATTCTCTCCAGTTTCAATCCACATTCTCCATTTCTATTAGACGCAAACAACGATTTCCAAGGTTTCTTTTCTTTAATGCGCTCCTCCTGTTGTACCCATTCATTCTCCTCAGGTTTCACTATCACTGTCTCACTGGTGGTCTCTTCAGATTTTCCCAGAATTTCCTCATTTTCCATTTCCTCTGCCCATGACTCCCTCTTTCGCTCCCCCATCTGTGATTGGGGTGTCTCGATCTGAGTCTCTTCCTGTATGGTGATGACTTTCATCTCCCCCGTCGCCGGCTTCCGGCCCCGTTTCTTAGCCATATGTGGTTTGTGCGCACGTTAGCCTTCTAACCTGCGCCGAGAGAAAATCCCCAAACTTCTTAGTTGTTTTTTTGGCTTTGGCATGTTTTCTTAGCTCCCCATTAACTTTCTAAAATAAGGAAACTGTCAAATTTTTTAGTAAATAATAAAATAACAAGATTTTTGAGGACAATAAGGGCAAACAATAATCTTCCATTAAGAATAAAATGAGTAATTGATTTTTTAGAATAATGAAATGAGTAATTAATTATTTTAAAGAGTAGTTGACTATTATTATAAATATTGATGTCCATAATATTTGCTAATTAAATGACTAATTGACTATAATTTATAATTATTAACGTCCACAATTTAAACTTATGAGTTATGACATGAGTAATTAATTCTTTTCAAATTTAAATGACTATTTTTTACCGTTCTCTATAGATTGGCATTTCGTTATGATATCATAATTGTCTGTGTTTAAAGTCTAACATCTCATTTACAAGCTCATAAATATTCAATTTTCTTTCTTATTTTTATATTATTACTCTTAATTTTTATTCTTTCAATTTATTCTTTTTATTTTTTTTACCTTTAATCTATGGCTGACATAACTTAGATGAATTTCATGGAAACAACTCCAGAAAATGGGGGAGCAGAACTATTTTTCTTTTATTTAATTATCTTTCTTTCGTTTAGTGGATATTAAATGTAATTAGTTGTATTTTTTTGATAATCTCCCCAACTAATATTCTTTTTATAATTTTACTAGTTTGATTAACTATGTGGAACTGAGGTAGTTAATATTCATGTAAAAAATATTTTTATATATCTCTACAGATTTTCTTATGTTTGGAATTTATTGATTATTAATAACAATATATTAATTGTTGCTTATATGTTTATATTAATTATAATATATAAAATCACTTCCATTATACTATATAGAAAAATAATAAGTACTCTCTCTTGTTACAGTTATTATATTAAAAAAATTACAAACGAAGTCAGTATTAGAATAATTAGAATTAAAGAATATAATATATTTAATTAAGACCTTTTTAAAAAGGTTAGAACAGACCTAATCTTGTCATCAAAGTTGTGGTGTATATGGAAAAATTTCAAATTTCTAATCTTCTTTAACTTTATTTAAATTTTAATCATACCACTTTCTAATTCAAATTCTCTAATTGAATAGAAATATATTTTTCAAATATATTGAGTTATATGATCTATAAAGAAGAAGAATCAGTGACCAAGAGGTTAATTGAGTTAGTGGTGAATTCAAGATTTCTTTTTTTATTTTTAAAAGTACCAAAAAACTAGGGATTTTACGTATCAAAGTGCGACATCATACTTGCTTTTACCTTTTTTAACGAATTCTTAAATTAAATTGTCGGTACGACATCTAACCAACTTTCAGAGAAATTCATTTTTAATTTGTACTAAGTTGCCCATCAATAAAGAAAAGGAAATTGCATGACATTTTCATTGTTGGAAACACATTACAAATTCCTGTTCTAACGAAGAAAGGGGAATGTCAGGGCTCAATTAGTTGGAATATTCAGTAGAAAGAAAATTTTTTTTTTTCTCAATATGAAGAAAGGGGAATGTCAGGGCTCAATTGATTGGAGTATTCATAGTTAAAAAATTAAGAAAAATATCAATTATTTTGTATGTTTTAAAATAATCTCAAAAAAATTTCTCAAAATTTTTTAGATAATTATAAATCATTCATGTCATTGATAGTACTTGAAGGATCAGCTTTGTCTCACAAACATTCCTTAATAAAATTTGTTTATACTATAATCCCCTTATTTATATTAAAGTCTTCATATTTTAATGCTTTAACAATCGACTTTCGATCCCCTAAAATATCAAGTTTAAGGAATAACGTGATATAAATCTATACTTCGAGAATCAAAGTGAGATAAACATATTAATTTGGGGAACAATGTGATTCAAACCCCGATACTTTGAGGACTAAAGTCCGGAAATCAACTATTTCGGTCAAACATGACCGTAAAAAAATCAAAATAACATGAAAATATAAATTTAGTAACGATATCGTAACAAATTTTACTTTTGAGATATAATTGAGACAAACTTGATACTTCAGCAATTATTATAGCATCTCCAACCCACACTATTATAGTGAGGTTGAGAGGTAACTGGCACTGGTTGTCTCCAAGTGGCGCATCAATTGTGAAGCAGTTTGTAAACCCGAATTTCTATTTCTTTTTCTTTTTTGTATTTTGCAGTTTTAGTCCTTTTATTTTTTAATTATTTTCTATTCAATCCCTTGTAAGTTTTTGAAGTTTAAATGATTTTCAATTTAGTCCTCAAAATTTAATTAGTTATAATTATAACTATTGATTATTTTTTATTTAAGTACGCATTAATTCCAGTTTATAATTAAATTATAAATAATTTTTTATTACAACTTATATAAAATAGATATTTTATTATTAATTATTTTGAATTTTATTTATGTGAATTTTATTTTTATTAAAATGTATATAAAACAATATTATTTTTGTGAATTTTATAAACATAATATATTTTTGGGTGAAAATGCACATTACGTAAAAGAGTCAGATTTTATTTGTGAAAGACTGTAAGATTGTAGAAAAGATGGAAAAAATAATATTTTGGAATATTTCTTTTTGATGCAACGAAGAGTGTTTGGGTATGAGTGAATTTACTGCAGTAGCAATAACTTTGAGCACTTTTTGCACCAAATTTGTCCAAAATCACTAGTTTAGTTAGAGTTGGCCTTAGTAAACATTTATATCACGTATAATTATTTTATACAGACATATTTCACATATCCGTTAAACCAAAATAAGACAAGATATGTATTCATATTTATACATCAATTTTAGTACAGGTATTAGAGTGCTGAAATAGATAGAAAAATAAAAAATTGGCTTTTTTGGGGGTAATTAGGTGTCTGATTGCTTCGTAAAATACCAAAGAAAATAAACTTCATAGAAAACACATAATAATAGGTATATCAACCTGAACAATTTTAAAGAGAGAGATCAGCTTAAATCCATCTCGAGAGAACAAATAATTAGCGAGTAAAGCAAATCAAGGCACTAACTTAGATAATTTTGCAATTTAAGAACTATCCTGAAGTCTGAATAAAAAAGTGTTTACAAAAAGTTATATAGTCCGAAAAAGTGTAAAAACAAAGTTTGTAATGTTTTTAGAATAGGTTACGTGTGATTTTGTTTTAGGCATATTTGGGCCAAATTTTGGATCAAATAATAGTTTTGGTTTGTAAAGATTTGGACTAGAACAAAATCATAGATTTGGCAATTTTGAAAGACTAGGTTTGACGTCTCATCATATGCTCAATAAAAGTGTGTGGCCGAGTGGGTTAAGAGCATGGTCTGGAAATTTCCAAATTTGCTTCCACGAGGGTTCAAACCCCACTTGAGACATCCGCCTCCCCTTTGGGGAGATTTACCTGGTTGGTGTGGTTGCGGGTCTTGTGCCAACCCTCAGGTTTACCCTGTGCGCACTGGTGGTCGGGGCTCCGCCAGTGGCGGTCGGGCCTCCACTCTAATGAGTGGTCGGGGCTCCGCCAGTGGCGGCTGTGGATTCCTGGGTTATCAAAAAAAAAAAACTGTACGAAGTGAAAATTTAGTAAGAATCACGTAAAACACAACATAAAATTGATTTTGAAGATACATGCCCATAGAATTATGATTTCAAATGATTCTAAATTAAATTTATTTGAAATTCATCATGAATTAAAAAAAATTAAAATAAGTACTAAATATTGAAATTCATTGTAATTTAAAAATACCAAATAATTGAAACAAGCTCATTTATCAATGAATTTAGATTTATAGCCTCCTCAAATCATTCAATTTAAAACTTGGAACCTACTCGATCACTCATTTACCATCTCTATTTCTGGTTTATTCAAATAAAGTTACAATTCCGTTCCATTACGACTTGTGCCGAAGAAATTTATACATTGGTATTTGACTGATGAGCCTAGCATGAAGATAGGATTTTTTTGTTGCGAATTTTGTTTTATTTCTCATTGAAAGGTATTAATTGAATAATACGTTTAAATATTTTAAGATTTTGAATACATGTCATTAATTCAACACATTGTAAAAATATATATAATAGAAAGATCTCATTTGCCTCATATGAGATGTGAATTTTTTTTTTATCTATAGCTATTTTGCAGTACCTGGCGGGCCATTAGTCGTTGCAATAGTGGAGGTTGTTGGATTTGGTTAAGGAAAGAGAAATTCTATACTGGACCGAGACCAACGGTTTTGGTCCAGTTTCCACCACACAAATGCATGTGGTTGGGTGGTTTTCCAACCACATGCATTTGTATGGTGTATAGGGGTGTAAACGAGCCGAGCCCGATGATTTTCTCGGGCTCGAGCTCGAGCTCGAAACTGAATATATGAGCTCGAGCTCGTCGAGCTCGATTTGGATTGCTCGAGCTCGAGCTCAGTAGCAAGTAATTCGGCTCGGCTCGCAAGCTCGATTCAAACCCAGGCTCGCGAGCTCGAGCTCGCGAGCCGGGCTCGAATTGAGCTTGTGCTCTAGCTCGAGCTCGAGCCCGAGCTCGTAAATTAAAATGGATGAACAGAAATGCAGAAGCTAGCTTCAGCAAACCAATTTAATGTACTAATCTGCATAATATATTGTCTCAGTAGTGATGAAGATGAAGCAAACAATAGACGTCCTCAAAGGTCCACTTGACCCACAAATCTACAATACTTGAGAGAATTTTGTTAAGAGACGACGACGGCTCAAGGCTTCAAGCACACTTCTGGAACCAGGTATTCCGGACAATGATGAGACGACGGCGAGAGATGAGACGACGGCAAGAGATTGAGATGGAAATTTGACAGCTAGGGTTTTTAATTTGTGAAGTAGTTGTCTGTTTGTTCTCTTTCTTCCAAGTTCACATTAATTATCAAATTCCATTCTTTTCATTTATTTATTAATTATTAATTTATTAGTTATTTAATATTAATATAATAAAAAAAATTAAAATTACACTCGCGAGCTTTTTCTGGAGAGAGTTAAGCTCGAGCTCGAGCTTGACAGCTCGAGCTCGAGAAGCTCGGCTCGAGCTCGAAAAACTCGAGCTCGAGCCGAGCTCGTTCGAGCCGAGCCGGCTTGGCTCGCGAGCCGGCTCGGCTCGGTTTACACCCCTGGTGTGTATGGTCCGGAAAATTTTTCGTTAAGGGACATGCAAATTCGTTAGTTATCCTTTTTTGAGTGGAAATTATCATAATTTATATTTTGGATGCAAAATACAATTTTTGATATATCAATTAATACTAATCTTTATCAATTGTAAGGAATAGTTGATGGAAGGATTAAAATCGATTAAAATATGATAATTGGGGAACGACATTTGTTTAGAGGAAAAACCGAGGGCCAAAACTGGGTTCGGCGTATAACTGAAACTAAAAGTGAAATTTTCTTGAATATAGGATATACCGTTTTATATTATTGAGATTGATGATTAGAAGTTGCATCCTTGACTTATTGAGATAAGATTTTCTATTACAGAATCTTATTATGATTTCTATTATAAGTTGTTGGATGAATGACATGTGTCTAATAAAACTTTGACAATTAGACGTGTCAGTTATTCAATAGCTTATAATCCAATTGCAACCCTATTTTGTAATAGAGATCATCTTCGAAGATACACAAAATAAAAGTAAATCAAATAAGATTTTCGGTTGCAAAAATTCTATTGCAAGAAATTGAATGAGTGATGTGTGTCTAACAAAAAGTCAATACGTACATATATTATTTATCCAATAGCTTGCAATAAAAGAACTTACAATACAGTTGCAATATTAAATTATAATAAAAGTGAGATGATTAGCAATTTATTGAAAGTCCATCTGGGCATGGCTTCAGTTGAACTACCCTAAAATTTAGAGTTTTAGGACTATGAAGCACATAATTACAACTACAAACTAGCATTGACAAATAGATGATGAGTAAATTATACAAAGTTCAATCTCTCAAACTCTTGAGAATTACTTCAAATTAAATAGCATATACTATATACAAACATAGAACATAAAGAACACTTGACATTATTTTTCATAAACATCCATTTTTGCATATAACCTAGTAAGTACCTTCTCATGTGCCCTAAACTTGTTCCCCACCCTCTTCTAGGTTTGTTTCGTCAAATTCTTCTCCCTCGTTCAACTGATCTCTATCATCCCCGACGACATTGGTTGTAGTAATAAATACGTTTAAATCTGGTGCAACAGAGAGTACCGCTTGTACCCAGAATACGAAGCTCCTAAACAAGTTACATATACAACTATAGTATAAAAAGAACAACATAATTGCGGGATAATAGTACCAGAAAAGTATTTGCGACATGAAGAGTGACGCTAAGAAAGAAACTGTGAGACATGTCGAAAAATTCTTAACTTGTATCCGAATGTATCCCGTTGCAGTATTTGGAGTTGTAAATGGGATCGCAACAGAAATGAAAGAGAATATGAAGAGGAGAATACTAAGAAGCCAAAACTTCATCCAAGTGAGATCACTAGCAATATTAAATGGATCCCATTCCCATGGCATGGCCACTTGTGATTTGAAAATATTTACTACAAGTAACAAGACAAATCGCAGATCAAAGTAAGACATTTTTTGTATATGTCTTGTAATAAACTAATTTAGGTTTTATGTGTTTTCTTGTTGTAAATGGTCTATATATACTAGTATCTCATAAGCAAAGTTGCACTTTTTCTCCCACCAAATTAGGTCCCCGATTTTGCATGTTTAATTCCACAATTAAAGAGTATTTCACATTTGGTCCACCCAATAAACGATATTTATATTGTATATGTCATAGGTTTTACTATTTGGTTTAAAAACCCATGAAGAAAAAATAAATGTGTAGGAGTACACATTTAATGCTCTTACATGTTTTTCGTATGAATTATTTCTACCATGTCCGACAATAGCATGACACTTACAAAGTTATTTTATTCAATTGATGGTAGGATCATTGTAGGATAAATTTTAAATTGTGGGTCTAAAATCAGACTCATAAAAGTGAATCTAAAATTGCTAAACCCCTATTGTATTGAAGGAAAATGTAAATTTGTTAGCTTCTCAATCTCCTACTAATTAAGGAATGTGGATTTGATTATTGCTTATTTTTCTCTTTATTTATTTCAAAAGTTTGTGGCCACTTATAGTTACGATTTAATTATTATTTCTTTTTTTTTCTCTTCGTTTCTTTCGATGAATTTTGGCCACATATAGTTATCAGGTTTACGTGGATTTTGGCCACTTAAGTCGGTTAAAAATAAGACTTCAGAATGTCATTAGTTTATGAATTTGGTCTTTAATCGCAATTCGTTTTTGTTGTTATTTGGGTGCGGGTCCTCACCACTATATGTAACTATTAATTTTTTAAGGTGATATATATATATTTGTGGGATCCTTACCCATTTAATTAATTCATGGATATGTAAAGATATTTTTCTGTTTTTTGCTATGGGTATTGGAAGAAGTATATGATAAGACATGATTTCACAATACATCAATTTCAATATATAAAAAATATTATGCAAGTGAAATGTATTATATATCTCTCAAAAAACGTAATAAATATAACATAGTGAAATATAAATAACAATAGAAAATTTGTATTAATTGTGGTAAACTAATGTGTGCTCGGCACTTTTTTTAATATACTAATATGGAGTTGGCAATTTGAGTATATTAATGCGGAATGTGTCTAGCAATTTGAATACAAAATATGCAGAAAAATTATGTGATGCTCATGACTCATAAATTTAGAGATTTGATCGATTTTGATCAAAAACAATCGAACTATTGCACATGTGTAAATCGATTTGGAAAATTTAGCTGATTTATGCTATATCGTATGCGAGAGAAACTGAATCTCTCACTCAAAATTCCTAAATCACACATGAATTTCTTCATCTAGAATGAAAGTGAATCATGATTTGAACGAAAATACGCTAATTATTTTTGTTTGAAATTTATGAATGATTCCATTTATTTATAATATATATCAGTCTATTTTAGGATTATTTTTTGCTATAATCCCCAAAATTAGGGTTTTTATGTTTAGGGTTTTGTTAATATATAGGATTTTCTAAAATTTAAGGTTTTTTGCTTATTTCTAAATCGATTACTTTTTTAAAAAAAAAGTGTGAAAATTCTTAGTTTTTTGTTGATGTCCATTGGCACTTTATATTTTTTCTATTCAAGTGGTTCATACTTGTAACTTTTTTTTATTTTTTTATTGTTTTATTATTTTACATACCACAATCTAAAACAGTGTGAAAAATCTTAGTTTTTTTCAATGTGCATTGACCCTTTATATTTTTCTATTCAAGTGGTTCATATTTGTAATTATTTTTATTTTTTTATTATTTTACATACCATAATCAAATCTTCTGACTTTAAGCTTGCACTATCAGTATGTTATTTGTATATGATAATAAATCGAGATATGAATCAGGACTTTGTAAAAATTGACCATCTTGAAATTGATAAGATTAGTATTGAAGAGTTAACTAAGATATCATAACATGGACTTACTAGATTTTAAGAGTTTGTTGAAAAGATATCAACTTACCAATATTTTTATATACATATATTATTTTTCTGTTTAAAACTTCTAAACGTTTCAAATCTTAGATTTCAAAATAAAATGCAATGACAACAGGTGTAGAATCTACAATTTTCAAATATTACAATAGCAATATCAATTATAAAATAATACAAGAATTGTGAGTTCAACTTATGCATGTGATAAAAGCGAAGACGCAATGTTGTGGAAGATATAAACTAATATCGTAATAATTAACTCATTTGCTGTTTGATGAAATCTGAATCAACATCAAGAATGAATAATATCATTGGAGGTAATTGCATACAGGATTATGAATCTTTTCTTATATGTTATGTTTTAATATATGTATAATTTTTAATTTAATAATTTTTTTTTTCTAATTTAGTTAGTTTACCTTATTTATATCTCTATATATACATCCAACATTAATAATATTATTAATTGGATTTATTATTCTCTACGTTTTCTCTAATTTAAAATAGTATCAGAGTAATGACTTCGACCAATGGTATTCAATCTTTCGCTTCCACCATCTCCAAATTGCCGACCTCGTGCAACAAATTTTTCTACTTTAGTTTAGTTTAGTTTAATACTTTTTTCTCTATCTATATCATATAAAAGAATATATTGCACTTCAATTTTTTATTGGGTTGACAACTACTAGAAGTGTTAATCGTTCCTCAATTCATGAAGCCTTCAATTCTCAAAATATCAAGATCAAAATGACATCGATCAAATGATCATATAAAAGAATAATTACTTTGAAGCTTCACAAATTATTATAAGATCGAGTTATAATACATACCCAATTAAAAAACAAAATCTTAAAAACTTAATATATCAACTTAATGCTAGTTTTTATTTCTTTATATAGTTTAATTTAAGTTGATTGTAATCATTGTTAGTTAGACATAAAATTGTTAGTATTTGTTAAATTAATATGTATGTAATAGTAGTAAAATTACTTTCATTTATGTATAATTTATTATCTATTATATATATTATAGGGAAGGGTGTGAAACCCATTTTGTTATATATCTTATTTTTTTGGTAATTTTAATTATTTTTATTGTCGAGAAAAATTTTAGTAGTTGATTTGATTGATTTTTTAATTTTAAAATTTGACATAATATATGAATAATGTATTTCGTGTTTATGATTGATAGCAGTTATAATAGGTTTCAAATTTTCTAAATCTTTCAAAATCAAGAAACTACATTCAAACAAATTCAAACTATGTCAAATTAGATATGACACGAACATTCATATTAAAAAAATTCAGAAACCCATACAATTTTCCTATAACAAAAGCATTTTCTAGACGGAGTGACTTGCCAAATTCATTTTTATTTCCACAAAAGCTGGTCACAATCGCATGTTTCTGAATATATATAATCATCTAATCTGCCATAGATGTTATAAATCTATTACTTATGATATTTGAAGGGAATTTTTTGAACTTATTTTGACTCAATTGATCTTAATGCTAATTTTCTATAATTTAAATGTTTTATTACAACGAAAAAATTCTTATTGTTTGTACTAACTTTCTAAAATAGGAAAACTGTCAAATTCAAATCTAGTTAGATGTTTAATTTGCTAATTACCAAAACATTCAAATAATATTACTCAATTTAGTAAACTTCCATAACTTGAACAAATGAATCAGCTGAAATTCCTCTAAAAAAGACCCAATCAAATTTTATCTAATGAAGGAAGTATCAATCAAGCTCAAATTGTTATAATTTTTTGCAGTGGATTAATTTTCAACCTAATAGTAAAAGGAAAATGAAATGAGTAATTAATTTTGACTTCTAAAATAGTTTATAACAAAATTTTGCAGACAATAAGGGCAAACAATAAGCTTTCATTAGAAATGAAATGAGTAATTGATTCTTTTAGAATAATGAAATGAGCAATTATTTTTTAAATGAGTAATTGACTATTATAAAAAATATTGACCTCCATAATTTATGCTAATTAAATGAGTAATTGATTATAATTTATAATTATTAACGTCCACAATTTAAACTTATTAAATGAGTAATTAATTCTTTTCAAATTTAAATAATTAGTTTTCTCAATTCTCTATCAATTTGCATTTCGTTGTAATATCATAATTGTGTGTGTTCATGATCAAACATCTCATTTACATGCTCATAAATATTTGATTTTCTTTCTTATTTTTATGTTATTACTCTTAATTTTTATTCTTTTCAATTTTTTCTTTTATATTGTCGACTTTAACACTCTATTTAATCCGTGGCAGACATAAATTAGATGAATTCCATGGACACAAATCTGGAAAATGTGACAGCAGAATTACTATCTTTTATTTATTTATCTTTCTTTGATTTTAATGGATATTAAGTGTAATTAGTTGTATTTTTTGATAATTTCCCCAACTAATAATCTTTTTACAATTTATTGGTTTGATTAATTGGAGTGGAACTGAGGTAGTCAATATTCAGACTTTTTACAATTTATTGGTTTGATTAATTGGTGTGGAACTGAGTAGTCAATATTCATGCAAAAAACATATTTTTATATATCTCTACAGATTTTCTTATGTTTGGAATTTATTGGTTATTAATAACAATATATATTAATTGTGGTTTGTATGTTTATATTAAATATCATATATAAAATTACTTCCATTACTATATAGAAAAATAATAAGTACCTTATCTTGCTACAGTTATTATCTTTTTTTTGGATGACGAGGGAAACCCGCAGCCGCTACCGTGAGGTGCGCACTGGGTAAACCCCGCTCTTATGTAATAGCCTGCAAACCACACAAGAGAGGTAAACCATCCTAGGTTGCCCATATAAGATAATTAGAATTAAAGAATATAACCAAGGCCCTTTCAAAAGCGGTTAGAACAGACCTAATCTTGTCATCAAAGTTGTGGGGTACATTGGAAAAATTCAAATTTCTTATCTTCTTTAACCTTATTTAAATTTTAATCATACTTTTCAATAAGATTATTAAAAATTTAACGTCTACTGATTGATGAATTAAATAGTTAAAGTGGGATTTGTATATAACATTAATTAACATTTTTCATAGCTAAACTAATTGTTAGAAATGTTGAATTCTATAATGTTATTGAAATTGATTTAGGGTATTTATGCTAATAGGGATTTTAGAGCGTTTTTGGTGGGTTTTTCCTACACGGCCCTTAAATTCTAAACAGCACTCCTAAAATATTGTTGACTCTGATGTATTTATTTTTTTATGTGCAAACATTTTTTTTTGTCTTTTTGTATTTAAATTTGAATGAAAAAATTTACTATATATATACTCTTCCGTATAGATTTTATCTATATATATCCTCCTATAAAATTAGTATTTTGTGGCATTTATGTTTAAAATTCTTGGTACTAAAATAACAATAACTACGATAATGAGCTTCCAATTTTTCTTGAGAATAATAATAAATTTATATTAAATAAATAATGATGAATAAAATTAGTTTACAATAACATGTAAAATGTAATATTTACTTATTTTATTAATTATAATAAATTAATAGTTGTTTATATGCATAATGAAATATAAATTGATATATGGTGGAAGCTATGAGGTATTGTGAGTGAATATCTTGTAAGCACTTTCACGAGCTTTTTATTTTGGAGGGACATGATATGACACCAGATATAAATGTGAAAATATTAAATAAAGAGCAATGGAATATATAACTTGCACGCTCAAGATAACCTTGTAACGAGATAAGTGTGAAAATATCGAATAAAGAACAATGGAATATAGAATTTGCACGCTCGAGATAACCTTGTAATGACATATTAGATCCTGAACTAATCAAGAAATTATACCTCTCGTAACTAACTAAAAAATATATATGAATCGTCTCGACCATCAAAGTCCAAAAGCGGATAATACTCACAAGTCTCATACCGCTTTCTAATTATATTTTTCAAATTAAACAAGCATCGGAATAGCATAGTAATCTTATAACTATTAAAAGGCAAATCCATTGGACTACTACATGTCTAAAATCTTGAAATTTGAAGTCACTATTCAAATTAAGGCGACATATATTTATGAAGACAACTTCCATATGAAATTATATATCTCATCTAGGGGTGTGCAAATCGGTTTAATCGAACTGAATCGAATCGAAATTTTGGTTAACCGAAAATTCGGTTTCGGAGTAAACCATAACTGTAACCGAACCGCTATGACTGAACCGGTTCAATTAATTCGACCTATATGGATACAGAAAACTCACTACAACTTAAATACAAAAAGATTATGAGTTACGACTTACGAGTCATCCTCAATACCTCAACTCAAGTTACAAAATATTGCACAATGACTCCTATGTTAATACACAATTTTTATTATGGCCCATTAGTTCGGTTTTCGATTTGGATAGATTAACTGATTGTTAAAACCGAACCGTATCGAAAATAGATGTTTTTGAAAAATGAAAATCGAAACTGAACCGAAATATTTTTTGTTCGATTTTAGTTTGAACCCAATTAGTTGGTATCAGTTCGATTCGGTTCGGTCGGTGGGTTGATCCATGTACAATCCTAGCCACATTGATTCCACCCACAAAAATATTGTGAATAACAAAGTTTTTCAACTTACACGTGTTCTCAAATTCTTTATGATCACTATTTCAAATCATATTTCTTAAATATTAAGCCTTAAGGTAGAAGAAAGACTGACTAAAAGATTAATTGAGTTAGTGGTGAATTCAAGATGTTAAGTTGATTTTTAAAACTACATAAAATTAAGAAAAAAGAAAAGTACCAAAAAGCTAGGGAATTTACGTGTATCCAAGGGCAACATTATACTTGTTTTTACTTTTTTATTTAATTAATCGAATTATTATTCCTATAAAAGGAAGTTATAGTCTCCAGAACATTAGTTAACTACCAGAGTTTGTTGCCAATTTAAAAACACTAATCAGAATTTAAAAAGGTAATGACTTTTTAATCAGAGTTTGTTGTCAATTTAATAAATAATCAAAATTTAAAAAGTTAATGACTTTTTAACGAATTCTGCTTATATTAAATTGTTGGTACAACATAAGCAACTTTCCTAGAAATTCATTATTTCATTTTTTATTTGTACTATGTTACCGTCAAAAAAAGAAAGAAAAAGGAATTGTATGACATTTCATTGTTCGAAACACATTACAAATTCCTGTTTTAATGATAAAAGGCGGAAATGCCAGTTTTTCCACATCATACTTTCTGGCTTAAAAATAAAAATAAAAATTTATTTGAATGTAATTAACTAATTATAAATCATTAAGTGTATAATAGACGATTAAATGTATATATCATTAATGTCATTAATATTATTTGAAGTATTTCACTAACGTTCCTTACTAAAATTTGTTAAGCTATCATCCCCTAATTTATAGTTCCGACTTCATTTTTTACTTGAACAATCGATTTTCGATCCCCAAAATTTCAAATTTAAGGACTAATGTGATATAATCTAATTATGAAAAAATGTAAAAAAAAACGTATAATTTAAATGGGTGATGGTTTAACCTCCACATAATATGAAAAGGTTAGTAATGTTTTGAGATAGGTTATGTTTGATTTTATTTTGGGCATGTTTCGGCCAAATTTTGGATCAAACAGGTACAATTTGAACTAGACAAAACCATATATTTGGCAATTTTGAAAGACTAATTTTGACGTTCATCATATGCTCAACAAAAACTGTACAAAGTGAAAATTTAGTGAGAAATCATGTAAAAACACAAAACATAAAATAGATTTTCAAGATACATACCCATATAATTATGAATTATGATTTCAAATGAATCTAAATTATATTTATTTGAAATTTATCATGAATAAAAAGAAGTTTTAAAATAAGTACTAAAATATTGAAGTCCATTGTAATTGAAAAATAAGAAATAATTGAAACCTACTCGATCCCTCATTTCTCAATGAATTTAAATTTATAGCCTCCTCAAATCATTCAATTTAAAAGTTGGCTATGTTTGGTTTTTGATGTGCCTAAACCGCAAGCGCACGGCTTCGGTGCAGTACAAAAGATATCGTTCCCACGAAGACCGAATAATCAAGTACTAATTTATCACTTATCAGTAATCTAAGCCTAATCAAAAGCACGAGATAAATTATAAAGAAAACTAAACGGAAAGCAAGTAAATTGATTTGATTTGTATATGATTGGAAATTTCGGAATTAGGGTTTACCACGATATATATTATCGACTCAATTATATTACCGATTGAATTACGATCGCTACTTATGAAGGACACTATCCAATTTTAATCACTATCTTCTGTCGAAGCATAATAACATATCTAAGCTAATTAACCAACTACTTTCGTGATGATTAGACTAGACTCAGACTCATTGATCTCTATGATAGTGTATCGATTCCTCAAAAGACCTAAAACTAATTTCGTGATTTAGGATCCTAGGTTTGAATTCTAGGGTTCTGATATAGACGTCACCTTTCAGAATTTTCGCCTAATATCTACTATCATGCAAATAAGTGGCCAGCAAATTCACAAGCATTAATAAACAAGAATTCAAATCATAAGCGTACGTGATGTAACTTCACCGATTCTATAACCTATATCGATAACATGCTATCGGGCTATTCCCAATTCCAGAATAATATGAATTACTCCATAGAAACGAAAGCACAATAAACAATTAATAAAGCAAACATCATAAACGACAAGAATTCAAAGAGATTAAAGAAGATAATTTCGATAAAACCCGTTGTCGAATAAACTGTTTACAATCGTTCTTGAATTTCGTGTCTCGATCTCCAATCTTTACAACTCAATTCAAGAAAATAAGGTTCGAACGCTAAAATAATGTTTGGAGGGGGTGTTTATACCCCAAAAAAAGAAGAAAAAGCCTAAAAGACGGATCTGGGCCGCCGCGCTTGAGCGCTGAGCGCTTGAGCGCTCAGCCCTGTCTTGCGCTCAAGCGCTGAGCGCTCAAGCGCTCATCCCTGTCTTGAGCGCTCCAGCGCTGAGCGCTCCAGCGCTGAGCGCTCCAGCGCTCGGGGAAGTCTGTTTTTGCCTTCGGTGTCTTCTACAAAGTTGTAGATCTGTGTCTTAGCTTCAAAATTCCACTGATTTGGATCCAATCCAAGTTGTATAACTCGAGTTATGATCGTTTTACCAGGACTGCGCCATTTGGTTCGGAACAAAGCGTATTTATAACTTTTGAGTCTTCAAACGTTTGAACCGGATCTTGTCCTCTTCATAAGACTTTTAGGTAATTGTCTTAGCTTTCTAACCATATAAGGCTCGTTAACATTGGAGGTTGGTAGCCCAAGATATGATTGTATTTCCAAACAGCGGTCATGTATCTCCTTTCATACGTTTTTTCGTCATTTTCTCGAAGTTAATGATTTTACCCTGCAATCATGTAACAAACCTATAAACGTATATGGGGTATAAATCATGATATAAAATGATATAAAAATGACTAATCTTAGGCTAGAAAACACGTATAATTGAGGTTTATCAACCCCCCCAAACTTACTTTTGTTCGTCCTCGAACAAACGGTAAAGCAAAGAAAACAAAAAAAAAAACTAAAGATAAACTCATTTTCGTAGAGTACACGATTGCACTTAGCATGTGCAACAAGCCTTTAAACCTTTTTGTTTCCCAAAAAGGACGAGTTATAGTCTCGTGAGGGTTTGCAGAAGATGTACCCACAAAATCAATGAAATTTGAGCTATGTCCAGATAATACAACTTATAAAAATTAACAAAAGACTAATGGCATAACAACATTAACAGTTAAGCCAAAAGTATTTACATATCTCTCAATTTTGCCACATATTAACACTAAGAGTCGAATTAACTTCCAAAGTGGGGCATGTAATCATAGGCATTATAGTCGAGTGGCATCCTTACCAAATTTTGGATGTAATCCCCATTTTTATTAACTTTTAAATTCAAAGGCACTAAGTTTTATAGGCAAAAATACACACTATCCGTTTCTTCTCAGTTTCATCATCATCCTTCGCGAACCCGGCTTCGCCGAGTAAGGCTTGTTCCACACCTTATTGAACCAGCAATGCCTCCATCCGAGCTTGCCACAAGGTGAAATCCACATTCTCAGTCAGTTTCTCCGTTTCAAACTTTGCCATAGACGCCATTGATTTCTCGATCGACTTCGTTCTTTCCCACAGACGACGCCAATTGTTGAGAATTATTCGATTTCAAAGACAATCGATTAAATGCCCAAATCAACAATCGATCAAAATTAACACCCAAAACATCAACATGCAAAGCAAAATAAATTAGACGCGATTTACGTGGTTCGGATTTAACGATCCTACATCCACGGAGAGCCAAGCAAGAAATTTCACTAATCAAAGAACGATTACAAGAATGTTCAAAGTAATCCAAGCCAATAACCAAACCAATCGACTCTACATTCTATTCTATCACTGTTCTTAGATCACTATCTCTCTCAATCGAGCTAACCCCTTTTCTTGTTGGAAGATAACTGCTTTTTCTATTGAAGAAGTTAGGCTGGAGAACCACCACCTAATTTAACACGGTTTCCACTTCAATTCAATCTTAGCTTTCTTCAATCAGAACCTTTGATCATTCTATGCATCAACGGCTCACAATAGCTCAAGAAAGGCTTGACTTATAAAATCGTAATCACACTAGAAACGTACTAGCGCTTTTACATAGTTTTTCCTAATATCTGAAATAATTGTAAAATTGATTTTGGTATTTTTCTAAATGTCATAACTAAAAAAGCAAACAAACATTATCGTGGATTCCCAACGATAATGACCTAATTATCATTATCATTACACTGGAAAAATAGCATGTCTCACCTAGTGATTTTGCAATGTCTAGCCAAAATAATCTCAGAAATCAAAAGAAACATTACCGATTGAACTATTAAACTGTATGAAATTAACCTATTTGAGTTAATAAATTATCCCGATGACTTGTAGGGGTATGAGTAAGGGACGACCAAAAGACTGATCCCAAGAAACCAATTGATTATCATAAGAAAAGTGATATGACTTATAAAACTATGGGTTTTCATATCAATACCCGGAATTGTATACCAATCTAAAGACTCATTTGGTATGGTGGATAACGGGTGATAGTCAAATTTATCACTAATAATTACTTGTTTCGTATTTATGATAAAAGCCCGATATTGATAATATGCCCGATTTTTTATCCTCAATTATGGTGATAACTCATCCCATCTAGGGGAGTGGGATAAAACTATCACATATTTCATCCCTTCTAGCTATAAGGCAAAATGCCCAGTATAACCCTCAAAACATAAATGTACTCTCCATTCTACCCTTTAAGCCTTCATGTTTTTACAAAGTACATTTATGCTATTAATTATATCCTTCTTCCATCAACATTTCTTCATAAAGAGCTCCATCTACCACTGCTCCACCACATTACACTTGTTTTAAATTGCATTTACTTATCATTTGGAGGAGACTTCCATAAAAACTCCATATTACAGCTTCATATCTTCATCAACCAAAAAGTTCTAATATATAAGGTTGGAAGGTATCATATGTTTTTGATTAATTTTTTATATTATTCTTGCAATTTCTCTTTTAATCTACTAAATATAACATTTTCGGACATGTAATTATATCTTGGGATGTAGACATCTGATGTTGATGATTCTTATATGGCTAGAAAGCTAAGACAATTACCTACAAGTCTTATGAATAAGATAAGATCCAATTCAAATGTTTGAAGGCTCAAAAGTTACAAAATATATTCTGTTCCGAACTTAATATAGCAGTTTTGATAGAAAGATCATAACCTGAGCTATACAACTTAGATTAGATCCCAATTAGTTGGGTTGTAAAGCTAAGACATATATGTACAACTTTGTAGAAGACGTCAAAGTCAAATTAGGACTAGATGAGGATCAAACAAGTGAACAAAATAGCGGAAAAACACTGCCGGGGCAGAAACATTCTGCCCCCAACATTTAAACGCCCACGTTTAAACGCAGGACGTTTAAAGCGGTCCTTTCGGATCTTATTTCTTGATTCTTTTGGTATAAATACCCCTCGGGTTTGAATTTTATTTTTCTGAAATTGATTGTAAAGATTAGAGATTTAAGAACAAGATTCGAGAATTGATTGTAAACGAGATCTTTTGACAATGGGTTTTATCGAGCTTATCTTTTTAATCTCTTTTAATTCTTGTTTATCTATCATGTTTACTTTTATTATCGTTGATTGTGCTTTCGCATCTATGGAGTAATCCATTCTAAAAGTTAATGATTTTACCCTATAAATATGCAAAAAACCTATTAAATGCATAGATGTTTATACCACATATAAAAATGGTATAATTACGACTAATCGTACGCTAGAAAACACATATAATCGAGGTTTATCCTAGGGTAAAATCATTGATTTTGAAAAAATGACGAAACAAAATAATAAACCGTAAGGGGTCCAATCAAACTATTAAACTGTATAAAATTAACCTATTTGAGTTAATAAATTATCCCGATGACTTGTAGGGGTATGAGTAAGGGACGACCAAAAGACTGATCATAAGAAACCAATTGATTATCATAAGAAAAGTGATATGACTTATAAAACTATGGGTTTTCATATCAATACCCGGAATTGTATACCAATCTAAAGACTCATTTGGTATGGAGGATAACGGGTGATAGTCAAATTTATCACTAATAATTACTTGTTTGGTATTTATGATAAAAGCCCGATATTGATAATATGCCCGATTTTTTATCCTCAATTATGGTGATAACTCATCCCATCTAGGGGAGTGGGATAAAACTATCACATATTTCATCCCTTCTAGCTATAAGGCAAAATGCCCAATATAACCCTCAAAACATAAATGTACTCTCAATTCTACCCTTAAGCCTTCATGTTTGTACAATGTACATTTATTATGCTATTAATTATATCCTTCTTCCATCAACATTTCTTCATAAAGAGCTCCATCTACCACTGCTCCACCACATTACACTTGTTTTAAATTGCATTTACTTATCATTTGGAGGAGACTTCCATAAAAAATCCATATTACAGCTTCATATCTTCATCAACCAAAAAGTTCTAATATATAAGGTTGGAAGGTATCATATGTTTTTGATTAATTTTTTATATTATTCTTGCAATTTCTCTTTTAATCTACTAAATATAACATTTTCGGACATGTAATTATATCTTGGGATGTAGACATCTGATGTTGATGATTCTTATATGGCTAGAAAGCTAAGACAATTACCTACAAGTCTTATGAATAAGATAAGATGCAATGCTTGTTCCCTTAGGCTTTCTATGACACCCATGTAACGAGTTTTGGGCCAACGACTCCGAAGCTAGATAGCCATAGGGCGTTAAGTTTTAAGAGACTCCTTCGGACTTAATCACTCGAGTGTCAAAGGCCACGAAACAAGCTAGGTCTTTATTTGAGTTAGCTTCACATTGTCATAATAATCCGACACAACAATATTTTCAAATTTTAAGCATACATTATGAAGTGTACATGTGACCGTGGAACTCTATACCTTATGAGAATTTTAGTTAATATCTTTGGGAATTACTCCTTAAGTGTCTCAAGATGTAACATCCACTCAACTCCTCTCCCATAGATTGTGTGTAAATATCTAAAGACGCAAATCCTAATCTTAGGTCGACATGAGCAAAAATCGAGATATGCTTGTTCCATTAGTCCAGATTATATTGAAGTCATGCCATCTATCTTAAGTTAATTCTAGCAAATTGTACAAATGACAAGCTAAAACTCATAAAAGAAAAAAAAATTGCATGACATATGAATAGCTCAAACGCCCCCAAACTTAAGCGAAACAAACTCATATGATATATAAATATGCTAAGTCGAATTCCACCCCCAAATTTAAACTATACATTGTCCTCAATGTTATCACACATAAGTAGTGGGAAAGGAAAACTTAACCTATCGGGATGTTGAAAAACATGCCCGAATACCGAAGGAGAATTTTAGTTCCAAGTGAAGGTGGTGTAACATCTTTATACATCCAACGAGAGATACTCATGTACCTTTTACGACAAAACAAAAACAAAGCATGCAAATATATATATATATATATATATATATATATATATATATATATATATATATATATATATTATATAAAAAAAAAATAGAAAGAAAAAGAACAAAAACAAAAATAAAAAAAAAAGGAAAACACTTGGGTTGCCTCCCAAGAAGTGCTTGTTTATAGTCATTAGCTTGACTTTACCATGTTAACTCAGTTTTGTAGATCCCGAATCAGACCCGACGACTTGGCAACTCTCCAATCGACTTTATAATCTCGATTTATAGGTAAAGAAATGTCTGGTGCTTGTCGAATAGAAGAACGAAATCGCCCCTTATTGAGTTTTTGTCGAGGGATCTTTTTCTCATGCAATACCTTGATACCGTCCTTTTCAATCCTGGCACTCTCATGCGCATCAAATTTAAACTTATTTGGTTCACGACGTCGAAACTTCCTCTCCTTTCTAGTGATGTTTGATGTCAACGATGGATTTTCATCAAACAGTCGAGCAATATCAGCGACAACTTCATCTTCCTCCTCAATTGAGCCACCACTCAATAATCGTGCTTCTAATGGATCCTTATAGTCGTGCTTAGCAAGCTTGCCTGTAGTTATTTGATTAATCTCATCAATCCTGCAACAAGAGTTCTTGAGAGAGCAGTTAGCAACAAATTTATATAAACTAAATTCAACTCTCTCATCCCCAATATTCAAGGAAAGCCTTCCATTTTTAACATCAATAATAGCTCCTGCTGTAGCTAGGAATGGCCTACCAAGAATAATTGGGATTTGAGAATCCTCATTTATATCGAGAACAATGAAATCCGTAGGAATAAAAAACTTACCAACCTTGATAGGTACATCCTCTAACATACCTATTGGATACTTAACAGAACGATCGGCTAACTGTAAAGTTATGGTGGTAGGCTTTAAATCACGTATGTCTAATTTTTTTGCAACAGACAATGGCATGAGACTAACACTAGCTCCAAGATCACATATATAGAGCACTATTAAAACTTATATTGCCAATGACACAAGGAATTGAGAAACTACCAGGATCTCTAAGCTTAGGAGGTGATTTATTTTGAATTATAGCGCTACACTCCTCAGTTAAAGCGATAGTTTCATAATCCTCTAGTTTCCGCTTGTTAGATAAGATTTCCTTCAAAAATTTAGCATACGAAGGCATTTGTGCAAGTGCATCAGTGAATGGAATATTAATGTAAAGTTTTTTCAAAACTTCTAAAAATTTTCCAAACTGTTTATCTAATTTCGCCTTAGCTAATCTTTGAGGAAAAGGTACGGGTGGTTTATATGGCGGTGGAGGTACATATGCTGGCTCTTTTTCGCTTTTATCAGTTGTTTTATCAATAGAGTTGTCGGGATGAGACGATTTTTCCTTTTCGACCTTCTCAGTTGACTCAGTTTCACTAATCCTAGTAGGCAGTTTTGGACCTTCATAATCGGTTCCACTCCTTACAGTAATCGCATTACAATGTTCCTTCGGATTTGTCTCAGGTTGTCCGGGAAAGGAACCTGAAGTCCTATTCGAGTTGCTAGCCTGTTGTGCAATTTGAGTTTTTAGCATTTTGTTATGAGTTGCTAAAGAATCGACCTTAGTTGCTAGTTGCTTAATTGCATCATTTACTACCTCGTTTTGCTTAGTTTGGGCTACTACGAAACTCTCAAGAAGGGACTCTAGGTTCAATTTCTGTGGTGGAACAGGATTGTAAGGCTTCTGTTGGAATCCAGGTGGCTGCCTAAAGTTAGGATATGGAGCTGCGTTTTGGTTTGTATTGTACGAAAAATTAGGGTGATTCCTCCAACCAGGATTAAAAGTGTTTGAAAACGGGTCGTTCTTTTGGTTGGAGTTATTCACAAAGTTGGCTTGTTCCATTGAGGGATCTTTAGGTACACTAGCTAGTTGACACTCTAATGCAACATGACCAACCATACCACATATTTCGCACATAGGGGGTGGGGTAGTGACAGAATTGACATGCATGTTCATGGAATCCAATTTCTTAGACATGGCTTCTACTTGTGCAGAAAGTAAAGTAATAGCATCAAGATCGTACTTACCTGGTGTCTTCTGTGGAGTCGATCTTTCACTTGACCACTGGTAATGGTTCAGTGCCATATCTTCAATTAAGTCATATGCTTCGTCAACGCTCTTATTCATCAAAGCCCCTCCAGCTGCTGCATCAACTGACATCCTCGTGTTGTAAACCAGCCCATTATAGAACGTATGGACTATAAGCCACTTCTCCAGCCCATGATGTGGGCACAGTCGGAGAAGATCCTTGAATCGTTCCCAAGCCTCATATAATGATTCACCCTCGCGTTGAGCATAAGTCGTGATTTGATTTCGCAGATGTGCAGTCTTGCTCGGGGGAAAATATCTCGCTAGGAAGCATTGCATGAGCTGATCCCATGTTCTGACGAAACCCGATGGTAGCGAGTGTAGCCAAGCTCTCGCCTTGTCTCTCAGTGAGAACGGGAATAACCTCAGCCTGATAGCATCCTGGGAAACCCCGTTCATCTTTAGAGTGTCACAGTACTCTAAGAACATTGACAAGTGGAGATTCGGCTCTTCAGTAGGTCCACCCCCAAACTGATTCTGCTGAACCATTTGTAGGAGGGATGGCTTGAGCTCAAAGTTATTCGCGTCTACAGTAGGTCTGTTGATGCTCGAGTGAAGGGTTTGCGCATTCGGTGCTGCAAAATCCTTTAGAGACCTCGCATTCACATTCACATTATCATTTGCATTCGCGTTAGCGTCTGCATTAACTTCAGCCATTGTTGCGCTTCTCAGTTGAGCTCGTTTCAGTCTCTGTAGTTTTCTCCTTGCACGAAAAGTATTCTCGATTTCTGGATCTAGTTCGAAATCGATCTTGCTTCGCATACAAGGGAAAAACCAAAATCCTAAAATAAAACAGAAAAGTAAAAATTAAAAACTAAAAATAAAATAAAAAATGGCTTAGTCTCACTAAAATCTGATAAAAACTAATATTGACTATTCAAGTCCCCGGCAACGGCGCCAAAAACTTGATGTGCCTAAACCGCAAGCGCACGGCTTCGGTGCAGTACAAAAGATATCGTTCCCACGAAGACCGAATAATCAAGTACTAATTTATCACTTATCAGTAATCTAAGCCTAATCAAAAGCACGAGATAAATTATAAAGAAAACTAAACGGAAAGCAAGTAAATTGATTTGATTTGTATATGATTGGAAATTTCGGAATTAGGGTTTACCACGATATATATTATCGACTCAATTATATTACCGATTGAATTACGATCGCTACTTATGAAGGACACTATCCAATTTTAATCACTATCTTCTGTCGAAGCATAATAACATATCTAAGCTAATTAACCAACTACTTTCGTGATGATTAGACTAGACTCAGACTCATTGATCTCTATGATAGTGTATCGATTCCTCAAAAGACCTAAAACTACTTTCGTGATTTAGGATCCTAGGTTTGAATTCTAGGGTTCTGATATAGACGTCACCTTTCAGAATTTTCGCCTAATATCTACTATCATGCAAATAAGTGGCCAGCAAATTCACAAGCATTAATAAACAAGAATTCAAATCATAAGCGTACGCGATGTAACTTCACCGATTCTATAACCTATATCGATAACATGCTATCGGGCTATTCCCAATTCCAGAATAATATGAATTACTCCATAGAAACGAAAGCACAATAAACAATTAATAAAGCAAACATCATAAACGACAAAAATTCAAAGAGATTAAAGAAGATAATTTCGATAAAACCCATTGTCGAATAAACTGTTTACAATCGTTCTTGAATTTCGTGTCTCGATCTCCAATCTTTACAACTCAATTCAAGAAAATAAGGTTCGAACGCTAAAATAATGTTTGGAGGGGGTGTTTATACCCCAAAAAAAGAAGAAAAAGCCTAAAAGACGGATCTGGGCCGCCGCGCTTCAGCGCGGAGCGCTTGAGCGCTGAGCACTTGAGCGCTCAGCCCTGTCTTGCGCTCAAGCGCTGAGCGCTCAAGCGCTCATTCCTGTCTTGAGCGCTCCAGCGCTGAGCGCTCCAGCGCTCGGGGCAGTCTGTTTTTGCCTTCGGTGTCTTCTACAAAGTTGTACATCTGTGTCTTAGCTTCAAAATTCCACTGATTTGGATCCAATCCAAGTTGTATAACTCGAGTTATGATCGTTTTACCAGGACTGCGCCATTTGGTTCGGAACAAAGCGTATTTATAACTTTTGAGTCTTCAAACGTTTGAACCGGATCTTGTCCTCTTCATAAGACTTTTAGGTAATTGTCTTAGCTTTCTAACCATATAAGGCTCGTTAACATTGGAGGTTGGTAGCCCAAAATATGATTGTATTTCCAAACAGCGGTCATGTATCTCCTTTCATACGTTTTTTCGTCATTTTCTCGAAGTTAATGATTTTACCCTGCAATCATGTAACAATCCTATAAACGTATATGGGGTATAAATCATGATATAAAATGATATAAAAATGACTAATCTTAGGCTAAAAAACACGTATAATTGAGGTTTATCAGTTTTGTTTCCAAACCATTTTTGGTCAAAAATTTTGGCCAATAGTGTTTGGTTAGTGTATTTTTGGCCAAAAAAAAGGCACAATTTTTGGCCAGAAAAAGATAATTTTTGGCCAAAAATAATAGTCAACCTTTATATTTCTCTCTCCTAATTATTCTCTCTCCTATTTATTTTCACAACTAAATTTTGTCCCTATTATCTTTTTTTGTCTTCTTCCATTCTCCTATTAAATATATTTAATATTTATAAAAAAATTATATTCATATATAATATTTACAAATATATATGTACCATATAACAAACAAAAGCTTACATGATTTACTATAAAATAACATGTTTGCTTTAAAATAAAATTAAACATTATGTCATAAAAAATGCATGTGTCGTAAAAAATAGTTTCATAAAAAGTTATCACCAATATAATCAATCAAAATAAAATCAAACATATTCTTAACTTGGATGTACATAAAACGTATATGACATTAATGTCAGTATCTTTAATCTTATTATACATATGTTAAAACAATATATTATTAGAAGAAAAATTTTAGTTCTAATATTTTAATCAAGTATAAAAATATTTAATTAGGTTCCAAATAACAAATTAAATAGTAACATACATTATAATTGGAAATCAAACCTCCTTCCCAATATTGGTTTTGGATCAAAAACTTGATTGTAAATTAAGAAAACAATATATATTTATATATTTATATTTAATTTTATTTTGAAGTTTTAAAGGGTATGCTTATGTCACAATTTTTTTTTGGCAAATTAATTATGCATTTTTCTTATCACTTCAATAGATAGTTGTAGTCCCCTATTAAAATAATTATAATTGACTAATAGGTTTTTTAAGGTAATGTACCGACTCATATTTGCCCTTTTTTTTCAATTTCATTTTACAAAAATATAGAGATTATATTTAATTCTTAATAACCAAGTGAAAACACAACACATATTTATAACAAATTCGATGACCATATTTGTATAGTATATAGATATATAAATAAATATAGATATGCAATAATTTATTTGTATACTCAAAAATATATATTAACTTAAGTCATTTGTGTAAATATTTAATAATTTATTTATTTTAAATTGTAGTATTTATAAACAAATATTCATCAATAATATAATTATTACAATTTTAATATTACAAAATAATTTTTTATTATTATTTAATTACTAACAGACAAAAACTGTCATGATTTGACTCTACAGTAACTTATGTTCCCTTTCAAAACAAATCCAAACCAAACACTATCTCACCAAAAAAACAATCAAAAATCGATTCTCAAATTAAACCAAACACTATCTCACCAATAATGCACGTGTCCCCATAAATTTCTCACCAACAATTCTCACCAAAATAACCAACCAAAACAAAACCAAACATACCCCATATATTTGGCAATTTTGAAAGACTAATTTTGACGTTCATCATATGCTCAACAAAAACTGTACAAAGTGAAAATTTAGTGAGAAATCATGTAAAAACACAAAACATAAAATAGATTTTCAAGATACATACCCATATAATTATGAATTATGATTTCAAATGAATCTAAATTATATTTATTTGAAATTTATCATGAATAAAAAGAAGTTTTAAAATAAGTACTAAAATATTGAAGTCCATTGTAATTGAAAAATAAGAAATAATTGAAACCTACTCGATCCCTCATTTCTCAATGAATTTAAATTTATAGCCTCCTCAAATCATTCAATTTAAAATTTGGAACCTACTCGATCCCTCATTTACCGTCTCTAGTTTTGGTTATTGAAATAAAGCTACAATTCCGTTCCATGACCCTAGCATGAAGATAGGATTTTTTTTTTTTTTTTTTTGCAAATTTTGTTTTATTTCTAATTAAAAGGTACTAATTGAATAATACATTTAATATTTTAAGGTTTTGGATACATGTCATTAATTCAACACATTGTAAAAAGATATATATATATAGAAAAATGTAATAGAAAGATCTCGTTTTCCTAATATGATCAGATGTGATTTTTTTCATTCTATAGCTATTTTGCAGTAGCTGGTGGGCAATTAGTCGTTGCAATGGTGGAGGTTGTTTGACTTGGTTAGGGGAGGGGCATTCGTTAGTTATCCTTTTTTGGGTGGAAATTATCAAAATTATAATTTATATTTTGGGATGCAAAATACAGATTTTAATATAGCAATTAATACCAACCCTTATCAATTGTACAAAATAGTTGAAGGACGGACTAAAATCGATTAAATAATGATACTAGGGATCGGAACGACTTTTGTTTAAAGGAAAAACGGAGGGCCAAAATTGGGCTCGGTGTATAACTGAAATTAAAAGTGAAATTTTCTTGAATATAGAATAACCCGTTTTTTATTAATGAGATTGATAACTAAAAGTTGCATCCTTGACTTATTGAGATAAGATTTTCTATTGTAAAATCCTATTATGATTTCTATTGTAAGTTGTTGGATGAATGATATGTGTCAGATAAAACTTTGACACTTAGACGTGTCAGTTATTCAATAGCTTATAATCCGATTGCAAACCTATGTTGTAAAGAAATCTTCAAAGGTACACAGAATAAAAATAATTAAATCATATAAGATTTTCGATTGTAAATATTCTATTGCAAGAAATTGAATTGGTGATATGTGTTTAAAAAAATTAATAAATATATATATGTATTCACCAAATAGCTTGCAATACAGTTGCAATGTTATTTTATAATAGCATGAGATGATGAGCAATTTATACGAAGTCCATTTCTGCAGGGCTTCAACTTAACTACCATAAAGATTAGGGTTTTAGGACTATGAGGCACATAATTACAACTACAAGCTATCATTGACAAATAGATGATAAGTAATTTATACAAAGTTCAAGACAACAGAAATATTTATAATTGTCTGATCATCACCAATTCTCTCAAATTCTAGAGAACTACTTCAAATTAAATAGCATATTGCTATATACAAACATAGAACATAAAGAACACTTAACAATATACTTCATAAACATCCATTTTTGCATATAATCTAGTAAGTACCTTCTCATGTGCCCTAAACTTGTTCCCCACCCTCTTCTAGACCTGTTTCGACAAATACTTCTCCCTCATTCAATTGATCTCTATCATCCTCGACAACATTGGTTGTAGTAATAAATACGTTTAAATCTGGTGCAACAGAGAGTACCGCTTGTACCCAGAATATGAAGCTCCTGAACAAGTTACATATACAAGTATAGTACAAAAAGAACAATATAATCACGGGATAATAGTACCAGAAAAGTATCTGTGACATGAAGAGTGACGCTAAGAAAGAAACTGTGAGACATGTCGAAAAGTTTTTAACTTGTATCCGAATGTATCCTGTAGTAGTATTTGGAGTTGTAAATGGGATCGCAATAGAAATGAAAGAGAATATGAAAAAGAGGATAGTAAGAAACCAAAACTTCATCCAAGTGAGATCACTAGCAATATCAAATGGATCCCATTCCCATGGCATGGGGACTTGTGATTTGAAAATATTTACTACAAGTAACAAGACAAATCTAAAATCAAAGTAAGACATTTTGTATGTTTGATTATATATGTCTTGTAGTAAACTAATTTGGTTTCATGAATTTTTGTTGTTGCTACTTGTCTATATATAGTAGTGTCTCTCATAAGCAAATTACAATTTTTATCCCACCAAATATGGTCCCTGATTTTATAAGTTCTGCATGTTTAATTCCACAATTAAAAGGTATTTCACATTGGTCCACCCAATGAACGATATTTATATATATTGTATATATCATGGGCTTTACCATTTGGTAGAAAAACTCGTGAAAAAAAAATGTGTAGAAGTGCACATTTATTTCGAAAGCAAATTTTATTTGAAAGCTCTTATATGTTTTTCGTACATATTATTTCTACCATGTCCGACAATAACGTGACATTTACAAAGTTAATTTTATTCAATTGATGGTAGGATCAATTGCAGGATAAATTTTAAATTGTGGGTCTAAAATCTAAATATTTGAGACTCATACTAAAATTGCTAAACCCCTGGCTTTGTTTGTATATGTTTTTAAATCCCATTTTCAAGTTTAAAATCCCAAAATTTAAAATAAACTTAACGCACCAAATTTTCATCCAAATTTACCAATTTTCAACTCTATTTTTTCAATCTACTATATAATTATCTATCAATTATACATATATATCATTTCACACATTCACCAATCAAATCTTTTATTATAATCATATCTTCTCTTTCTCTTTCATACTTTTCAAATTTTTTATTTATATTTTATTATTTTTAATTCACATAATTATTATACAAACAACTAAAATAATCATTCTACACATTATCAATCAACCTATCAATATTAACACATTTCACAACTTTCAATATAATTTTAAAAACATAAACAAACAATAAATTAAATTCTCACACAAATTTCGGTAGTACGTAATTCCCGAGAAAATTTTAAATTTTTTTACCAAAAAAACATAAACAAACACAGAGCTTTCCCAATCTCATTCTAATTAAGGAAAAGATGGTAGGTAATAACACGACACTTAACGTTAAGTTTTGATTTAATTATTTTTTCTTTTTTTCTTTATTTATTTCAAAAGTTTGTGACCACATATACTTCGATTTAATTATTATTTATTTTTTTCTTCGTTTCTTTCAATGGATTTAGGCCACCTATAATTAATTCGAAGATCACACTTTTTGAGATTTACGTAAATTTGTCGATATTTATTTTTTAACAACTAATCAAATCGACAATCCACTTGTGAGTCAATCATTGACCGTACAAGTGTGGAGGGGTTCCACATTCTAATTAAGTCAGTTAAAAATAAGACTTCAGAAGGTAATTAACTTATGAATTTAGTCTTTAATTATGTCAGTATTATTAGCAAAGCCATGTTAACCGCAATTCGTTTTTGTTGTTATTTGGATGCGGGTCCCACCACTATATGTAACTATTAATTTTTTTATGGTGATATATATATTCGGGGAATCCTTTACCCACGTAATTAATTCACGGATATATATATATATATAGATTTTGTCTTTTGTTTTTGCTATGAATATTGAAAATGTGAAACAAGTATATGATAAGACGATTTCACAATACATCAATTTTAATATATAAAAAATATTATGCATGTGGAATATATTATATATCTTCAAAAAATGCAATAAATATAACATAGTGAAATATATAATTTATTTGTTTGATGAATTGTGTGGCACTAAAGTTAATATTCATGTAAAAAAATATATTTTTATATATCTCTACAAATTTTCTTATGTTTGGAATTTATTGGTTATTAATAACAATATATTAATTGTTGTTTATATGTTTGTATTAATTATAATATATAAAATCACTTCCATTATACTATATAGAAAAATAATAAGTACTCTCTCTTGTGACGGTTATTATATTAAAAAATTATAAACCAAGTCACTATTAGAATAATTAGAATTAAAGAATATAATATATTTAATTAAGACCTTTTTAAAAAGGTTAGAACAGACCTAATCTTGTCATCAAAGTTGTGGTGTACATGGAAAAATTTCAAATTTCTAATCTTCTTTAACTTTATTTAAATTTTAATCATACCACTTTCTAATTCAAATTCTCTAATTGAATAGAAATATATTTTTCAAATATATTGAGTTATATGATCTATAAAGAAGAAGAAGAATCAGTGACCAAGAGGTTAATTGAGTTAGTGGTGAATTCAAGATTTCTTTTTTTATTTTTAAAAGTACCAAAAAACTAGGGATTTTACGTATCAAAGTGCGACATCATACTTGCTTTTACCTTTTTTATTTAATTAATCTAATTAATAATCATTATTCCTGTAAAAGGAACTTATAGTTAAACTATCAGAGTTTATTGTCATTTAAAAAAACTATTCAGAGTTTAAAAAGCTAACGACTTTTTAACGAAATCTTCTTAAAATTGTCGGCACGACATCTAAGCAACTTTCAGAGAAATTCATTTTTAATTTGTACTAAGTTGCCCATCAATAACGAAAAGGAAATTGCATGACATTTTTCATTGTCGGAAACACATTACAAATTCCTGTTCTAATGAAGAAAGGGGGAAATGTCAGGGCTCAATTGGTTAGGGCTCAATTGGTTGGAGTATTCAATAGGAAGAAAAAAAATTATAGTTAAAAAATTAAGAAAATTATCAATTATTTGGTATGTTTTAAAATAATCTCAAAAAAATTTCTCAAAATTTTTAGATAATTATAAATCATTAATGTCATTAATAGTAGTTGAAGTATCAGCTTTGTCTCGCAAACATTCCTTAATAAATTTTGTTATACTATAATCCCCTTATTTATATTAAAGTCTTCATATTTTAATGCTTTAACAATCCACTTTCGATCCCCTAAAATATCAAGTTTAAGGAATAACGTGATATAACTCTATACTCCGAGAATGAAAGTGAGATAAACATATTAATTTGGGGAACAATGTGATTCAAACCCCGATACTTTGAGGACTAAAGTCCGGAAATCAACTATTCCGGTCAAACATGACTGTAAAAGAATCAAAATCATGAAAATATAAATTTAGTAACGATATCGTAACAAATTTTACTTTTCAGACATAATTGAGACAAATTTGATACCTCAGCCGCTATTATAGCATCTCCAACCCACGCTATTATAGCGAGGTTGAGAGGTAACTGTCACTGGTTGTCTCCAAGTGGCGCAGCAATTGTGAAGCAGTAAACCCAAATTTCTTTTTCTTTTTCTTTTTTTGTATTTTGCAGTTTTAGTCCTTTTATTTTTTAATTATTTTCTATTCCATCCCTTGTAAGTTTTTGAAGTTTAAATGATTTTCAATTTAGTCCTCAAAAATTTAATTAGTTATAATTATAGCTATTGATGACTTTTTTATTTAAGTACGCATTAATTCCCGTTTATAATTAAATTATAAATAATTTTTTATTACAACTTATATAAAATAGATATTTTATTATTAATTATTTTGAATTTTATTTATGTGAATTTTATTTTTATTAAAATGTATATAAATAATATTATTTTTGTGAATTTTATAAACATAATATATTTTTTGGGTGAAAATGCACATTACATAAAAGTGTCGGATTTTATTTGTGAAAGACTGTAAGATTATAAAAAAGATGGAAAAAATAATATTTTGGAATATTTCTTTTTGATGCAACGAAGAGTGTTTGGGTATGAGCGAATTTACTGCAGTAGCAATAACTTTGAGCACTTTTTGCGCCAAATTGGTCCAAAATCACTATTTTAGTTAGAGTTGGCCTTAGTAAACATTTATATCACATATAATTATTTTATACAGACATATTTCACATATCCGTTAAACCAAAATAACACAAGATATGTATTCATATTTATAAATCAATTTTAGTACAATTATTAGAGTGCTGAAATAGATAGAAAAATAAAATCGGCTTTTTTGGGGGGTAATTAGGTGCCTGATTGCTTCGTTAAATACCAAAGAAAATAAACTTCATAGAAAACATATAATGACTGCCAAAAAAGAAACAAAAAGAACTTCTTATAGGATGTCCTGGAAAAATCACTACAAGAAAATAGGGCATTTGAGACGGAAATTTGAGACAAATAGATTTTGGTCTCCACTTTGAGACGGATTCAAAGACCGATGGCATTTTATCTCAAACTGGAGACAAATTTAGCACGGAACATATTTCCATCTTTATTTTACTATTGCAACGAAACAGAGACAGAAACAGAGATGGAAATAAAAATGTAATAATTACGTCTCTAAATCCGTCTCTAATATTGACTAAAAAATACTGAGACAAAAAAAATCGTCTTAGTTGAGATAATATTTTTTCGTCTCTGTATTTTTTAGTCAATATTAGAGACGGATTTAGAGACATCAAAGTCCGTCTCAAATTCTGTCGTACTATGCTCACCAACTTTTGAGACAAAATATTTCATCTCAATTTGGAACTTTGAGACAGAATATGAGACGTATTCTTGAGACCACATGATCAATAACAAACCTGTTAGAGAAGATTAGTATAGAAGCCCAAAGATTTGGGCTTTCAAACAGATTAGATATTATTGTAGCTGGGCTCTTTTGTGGGCCTTTTGATAAGGTTGATTAAATTGGACTAATGAGTTCAACCCATAATGTGATGACGTGGATGATTTCTAAATCATTCACAATATATATATATATATATATATATATATATATATATATATATCATTTCCTTCTATTTGGATATTCTTTTAATTATTATAACAATTCATTTTCGCTTGTGACGTTTGATACCTTCAATCATATCATGATCTAATAATATTCTAGTGTAATGAATTCATGAATTGCTAATTATAAAAAAAAAACATGAATTGCTTGGTACCTAATTACTTTGCATTTTGAGGTTATTTATCCATTAAATTTGATATTATTGAACAATACAAATCATGATGATGTGCATAAAATTGTAATCAATTGCCATTTTAAGATTTCTATTGTATATTTCAATATTTAATTGAACCTATATTTAACTAGGGGTGTTAACGAGTCGAGCCGGCTCACGAGCTCGGCAAGCCGGCTCAAAAATAGCTCGACTCGAGCTCGAGCCTATCGAGCCGAGCTTTCTATCGAGCTGAGCTCGAGCCTAAACATGCATGTTCGCCAGCTCGCGAGCCGGAATAAAAAAATAAATTTTAATTAATATATATATAAAAATAAATATTTATTAAATTTTTTATATAAAATGATATATTATAATAATATATTTATAAATAATAATATTTTTGACTTTAATTATAACTATATTTAATAATATATGAATAAATATAAAATTAATTAAATATTTTATAAAAAAAATTATAAAAAAAATATTTTTTTATAAAAATATATTATTTTATAAAAAAAATTATTTTTTTGAGCTCGACTCGGTTCGAGTCTGGCTCGAGCTCGAGCTCGAGCTCAAATTCCTGCAGCTCGTCGAGCTCGAGCTCGAAAATTGTGGCTCGAGCTCGAGCTCGAATTTTTTGGCCAGCTCGGCTCGAGCTCGACTTGTGAACACCCCTATATTTAACTACCTTCATTTTATAGGATTCCGACTTTTGGGGATAAATTTTATAAGGATTATATAGAGTCTATTATACATATAATACGGAGTAATCATCATACGAGGATGTTAAAATCATTTACTACCCAAAAGCCAAAACTCACTCATAGTTAGAAATAAAACCATTTAGACTATTTCTATAATTACAACTTCCGAAATCTTTGGGCTTCTATAATAAATCAATTAACCAGTTAGACGTATTCTATAAATTTACCAAAAAATGAGTTATGTGCCTTTAAACTAAAAAATTACTAATTAGCCAACACCTTATATTGTTGGCTAATAATTTGTTTTGAACATAAGGTGTTTTGGGAAGAATATAAAAAGTGAATAATAATAAAGATATGCACATGTTGTAGCAACGTGCCCGTTTTTCTTTACTTTGTTACGTTGTTAATTGATTTTATTAATTATTTATTGTTTAGTTTTATGATATAAACATAATATTAATATATAAAGCGATTATTTACCCAATCACAGAACCCTCACTTTTCAAAAGCTCAAACCCTCACTTTCCTCAAACTTTTTGCCGATCTCTGTCGATCTTAACTTCAAACACTCATTTTTGGATCAATCGTCATCGGCGCGTCGTTGTCTCGTTTCCGTCTTCATATCCACTTACAACTCAAAGCACCAACAGAGTAGAGTTTCGAAGAAACAAGGAGAAAAAATTGAGCAATTGCAGCATCGGAGCATTGGCGGCGAGTTCCATCCTAGCAGACCTCCTCCATTCTCTAGCAATTGCAGTTGACGTCAAATAATGGCAATCTTTAATTTGAAATCTTTAATCTATGATGTCGATTTCTATTTGACATTGACTATTTTTATTTACATAAATTAGGAAAAAAGTCTTAAGCGCAATGTGGATAACTTTGAGCTCTCTGAACGGTGCCATAAAAGTAATAAAGGATCCGGAGAATTTATGGATAGAAAATCCAAAATAATCTGTGTAAATATTTCTACTCGAGCTTATCTTTTCATTATTGTTTAATATATTAGATGAATGACTTGAATTATTCTATAATAATCTTTATATTTTATACATGAGGAGTATAGGGCAAAACATGGTTGGAGTGATCCATATTCTCCACCTCCATTCGATCTTCCAATGTGGTGCGAAGTCATCGGAGGCCCAACAAAAGGTCATTTATATGGGATTGGATGTAGTCAAAATATTAGGATTGATTCTAATGAAAGATTAAATGAGATATCAAAAGTATTGGATGATGCGCAAGCTAAATCAACAAAGATTGAGGAAGTTTATGAGAAGGTGTTACTTGAACTCGAGGAGTCTAAAAAGAGGAAAGAGTAAGCTCGAAAAAGGGAAGAGGAAACTCGAATTAGGGAGGATAAACTTCAAGAGTTGGTTCAAAAAATGATTGAAGAAGTTGGGGACACTAAACACCGATCTGGACATAGGGTGCGCTATGACTTTGGAAGCGAACATAGTAGTGTTAGTTTTATTAGTTAGATGGATTTCATATAGTGTTTTTTTGCTTTGGTTATTACTAGGGGTGTTCAAACGGTTATAACCGAACCGAACCGAACCGAATGTTCGGTTAACCGAAAATTCGGTTAGGAGAAAATCGTAACCATAACCGAACCGATTTGAGAACGGTTCGGTTACGGTTATAACCGAACCATTTCGGTTATTTTCGGTTAACCGACCGATTAACCGAATTCCGGGCAAATTTTTTTTTTCCGAGATTTAATTTGAATTTTGGGCTATTTAACCTATTTGAATACACAAAAATTATTACAACTTAAAATACACAAAGATTATAAGTTACGACTTACGACAAAGATAAAAATTAGGGTTAATAATAATTAATATCAATATGAGTTAAGTTATTATATATTTCAAATTGACCCATATATTATGAAATATTATACTATGGCCCAAATTTATCGGTTACGGTTCGGTTAGACTAACCGACCCCAATTAACCGAACCGTAACCGAAACCGATTTTTTTGAAAATGACTAACCGAAACCGAACCGAAATGATTTCGGTTCGGTTACGGTTTGAACCGATTTAGTCGGTTTCGGTTTGGTTCGGTCGGTTAGTCTATCCGTGCACACCCCTAGTTATTACTATGTTAGCAGCCGTTTTTTACGATGTTAATGGTTCATTATAAATAATTGATTGTTTTGTTTATTAGATCTTCGTGACTAGAGACAATTAATTATTTTGCCCATTTTGAAGGTTTTTTTTGTTTTGTTGTTTGTAATGAGTAGTCTGATATATAGAATAGAACAAGCAGGTATAATGATATAAGAATATGTCAAAACTCGACAGAATTTGAGATGAAAAATGTCAAAAATCTAAGACAGAATTTGAGATGGAAAATGTCAAAACTTGACCATATCAAAGATGACATATAAGACGGATATATTCGTCGCAACCATGTTAGTCTTAGAATCCGTCTCAGATTTGCGACGAGGGTATCAAGTGAGCATCAGCCACGAAAATTAGGGCGTCTGAGACGGAATAATCCGTCTTAGAAGCCCTGTTTTCTTGTAGTGAATAGATAAGATCAACTATTCACATCTGTTAGGCGGTACGCGCTGCGGAAGCGTTGGAATATGACATTATTTGAATTGAGACAACAAAAATATAGAAAATAAGGGACACGAAATTTAACGTGGTTCACCCAATTTAGGCTACGTCCACGGGACAAGGCTATAATATCAATCTGAAAGGAATTACAAACTTCTTTACTAATCACAAAGCCGGAATAATTTTATCCGTCTCGAACTAGTAAAACACTCTCACACTCTCTTTTATAACAAACAAAAGGAGAAGAGAATTTATAGGGAGAAGAGAGAAATGTTTCGGGATGAATTTTGATCACTCGGGCAAGCTCTATTTATAGGAGATTTTGCCCGAAAATATGTCATGCATGACCTCATTTCATCCTAATATTCAAGCTTACCATTTGATTTAAATGCATGCTTCAAATGTTCAAGCCTACCATTTGAATTCAATGGCTGCTAAAAAAATGGCTGCTGAATTTTGACATTCTCCCACTTGAAGACTAATGACAAATTAGTTCTTCACACATCATTTCGCCTTGTCCGTCCGTGTTGCCTATGTTTCTGTAAGGCCAATCGAGGATCTACTCCAAACAAACTTGTCGGTACTGATTGGCTTTGTCAATACATCTGCTAGGTTTTCCCGAGTGTGAATCTTTTGCATGTCAACACTCTCATTCTCCACTGCTTCACGAACAAAGTGATAGTGAACACCAATGTGTTTCGTCCTGGAATGAAAGACTGGATTCCTTGCAATGTGCAAGGCGCTCTGACTGTCACAAAACAAAGTAACGCTTTCTTGTTTGTGCCCGAGCTCCTCAACCAACCTTTGTATCTAAACTGCTTCTTTACAGGCAAATGTAGCTGCCATGTATTCTGCTTCTGTAGTGGACAGAGCTACAACACTCTGTAACTTTGAAGCCCAGCTTATAGCTCCGCCTGCCAGAGTAAACATATATCCTGTGGTGGATCTCCTTTTATCAAGGTCACCTGCATAATCTGAATCCACATAGCCTTTAACAGTAAAATCTGATCCTCTGAAACATAATGCAACATCCGAGGAACCTCTGATATACCTCAGAATCCTCTTTATTGCTCCCCAATGCTCTTTTCCAGGATTCGCCATGAACCGACTAACCGCTCCCACTGCTTGTGCAATGTCTGATCTAGTGCATATCATAGCGAACATCAAACTTCCCACTGCTGATGCATACGGTACACGAGACATCTCCATCCTCTCTGCTTCACTGCTAGGACACATACTAGAGGATAACTTGAAGTTAACAGGGAGAGGGGTTGAGATTGGCTTACTATCTTGCATGTTGAAGCGGCGCAAGATCTTTCTCAGATAATTCTTCTGTGACAGCCAAATCGCCCTGCTACTTCTGTCTCTGTGAATTTGCATCCCTAGAATCTTGTCTGCTGGTCCCAAGTCCTTCATTTCAAACTCCCTAGCCAACTGTGCCTTTATCTCTTGGATCCGACCAATGTTGGGCCCTACGACCAACATGTCGTCCACATACAATAACAAAATAACAAATGAGTTATCCGTACCAAACCTTTTGCAATACGTGCAATAGTCTGCGTTAAGTCTATTGTATCCAAGGCTTATAATGAAGGAATCAAATCTCTTATACCAACACCTCGGCGCCTGTTTGAGACCGTATAGAGATTTGTTTAACCTGCAAACCAAGTTCTCTTTGCCTACATCGGCAAAACCTTCTGGTTGGAGCATATAGATTTCTTCTTCAAGATTTCGATGAAGAAATGCAGTTTTCACATCCAACTGCTCCAGGTGTAAGTCGAATGCAGCACACATTGCCAGGACCACCCTGACTGTTGTAAGTCGAACCACCGGGGAAAATATTTCATTGAAGTCAATACCCTCTTTCTGAGCATATCCTTTCACCACCAGTCTAGCACGATACCGTTCCACTTGGTCATTGCCATCACGCTTGATCTTATAGACCCATTTATTTCCAATGGCTTTCCTTCCTCGTGGTAACTGAACAAGCTCCCATGTTCGGTTTTTATGTAACTCTTCTTGCATTGCTGTCCTCCATAGAGCCGCGTCTTAGCTTCTGGAAGCTTCTTGGAAAGTTGTTGGCTCTCCATCTTCCGTTAAAAGACAGTATGCTATATTGCTCTCAGTAATGTATTCAGAGAGCCAGCCCGGTACTCGTCTTTCTCGAGTTGACCGGCGGACTTCCGTAGCCTCACCTCCGACTGGATCTTCTTCGTGCTCTGATTCTGCTTCTGAGGAATCTGTATCATGATCTTCTGGACTATTTTCCACCATTATCGTCGTAGTCTCTGAACTTTCTTTCCCAGTGCTATCATTCCTTACCAATTGCAGCTTATCTTCTGCAAATATAACATCTCTGCTGATGACAACCTTGTGGTTTGTGAGATCCCACAAGCGATACCCCTTTACACCATCAGCATAACCCAAGAATACACACTCTCTGGATTTTTGATCCAACTTTGTGACTTCTTGTGAATTGTACATTGCGTACACAGGACTTCCAAATGTATGTAACCGAGAATAATCAGCTGGCTTCCCCGTCCACATCTCCATCGGCGTCTTCAGATCAATCGACGTTGACGGGGATCGATTGATCACGTAACAGGCAGTTCTGACTGCTTCCGCCCAAAAAGGTTTATCTAGGCCCGCAGTCTTTAGCATCGCTCTTGTTCTTTCCAACAGCATTCTATTCATCCGCTCTGCCACTCCATTCTGTTGTGGAGTGTATGCCGTGGTTAACTGTCGTTTGATACCTTCTTGTTGACAGAACTTTTCAAACTCATGACTGGTATATTCTCCTCCATTATCTGTCCTTAGGCACTTGATCTTTTTCTCAGATTCAAGTTCCACCCGCGCTTTGAAAACTTTGAAGAACTCAAACACGTCTGCTTTCTTCTTGATTGGATACACCCAACATCTCCTCGAGAAATCGTCAATGAAAGAGACAAAATACTTTGCTCCTCCAATAGACAAAACTGGTGATTGCCAAACATGTGAATGAATCAGATCCAAGATGCTGCTGCTCCTATTAATAGATCGTCCAAACGAAACCCTATGCTGCTTACTTGTAACACAATGCTCACAAAGTGGTAGAATTACCTTTGTAAGCCCTGGGAGTAACTTTTGATCAGAGAGAACCTTGAGACCTTTCTCTGACATATGGCCTAGTTTCTTGTGCCACAACATTGTCATCTCTTCTGCCGAACTGGTCGATGCAATCGACGCATTAGCTCCCTGCTCCGTGTTACCTTTAAGCATGTATAAATTCGATGCGATCTTTTCTGCCTTCAAAACAACAAGCGCCCCTTTGATAATCTTCATGACTCCATTTTCAATATGAGTCACACACCCAAGATCATCAAGTTGTCCAACCGACAACAAGTTCTTTTTTAATCCCTCTACATGCCGAACTCCTTGAATAGTGCGAACTGTACCATCGACCATTTTTATTTTGATAGTACCTATGCCAGCGATCTCCAAGGCATGATTGTTTCCCATGTACACCTGTCCCCCACGAACCGGTTCATAATTTTGAAACCATTCTCTACGGGACGTCATGTGCCATGTTGCACCGGAATCGATCAACCACACGTCATCAAACTTCGCTCTGCCATCTGCAGATATTGATGCCTCGCTACATAGAATATCGCCATCACTCAAATTTTCTGCTACACTAGCCTGAGCATTAGATGACTCAGGTCTCTTTCCTTTGAAAATTTCATTCTTCTTGGGATTTGGACACTCACTTTTGTAGTGCCCCTTTACACCACAACTGTAACATTTAATGTGCTTCTTACTCCGTGTCTGGGACTTACCACGACTATGGCTCCCACTCGACCCACGATCCATAGATCTTCCTCTTGCCATCGACAAAGCTTCTGCCTGCTGGGAATTCGCCAATCTGTCTTCTTTGTTCTTGCGCCTATTTTCTTCTTCCAGAATCGCGGCCGCAAGATCATCGAAGACTGGACAATCCGTGGTAGAATTTCCTGCCAGGTTGATGATAAGTTGATCATATGAATCAGGTAAGCTTTGGAGTAAAAGCTCCCCACGTTCACTTGCATCTATTTTATGACCCATTGAAGTGAGTTGTGAAAATAGTGTATTTAGAACGTTGATGTGTTCGGTCACCGACGTGGTTTCCGACATCCGTAAAGTGTAAAGTCTCCGCTTCAAGAATATTTTTGTGTGTAGCGATTTGGCTTCGTAGAGTTTAGTCAGCGTATCCCAAATTTCTTTGGCTGACTTCTTTTCCGCAATGCTGGACAGAACTCCATCTGCCAACGCCAAATGTAAATTGGCCACAGCATTACCATCAATCTCTTCCCACTTCTTATCATCAGTGATATCCGCCGGCCTAGTCTCAATTGCCATAAGACAATTATCTTTTCGTAATACTGCCTTTATTTTTATTTTCCACAATGAAAAATTATTTCCATTGAATTTCTCAATATCAAATTTCGCCGTCATTTTTAAAACAACCGTTTCACCTCGAACCGTAGTATACAAAATATAGTACCGTATAAATAATACTTTCCCCGAGTAAGCTCACTGGACAGAACTTCCCGATAGTATTTAATTTATACTACTAAAAATTATGTATACACCAACGGAAACTTTCTTGTGAACGGTACTCCAACCTAGTGGCTCTGATACCACTGTTAGGCGGTACGCGCTGCGGAAGCGTTGGAATATGACATTATTTGAATTGAGACAACAAAAATATAGAAAATAAGGGACACGAAATTTAACGTGGTTCACCCAATTTAGGCTACGTCCACGGGACAAGGCTATAATATCAATCTGAAAGGAATTACAAACTTCTTTACTAATCACAAAGCCGGAATAATTTTATCCGTCTCGAACTAGTAAAACACTCTCACACTCTCTTTTATAACAAACAAAAGGAGAAGAGAATTTATAGGGAGAAGAGAGAAATGTTTCGGGATGAATTTTGATCACTCGGGCAAGCTCTATTTATAGGAGATTTTGCCCGGAAATATGTCATGCATGACCTCATTTCATCCTAATATTCAAGCCTACCATTTGATTTAAATGCATGCTTCAAATGTTCAAGCCTACCATTTGAATTCAATGGCTGCTAAAAAAATGGCTGCTGAATTTTGACACCCGGGACCCCAAGAAACACTTATTCTAGTGGTAACAGCCAAAACTTCATTTCTTCCCAATATTGTTTATACTATATATCAATCAAGGTACACATGAGATCAAAGATAAGAATGGCAAAAAAAAAAAAAAAAACTTTTTTTTCCTTTTCATTTGTCATGTAACTTCTAATCTTTCACAACTTAAAAAAACAAAATATAATATAGGAATTTGTATATATAGAAGAAACATATATATTATGCATATTTACCGGTATTTCAGTAAGTTTTACGAGAATATTTAGAAACTTGAAGCAACAGTATTTACCATTCTGATGTGTTCAAGTTCATCATCGTCCTCCAAGAAAAAACCAAGATATTTAATATGTATATCTACCTGAACAGTTTTAAAAAGCTAGATCAGGTACATCCATCTCGAGAGAGCAAATAATTAGCAAGTAATAGCTTTGTGCTACCTCGAGGTTTGCTCCATACTTCCTGTGGTTCTCTATTGAATCTTGTCCACCGGAGAATGCATATCTGTTTATCTGTACCATACATTTATAATCAGAATGCCTATTCAAAAGACTTTCATCTACATGATTTCTTTTTTTTTTTTTTTTTTCATATTTAATTTGCATATATAGTTAAATTGGAATAATATTGTTCAGATTGTCTTGTTGATGTATCCTTTTGATATCAGAATGCCTATTCAAATTGGAATAATGGTTCTAATATCACCTTTCTTTTGAATCTAGATTTGGTTAATAATGATTTCTTTTTATCATTTTATATGCCCCAAAAACCTTAACTAAAAGTTCGAGATCTAACATGGTACTAATTATTTTACTATAACAAAAAGAATGAGAAACATGCAAAAAATAAACTTTGGCATGAATGAGAGAGGTCCTCCGCTCAACCATAAATGTTGTTGCGAGTTTGTGAAGAAAATTGTCAATTTCATCAAGTAATCGGCGTTGGTAATTTTGTTTCATCATCATTTCTTTTCTGGAGAAATCAAGACACTAACTTAGATAATTTTGCAATTTAAGGACTATCCTGAAGTCTGAATAAAAAATTGTTAAAATAAGTTGGTATAAAAAGTATAAAAAAACGTATAATTTAGATGGGTGATGGTTTTAACCTCCATATAATACGAAGAAGTCAGTAATGGAGTAAATGTCAATTTTTATATTGTAGGGTATGGGAAATTCATTTTTAACACCGCAGTTTACACATGTAACACTTTTGATATCAAATAAGTTTTTTTTAACAATTTTGATACCACCGTTAGTTGACTAACGTTCAAAGCCAGTGGTACATTAGTTTTGCCATTTTGTGAGCGTAACCAACATAATATAATCATTTTAAAGGGAAATTGATCGGTCAAAATGGAGGGAAAAATGCGGACTTAATTGCTTTTATAGCCAAATTTGGGTCTTCTAGCTCATTTGATTTCTTCATTTTTAAAATTTACAACTTACCTTTCAAATATCAATGTCTTCTTCTTACTACTCAAGCAGACGCAACTCTGAAAAAAAAATTGAATTTGTAGGAAGAATGTTTACTTTAAAGACAATCAATTTCAAAGATTATATGATTGCGTTTATGGCTCTAGCAGCTGCAAATTTTTCTATTGGTATGATCCACTTTATGCTCTAGAATCATTTGAAGTGATAACTAATCTCCAGAACAATATAAGAAAATTGGAAAATCAAATTGTTTCAAATAGGCTAATGAACAAATTGTTTCAGATCAGAAAAGGATTGAAAATTTCAAGACATGCTTAACAAGTTCTGGAAATGGGAGAAAATACGACTTTTGCTTGTCAGTATAGTGTTGTTTTACATCGATCTTCTTCTTACTTCGCCATCGCCATTCACGAAATTTTTTTTGGAGGTTTGGTGGTGAATTTAGGGAATTTGTTGGAGAGAACTGGGTTTAGCCGAAAGTACATTTTATCTTGTTTTTTTCCCACCCAAATGTTATACAATAACGGGTACATGACTAGCACGTTAGTTTGACCGTTAGTCAACTAACGGTAGTATCAAAATTATTAAACAAAATTTATTTGGTAGCAAAAGTGTTACATGCGTAAACCGTAGTATCAAAAATGGATTTTGCATATCATACGCTATGAAAATTGAGATTTACTCATCAGTAATGGTTTGAGATAGGTAAGTTTGGTTTTGTATATGTTTCGACCAAACTTTGGATCAAATAGGTTTGGTTTGTACAATTTGGGCCAGAAAAAACCCATAAAATTGGCAATTTTGAAAGACTAATTTTGACGTCTCATCATATGCTCAACAAAAAATGTACAAAGTGAAAATTTAGTGAGAAATCATGTAAAACACAACATAAAATAGATTTTGAAGATCATACCCATAGAATTAAGATTTCAAATGAATCTAAACTAAATTTATTGGAAATTCATCATAAATAAAAAATAAGTTTTAAAATAAATACTAAAATATTGAAATCCATTGTATTTAAAAATATGAAATAATTGAAACAAGCTCATTTATCAATGAATTTAAATTTATAGCCTCCTCAAATCATTCAATTTAAAATTTGGAACCTACTCGATCACTCATTTATCGTCTCTAGTTTTGGTTATTAAAATAAAGTTACAATTCCGTTCCATTACAATTTATACATTGGTATTTGACAGATGACCTTGGCATGCAGATAGTTATCCTTTTTTAGTGGAAATGATCATAATTTATATTTTGGGATTAAAAATACAAATTTTGATATATCTATTAATACCAACCCTTATCATTTGTACGGTACTGGTAGGACTAAAATCGATTAAAATATGATAATTCAGAAACGACGTTTGATTAGAGGAAAAACCGAGGGCTAAAATTGGATTCGCCGTGTAACTGAAACTAAAAGTGAAATTGTCTTGAATATAGAATAAACCATTTCTTATTAATGAGATTGATGACTAGAAGTTGCATCCTTGACTCATTGAGATTAGATTTTACTATTACAAAATCCTATTATGATTTCCTATTATGATTTCTATTGTAAAACTTTGACAATTAGACATGTCAGTTATTTAATAGCTTATAAATCAATTGTAACTCTATTTTGTAAAAGAGATAATCTTTAGAGGTACTCAGAATTAATAAAAGTATATCAGATAGGATTTTCGATTGGGAAAATTCTACTGTAAAATATTGAATAAAGGACATATGTTTAACAAAAAATTAATAAGTACATATATTATTCATCCAATAGCTTGCAATATACAGTAACAATATTATTTTATAACAGAAATTAAATGATTAGCAATTTATAGAAAGTCCATCTGTGATTGGCTTAAGCTGAACTACAGTAATATTTAGGGTTTTAGGACTATGAGGCACATAATTACAACTACAAGCATTGACAAATAGATGATGAGTAATTTATACAAAGTTCAAGAAAACATTAATATTTATAATTGTCTTTATCACACATAGAATCCTTCAAACTATTTGAGAATTACTTCAAATTAAATAACATATACTACATACAAACATAGAACATAAAGAACACTTGACACTATACTTCATAAAAATCCATTTTTGCATATAACCTAGTAAGTACCTTCTCATGTGCCCTAAACTTGTTCACCACCCTCTTCTAGGTTTGTTTCGTCAAATTCTTCTCTCTCGTTCAACTGATCTCTATCATCCCCAACAACATTAGTTGTAGTTATAAATACGTTTAAATCTGGTGCAACAGAGAGTACTGCTTGTACCCAAAATATGAAGCTACTGAACAAATTACATATACAAGTATAGAATAAAAGGAACAATATAATCGCGGGATAATAGTACCAGAAAAGTATCTGCGACATGAACAGTGACGCTAAGAAAGAAACTGTGAGGCATGTCGAAAAGCTCTTAACTTGTATCCGAAGGTATCCAGTGGTAGTATTTGGAGTTGTAAATGGGATTGCGATACAAATGAAAGAGAATATGAAGAAGAGGATAACAAGAAGCGAAAACTTCATCCAAGTGAGATCACTAGCAATATTAAATGGATCCCATTCCCATGGCATGGCCACTTGTGATTTCAAAATATTTACTACAAGTAACAAGACAAATCTCAAATCAAAGTAAGACATTTTTTGTATATGTCTTGTAGTAAATTAATTTAGGTTTTATGTGTTTTGTTGTTGTAAATGGTCTATATATATAGAAGTGTCTCATAAGCAAAGTTGCACTTTTTGTCCCACCAAATTAGGTCCCTGATTTTAATTTAATTATTATTTCTTTTTTTCTTCGTTTTTTTCAATGAATTTTGGCCGCATATAGTTATCACGTTTTCAGGTTTACGTAGATTTGTAGATCATTCATCTTTTATACAACCAATCAAATCGACAATCCAATCATTGCTAGTATAAGTGTGGAGGAGTTCCACATTAAAAAGCATTCTAATTAAGCATTATAAGCAAACCCATGCTTTTAATCGCAATTGCAATTGGTTTGTTGTTATTCGGAATTTCGGAAGCGTGTCCGCACCACTATATGTAACTATTAATTTTTTAAGGTGATATATATATACACATACATATATATTTGGGGAATCCTTACACATGTAATTAATTCACGGATATGTATAGATATTTTTCTGTTTTGTGCTATGGGTATTGGAAGAAGTATATGATAAGACATGATTTCACTATACTGTATGGGAGAGAAACTGAATCCTTAATCAAAACCCTAAATCACACACGAATTTCTTTATATATAATGAAAGTGAATCATTTCGTACAGATAATCCATTTTCAGTCGCAATATAATTGTGAACGGTAAAACTTAGGCATCCCTATTTGAAATAAAATCCCAACCCAGTATGCGGTAATTATTTTTGTTTAAAATTTATGAATGACTCCAATTATTTATGATATATTTTAGTCGATTTAAGATTTGTTTTGTTATAATCCCCCAAAATTAGGGTTTTTATAATGAGGGTTTTTTTAATGTTTTTGGTCAATGTGCATTGTACTTCTTTTTTTTTTTTCAAAGTGGTTTATACTTGTAAAATATTTTTTGTTTCTTTATTATTTTACAGACTACAATCACATCTTCTAACTTTTAAGTCTGGACTGATTATGTTATTTGTATATGACAATAAACTGAGATATGAATCATGGAAATTGTAAAAAATTGACCACTTTGAATGACGAGATTTGTGTTGAAGAGTTAGCTAAGATACGAGCGCATAAATTTACCATTTTAAGGGTTTGTAGAAAAGATATCAACTTGTCAAAATATCTCTTTATATATATATGCTCTACTTTTCTGTTTAAAACTTTTAAAAGTCAGAAATCTTGGATTTCAGAATAAATTGTAAAATGCAATGGATATATAAATTTCAAATATAACAATATCAATATCAATTGTAAAATAATACAAGAATTGTGTTCAACTCATGCATGTTTTACTGAATTAAAGGGAAGATGCAATGTTGTGAAAAATGTAAATTTATTATTTTTTCTTGAAACGAGAATGATGATATCTTAATAATGAACTCATTTTCTCAATCAACATCAAGAAATGAATAACATGATTTGGAGGTTGACAAAAGTACTACAAAGTTTTATAGGATCTTTTCTTATATATTATATTTTATTTATATTTTTCTAATTTAATAAAAATTTCTTGTATTTTTTTTTTGTTAATTTAGTTAGTTTACTTTACTTATAATTCTATATATACATCCAACATCAATAATATTATTAAAGGGCTTATCATTTTTAATGTCTCCAACACAGTATTATAGTAATGACTTCGAGCTATGGTATTCAATCTTTCGCTTCCACCATCTCCAAATCGCCGACCCCATCTAACATAATTTATCTAGTTTAGTTTAGTTAATTTAATTATTTTTTTCTCTATATATATCATATAAAAGAATATATTCTACTTCAACTTTTTATTGGGTAGACAACTAAAAGTAGTGTTAATCGTTCCTCCATGCATGAAGACTTCAAATTTTCAAAAATTAGGATCAATGATGCCCTTGATCATTGAAATTGAAATGATCTTATATAATCTTATATCCCTATCTTAATTTTTTCGAATTCTTGCCCTCTCTATTTCTCCCTCTTCCTTTTTTGATTTCTCATCTCTCTCTTGTTGAGTTATGGAGTCTGCACGACTGTAAATAGAACCATAGCCTGAAGGGGTATTTTAGTCTATATGTAATCCTTCTCCTATTAGGGTTACATATCTTGTATTATAAATAGCCTCAATATCATTGTAACACATTGAATTAGAATCTCATTATTCGAAATATAGTGAATATCCTGGCTTGGTAGTGCCCCCAGACATAGTCAAAATTCTTTGACGAACTGGGTCAACAATTCTCCTGTTCTTTTATTATTTTTCTTTCGAGCGATTATTTTCATCATTGGCATCATATTCCTAACAACTAGTATCAAGAGCTCCAGGTTGAGTGGGATCGGATATTATGGGTGAAGGAAAAATGCTGATTGAAATGTTTGACGGGATGGACTTTGGGTTCTGGAAGATGCAGATCGAAGATTACCTGTATGATAAAGATTTGTATCAGCCCCTTGGTGATAAGCCGTCGGATATGAAAGACGAAGAGTGAATGGTGCTTGACAGGAAGGCGATGAGTGTGATTCGTTTGTCTCTATCACGGAACGTTGCATTTCATATGATGAAGGAGACAACCACCAAAGGTATTCTGAAGGTTTTAGCAGACATGTACAAAAAGCCATCAGCGGCAAACAAGGTTCATTTGATGCGGCGTCTCTTTAACCTAAAGATGTCAGAGAGTTCTGTGGTGGCTGAGCATCTGAGTGAGTTCAATCAGATAACAGCCCAATTGAGCTCAGTTAAGATTGATTTTGGTGACGAGGTTAGAGCCTTAATTCTGTTGTATTCTTTACCTGAAAGTTGGAGTGAAATGGTCACCGCTGTTAATGCTTCAGCAGGGAAGGAGAAGTTGAAATTTGACGAAGTAAGAGATTTGATTATGAGTGAAGAAATTCGCATGAGAGAATCAGGTATAGCTTTGGGATCAGTTCTGAATACAGAAAATAGAAGCAGATCCGAATCAAAGTATTCGAATAGAGATAGGTCAAAGTCGAGAGGTAAAAGTACGACGAAGAAGGACCTGAGTTTGATAAAGTGTTGGGACTGTGAGCAATTGATCATTACAAGAACAAGTGCACAACACCAAGAAGAATGGAAAAACAGCTTACGCAGCAACTGAAGGTATCAATGACGCTTTGATATTGAGCGTGAGTAGTCCATTGGAATCGTAGGTTTTGAATTTTGGAGCATCGTTCCATTCTTGTAGTGATGCTGACATAATGGAACATTATACTTCCGGAGAATTCGGTAAGGTTTACATTGCTGATGATGAGCCTTTGAAAATCGTAGGGAAGGGAGATGTTCGAATTAAAACTTCGAATGGAAGTGTGTTGCAGTTGCGTGATGTGAGACATATTCCTGGTTTGAAGAGGAATTTAGTCTCCGTAGGAGACGATGATGGATACATTGTGACTTTCGGTTGTATCTGGAAGATAATCAAAGGGTCCATGATACTGCTCGAGGTAAGAAAGAAAGTACATTGTATATGACAACTAACACTAAAGACTGTATTTCTCTTGCAGGAGAAAACAGTGATGCTAGTGCAAGGAGTAAGTTGGATGCTAAATCTGTTAAGTGTACATTTATCGGATATGGTGGTGATGAATTCGGTTATAGATTTTGGGATTGAACAGAATCAGAAGATAATTCGTAATCGAGATGTTATATTCAATGAACAGGTTTTGTATAAGGATAGGTTGGGAGCACCACAAATTGATAATGCTGGTACTCATGCTAAAAAATACCGAGGTTATTGATTTAGATATCTCTAACTCGGGTGGGAGCAAAGTTACTCAGAATAATCAGGTAATTGTTGAAGCAGAACCGACTACGTCGACACTTCCACTGTGGAGATCTAGCAAACATCGCCATGCACCAAATAGTCAAGGTGAGCATGTGAGCAAGTGGAAACTTGCTATGGATGACGAGAAATTGAAGTTATGCATGGCTTCAATTGGCCTACAGAACCTGAGTTGAGAGGTTTGGCACTGGCGGGACTATTATGTGCTACTGAATGAGAAGATCGAGAGATGGTTATTGTTGAGTTCAGTCTCCAAGTGGGAGATTGTTGAGTTATGGAGCCTGAAGGACTGTAAATAGAACCACAACCTGAAAGGGGTATTTTAGTATTTATGTAATCCTTCTCCTATTAGGATTACATATCATGTATTATAAATATCCCAATCTCATTGTAATTCATAATCACGAACTTACGAAAAATATAGTGAAAATTCTGGTTTGGCAACGCCTCCAGACGTAGTCAAAATTCTTTTAACGAACTGGGTAAACAATTCGTGTGTTCTTTTATTGTTCTTTTCTTTCGTGTGTTTATTTATAATTGGCATCATATTCCTAACATCTCGCTATCTCTCTCTCTCATATAAGTTATTATTTTATATTTTATTTTATAATCATTCATCCTTGAAATATAAGTAGTTTGAGCAATTATCATCGTGCCACCTCTATGTCGCCACCCTTTTATTTATATTACACCCGTTAACCCTTGAAATATACACAGACTTGGAGCCAATGTAACCGCCTCTCAACTTCAAACATCGTCTTTTATCTTTTTACTGTAAGTTTTCATAGATTTTTATTCCAACTGTAAATATTTTCATTCGTTTTGTATAAAATAGTTTCTTGTATTATATATATATATATTTTAGTTTAATTAAATTTCATATATTTGTCTTTTTTCGATTTAGTTAGTTTTAGCTTAATGGTCAAATCTTAAGATATGAATCTTAGCAAAGCTTATCATTCTGTAGTACGGGATTTTCTCTAATCCAATCTATATACACTAAGAATAATAAATAGTAGAAACACAAATCTGAATCTTCCCAAAATGGATTGACTCATTGCGGAAATTTTCCAAGATATAAATTTCCACATGAGTTGAATGGATGGAATCACTAAATATATCAAAATCTATCTAAATATAAAATATAAATGTATTGAAAGGAAATATAATATCGTTAATGATATTCATGATCATAACTCTTACGGTGCGTTTGGATCGATGGATTTGGATTTGAGGAGTGGATTTGGAAGAAGGATTTCAAATGACACCTAAAATTGTGTCATTTGAAATCCACCATAGTTGTGGAAAAAATTGCTCAAAATGAATGGCGAGGGATTTGAAATCCATCATCATCCAAACGAACTTAATGCATTTGTTGATGAATTTGAAATCCATGGATTTCAAATCACTCGATCCAAACACACCCTAAAATTATTTTGTGTTGTATTAACTTATTTAGCTTTCTTGTAATTTGTTGTTGTGAATCTGGCCACACGTCGAGCCGGTTGGAAAATAGTTTGATTTGAGCTCGATAAAATTTGAACTTGAGCCAAAATTAACGAGTCGAGCTTTTCAAACGAGCCGAGCTCAATCCCAAAAATGTTTGTTCGCCAGCTTGCAAGTTTGAATTAAGAAAACTAAGTTATACTTATAAAATTAAAAATTTATACAAATATTTATTTGTTTATATATCATATGACATGTTATGGTAATAATTTCTTTTATTACAATCTTAACAAAAAAGATATTCCTTTACATTGCATCATGAGGTTGGGATTTTTTTTTGGAAATTGACGGATACTAATTTATGATCTGGTATGTATAGAATGATTGTATATAAATAATAAAACTTTTGATATTAATTATAATTATATTTAATAATATATATGATTTGTTGGGTATCGGCTGCCGTCGATTTGGTTTGGCTCAGAAATCCCGAGCTCGTTTCTATATTCGATCACACACAGTGTAGTATGTAGGACACTCAGTTTGCATTCACATAGAATCAAACACCCAAGCCCTAATCACCCCGGTAACACCCTCACAAGATCTCTCACACTCAAACTCGAAACTAAGTTGTCACTAAGACGATTCACTAAGAATGTTTTCGAAAGAAGAGAGAAGACTTGGTGTATTTTGGTGTATTTAGGTGTGTATAAAGAAGTGGGAATAATCACTTATTTATAGTGGTAGAAAGGGAACTCAAAAGGCAGGCTGAGAAGAAACTTGGAGTGCACTCCAAGGAAGATGGAGCTTAGTGTGCACTCCAAGAAAGATAAAGGGGCTGCCAAAAGGGATCATGGGCTTGGGTTAATTTTGGGGAGAACCAAATGAAATAGGCCACAAGAGTTGGACCAATATTTCAACAATCTCCACCTTTGGCCCAACACCACTACACTGAATCGAATAGAAACGCGGGAATCACATCATTGCCAAAATACCTGCACACTCAACACACAGTTAGTACGGGTAACCTGCACACTAAACACAAAGTTAGTACAAATAATAAATAACAAGCACAAAGCATGTTAAATCACAAAGAGTAACACAAAGTTAAACACACATGACACAAAGTCACGCATTCGACACACAGTCAAGCAAACATAGAACACATAAACACAAGGCCTAATCATTAGGATCTAAGTTCAAAGTTCTCATGCATGAATGAAATTTCTCAACAGATAAACACTTAGTTCCCATATCTGCCGGATTAAACTGAGATGGAATTTTCTCTAAATTCACAATTCCTTTTTCAACGATATCACGAATGAAGTGGAACCTAACATCGATATGTTTAGTTCTATCATGAAATACTGGATTTTTACACAGCTGAATTCCAGATTGACTATCAGAATAAACAACTACTTTATCGTCTAGAAAACCAATTTCAGACAATAAACCTTTTAACCAAACTGCCTCTTTCAAGGCTTCAGTTATAGCAATATATTCCGATTCAGTGGTTGATAAAGCAACAACATGTTGTAATTGAGATTTCCAACTTATGCAAGAGCCACACAAAGTGAACACATAGGAGGTGGTGGATTTCCTATTATCTCTATCATTTGCATAATTAGAGTCAACATAGCCAATCAAATTCACACCTTGAGCAGATTTAGAAAATTTTAGGCTAATATTCAAAGACCCTTTAAGGTACCTAAGCAACCATTTCACAGCATCCCAATGGGGCATGCCTGGGTTAGACATGTACCTACTCAAACAACTTACAGTGTATGCAATATCCGGTCTAGTGCTAATCATCAGGTACATAACCGAGCCAATTGCATTGGAGTATGGCACTTTAGCCATTTCAGCAATTTCAGAATTAGTCTTTGGAGACTGATCCTTACTTAACACAAAGTGAGCAGCAAGAGGCACATTAGTAGATTTAGCATTAGACATAGCAAATTTACTCAAAATCTTTTTCACATAGGAAATCTGATTTAAATGTAAAATTCGATTCTTCCTATCTCTCTCAATGTTCATTCCTAAGATCCTTTTAGCATCACCAAGATACTTCATATCAAAGTTTTCACTAAGACATTTTTGAACATGTTCGATTGATTTTAAGCATGGACTCACTAAGAGCATATCATCAACATATATGAGCAAGAAGATAGGCATAGATGCATTTTCTTTAAAGTACAAGCAATGATCATAAGAGCTTCTTTTAAACTTCAAAGACAACATGCACATATCGAATTTTTTATTCCATTGCCTTGGTGATTGTTTTAACCCATACAATGATTTGTTCAACAAACATACATGATTTGGCTTTTTGGGGTCAACAAAACCATTAGGCTGTCTCATGTAAATTTTCTTGTCAAGTTCACCATGCAAGAACGCAATTTTAACATCTAACTGTTTCAATTCCCAATCAAAATGAGCAACTAATGCAAGCATAATGCGCACAGTGACAAACTTAACAACAGGAGCAAAGATCTCTGTGTAATCTATCCCCTCTTTTTGAGTAAATCCCTTAGCCACTAGTCTAGCCTTAAATCTAACTCTTTCACCCTCATCTTTAACTTTATAAAGCCACTTACAGTCCACAACAGAACAATAATCAGGCTTAGGTACAAGAGTCCAGGTTTGATTAACATGCAAAGAATTCATTTCATCGTTCATAGCATTTAACCATTCTTTAGAGTTCTTAGATTTTAAAGCTTCATTATATGACTTAGGTTCACAATCATCCGAAGATTCAAACACACTGAAAGCATGAGTATCGATATGAAAGTCATCAAATCTTGTGGGTTGCCTAATGTTTCTCCTAGGTCTGTCCCTAGTAAGTTGATAATTATCTAACTCCACATTTTCAGGCACATCTTCCACATTATCATACACATCAGGTAAATCATTTTCAGGTTCATGCGCATCAAAAACAGATACATCTGATTGCTCCACCTTAAAAGGAGCAGTGTCAGAAACAGGCAAAAGCACAGAAGCAGATAAACATGGAAAGTCAGATTCGTTAAAGACGACATCTCTACTTATTACCACTTTATAACCAGGTTCATCTCTAAGCCAAAGCCTATAACCCTTCACACCATCCGGGTATCCTAGGAAAACACATTTTTTAGACCTAGGTTCAAGTTTATCACATTTTTGATAAGCATATGCAGTGCAACCAAATATTCGCAAATTGGAGAAGTCAATTTGTTTACCAGACCAAACAAACTCGGGGCATTTACCATTTAACGGCACAGAGGGGGACCTATTGATTAGATAGGCAGCAGTACACACTGCTTCACCCCAAAACTCTTTTGAAAGCCCAGAAGAAGCCAACATGCTCCTCACCCTTTCAAGTAGAGTTCGGTTCATCCTTTCTGCCACACCATTTTGCTGTGGTGTGTAAGGAACTGTCTTATGCCTTTGAATTCCAGATTTCACACACAAAGTGTCCAACAAATTATTACAGAATTCTAGCCCATTATCAGTTCTAAGATTTTTAATCTTTTTACCTGTCTGATTTTCAATTAACACTTTCCAATTTTTGAAACTCTCATAGACATCAGATTTTTGTTTTAGCAACAAAACCCACACTTTTCTAGAGAAATCATCAATAATTGACAGGAAATACATCTTTCCACCGTGTGTAGGAACACTGGCAGGTCCCCACACATCAGCGTGCAAATAATCAAGAATGCCAGTACATTTAGATCGATTGGGGGAGGTGGAAACAGGAAAGCTGACTTTATGTTGTTTACCTTTCACACATGATTCACAAAAAGGCACGCAAGAAAGCTTATCAGTACCAAACGAACCAGCTTTATGCAAAATTTCCAAACCTTTACTACTCATGTGACCTAGTCTACGATGCCACAGTTCAGTTTTGTCTTCTTTGACAACATTCACGGAACAAGGCATAGACTTAGCAATGCAAACATACAAGTTATTTTTCTTTTCAGCTTTTAGAACCACTAAAGATCCTCTCATGATTTTCATCATACCCTTTCCCCACCTACCTTCTAGCCCATCATCTTCTAATGCAGCACATGAAATTAAATTATTGCACAACTCAGGCACATATCTAACATTTTTAAGTGTCAGACTAAAGCCAGATTCACACATCAAAGAAATGTCCCCTATACCAATGATTTTACACTTCTTTTCATTAGCCAAAGACACAAACCCATTATTCACTTCTTTATAAGTGGAGAATAAATCTTTAAATGGTGACATGTGAAAAGTACATCCAGAATCAACAAGCCATTCATTTTCACATAAAGAAGCAGAATGCACAGTATTCACAGAAGACACATCACAACACTCAGTTACCATAAAGATTTCACCATCACTTTCATTACCGGAAGCTTTATTAGCTTGTTCCTTTTGTTTCTTTGGACATTCTTTAACATAGTGACCAGATTTACCACAGTTATAACACTTTCTGTTATTAGACCTCGACTTAGATCTATTGCGGTTTTCATTTTTCTTTTTGTCACGATCTTGACCAGTTTGGTTATTGTAGGACTTCTTATTTTTGTCCCTTCCTCGAACAAACATAACCTCACCATGATTTTTACTACTCGGATTAGTTCTTAAATCCATTTCTTTACTTTTTAAACCGTTTACCACAGTTTCAATGCTAACTTGATCTCTACCATACTTAATAGCAGATTTTACATCATTATATGTATCAGGTATGGCATTTAAGAGCACAATCGGAGTATAATCATCAATATTTTTGTCACCGGTTTTTTTAATATCTTGAACTAGTTTTGTAAACACATCAAGATTTTCCTCTATGTCTTTATTCAAATCAAGTTTGAATCGGAAAATTTTTTCAAGCAAAAACATCTTACTAGGCAACGAAGTCTCAGTATATAATTCTTGCAATTTTTCCCACAAATCTTTGGCACTTTTCTGATCTCCTACCTTTCTTAACACCGAGTCAGAAAGATTGAGAATAATGGATGAGTACGCAAGCTCATCCATTTCTGCCTTCTTTTCAGCAGTATCAGAATCAGAAAATTGGAGATTGATACATTTAAACACACGTTGTTGTATCAAAACTCCTTTCATTTTCTGTTGCCAAATACTAAAGTCTGAGCGCCCATCAAAAGGAGCTAGACTATAACCAGACATAGACCCCATCACAAATCACACAGATTAAGATAGTATAAATAAGCAGGCACACAACGGAAGCAAACAAATCACACAGATTTTTCTATTTCTATATGCAGATAAATCTCAATCCTATCCGTTTCAAACGGTATCTAAACGAAAATGGTAAAAGGGGTTCAAGCCAATTTACCTGAGCGAATTCCAACCGTATGGAACTCGTTTTACCTATTTCGTTCCTAGATTCGGCGCACGTCGGGCAAAGGCGCGACGGGCGGGCTGTCAACAGACAGAGGCTGATAAGCCAGCAACGAGCAACCACGGGCAGCCGCGACAGACGCAGGCACGACGACGGGCAGCAACCGTGGCTCTGATACCACTGTTGGGTATCGGCTGCCGTCGATTTGGTTTGGCTCAGAAATCCCGAGCTCGTTTCTATATTCGATCACACACAGTGTAATATGTAGGACACTCAGTTTGCATTCACATAGAATCAAACACCCAAGCCCTAATCACCCCGGTAACACCCTCACAAGATCTCTCACACTCAAACTCGAAACTAAGTTGTCACTAAGACGATTCACTAAGAATGTTTTCGAAAGAAGAGAGAAGACTTGGTGTATTTTGGTGTATTTAGGTGTGTATAAAGAAGTGGGAATAATCACTTATTTATAGTGGTAGAAAGGGAACTCAAAAGGCAGGCTGAGAAGAAACTTGGAGTGCACTCCAAGGAAGATGGAGCTTAGTGTGCACTCCAAGAAAGATAAAGGGGCTGCCAAAAGGGATCATGGGCTTGGGTTAATTTTGGGGAGAACCAAATGAAATAGGCCACAAGAGTTGGACCAATATTTCAACATGATTAAATATAAAATTTAATAAATATATATATTTATTAAAAAATATAACTTTTTAAGCTCGAACTCATTTTCTTCAATCTCATCAACGTGACTTGTACAAGAAAATGTCACCGTCAACTTACTTTTTTTTTTTAATAAAATATTATTAGTTTTGTGTTGGTTGTGAATAAAAGCTTATCTTCCATCCAGGTTATGACTCAGCTCTAACTACGACATTATTTTTTTTAATTGTATATATTTATTTACGAGGTCGAAAATTTATATTAATTGAATAAATTAATAGAATGTTTTGATCGGCTCCGACCCATCAAATTTAACCGAATTGTATTCAAGTTGGTCTTTTGACTGAATGAAGAGCTTGAATTTAGTGAAATCTTTAGAGTTAAAATCAATCAAAGGCCCATTACAATTGAGACTATATTAATTAAGAATTTTGTACAATTATAACCAAACAAGAAAAATAAACTTGGATATTTTAGGACACTTTGGTAAAATAAAAATTTCAAATTTTCGAATTTTGTACATGATGTGGCAGTCGTGACCAAAAGTACACTTTAATTAGTTGTAATTATTAGCCTGTTGTTAATATTTAAAGACGATGACTTAATCAGGTCTCAAAAGCCTAACCTTTTCATAATCAAAATGCTAAAAGCAATTTATTCACTTTTTGGAAGTCAATAAAAAGTTGACGTCATTATATATCTTATTTCATAATTACGTTGAAGCTTCACAAATTACTATAAGAATGAATTATAATACATACCCAATTACAAACAAAATTGTAAAATCTTAATATATCAATTTAATGCTAGTTTTATGTTTATATTAGTTTCAGTTGATTAGAATAATTGTTAGTTGGACTTAAAATTGTTACTCTCTGATAAATTAATATGTATTATGCAATAGTAAAAAAATTACTTTCATTTATAGGAAAACAATGTGAGATCCCTTTGCTATCGATTTTTCTTTGGTAATTTTGATTATTTTTATTCTTGAGAAAAAATTTATTAATTGATTTAATTGATTATTTAATTTGAAACTTTGACATAAAATATGGATAAAGTATTTTGTGTTTATGATTATTATTAATAGCGGTTATGTTAGGTTTTAAATTTTCTAAATCAATCAAGAAACCAACATTCAAATTCTTGTACAAATTCAAATTCCACATAAATCAAATTAATTCTAACGTCTATCTCTTATCTATTATATATATATATATATATATATATATATATATAATATTCTAGCAAAGCAGTGTGGGACCCGCTTTATTGTCTATCTTTTTTATGGTAATTTTAATTTTTTTAAATTATAAAATAAATCTCCTTAATGCATGATATAATAACAAGAAAGTTTGAATTTTGAATATATAGTCAAAGAATCTCATTTATTGGTATATATCACTAATTACATTACATTTACGATAAATCTCTAAATTCTAATTTTGTAAGCTAAATTATAGCCAAATTTATAGGTTCAAAACATATCAATTATAGAACATTCAAAGATTTAATTTGTGTATACATATGAAAATGTCTAAAACATTTAATGCGAAAAAGAATTATTCCTTAATTTTCTCATCAAAACCCTCTACTTCCCAATTTAGTGATATTCTCATTCTTTTATATACAATCATGCCCCTGCACTCACAATCATATATATTTCTACCTCCATCCTCATCCTTCCATGATTCCATTGAATATCATAGCAAGATAACAAATCATAAATATATTTTGTCATTTCTTAATACATACACATTTGGGATCCATTTCTCAAGTAAAAGAGTAAAAGAGCCCATGCCTCAGAACCCCAACTATCAAGAGTAAGTACAGAAACCAGATTAAAATACGTTGATATTTACTGTTCAATAAATAATAAGCTTTAACTTTGTCTTTGCATCTTGAATTTTCTAATGTGACTTTTGATTTGAAGATTTGGAAATAATATATGCATGCAGATTTTTTCTTATTTGTGAGTTATAATGGTTAATTGTATCAAAATTGAAAATATATCAAAATGTGTCATGTAAAAGAAATTATTAGTCAAAAAATATTCTCGCTTTTATGTCTCATTTAGTCATTTATATTTTTTTATCTCACATACTATAACCTACCACATTGGTTCCTAGGAATAATTTTATGTTTTTAATTTTTTTTTCTTATAATGTTCTAAATTTGATTAATCACTAAATTTACTAAAATATGTCTTCTATTAATCTTTATAGGCTATTAATAGAAGGAATATTTTTACCATCTGTTTTTCATCTCCCACGCAGATTATTACTGCAATATGCCTTGCCAAAGATTGACTGACTTAATTTTTAATCAAATACTGTTTAATTTGCATCTTAAGTTAAATTGCGTAGCAAAATTTTAGTCTTAACTGGCCATTCCGTACAGACGAATTTGCAAAAGAGCACATAAGCACCAACATTGGAACAACAATATTTGAGATGGAATATAGAAGTTGCTAATTATCGACAGTGGATTGCCATATATAATATTCTCCATAGGTTTTTTTAATATAACTCTTTGTATTATGTAATATATACTAAAAAGTGTTTGAACTTTGTATTCATTGATGGTATAATTGATAATGTCTTTTATGTTCCAAAGTTAATTTTTCAAGTTATTTTTTATTTTATTTTATTTTGTTGTCAGGATTCTACATTTGCATTGAATTTACTTGCATTTTATATATTCGTATTAACTATTAACGTATACCGGTTAACTCTTTTCTATGTATAATATTTTCATGCTTTTTTAATTATGATTTTTCCACAAAGTTAGATTACAAATTTGTAAAGTTGCTCTTTCTTAATTTAGAGTAGTGAATATCAACTCATAAATCTTTTCAATAATTTGAGGGAAATGATATTGGAACTTCACAAATTATTTTAAACCTTCAAATCTAACCTTTACATTCCACCTTTTATGCAATCAAACAATTCATGATCATATTACAAATATTGTTTTCAATACTCTAAAGAATATTGTATTGGTTAATTCTTAATCAAGGTCAACAAAAATTTATTTGATAAATTTAATAACTCTAAATACATGATTATATTTAATAAAATTCTAGTCAATTGATATTTATGCTCAATACATAAAAAATGCTCGATTGGATCTCAAACTTATAAAATATATTCATATACTTACTAAAATTAGTATTTGATTTAATTACATATTGCGGTTATCAAAGAAATAGCTGAGTGCTGACTCGGTTTTGCTTTTTTCAGTAATGGTTTCCATTTGAGCAGACTATATTCATATGACAAATATTATGTTAAATTTTTCACTTCAATGAATATATGAATGTGGAAAATATCTTCCATATTGCATTTTACTGCTTTAAAAAAATAGTGAAAGATATTTCCCAACTATAATGTGTTATGAACAAAATTTAAGTTTTTATATATATGCTTAATATATTCTATTTTATACTTTTAAAAACATTAAAAGGATATATGCTCAATAACTAAATGTTCATAAATTATTTTCTGACTAAGGTTCCACCAACAATATAAGGAGTTGTAACTCTTTGCACTTAATTACCTTCACTAATCACTTCTTAGATAATGATTCAATTAAATAGTTTTTTTTTTAAAGAAATCTCTCTTCTTTCTTTTGGTTTTAAATTTTCGGAAGGATAAATTGTATAAGAATTTTATTTAGGCATGTTAATTAGCTTTAAAATAATATTAATTTTTCAGACATATCAAAACAATCGGAAAGTTTAAATAATAAATTGGAATCAAAATACATTATTAATTTATAAAAGGCTCTAACTAAAGTTTTCATAAATGTAAATGGTTAGTTCTTACTCCAACCATCAAAAGTAATTTATAGATCCAAATTGTTGTTGGGAAAGAGTGACACTAATTATAATACCACCGGCATAGTGGAAGTGATAAATTCTTTTCCCACTAACTGGATAAAAATGGAATTAATCAATAGATATAATTGTAGAGTGAAACGGGCAAGAGAAATACGAGAACACGATTTTTACATGAAAAACCCAAATCGGGAAAAAACCACGGGACCGAAGTCGAAAACCTCCACTATAACAATAATGGGCTTACACAATTTCTCCCTAAACAAAATAGGGGATAATCAAATCTTCAAGAGTGTATCTCTTGGATTACAAATTACATCAAGTTCAAAACTTGAAATAGTAATAGAAAAATAGAGTATTTTTCTCTCGTATATTTTCTCCTTACTATTTTCTCTCGTCATTCGTATGAGTGGATTTCTCTCAATCTCTCTAGATTGGCTTTCTCACTTTCTTCTCTTAATTTTTCTCTTATGATTTTTAGAAAGGAAATGAGCTCTATTTATAGAGCAACAGGAGGATGAGAAATCTCATTTTTCCTCCTCTTTTTCCATTTTTTCTTCCTGCCTTTCCTTACGCAGCCCCTACTTTTGATTTTCAAACATTTGAAAATTTTGTTTTCAAACCATTTTTCAATCCACCCCACATGGGTGGACCCACCAATTCTCCCCTTCCAACTCATGTGGGGGGCACAACCAAGCCCGTTTTGCTTCGACAAAGTTCAACCTTTTCCCTTGACAAAGATTTCGTGAGCATATCTGCGCCGTTATCATCAGTATGCACTTTATCTAGGTGCATCAACCTTTTGTCAAGAACATCCCGAATCCAATGATATCTCACATCAATGTGTTTTGACCTTGAGTGAAAAGTTGAATTTTTACTCAAGTGGATCGCGCTTTGACTATCACAGTAGAGCGTGTAATTTTCTTGCTTCAAGTTCAACTCTTCCAGAAACTTCTTCAACCACAATAACTCTTTACATGCTTCAGTCACAGCAATGTACTCAGCTTCTGTTGTGGACAATGCTACACATTTTTAAAGTTTCGACTGCCAAAAAATAGCTCCCATGCAAGTGTCATTAAGTATCCGGATGTAGACTTCCTAGAGTCTATATCACCTGCCATGTCTGCATCTGTGTACCCATCTAACATAAGTTGGCTATCACCGAACCTCAAACATAGTCTTGAAGTGCCTCTCAGATATCTTAAAATCCATTTCACTGCTTCCCAGTGATCCTTGCCAGGATTTGACAGAAAACAGCTCACTAAACCAACAGCATGAGCAATATCGTGTCTAGTACATACCATAGCATACATCAAAATGCCAACTGCAGAAGCATATGGTATTTTCTTCATCTCTTGTTTATCTTCCTCACTTGTGGGACATTGAGTAACGCTGAGTTTGAAATGACCAGCAAGTGGAGTACTAACCGCTTTCGATTTGCTCATGTTAAATCTTTCAAGAACTTTCTCAATGTATCGTTCTTGAGATAACCAGATCTTTTTGGCAGATCTGTCCCTTGAAATTTTCATTCCAAGAATCTGTTTAGCTAGCCCCAAATCTTTCATTGCAAAAGACTGCCCAAGTTCTTTCTTTAGCTTGTCAATCTTGTTGTCATCATGACCTACATTCAGCATGTCATCTACGTATAACAGCAGAATAATAAATTCTCCATCTGAGAATTTCTTGAAATATACGCAATGATCTGAGCTGGTTCTCTTGTAGTCATGGTCCATCATGAATGAGTCAAATTTCTTGTACCATTGTCTAGGCGCCTGCTTTAGACCGTACAAGCTTTTCTTCAACCTGCAAACTAGGTTTTCTTTTCCTTCGACTCTGTACCCTTCCAGCTGCTCCATATATATTTCTTCATCTAGATCACCATGAAGAAATGCGGTCTTCACATCAAGTTGTTCAATCTCCAGATTGAGACTAGCGGCAATCCCAAGAACAACTCTGATTGATGACATCTTCACCACTGGTGAGAAAATTTCTTCAAAATCAACACCCTTTTTCTGATTGAAACCCTTCACAACCAGCCTTGCTTTATATCTGGGTTGTGAGCTATGTTCTTCATTCTTCAACTTGTACACCCATTTGTTTCTGAGTGTTCTCTTGCCTTTAGGCAGCTTTACTAAGTCATATGTGTGATTTTCTTGTAAGGATTTCATCTCCTCTTTCATAGCCTCCAGCCACATATCTTTCTGATCATGTGATATGGCTTCTGAGTAAGTCTCGGGTTCTCCCCCATCACTGAGCAACACATACTCATGTGGATTATACCTGCTAGAAGGAATTATTGGTCTGGTGGATCTTCTAACCGTTGACTCTAGTGGTGGAACTGGATCATCAGTCTGTACAGATGGCAACTGATTATCAACTGGCTCGACATCAGTTATATCATTCTGCTCATCTTGTACATCTCCCCCGTGATCCTGAGTTGTACGTGGAAGAACAGGGTCTAAGTCATTAGGAACGACTTCTTGAGAAGATTATATCATCTTGCTCTGTTTCGTCTCGTCAGATGTTTGTTCCTCGAGAAACACAACATCTCTACTTCTGATGACTTTTCTGTTTACCGGGTCCCATAGTCTGTAACCAAACTCTTCATGGCTATAGCCCAAGAAGATACACGATTTGGTTTTGTCATCAAGCTTGGATCTTTCATCTTTTGGAATATGAACAAATGCCTTGCAGCCAAACACTCTCAAGTGTTTGTAGGAAACATCTTTCCTCCCGACCAAACTCTATCCGGAATGTCACCATCCAAAGGAGCTGATGGAGAAAGGTTGATCAAATCAACTGCAGTCCTCATTGCTTCACCCCAAAAGGATTTAGGCAATTTTGAGTGGGATAACATACATTTGACCCTCTCACAAATTGTTCTGTTCATCCTCTCCGCCACACCATTGTGTTGAGGCGTTTTAGAAACGCTCTTCTCAAGCCTGATACCATTGTCACGACAGTGCTGTTCAAACGAACCCTGGTATTCTCCACCATTGTCTGAACGAATACACTTCAGTTTTCTTCCAGTTTCTCTTTCCACTTTAGCCTGAAAATCCTTAAAGACCGTTATAACCTGATCTTTAGTTTTCAGCGCATAACTCCAGACTTTTCTGGAAAAATCATCAATGAAAGTGACAAAGTACACTGCACCACCAAGTGTTTTGTCTTTCATGTAACATACGTCAGTATGTACCAAGTCCAGAGGATGTGTCTTTCTAGAGGGATAGAAGCTCTTGAAAGCAACTCTGTGTTGTTTTCCAGCTAAACAATCAACACAAGTTTGAAACTCTGTACCCATCACGTCTGGGAGGAGTTTCTTCCTAGCCAAAAGCTGCATGCCTTTTTGACTCAAATGTCCAAGTCGTTTATGCCATAGCTCAATGGAGGAACTATTGACTGCTGCTGCATTCACCTCTCCATTGGATAACTTTGCCTGCATCAGATAGAGCGAGTTCGTTTTCTTACCCTTTGCAGCAATAAGAGAGCCTTTGGTAAGCTTCCATTTTCCTTTACCAAAGTTACTACTGACATAGCCATCATCGCCTAGCTTGCCAGTGGAAATAATGTTGAGCCGGATATCAAGAATATGTCTGGCATCTCTAAGAGTGAGTCGGCATCCTGTGTCAGTTTCCAAGATAAAGTTTCCCATTCCGACAACCTCAGTCACACCATGATTGGCTATTCTGACTCTGCCAAAGTTGCCACTAGTGTATGATGTGAACATATCTCAATTTGGAGTGATATGATATGAGGCTCCGGAATCAATGATCCAGTCAGTTTCTTGGCAAGACGAACTGACACATGCGTCATCACATATTATGACAACATCACCATCAGCTGCAACAGCTGTAGTGTCATTTTTCCTGTTTTCATTATTTCCATTGTTTTGATCTCTTTTCTTCTTTCGACAATCTCTCTCGTAGTGGTTTGAACCACCACAATAATGGCATTTAAAATCTTTCTTGACTTTGGACTTTCCTCTAGATTTGTCTCTCTGTTGCTGAGGACCTTTGTTTTTGTTTCTTCCTCGTCTGTCAAAATTTTCAGTCACCAATGCATTTTGCTCGGTACTGAAGGCCTGCTCCTTTCTCCTGAACTCTTCATTTAGAAGACAATCTTTGACCACTTGCAAAGTCAAATCTCCATTTGGAGCGGAATTGCTGACTGACACGACGAGTGTGTCCCAACTATCCGGTAGTGAACTGAGCAATAATAAAGCAATCACTTCATCATCAAGAGGTATTTCCATGGTGATGGATTGATTTATTAAGCCCTGATAGGTATTGAGATGCTCCGTCATATTTGCACCCTCCTTGTATCGTAGTCGGACAATTTTTCTAATCACAGAGGCTTTGTTTAAAGCATTTTTCCTTTCAAACATAGCCTCAATATTTTTTCACAGCTCATCCGCTTTTTCCTCATTAGCGAAATGATGAAAAATATTGTAATCGAAAAAACGTCGAATGTACCCGACCATTTTTCTGTGCAAGATTTTCCATCCGTCTTCACTCATATCTTTTGGTTTGGATGCATCACCAAGCAACGGCAAGAACAAATCCTTGCAATATAATGAATCTAACATACTCGGTTTCCAAATTGAGTAGTTAGACCCGTTCAACTTGAACATCCCGCCGATAGACGATGATTCCTCCATTTTTGATCTGTTAACTCAATATACACGTGGCTCTGATACCACTTGTTGGGAAAGAGTGACACTAATTATAATACCACCGGCACAGCGAAAGTGATAAATTCTTTTCCCACTAACTGGATAAAAATGGGATTAATCAAAAGATATAATTGTAGAGTGAAACGGGCAAGAGAAATATGAGAACACGATTTTTACGTGGAAAACCCAAATCAGGAAAAAACTACGGGACCAAAGTCGTAAACCTACACTATAACAATAATGGGCTTACACAATTTCTCCCTAAACAAAATAGGAGATAATCAAATCTTCAAGAGTGTATCTCTTGGATTACAAATTACATCAAGTTTAAAATTTGGAATAGTAATAGAAAAATAGAGTATTTTTCTCTCATATTTTCTCCTTACTATTTTCTCTCGTCACTCGTATGAGTGGATTTCTCTCAATCTCTCTAGATTGACTTTCTCACTTTCTTCTCTTAATTTTTCTCTTATGATTTTTAGAAAGGAAATGAGCTCTATTTATAGAGCAACAGGAGGATGAGAAATCTCATTTTTCCTCCTCTTTTTCCATTTTTTCATCCTGCCTTTCCTTACGCAGATTTTCAAACATTTGAAAATTTTGTTTTCAAACCATTTTTCAATCCACCCCACATGGGTGGACCCATCAATTGTTAGGTTTGTATGAAAGGAGCAAATGTTTCTAATAGTCTGTAAGTTTACACACATATATATATATATATATATGTTTTTAGTATTTTAAATCAAATGTTAAACCGTCCATAAAAATTCAATTTATGTTTCACTTTTATTATTCTAACTATTGTCCAGTGATTTTAGCAATGAACTAGGCAATATGAGCGTTCACCTCACATATCCAACAACGACATTATCCACATGGACAACTCACAGTCGTCCCTAAAGATTGACATGTGAGATGCATATGTTTGTCTGATTATGTAACAATCAATCGTAAAATGGTCTAAATGATGAATATGATGTAAACCCACGTATCCCACTAAATCACAAGTGGGTAGTTATTATATAGATAAAGTGGCCCACGTTTATATACATTATGTAGTTTAATAATATATGAATAATTCTAATTGGTTAATAATTAAATAAAAGGTAAATTCCTAAAATACCCTGATGGTGGGTCTATATAAAGAAAACCCTAGGAATTGGTCTTCTCTCAACCCATTAAGTATTTTCTCTCCATCAAGAAAGTCACATCAAGTCTAAAGGGGTCAAGAAGGAGAAACACAATTCCGGAGATAAATCGTTTCCGCTATTACGAATCTTATTATGGATGAAGGTAAGTTTCTTTGATCTAAACATACATGTGAAAATTATATTGTTGAAGATCTTAGTTATTACGATTTATGCTTACATATGAAGCACAAATGAAACATTATGACGATAGTAAAATGTGTATTTTAACTATCTCATCACTATTCACATTTCTTTAATTTTGAACGATTTATTTTTATATTATTGAAATAAATAAATTTGTGTTTCTTTTATCAAAATTTATTTTAATATTTTTCGTGCATAGCACGGGTTACACGCTAGTGTATATAGTACAGCAAAGCGGTCCGTTGATCACATTGCTATTTTTTACTCAAATACTATTTTTCTAGAGTTTTGAATTTTTTTTATTCCATAAAAAAATTATTAGTTGTTTATAAGTTGAAAATTGATTATTACTTTCCTATTATAGTGATTTGAAATTGAAATGGGAAGGACACAAGTTTCATTACAATATTTAAGTATGAATTGTAATGAAAATGGAAAGACCGATCATATAATAAAGAATGGTCAACATTTACTCCTTTTGATTGACATTTACATCACAATGGTAAAGGAATATACCAAATCTCGAGCTAGGAATTAGCAATTAATATTTTTGAAAAGAGCAAGTATTTTACTCTTAATTGATTTTCACATAATTGAAGAAGGAAAGGGGAAAATCTCGGCTTACAATTAGTAGCACTTACTAAATTATTGATTTCAAATTTAAAAGGAGAAAGAAGATGAAATAATTAAGAACAAAGCTTTGTTTCAACATAACAAAATAAGAAACATGTTGAGAAAAGAAAACTAATAGAGATTCTTTGAAGGTATGATTTATTTATTATATATCTCATCTAATTGTGTTTGTGATATTTTAATTGTTTTGAACTATTGACAGTGAGCTAATCTGTTTCTTTTATATTGCTTTTTCATCCCGCAACTTTTTCAAAGGTTTGTTAAATCATTCTTCTCCTTCGAACATAATTTTATTTTTGTATATATGATTACAAATATTAAGAATCAGCGTTTAAATTGGTAATCTCGAATATATACTTTCATATGTTTTTCTTTCATATATAATTATCCATAATTTGTTGTAACCTTTTGTATTTTATCTGGTAATAAGGCTTGGACGCCCAAGAGCTCATTCCAAAGTTACGTTAAATCATTCTTCTCATTCAAACATAATGCTTATTTTTATATATTTTATACGATTTGGTTATGATTATAAAATATTAAGAATCGACTTTAGATAGGTAATCTCGAATATATAATTTTATATAAATCCACATTTATTAAAGATACGTAACTATTTTTCTTTCGTACATGATGATTCACAATTTGTCCTTATCTTTTGTACTTTTTTTTGGTATTAAAGTGTGGAACATCAAGAGTCCCTCTTTATTGTATATTTATCCTTTAGGTAATGGTAATCTTTCCATTTGATCCATGCATGTACTCCATTCATCACATTAATTCTTTGTCTTAATGAATTACTAGCGTGTGACTCGTGCTACGCACGACATATCATTTCAATTTTTTTAACTAAATAAGAATAACATATAAAAAAGGGATAAATGCAAAAAAAAAACCTGTGAAATAATTTATTGGCTGAAAACCCCCTGTGAAATAAATATAGGCTAAAAACCTCCTATGAAATTTTTTCGTTGCAAAAAACTCCCTCGGTCAGTTAGGTGAGCTACATGCACCGTATGTGCGTTTTTTTGTGATTATTAGACATTAAATGACTTATTCATTTACTTTTATGCCCCTTTTATGTATTGTACTTATATATTCATTTGGGATACACTTTTACTCATGTTTACGCAAAAAAACAATATTAAAGATAGTTTTTCATAAAATGTTTCTTTTATTTTTAGTAAATATGCCTCATAATATTTAAATTTTAGATCATTAACATATAAGTACTTATATATTCATTTGGGATACACTTTTACTCATGTTTACACAAAAAACGATATTAAAGATAGTTTTTCATAAAATGTTTCTTTTATTTTTAGTATATAGGCCTCATAATATTTAAATTTTAGATCATTAACATTATTGTTTTTACTATTATGAGGCATATTTACTAAAAATAAAATAAACATTTTATGAAAACTATTAATATATCAATTGGGGATAAATGCAAAAAAAAACCCTGTGAAATAATTTATTGGCTGAAAACCCCCTGTGAAACAAATACAGGCTAAAAAACCCCCTGTGAAATTTTTTCGTTGCAAAAAACCCCCTCGGTCAGGGGTTTTTTGCGCGTGTAGCTCACCTAACTGACCGAGGGGGTTTTTTGCAACGAAAAAATTTTCACAGGGGGTTTTTAGCCTATATTTATTTCACAGGGGGTTTTCAGCCAATAAATTATTTCACAGGGGTTTTTTTTGCATTTATCCCTATAAAAAATAAAAAGTGTTACATATCTCATAATCCAAGCCACTTAAATTACCTGTGTAAAATATATTTGTTAATTCACTCATATTATGAATAGAAATTTATTTCTTGCTAATCATGAAAAGTTTCTAAAATTGCGTACTCAATTTCTTAATTTTTTTTATTCATCTACTATGAAAGTTAATTGTCATAAATCATGATAGTTAGACATAATTTACTTTCAATAATGGTTTATTTCGGTATAAAGCCCTTATACTACTCAAATCATCATCTTCCCAAATTCAACATATCATAGTCCCTCCATTTTGATGTACTTTACCAAAAAACCATTTTTCCATGTTAATAAGAAGTAACGCACTCCGAAATATTGACCTTCTCTACTATTTTGTTAGTGTGCGTTTTCGCTTTGACCCGATAGACAGTTTTTGTGTCTTTTCAATAAATTAAAACCTAAATAAAAACTAATTGAAATGACGTATTTTATTTGGAAAATCTTTTATCAATGTACAATTAGTTTGCAATTTACATGTTAATTTTATTTATAGAAAAAACCTTTAATTCAATCAAAAAAAAATTACTCCATAGTTGTACAACTTTTTCACCATAGTTAAACAAAATACTAACAAAAGTAAGGAATTTTTTCAGTCTCATAAGTTTCAGCAGTATCCTCAACTTTATCCCCTTTGTACCTGTAAGACACATTTTGCATTAATCTTTACAAACTGAAAATGGTAAAAAATAAACTTAAAAGGGTATTTAGATAAACACCTTTCTTCTTTTTCCCTCCACCTTTCCTTCTTTGTCTTTGTAGCCAATGCCAACCAGACATTAATCCCAAGATATTAGCAGGGTTGATTCTAATTTTTGGTCCTCCACAAAAACTATATGCATTTTTCATGAAATTATAAAGAATCACTTGGTTTATAGTAAAAAGAGAAATATTTTAACCTTTTTCTTAAGTGTTATTGTCAATAAATGGATAATAAACAACTTTCTCAACTTCTTCGAAGAGAAGTTTCGGTCATATGCTTAAATTCTTCAACAGTGGTTGGCTTATGGCGAACAACAAAGGTAAATACAATTGAACGTCCGGTCTTATCATGTCCATTCCAATATTGCCTCCATTTCTCAGAAACAATAGGATCTTCTTTTTTGTTAATAGTTTTAAAGAAGAGGATGAAATGATTATGGGATAAGATTAGATTAGTGGGTAGTTATGTAGAATGGGAAGTTAATAACTTTTTTTATCTTAAATTAGTTCAAAATTAAAAATAAAGTTATTAATTACTAAATTTATGTCAACGTGATATTATATATACACAATAAAATAATTAAGATTAAATTAGGGTGTAATTTGAAATTTGATATATATATTTTTTAATTTTGAAATATTAAATATAATATATGTTTTTATGGAAGTTGAGATAATGAGGGACTTATATAATATATTTATAATGGGAAGTTGAGATAGTGGGGAGTTGGTTATGAAAGGATAATTACGAATTATTAATTAAAAAAAATTCAAAATTCTGAGAAAATTCTATTTGATGGAAAGGTAACCATAACCTTATTTTAATATAGTAGAAGATGTTGAAAATTCAGAAAAAAATGGTTATTATCATTGATAATTTGGTTGAGATTTTGTTCCTTCAACCTTAGCAATTTACATTTCTTTTTTAGTATAATATAGGCAAAAATAGTGTAATTTAAAGAAGTTACATGGTTTTTAGGTAGGTGTTATTATAACCAGTTAAAAGGAAAAAGAAGTGCATTAGGTGTGGAACTTTATAAATCTAATTTACTCATTCTTTTTAATATCATAAGTAGTATAATTTATCTAAAACCAAGCAAAATGTTTTTTAAAATACATATATATATTTATATATTTTTCTCCCTGAAAAAGTTATCAATATTCAAATTTATATGTTCTAAAATGCAGGGCAAAATTTATTTTGCACCCCTATATTAAAGACACCTCATCAAATACGACCATCTACACTTAAAAGTTAAACCTTCAAACACCACAATCTACTATATCAATATACATAAAATATTCTACTAGATACATTAAGAGATAAAAGTACCCCTAATTTAAAATTATAAAATCACTTGGAACACATATAATACAATCAATTTTGTACTTTGTTCCCTCTTCCACTGAACTTTAACTAATTTAATACCAGTTTTATTTAAGGATAAATTTATTAAATACACATAAATAGGTAAAAGATATGATTGCCATAATTTAAGAAGAATAAATAATAAATTTTAACTTATTTTATTAATTTTTATAAGTAGTTTGTTATATGTTATTTCCTTAGAAATTTATACTTATTTTTTCTTTAGATAACATAGTTACAAGAATATTTTTTTTAAATTTTTTTATGCTTTCTAATTTTGATTACACATCCATAAAAATTTAAAAATTAAACAAATTTAATATTTTATTAAATGTATCTTGAACTATATATGTGAGCCTTATTTAACTTTAAAAGAAAGCTATGCTTATAAATAGATTTGTACATCTTATTTTAAAATGGCAAAATAAATAGATTTATAACTTTATCTTAAAAAGTAGTATAAAACTTAAGGAAATAAATGATTTTATGAAAATGTAACAGTAAATTATATAGTTGTCAATAAATAACTAAAATAAAATCAAAGTATTAGTATATAAAAGAAAATAATGAATTAATAACGATTATAAATATTTGTGTGAAATTCTTTTAAATTTAACATGTCTTATGTATATTGCTTCAATCACATTTTACTATTTATTTAATATATAGTGAAGATTGATTTGGTTAATGAATTTACCATTAATTCAATTTTGGAGTCAAATTATATTGACTTATAAGCATAAGAGGTCAAAGCACTATAGATTACTGTAGATGTATTAAAAATAAAATTAATGATCTAAATTAAGATAATTTTTGTCTGTTAATGTGTTAGAAGAGACTGTTTGATGTATGTACTCTCAGGTAGTAGATGAGAGTGAAGGTTTAGTTGTAGAGGGGGGTGTTATTGGGATGTGCATAGTAAAAGGGTGCAAAATAAATTATTTTACTGAAATATATGTCCCTTGCTATAGCCTAAGTATTTATTATAATGATTCACTATATTGCTCTTCATTTTAATTGAAAATGATTGAATTTAATCATATTTTAATTAACATTTTCACATTTTAATTATCCTTGATTAATTTTGTTTTATAATTTTCATGTACCATGATGTTTGTGAAGATGATTTTCAATTTTATGGTCAATATGAAAATATTTATACATTAATTTTTTTTAATTAAAATAAATTAATTTGATTTTTATAAAAATTATGTAAATTAATATAAGTCATGCATAGCACGGGTTACACTCTAGTATATTATAACAAAGTGGTCATTGACTACAAAGCTAATTTTGACTCAAAATTCTAATTTTTCTAGAATTTTGAGTTTTTTTATTGTATAGAAAATTTATCGTTGGTTAATAAAGATTACTACATCTAAAACATCCAATTAATACTCATTAATATTTTCCTATTGTAATATACAACTGAAGAACAACTTTAATTCCAATACTTTCGTTACAATTATTTGAAAATGGAAAGACCAAAACTTTTCCACAAATTAAACATTGATAAAAAATTTCTCCCAAAATGAATTCACGTTCACAACAAAGTGGCTATGACAAGTGCTAATTTAGCTATCAATTAGTTACTTACTGTATACCTATGATACACAGACACAAAATACAGACACGGCGCATGACACGACACAGATACAAAATACGGCATTTCAAAAATATTAGGACACGACATGGCCTCAAAAATGCTAATAAAATGTGTATATATATCATATACATATATGTGTTCCTTAATTTACATTAAAATATATAAATTAGTCTTTTCATTCTAATTAAAATATGACTGATTAGATAAATAAATGATAAACCTCGATTATACGTGTTTTTTAGCCTTAGATTAGTCATTTTTTATATCATTTTTTCTCATGATTTATACCCCATATATGTTTATAGGTTTGTTATACGTTTGTAGGGTAAAATCATTAACTTCAAGAAAATGACGAAAAAACGCAAGATAGGTGGTAAATTGGCGCTGTTCAGAAATACACTCATATCAGCATCTAAAAACCTCAAATGTTAATGATGCTTATATGGCTAGAAAGATAAGATAATTTCCTAAAAGTTTTGTGAAGAATACAAGATCCGATTCAAATGTTTGAAGGCCCGAAAGTTACAAAATATATTCTGTTCCGAACCAAATATGGAAATTTTGGTAGAACGATCATAACTCGATGTCTACAACTTGTATTGGATCCAAATCGGATCGGTTTTAAAGCGAAGACATAGATCTACAACTTTTTGGAAGACACCAAAGTCAAATTTGGACAGGAAGTAGCGTTAAATGCATGGAGTTTAAACACCCGGGGCAGAAACATTCTGCCCCAGCGTTTAAACGCGGGACGTTTAAAATGCAGCTTCCGAATCTTATTTCTTTATTCTTTTTGGTATAAATACCCCCTCCAAACATTGTATTAGGGTTCGAACTTTATTTTTCCGAAATTAATTGTAAAGATTAGAGATTCAAGAACAAGATTCGAGAATTGATTGTTAACGAGATCTTTCGACAATGAGTTTTATCGAGCTTATCTTTTTAATCTCTTTTAATTCTTATCTATCATGTTTACTTTTATTATCGTTGATTGTGCTTTCGCATCTATGGAGTAATCTATTTTATTTTGAAATCGGGAATAGCCCGATAATATGTTATCAGTCTGAATTATAGAATCTTTGGCGTTACATCGCTTTTGCTTATGATTTGAATTCTCGATAATTATGCTTGTAAATTTGGTGGCCACATATTTGCATGTTCATAGATATTAGGTGAAAATTCTGATAGGTGACATCTAAATCGGAACCCTAGTATTCAAACCTAAGATCCTAAATCACGAAAGTAGTTTTAGGGCTTTTGAGGATTCGTACACTATCACAGAACTGAATGATCCGAGATTAGTCTAATCGTCACGAAAGTAGGGGATTAATTAACTTGGGTAAATTATTATGCTTTGACAGACGTAACTGAATTGATTGTATGATTGAATTGATAACGTATGTCGTGGTGAAACCTGATTCTGGAATTACTAATCCCATATAATCAAAACTAGTTTTCTCGTTTAGTTTTCTTTACATTTTATCTTACGATTTCATTAGGCTTAAATTACCGATAACTATAAGAATGAGTGTTTGATTATTCCGTCCTCGTGTTAACGATATCTTTTATACTACACCGAAGTCGTGCGCTTGCGGTAATACATACATCAATAAACTATAAGAATGACTATTGTACATTATAAATTTATATTTCTTTGTAAAGTTATATATGTTTTAAAGAAAAATAAAGTTCAAAATCACAAAAAATATATAATACCCGAGTAAATTAGTTTGAATAATAATTATAATGTGGTAATATGATTAGAAATAAATAAAAAGTGGAGTTTTGGTTTAATAGTAATTACACAAGGTTAGGTCAAGAGTTTGAATATAAGGACTCATGCTCATTATAATAAATAAAAGGTTAACATCTTAATCCTAGTTATACAAAATACCAATAAAACACGGGGGGGGGGGAAAGAGAGAGATAGAGAGAAAGAGTCACGGCGGCCGGCAATGTTCAACGAGAGGCAAGCTTATCAACTTTTTAATCTATTATGAGTCATATACACATGCACTACAGCCGTTTTCATGAGTAATTTTGAATAGAATAAATTAATCAAATTGGTCAATTAAGGTGAAACTTTCGTGCAGCAGATCAAAACCTTGAGAAATTATTTGCAAAAAATTGTTAAAGGCTAATGTTAATAATTGGTTTCTTGGAGAGAGACACATGAACGGGAATTCTTTAATTTTTCTTCACATGTCATATATTAATATTATACTAATATGGTGAAATCTACACAACTAAGTCCATATTAATTCCTTGCAATCCGTGTATCTGTAAGTTTAGTCTTGATAGGTTGGATGGCAGCCGAACAAAACAAAAAAAGGAAATTTACAAAAAAGATTTTGGCCATATAAATTTTGTAAGTACTAATGCAATTAAAATAGGGGGAATGGACGTGAAGAGTTGTATGATTGGTTGGATTTCAATAATAGTTATTCATTAGTATATTGTGGGGAATACTTACATAAGCTATATTTATTATTTCTGGAGATTGTAGGAGGACAAATTAATTTTTGGGCTTTAGGTGGTGTCGGATATAGATGGAGGAAAGAATGAGATTTACTAGATGTAATTGAGATTTACATGGATGTGAGGAGTTAGAATGGATTATGGTATTTTGTATATGTGTTGGATAATAAGGTTTCAGATTCTCTTCTTCTTATTTGAATATTATTATTTAATATCGGTATTATTTAGATTTGGTTGGAGACGGATCAAGGAATTCATAGCGAGTACATAAGTTAGCTTAAGATCGGATTAATCGAGGTAAGTGACTCTTCACTCTACTAGTTATATAAAATTATATATGTAACTGTTTTGGTGTGGGTGTGTGATTTTGATAACTTGGATCGTGCGAGTATATATATATACGTATGGATTTTGATAAAGGTCAAGGTTTCAATGTATCTGAAAAATAAATTTTTGAAAAGCGAGTTATGATTTTAGTATGTGATATGAACGTGGTTTTGGAAACGTGATTGCTTTGGTGAAAGTGTTTGCAAAGTGAGATATGATTTTAGTTGTATCGAACGTAGTTTTGGAAACGTGATTGCTTTGGTGAAAGTGTTTGCAAAGTGAGATGTGATTATTAGTATGTGGTACGAACGTGATTTTGAAAACGTGAGTTTCTTTGGTGGTGGTTTTTAAAATTCATTGTTGAGACCATTACATCGTTACTATTTCGAAATAGGAAATATAGAGTCGAAACAGATTGGTTAGTGACCAAGTATAGGGGGGTTAAGCCTATACTAGGACCCAGTACAGGGGGGGTTAAGCCTGTACCAGGACCTAAGACAGGGGGGTTAAACCTGTCCCTAACCATGTTTGGCTTATGTGTTGGTTTTGCGTGGTGATTTTTGAATGTGGAGATTGGATGGTATTTTAAAACGTGTTTTCATGAACTTTTTTTAAATGGTTTATTTTTTTAAAACACATAAGCTATTTTATTATATATGCTTTCGAAAGGTAAAACTGTATTTTAACTTTTGGCTTGCTTGATCCGGCTGGTTGAGTGATGGAGTTACTTACTGGGCCGTCGAGCTCATCCCATTATTAAACCTTTTTTTTTTCAGATATTGAGGCTTAGTAGGAGAAAAGTCGTTGGTTTGGATGGGCGTTTCTGGAGGAACTTACTTCATAGTTTAGCTAGACTCTGTTTTAGTTTCTCTTAATTAGAATTTCTTTCGAGGACATTTAAGTGTTCCGTTTTGTGCGATTGGATTAGTATGGATTTTATTAGCTTGTAGAACGTTTAATTCACGAGTTCTTTTAGTGGAGTTATTTCTTTTGATAGTTGGGATATTTCTATCGTTTAAGTATAGATGCTATATACCAATGTTATCTTTAGGGGAGCCTTGCAGGTTATTGAGATGTTCTCATAAACTTGCGGCAATTGTCATGGTCCCGGGGCTTGGGGCGTGACGAAATAAGTGAAATATATCAAGTGTTACAAATAATGAATATTTAGTAGACATACTCTCTAATTTCATCCATTACGGTGTTCATATTTTATTTTATTTTATTTTATTTAAGCAGACAAATTTATTTTTATATTGTACTCGGTGTTGGAGAGTGTCAGTTGAGTGTCGTGTCGGATCAGGTATCCGACACGATATGTCACGTTGTGATTTTTTGAAATGTCCGTACATCACACCTATATACTGATCTTGGCTTGCAAGATGAAACACTATGATTAAGAAAATTTAAATTCAAACTTTTGGACAAATTCATGATATTGATAACTAATTAAGCTTAAAGCTCAGTAAAGAAAATCAATTTTTTTAAAAGTATATACTTATGTTTTTTATTCATCCTCCCCAAATCAATATGGGCCCAATTGGATGGCATATCCATCTCCGAGAATTTTTTTTCAAGGTAAAAATGAGAAATGTGATTTGGAAGATGAGATTTTTAAGAGAAAAATAAGTAATGATTGTGGTTGATGTGATATGTTTTTTATTGTGAGAAATTTATTTGAGTTGGTATTTAAATATAATTTTTATTAAATATGGTTAGTCAAACTCGTTGATTTAGACGTCCGAAAATAGTCACAATGGATCTTATTTTAAACGTTACATTATTTTGTATTAGAATATGTAATTAAATTATTTTTTTGCTTTGAAAGATAGTCGAAAAAATTATTTTAATTGATTGTATTAACCGTCAAATCATAAATAGTAAAATTAATTTGTTGAAAAAAAATGAAATTATTTATAATTTTGAGAGATTTTTTCGGAAGAATTTTTTCAAGAAATGCAAAACAAATGCATTTTTTATAGTTTTTTTCTCCAAAAATTTTTTTTGAAGGAGGAGTAGGCCATCCAATTGGCCCCTATGTTTCTTTATTTTCTTTTATATTTTTACCATGCATGCACTCTTCATCATCTTTTATTTTCCATTTTATATAACCATATTGTGGCTGAAATTATTGATTAAATACTTATTTGATTTTTATTATTATTATTTTCCTCTTGCCATGTTTCCTAAGATATGAGTAAGTTTCTTCTTTCATTCAAGTATCTTATAATTTTTGTTACTTTTTTTTATCTTTTTGAATTAAATATTGATTATCTCTAACAGTGTAGTAACAATTAACCAATATAATGTGTTCAATGTTGGAATTTAGGCTTAGAGTATCAAACACTCATCTTTCTGATATTTGATCATATATTCTTATTTTATTTTAACTATCACTAAGTATATTTCCTTTTCCCTTTTAAATTATTTAAAGCAACAAAGAAATTGAAAGCATCTAGAATGTCGTGAATCACTACCAACTTCACATAGCATGTCAATATATCATCTATTATCTATTATCTAATATATCATTATATTATAGCAAAGCATAGCAAAGCAGTCCATTGACTACAATGCTAATTTTGACTCTAAATCTTAATTTTTTAGAATTTTGAATTATTTTTAATACAATGAAAATTCTTATTGGTTGATTTAAATTTTTCAATTTATCTTTATTCTTAAATCAATCAATTGATTCTAATTGATACTTTCCTAATGTAGTATACAATTAAAATGGAAGAGTATTGATTATGATATTTTCTCTCAGATTTAATTCCATCACCTTAATAATGAATTGACATAATTTTCTCCCAATTTTTAATTATCTATTATTGTTATTATATCTATTATATATAATTTATTAGTTTTCTTTTCTTACTCAATTCCAAGTTTCTCGAGTTTTTTTAATTCATATGCAAAACTTTAATTGGTCCATAAATTTGTCAAAAAAAATGAATTTAGAAAATACTCATAAAAATAGGCGAATCACATGTTTGAAACCAAAAATCATAATTTTAAATTATATAATATAATGTGGAAAAATTGGACATAATCCTAATTTTGACTTGGCTACATTCAAATCCTAATAAGGCAAATTTGCTCATTAAATTTGCTATTTATTTAAATTTCAAATTTTCTCATTAATCTCCTTATGTTAGTATGCAATCAAGGCAACTTGAAATAAATGAAAGTTTTCAAATGTCAAGATTCTTAAGTCGATCATTTTTGTTTTATATTATTCATCATAACCTATCTTCCTCATTCGAAAATCAAAAAATCATCTGCAAGTTCCTAAAACAAAAAAGAATGCATACGAGAATGAAAGTAAAATATATGGTGGAGCAATGAAACATGCTGCTGGTGCTACAATTCATAGAAGAGGGTAAGTGAAAATTTGGCTCTAATCTTTTGTTCCAATCATCTTTCGAAATTGCTTACAAAACAAAAATTATTTTTTTTTTAAACTGAAATGATTTATTCTTCAATTGCTCTTCAGCAAATCAAACAAATATATTTTATGGGATGGAGGGAGTAGTATTTCTATTTTATCACTTTTTTCATATTTTATATAATTTGAACCATAAATAGTACTACTAAATCAATCAACTTTTTATGATGTATGATGCTATTCATTTTTTTCTAATTGTTAAAGATGAATTTACCTCTATATTGATTGAATTTCTTATGATCTGTTCTTTTGTTTTCTCTTATCAATATATTTGTTATCTTTTGGCTATCATATATTATTTTGTTGTTCTCCTATGTGTATTTTAGTTTTTGGAGTTATCAAATTTGTTCAATGCAAAGATTATTGCAAATTCTTCCATACTGCTTTTCTTTTTCTATTAAAACATATTAGATTTGTTTATGTGCTAACAAGAGTTTTGGCTGCCAATTGGATGGAAGTTTTTGCCTATTTATGTATGCTTTCTTCTTTAATTTTGTTTTCTATTTATTTTAAGTAATCATACAATTTTTTTTATTACATTTTTTGTTTTTTTTTTTGTTTTAGATTGAGTTTTTCTAATACATTTTCAGTACATTTTTAATACATTTATTCATTCTTAGTTTTTATTTGTCATTATCAGCCCATTTGATGAATTACTTCTTTTTATGGAAATTTACTTTATTATTTAAGCTAATTTTTAAATTTGTGGTTTTAGTTTATTATTTTCTTTCATATATAAGTCTTTTATAATGAATTACTCTTTGATATAGATTTACTATTTTTTAATATTTCAAATTTTATTTGTTTATTTTTCCACATATAAGTTATGTTTGATGTAGTACTTTTATGGAGATTTAATTTGTTTTAAGAATCGGTTTGTTGAATATTTTTGTCATCTCCAAATTTATTGTATACGTGATTCATATATATATACTTAATCTATACTTATTACCTTCTCGAGCCCACTTACACTAGCAGGTCATTTTGAACTTCTCAATTCATGATATACTTTTTTTGTTTTACCACTAATTTCAACATTAAATTAGTTTTTTTCATAAATTTTTATTGATTTTCAAATCCGTTGATTGTAGTAACTGTTTTATCTTTCAAATCTTAACCTTTTTATTAATATTTTCTCAATCGATCAACCAATCTAATTTCAAGTCTAAATTTTGTTAGCATATTCTTTGTTGATTTTTTTATTTATTTTTCCTCCAAATGAACAATGGCACTCCTGTTTAGTTTTACATGGAAATGTATATTTTCATTTTTTTTTAATATTACTGTTGTATTACATTAATATGTTATTTATGAAATCCTAAAGTATTTTCATTTTAAAGCTTTTCTGAATAATTGTATTATTCATCTTTAACATTTTCCTTCCTCTTTCGGCATTGTATATGGATAGTTTATATTACATAATTCTTGATTAAGGCATTGCTCACATGTATGTACGGTTCTTATAATCTCTACTACAAAACTCATGACACTTTTCCTCTAATATTCTTATTTGAAATTATTATTTGTTCTTTATGATTTAGGCAGATTCACAAATCTCAATTAATGAATGTTTGGTCAAGGTATACATTACGTACTAAAAAAAATTAGAACTCAACCAAATATAAAATTAGAACTCAATCAAATACAGTTTCTTTTTTTGCCCAATGGAGTGATTATGAGATTCTTTCAGGGTCTGTTAGGATTGAAGGATTTAAAATTTATGGATTTTAAATTCGTTAACAAATTCATGAAGTTCGTTTGGATGTATCCAAGTTATAATGGATTTCAAATCACTCGATATTCACTTTGAGCTATTTTCTCCGTAACTATGGAGGATTTCAAATGACTCCATTTTATGTGTCATTTCAAATCTTCCTCCAAATTCACTCTCCAAATTCAAATCACATCCTCCTGTAATTTATTATAATTAAATCATGCATGCATGCATAAATTAAACTTCCCCATGTTGTGAGCGGCTTTACGTTAACAAGTCACTGCTTTTATAAAACCTCTAAGACAAAAGAGGGGGATATTAATTAGACAACATAAACTAAAAATGAGAGATATTAATTTGATCATCCGAATAAAAACTCATTAAGCGAACGCCTAAGTCATCGAATCTGCATTTAGACGTCAAACAAAGTTAAAACGTCATTTCAACCATCTTTGATAAGTTCCATATATTATTTGACAAAAAGTTTGTGCCAAGAAAATGAAGGTTAAGAATTTATTAAGCTAAAAAAAAATAGCATAAAACCTATGAAATTTTGTGTCAAATTTTAAAATGAGTTTCATGTATTAACCTTCATTTTTAAGGTGCTTCATATATTAAAACCAATTTTAATTCCTGCTTATTATTCTAAGGTAATTAAATAGTTGGTTATTTAATAATGCTAATTGTTAACAGGCTTATTAGCAGGATAATTTGGAAAATAAATTAATTTTTGAGCTAAATAAAGTTTAATATGTCAGCAAAAATTTTGAAAGGAAAATTTCTATTTTTGGTCTTATAAGACTTCTTCGCCCAATCTATCTTTCACCCTATCAAAATTTATTATCACTTTTGGTCATGATTCGAAAAAAATTACACTTTTGGCTTAAAGTTAAAAAAAATATGGAAAATGGCAAATCCATTTCACGTTTAATTATCTCATATGAAGCCAAAAAAAAATGAGAAGCAAGGCTATGTTTGTTTATGTTTTTAGGATGAAATTTTAAATTTTTCTCGGGAATGGCGTACTATAGAAATTCGTGTGAAAATGGTAAGTGTTTGTTTATGTTTTTAAAATTAGGTTGAAAGTTGTAAGAGATGTCAAATCAATAGTGATAGGTTGATGGATGATATGTAGAATAATTATGTTAGTGGTGTATATAATGATTATGTAAATTAAAAATAAAAAAATATGGATAAAAAATTGTAAAGTATGAAAGAGAAAGTGAAAAAATGATTTATAATAAATGATTTGATTGGTAAATGTGTGAAGTGATGTGTATATGGGTGATAGTTAGTTATATAGGAGATTGAAAAAGTATAGTTGAAAAAAGGGAAATTGAGATGAAAATTTAGTGGGTTAAGTTTATTTTGAATTTTGTGATTTAAAATCATGAAAATGGATTTTGAAAACATAAACAAACAAGGCCAAACTTTTTTATTAATTTGATTTTTCGTGCGTAGCACGGGTTATTTGCTAGTATATATTATAGCAAAGCGGTCCATTGACCCAATGCCAAATTTGACTTTAAATCCTAAATTTCTAGAATTTTGAGTTTTTTTAATGCACTGAAAAATTCTTATTGGTTGGAATAAATTTTTTAAGATTGATTACTATTCTTAAATTAGATAATCAAAATAAGTTACTTTCCTATTACATTCACTTGAAACCGAAATGGGAAGAGTTACATTTATTGATTTTGATCATTTTAATGCAAATGGTAAGACCAAAATTTACTACCATGTATAATTTTTAGCATATCTAAATAAAGAATGGTGTTAATTTATTCACATTTAAATTAACGTTTCAATTTTATATTGATTTTATACTACCATCAATTAGTAATACTTACTATGCATTGATTTTATATTGTTTTAAAAAAGAAAACAAACTTTTAAGTAAATTGCAAGAACCAGAAACTCTAATAAAGAATTCGTATTCATAATTTTGGGACTATACACCATAAGCTACATGTTGAGCGAAGAAGCTAGATTCGTTGAAGGTATGGTAAACTATTTTTTTAATTATATCTAAATAAATAAGTTTTAATTTTATTTGATTTTATTTTATTGGCATGCCTTTTTAATCAGCTATTATTTTATCTTTTTGTATATCATATTATTGTTTAGATTATTTGTGAAGAGCTTTTTTTTTTTATTTCCACCTTTTTTATTTTAGATCTTCCTCCTATTATGTGTCGTATGAAACATGTAATTTTTTTTTTTTGATAAACTAGATATATGTAAAGCATTCTTCTCATTTAAAAGTATTTATATGACCATGACATTTCAGTCAATAATATGGTAATGTCAAATATATATACTTTTGCATAAACCCACGTCCGTTAAAAGGTATACACAACTTTTTTTTGCATAACTTTCTTTTACTTTCTTTTGCATAACTTTCTTTTGTATATACAGTATTATAGCAAAGTGGTTCATTAACCCAATGCCAATTTTAACTTTAAATCATAATTTTCTAGAATTTTCAGTTTTTTTAATGCACTGAAAAATTCTTATTGATTGGTTTAAATGTTTTAAGATTAATTACTATTCTTAAATTAGATAATCATAATGGGAAGAGTTACATTTTTTGATTGTGATCATTTTCATGCAAATGGAAAGAACAAAATTTACTGCCATGTATAATTTTTAGCATTTATTATTTATATCTTCTACTATATTAAAACAAGGTTATGGTTACTTTTCCACCAAATAGAATTTTCTTAGAATTTTGAATTTTTTTTAATTAGTAATTCGTAATTATCCTTTCATAACTAATTCTCCACTCTCTAAACTTCCAAAAGATATTATATTTTACTTTTCAAAATTAAAAAATATATATATATTTTTTCAACCCACGATAAAAATTTTGTTTTCATCCTTCCATAACCAACTCCCCACTATCTCAACTTCCATAAAAAATATTATATTTTCACATATCCAAATTATAAAAAAAAGAATCTTTCCATATAACAAGGATTCGGTTATTTTTTCTTAACCCTAATTTTAGAATTTTGAGTTTTTTTTTTAAAATTAGTTTTATCCATAAAGTAGTTACCTTTGATAATTAGTAATTTATAATTAATTAGTTTTATCCATAAAGTAGTTATAATTTTATTTTGAATTTTTTACTTTATTATAGATTTTTTTTATCTTCTACTATATTAAAATAAGGTTATGGTTACTTTTCCACCAAATAGAATTTTCTCAAAATTTTGATTTTTTTTTAATTAGTAATTCGTAATTATCCTTTCATAACTAATTCTCCACTCTCTAAACTTACAAAAGATATTATATTTTACTTTTCAAAATTAAAAAATATATATTTTTCCAACACACGATAAAAATTTTATTTTCATCCTTCCATAACCAACTCCCCACTATCTCAACTTCCATAAAAAAATATTATATTTTCACATATCCAAATTAAAAAAAAAATCTATCCATATAGAATTTTGCGTTTTTTTTTTTAAAATTAGTTTTATCCATAAAGTAGTTACCTTTGATAATTAGTAATTTATAATTAATTAATTTTATCCATAAGTAGTTATAATTTTATTTTGAACTTTCTACTTTATTATATATATATTTTTTATTAGTAATTATTAACTTCTCTCATCCTAAATATCACGATTCACTTTTCTCACAATTTCAACTTCCCACTATCAAATAACCGTCTCAAATATGATTTATCCCTGAAATATCTCAACTGTTTTCTAATTTGTATCAAATTTTGAAATTAAAATTTATTACGGGAGAATAGTTTCAAAATTTAAATTCAAATATCAACTCATATCAAAAATAACATCTATAACATTTTGATCTTCCATTTGGTAATAAGATTACACGATTTGGTGATTGAGTTTATTTATTGTTTGTTTTTGTCTTCCTGAAGGTCATCGAATGTTACAGTTAATGGACATGAAAACCAAAACAATAGTCATCCCAATGTCCTCATCAAGTCGATCTCCATTTCTGATAAATCAAAATTTCACCCCTTCTGATGCGGTTAATCAAGAAGATCCAGAAGGTTTGCCAGTTGATTTTGAGTTTTGTTTTAATTATTCATAGAATAAAGAAATAAATTATATGTAATTATCAAGTTTCATTAACTAGCCTTTTGTATTCTTTTCTTTCGACCGTTTTGCAGTGTTTGATGGTGGCCAAGAAGCAGCTGCATCTCCATCTGTAGCAACTGATGAGAAGTTGGCAATGGAAGCAACTCAATCTTCGAATAACGACAATATAGATGGTGACAATAAGTTGCAGCATGTAAATGCCGGTGTCTCTAATCTTTCCGAAGGGTAAATTTTGTTTCTTTTTGCCCATAAAACAAATACCATTTCTCGAAAAATTTATGGTATATGTCAATACAGTGAACAATGTGCAACAGAGTCGGTCAATTTTGACCCTAATCATAAGGGATGGTGCGTTTATTCACTTATCAACCCCATGATCCAATAACAACGAATCTTTTTCATATATGCTGTAGCATTTTAATCAAAATATATATATATATATATATATATACACGTGTGTCCGTTTTGCAGAATGTATTACTTTCAAAAATAGAAGATTTAATTCACTTTAATTTAATAAATATAATTATATTATCCAATAATTTATATAATTGATCATTTTAGATCGATAATATATTAATTTCTCAAAATAAGTAACCATTTTTATTTACTCTCTATTTTTTTTTTTGGGAAGTAGTTGAATTCTTCAATAACAATTTCGATAAGTTACTTCGAATATTAAAAATGCATTGAAAAATCATTAAATTCAATTTGTTAAGGATGATGTTAATGTTCATTGTATCTATCATTTCAGATATGATTTGCTTCATGTTTTTTTTTCTTTTCATATTCGTATTTGTTTACTTCGATTATTTTATAATATTCAATTACATTCAGTTTGATTTTCACTAGCAACTAATATGATACCATATCTGAATAATATGTCGTGCGTAGCACGGGGCACACGCTAGTTTCTATTATAGCAAAGCGGTGTGGAACCCACTTTGCTATCTATCTTTTTTTTGGAAATTTTGATTTTTTAATTGTCACAAAATATTTAAGCTACGTTTGTTTGACAGTGAATAGAATCTAAAATGGGAATAAGATTTTTGGTAATTTGATTACTAAAAATGTGATTCAATTAATAGTGTTTGCTTGTCTACGAAAAATTGGGTAAGGATATATATATTTTTTCCTTTTTTATGTTTGGTTTAAACACATATAATAAAGAATGAAATCTAAAATTAAACTTTGACTTAAATACCCTTATTTTAAATCATATTTATATAATCTAATTATAAATTTTCAACCATAGTAGAATATTTGATATTATATATATATATACATAAGTGTATATACACATATATATTTAATTTGGTTAAATAATAAAAAACAAATAAGATATTAATTTGGTTCAATTGCATTATCCTCTTTTAGAAAATGATAATTAAATTAAACATGCTTATTTTTTATTTACATATTGTTTGACTCTTAAAAAAAATTGATACATATATGGATTTTTCATATATGCACTGATAATTATTTTAAGTCGGAAACATATTATTGCTAATAAATAAAATATATAATCATATGACCAACAACCATTTCAAAAGTACTATAAAAAAAACAACATAACAATTTTTCAATTTTATTCAATAAAGAAATATCAAATAAAATGAAATCACGATCTATTTTGATAATAAAAATATTCTAAATAAATTAAAAATATGAAACTATTTCTTCATAAATAATAACTTAAATAAAATGCATAAATAAATAACTATTTTTGTTGATGTTGTATTATATTTGATATAGGAGCAGTAAGGGCATTAACGTATTGTATTTATAATTACCTTTAATATGGTAATCACAATACCTCAATAAATAATGTATTATAATTCCCTTATTTGAGATGATAATTCTCATATTTTGGGAATTAGATTGCATTCCATAATATCAAATAAAAAATAACAAATACGGTTATTTGATTTTTGATAATCATAGTCCCTATTTTGATTCTATTCCCTTGACAAACAAACGGAGCCTTATTGATTGCATCAATTGCTATGTAGTGTTATGTAGTTTGAAAAAATTGAATTTAAATTGATAAGTTAATTAACATAATATATGGATAAAATTAAGAAAATAATTATGATTGATAATAATTATGGTAAATCTTTTATTTTCTAAGTCTTTCAAAATCAAGAAACCAATATTATTGTCCTAATTTGTAGCCATTATATAGTCAAATTCAAATCTTAAAAAATATAAAACGAAATCAAATTTTCAAAACTTTTGTATCGTCATATAGTTAGGATTAAACATTTTAAATTAGAGGTTCAAAATTTAATGCTTACTTAGGAATTTGAAGAAGAAAAAAGAAAAGTCACAATTGAGACAAAATTGTTTTCTTGGAGTTTTATTCAATTTGGCTTAATCCATCTTAACATTTAGATTTTATAAAAATATTTCTATTGATTTGGAAAAATTGAATATCGTGAAGTTTTTAGAATGGAAATGAGAAAATCCATTTAAACTGTCACTAATTTAGGGGATTTAATATATATAATCATAATTAAAGGATTAATTATCCTATCTTTCTATTGATTTGGAAAAATTGAATATCATGAAGTTTAGCATGAAAATGAGAAAATTCATTTAAATCATCATTAATTTAGGGGATTTAATTTATATAATCATAATTAAGGGATCAATTATCCTTTAATCAGAGATTTTCCTTCATGGCATTTGATCCATATTTTTATGTAATTTATATTGTATTATTATTTTCTCATTCAACTCACTTTTTTTCCTATAAATGACCTTTGGTATACTCATTTTTCTTCTCAATTGTAGTTTTTATAGCTCAAATCATGTACACTACTGGCTCTAAAGTATATCTTTCTATCTTTATGTTCGATTTTTATGATTTGAAGTAGACTGCAAGCTACTTTTTAAGAATTTGCAGTGCATTTTTTGTTTGAACTTTAAATTGGATACTTCTTTTATTTTTTAGTTCTATTTACTTTCATATGACTGTGATGATTCTTCACTTCTTCATTACAGGTAGAGTAATTTTATTTTATTTTTCCTTTGATTTACTTTTCTCCTTTTGTTTCTAGCATTTATTTTGTATTTTTCATTTTTAATAGTGTTGTATCTTATCAATTATTTTAATATTGGTGTTCATATTCTTTATTTAAAAATTTTTAAATGATGAAATTTGATATTTTTCATTTTGCTTTTCGTCCTGGTCATACCGATTTTCTTCTTTTGATATTTAAATGACCAATTTTTCTACTTTCATATTGCTTAATGTTTACAATTTATTTTTATTGTTATACTATATACATAATATTAATATTTTGCCCCCATTTGCTTCACATTTACATTATTGCTCACTTCATTTTGTATACTCTGCACTCATTTGATAAATTTATCATTTTCTCTTTTTTTAATAGTTATACTAACTTTATTCTCATTTTTAAATTAAATATTTTTACTTTTCTGTTTTGTTGATACTTCAAGTTCTTGTCTTATACATGGTTTTATGTTTTTGTCTTTCATTTTGTTCTTTATTTTAATTATCTAACTTTTTATACTAATTCGTGAGGATTGAATTATGATACAAATAATCATTCTAAAATCAAATATTGTATTCGCGTTGGGAATGATGGCCATTGACTTTGAATCATGTTCTTTCATTTTTAGATTCTACAATCTTTAGAATATTTTTCTTATTGAGGTTGTCATTTGATTTTTTGTACAAATTAGGTACTAGCGTGTAATCGTGCTATGCGCAAAAAACAATTAAAATAATTTCTAATCAAATTATAAATTTTATGGTTATGTGATATTAAGTGTTGGGAAAATGTCACTTTTGGTTTCTCAATAATTAATGTTATCACTTTAATTCATAATTGAATTTTTTTTCACTTTTGTGTATAAAATATGACATGTGCGTGGCGGGAGATTTAACTATTTTTATTAAAATTTGGTTAGAGCTATCACATTGAAACTGATATTGAGTTAAAGGGACTGAATCGACATAACTGAAAATAGATAAATTAAAATTATTTTAAATATAAAAATTGAGGGACTAACGTGACATTACTCCTAAATTTTTTACATGTAAATATATTATCCTACACAAAATTTGTCAAATATATTTAATTGTACAAATATAAGTATAAATAAATGTAAACAAAAGAAAAACCTGAAGCTTAAAGCTGAGTAAATAAAATCAAAGTTTTTAAAAGTATATACTTATGTGTTTTATTCAACCTCCCTAAATCAATAGTTTATTTTATTTTCTTTTATATTGTTTCCATGCATGAACTGTTCATCATCTTTTATTTTCCATTTCATATAAACATATTGTGGCTGAAATTATTGATTAAATACTTATTTGATTTTTATTTTTGTTTTATTATTTTCCTCTTGCCATGTTTCCTTAGATATGAGTAAGTTTCTTCTTCATTCAAGTATGTTTCTTCTTTCCTTAGATATGAGTAAGTTTCTTCTTTCATTCAAGTATGTTTTATCTATTCTTTCATTCACTTTGATTTAGTTTTAGTTGTTAGCACCTGATAGTGATTGGTATACCGGAATGAAGTGAGAATGGAATGAACATTCCTAAGTTCAACTCCATTCCTATGATTGGTATATTTTTTATGTCGGGAATGGTTATTCCTGTTGGAATCCATATTCCCAAAAGTATGGATAGTGATACATTCCATCCCCCTTGGTTTTAGATATTCCTTATCTATTGTGACTCAACTTTATTTTTTTTTCTTGTAATAAATTTATTTTTTTCACATTAATAAAAATGTCTTGAAAATTTAACGAATGCAATAATTTTTTTTTTCTACTTATGATTAATTATCTCAAATTATTTTAAAAATAATATAAATGATTAATAAATTCAAAAAAAAATATTTAAATGCATTAAAAGAACATACAAAGATACATATTATTTTTCGTCCTTAGTCGAAAATATTTTCATCAATAAGAATTATTTTAATTATAATAAATATAATTTCAAATGTAACAAGAATATGGAAAACATACAAAAATGAATTGACAAAATATAAAATAATATTGCGTTTAACAAATAATATTTCATCCTTAAATTAGTTCATCAATAAAAAAGTAATAGAAAGCGTGGATTATTGTATAGACAATAATACATACATACATACATAACTTTTTCAATTATCATGTACGGACTATATTTTTTCCCTCTTTCTTCATTTCGTTCTCCACTTTTTCATCGTGTCCCTTGTTATTTTTCTTTAAATGAAAGTTTTAAAATCTCACATCATTTAAATTTAAAAGAACTAGATTTGGTACAAATTTGTATTCAAATTTAAAAAATAACACAAATATACGAATATATAGAATATATTTAAAAAAAAAAGATCACATTTCTCAATTTCATTTTCGATCACTAGTTGCTTGATTGGAACAAATAAATGAATAATAATTCAATTATTTTCTCATTCCTTGAGTATACCAATCATTGAATTTATGAAATTAATATCATTCATTTCCCATCTTCATTCAATTCCTTATATCATTTCATTCCTACTCAATTCCATTCATTCATAACAATCACGTCCTTATAATTTTGTGTGAATTTCGATTCTATATCTTATTTTGTTAATCCTGATAAGATTTCTTCTTACTTTATTTTATTTTTTTATTGAACTAAGAGAAAGAAAGTCATTGGCTATGTTTGGTTTCATTTTGAGCTCTATTTTGGCCCAAAATATTGGTCAATTTGTGTTTGGTCAATTGAATTTTGGTCAGAAAAAATGTCAAAAATTTTGGACCAAATTTTTCCCCAGATATTGCATCCTCAAATTGTCTTATCATTGTCCCAATTTTTGGAAGCCCAATTTATTTTTTTATTATATAAAATTAGGTAATTATATGTCGAGGTTTTTTTAAATTATAAATAAATCTTCTAGTTTCATAATTTACATCAAATTTCCCAACATATTTTATTCCATCCAATTAGTGATGTCAAATGGGCTGGCCCAGCCCAGCCCAGGCCCACGACAGGCAGGCCCGCCAATTTTTTCATGGGCCGGCCCATGATGGGCAAATTTTTTCCATGGGCCAGGGCCGGGCCAGCCCGAACGTGTAATTTTTTTGAGAAAATATTTTTTTTTTGTTTAAACTAAATATTTAATAAACAATATGAATATTTCATTTTCGATTCCCCATTTAACCATGTTAAATCCATTCAGCTCTTTAATCCATGTTAAATCCATTTAGTGAGCTGTAGAAAATACTCTTCATCCTTATTTAAATTTATTGTATAAGTTAAAAAAACTTACATGCATACACCTATATGTTAAAACATTATAAATAATAACACATATACTTTACACAACATTACATATGGGTCTCTATATACTTTACACATATACATTTATATATACGACTATATGAATTTTGTATATACATGATTCTTATAAAATAATAAGAATTAATAAACATGTACACCCACAGTAATATTTTAAAATAATATAAAATAAATACATACGTTTATATAACAACTATAACAATCTCAATATCATATTATAACATAATTCAAAATAATTATTAAAAGAATGGCCGTAGAGATTCATCAGATTCCCAGAGTTGTCTTTGGCTTTTCCAAGCAAACTGGAAAAGGTAATTTCCAAGTAAACAGACAGCAATCTTTTTAGTTATTTTTTGTACCTTTTTCCTAGGTTCGAAAAAAAATTGCATGTTTTTATGTTTTCCAAAAAAGGTGTATATATAAGATGAAATTCCGAGTTAGAATGTGAAATGGGCCTATTACTATTATTATTACTTTTTTAAGGGAAAATGTGGCATTAGTGGGATAAGAACTACACTAAGCTCAGCAATTAAGCTAAATTATGGTCTAATTGAGTAATTTTCTTGTTAAAGTGGGTATTGCTTGAGGTCAAATAGGTCAGAATTTGAATTTATCATGTTTTTGCATAATTAAATTGGAATAATATTATCCTTTCTTGTGAACCTAGATCTGGTTCATAATGATTTCCTTTGATTATTTTATATACCCCAAAGCCTTAACCAAAAGTTCGAGTTTTAGTAATTTGTTAATAATTACTTTACTATATAGAGAAACATGCCAAAGTGGAGATAATGTTGTTGCCCGTTTGTGGAGAAAATCAGGACACTAACTTATCTAATTTTGAACTTTAAGGACTATCCTGAAGTCTGGATAAAAAAGTGTTTAAAAAAAGTTAGGACTAAAAAGTGTAAAAAAATGTGTAATTTAAATTGGCGATCGTTTTAATTATGGGTGGCAAAATAGATCCCGACTTACGGTTCCAATGGTTTCAACCAATTTGGGTTGAATTGGTTCCTAAGAAAATTTTATTTGGTTCCTAATTGGTTCCAAGTTGGGTCCAACTAAATTTCAAGTTAGGCTCAAATCATTTGTCAATAATCTAAATTATAATGAACAAAATGTAAGGTAGTGAGTCGGGTTGGGCTTGGTTCCCTTTTGGATTGATTTTGGTTCCATTTTGCGTTGAATTTGGTTCCACCTTAAAATCATTTAAGAACCAAACTCATTTAACAACCAACCCATTGGAACCGACCCAAAACCAACCCAACCCGCCCAATTGCCACCCTAGTTTTAACCTCCGCATAATTAGGGGTGTTCACGAGTCGAGCCGGCTCGCGAGCCGGCTCGAAAATAGCTCGACTCGAGCTCGAAAAAATTCGAGCTCGAGCTCGAGCCTATCGAGCCGAGCTCGAGCCTAAATATGCCTGTTCGCGAGCTCGCGAGCCTGAATAAAAAATTAATTTTTAATTAATATATATAAAAAAATAAATATTTATTAAATTTTTTATATAAAATGATATATTATAATAATATATTTATAAATAATAATATTTTTGTCTTTAATTATAACTATATTTAATAATATATGAATAAATATAAAATTAATTAAATATTTTTATTAAAAAAATTATAAAAAAATATTTTTTTATTAAAAAAAATTTTAAAAATTTTAAAAAATTTTTTTTTTTTTTTTTGAGCTCGAGCTCAGCTCGACTCGGCTCGAGTCTGGCTCGAGCTCACATTTCTGAAGCTCATCGAGCTCGAGCTCGAGCTCGAAAATTATGGCTCGAGCTCGAGCTCGAGCTCGAATTTTTTGGCAAGCTCGACTCGAGCTCGACTCGTGAACACCCCTACGCATAATATGAAAAAGTTTGTAATGTTTTGAGATAGGTTATCAATTGTTGATATATCAATTAATACTAACCTTTATCAGTTATAGGGAATAGTTGATGGAAGGTAAATCGATTAATATGATAATTGGCGAACGACATTTGTTTAGGGGGGAAAACAGAGGATCAAAATTGAATTCGACCTGTATATAACTGGAACTAAAAGTGAAATTTTCCAGAATATAGGATAAACATTTTCTTATTAATGAGATTGATGACTACAAGATGCATTCAAAACTTATTTAGATAAAATTTTCTATTACAAAATTCTATTATGATTGCTATTGCAAGTTGTTGGATGAATGATATGTATTTCATAAAACTTTAACAATTATATTTGTCATTTATTTAATATCTTACAATCCAATTGCAACCCCATTTTGCAATAGAGATCATTTCCAGAAGTACAATGGATAAAAGTAAATCAAATAGGATTTTTTATTGCAAAATATTATTGCAATTGATATTGCAAGACATTGAATGAGTGAATAGAAAAAATTAGTAATAAAAATTAATAGTACATACATATGTTAATCATATAATAGCTTGTAATAACAGTTGAACGTTATTTTATAATAGAAATGAGATGATCAATTTATACAAAGTTCATCTGGAATGGCTTCAGCTGAATTAAAGTAAAACTTACGGTTTTAGGGCTATGAGGCAAATAATTACACCTACAAGCATTGAGAATGAGATGATGAGTAATTTAATTATACAAAGTTTCAAAAAACATTAATATTTATTGATCAAGTCAAATACTCGTTCAGATACTTCCAAAGACTGAGCTCGTATAACAGCTGCCTACGTACCACACAATGGGGATCAAGTCTGACGTAGTTCTAAGATATTATGTATGAAGTGTGTTAATAGCTCGTAGGTATGGAATTATCCGTCCCCACAAGGGTGATTATTTGTCATATTTATAGGTTTTAAACCAACTGTTCATGATCTGATTTGTAACCTATATATTGACTGCCACTTGTCGCTTAATTGGTGGCTAAGTATTATTATAACAATTAATGCGATTGGGCTGGGCCTCCTTATATGATGTGTTCCCTGTTCATGGGCCCAATTCTTACATGTCGTATACATTATCCTCGTATCGTATTCATTAGATCGTACCCGTAGCTCCTCGTATCACTTAGGGGCAACACATATCAGTTCGTATTACCAATTGGGAAGGCCGTAAAGGTTACTTTCACCTCGTATATAGAGGGTACGTAAATACCTCGTATCAATAAGTCCCCCAGATCGTATGTTTACGAGGATCCCAGAGGATCGTGTGAACAACGATCTTTGATTATTTTTATAGGGCGTGAATCCACGTACCCATGACGCGCGTTCAGTAACTGCTTGGCTTCTCCAATCATTTTGCGAGGATCTGAAAGGTCTCTGATCTGAGCCTTCCATTTTAAATTTTTATCTATGATCTCAGCCATTCATTTTGCCGCTCATAACTTGTATAAATAGGCGTTGATTTTTCTCATTTGATACTTTGCATTTTTACCATTGTAGAGAGAGAATTTTCTAGAGCTACGAGCATCTCGCCTTCTGTTGTCCTTCAAGTCCTTCCAGGTCCTATCCGCTTTTAAGTTACCTTCGACCTCCTTCAATTAGGTACTTTTCTCATCCTTATCTTCTTCTCTTTTGTCTTTTATTTCTCTTCACGATTTGAGCTTAGATATCTGTTCTTCCCATCGTCATGTCTGAGAATTCTCTCGCGAATTCAGGTCTAGGTTTACCTACCTTAGAGGGTTTAGAGATCCCCGATCTTAACGAGTGTTCTACCTCGTTAGGAAATTTCGGTCCAATGATTACCGAGAATACCGAGTCTCTTCGTAATCAACCTCAATCTTCTACTAACAACTTTTCTCCATCGGATTACGACTTTGATTTGTCGCATTTAACTCATGATATTCCTGAAGTCGTCTCCGAAGGGGATGACCCAGATCGTGAGTTTCTTCCGGCCGATACCTATTCCTGGGTTCATCGCCCTTCGACGATCAACGAGGGTGCACTAGATACCCTCAAACGTACATATTACATACCCGACGATTTTTTTCTTTTAGCCCCCCACGAGGATGAACACATGCACAGGCCCCCTCGTGGATATAAAACCTTCTTCGCGGCCCAGCTTGCTTGTGGGCTTCGTTTTCCCTTACACCCCGTGATTCGTATGATCCTCCATCGTTTTGGTTTGTGCCCGACTCAGCTCCTTCCCAACTCGTATCGTCATTTAAACGCCTTTATCATCCTTATGCGAGCCTGGAAACAAGATCCGAGTTTTGAGAATTTCCATTATATGTTCAGAGTCTGTAAGTCGGGTCTAGGAGACAGGGGTTTTTTCTACATTTCCCCTCGTAATAGGAGGATGCGCGTTCTAAATTATTCCCCTTCTTCACACGGAGTGTGGAAGGATAAATTTTTCTTCGTGAGTCAACCAGATTTGGCCAATTGGAATCTACCTCGTATATGGAGGTTAGATTCTCCTCGTCTTGAGGACGTTGAGGGTCCAACATGGGGTCCCCACTTCGTTGAAAACCACTTCGAATGGTTTTATGACCCAAAAATTCTGTTCAAGGAGGCCGTACTAGTCCGGTGTGGAATTAGTAGTGCCCCCATCCCTTATGAGAAAGTGGGTAAGTTCCATCTCGTAATATGTCACTTCCTTTGCCTATACACTCTTTATATTCGTCGTATTTTCATTGTATTCGTATTCGTTATGTGAATTTGATAGTATTCTCCGTTTTGTAGGCAAAGCTGAAATGGACGCTCGTCTGAACAAACTTTTGGCCAAAAAGTCGAAGCAAAGCGCTCCAGTTCGTTCTGCTGCCGGAGCGAGCAGCTCTTCAGCTGCTCCTCGTGCTACTGAGAGGGCAAGGGGTCCCGCCACTTCGACACGGGGTCCGGGCCGTGATTCTGGTCCCGTGCCTAATCCTGCCCCGTTAAGGCAGGTCGAGGTCGGGACTGTCACCGAGGGTCCCAGTGGGCCAGAGGGACCTATCGTTCACGTATCTGATGAATCCAGTGAGCGGGAATCGGCACAACTGCGGCTTCGTAAGAGATCCAAGCGCGCTCAACAGAATGTAGTAAGTACGCTGCCTTGTATTGATGGATCCACCTCGTCACCACCCCCAGGCACCGAGATCGTGGATCAGTACGAAGTCTTCTCACTCCGGGATCGTATGCGACAGCAGGGTGCAGACTGGCGCCCTGAGTCCGTTCCCGGTCAAACTCCCCTCGTCCCAGATTGGCGCGTATATCCAACGAGCTCAATTCTAGGTACGAGCGGAACGAAGGTGGCTTCAGAGATGGTCCGATATAGCATGCTACCGGGTGATAAGGCTCAGTTCATAACGATGCCTTATACTCGTGTTGAAGACACGATCCACAGGGCTTTGGCCGAGGTAGTTTCATAATGGTAGTTTTCAAGTTTTTTATCCTTGTCTTAAGTTTCACATCTTGCAACTCGTTATATGTGTTCTCCCCTCTGCAGGCTTCCTTGGCTGCTCACTCTCTTTCCCTCAACCTCTCGTATATGAATCACGAGAATACGGAGTTGAGGAAATCCTATGAGGACTATCGCGGTCGTGTGGCGCAAGCCTCAGCTGAAATTGAAGAGGCTCGTAAGCTGCAATCCGAAGCACAAGCCGTGGTCTAGGCACAGGAGCGGCTTACTCGTGAACTGACCGATCTGAAGGTGGCCTATAGTGGACTGAGGGCCGAGTCCCTCGAGAAAAACGAGGCGATCGAGGCTTTGAAGCAAGAGCTTCTTGCAGCTAGAGCTGAGGCCACCCAAAACTACGAGGTGGGGCGTGCAGATGGACGGAATGCTTTTATCCGGTCGGCGGAATACAAAAGGTCTCTCGACGAGGCCAGGTTCAACGGGGCTCGTGATTTCAGGCATTCGACTGTCTTCCAGATGTTGGCCCTCGAACCGGCAGCCGACTATCTGTTCGACGGTTTTGCAAAAGCGGTCGATTACATGGTAAAAGAGGGCTTCACCATTCCAGGGTTTGACCCTGTTGATTTTGAGAAGAAAAAGATCACTGAGCCTGCTCTTCGTCCATCCAGTGCGAGTTCGTCCGTTCAATATCATGACTACCCTGAATTTCAAACACTGGGACCTGTTGACTCGGATGAAGAAGACGATAGGACTGCAGTCCCCGAGGCCGAGGATGCATTTGCCCCTCCTGCTGCTGAGACTTAGGGCTTCGTAGTTGTGTTTGTTTGTGTTTTATCGTACTGCTTGTATTCATCTATGTTGAACATTTTTTAAATTTATCCAAGTTTGTCCTCGTACTTGATATCTGAAGTTCATCTTATTGCCTTATTGTTTTGAGGTTGTTAAGTTGTGTTGCTTATTAACATTTGAGACTGTTTATATATTTAGAAGGACATGAACTCGAATTTATCAAATAATTCAACGAGCTGTCTACTTTTATCAGCGTCATACAAAGATTATTAATTGTGCACAGTGCATTGTATACTTTACGTATAATATTTACGGAGGTTGTGAATATTCCACGGACGAGGCAAGTCTTTGCCATTCAATTCTTGCAATCTGTATGTGCCCGTTTTTGTTGCCTTTATAACCTTGAAGGGTCCTTCCCAGTTTGCATCCAACTTTCCCACGTGTTTTGACACTTCAACCTTCTTTAGTACGAGGTCACCAACTGCAAACGATCTTGTCTTCACATTCTTGTTATAGGCTCGGGCCATAGCTTTCTTTTGAATTAAAATCTTTGCATATGCTCGTTCTCGGGTTTCCTCGATAACATCCAGCTCGAACTCTCGTTCCCCCTTATTGGCCTCCGCCTCATAATGCTCGACTCGATGTGTCATTTCACCTAGTTCCACCGGGATGACAGCTTCTGATCCATATACTAAACAGAACGGTGTTTCCCCCGTAGAAGTACGAGGTGTTGTCCGATACGCCCATAGGATTCCTGGAAGCTCGTCGGCCCAGTTTCCCTTGACCCCGTCGAGTCTAGCCTTCAAATGTTGGAGCAATATTCTATTTGCTACTTCCGTTTGCCCATTAGCTTGCGGATGGCCCACTGCTGTAAAATTTTGCCGGATTTTATATTCCTGACACCAACGAACCACGCCTTTGCTATTAAACTGGGTTCCATTATCCGAGATCAGTACACGAGGTACACCGAAACGACATACGATGTTCCTCCAGATGAATTTCATTACCTCGTGGTTGGTAATTTTTGCTACCGCCTCGGCTTCGATCCACTTCGTGAAGTGTTCTACTGCCACGATCATGAACTTCCTTTGACCAGTTGCCAACGGAAATGGTCCTAGTATATCAATTCCCCATTGGTCAAACGGGTATGCTATTTTGATTGGCTCTAGCTCCGTACCCGGGCTGTGTGTTAAATTTGCATTTAATTGGCATCCTTTACATCGTTTTGTATAATGACGTGACTCTGCTACCATCGTCGGCCAGAAGTACCCTTGGCGCAATATCTTCTGAGCTAGAGCTCGTCCTCCGGAATGGTTACCGCAACTTCCCTTGTGTATTTCCTTCATCACATACTCGGCCTCTGCCCCATCTAGACAACGAAGCAAGGGACCCATCGCGGATCGTTTATAGAGCTTCTCCTCTACTATAGTAAACTTAGTAGCTTTATAAACGATCCGTCGAGCCTGATTCTTGTCTTCGGGCAGCATCTTCTTAGTCAAATAGTTATAGATCTCTGACCTCTAGTCATTCGATGCGTAAATCGTCAGAACTTCGCGGGCTTGCGGTATGTCATCGATCTGTGTCTGGCTGGACACCAACAATGTTACTTTCCTCGTTTTTAGACCTATGGCGGAGCTTGCAAATTTGGATAAAACATCCGCCCTTTCGTTTTCTTCACGAGGAATCTGAAAGATGCTTATTTTGGTAAACTGAGCCATTACCTCCTTCACCCTTGCTAGGTACGATGATAGACTCAACTCCCTTGCTTCAAAGGAACCACTAATCTGGTTTGCTACGAGTTGCGAGTCCGTGTAGACATCCAATCTCTTGACGTTGAGTTCTCTTGCCATTTTTAAGCCTGTAAGCATTGCTTCGTACTCAATATCCCGAATGTACTCAATGTGGTCATTTATTAAATTGTATACCTGTAAGCAGTGCTTCGTACTCGGCCTCGTTATTTGTCACGCTAAAATCTAGCTTTATTGCGAACTCGTGGTCATAACCTTGTTACATGAAAGGAGGCAGAAGATCGTTTCAAGCATATATTTTTATTTAGTAGGGGCTCTCGTATAGGTTTATAAAGAGCGTTAATACCTTGCGGATCTCTTAGCCATACCCCCGCACCTCCTTTTTGGGTCGTCGATGAGCCGTCGACATGCAATGTCCATAATCTATCATCCCCTATTTTGAGATAAGTGAAACCAACAACTTTTTAGAAAATTTATCGATTCAATCTTTAAACATACGTTCATGAATATTCTTATGGTAACTCAAGAAGTTTATGTCACCTTGTGCATCGTATGCCTCGTTGGGCGATGTCATTTCAACGATGAATTCTGCCAAGGCTTGCGCTTTTATGGCGGTTCGTGGTCTGTATTCTAACGAGAATTCGCCCAGCTCGACCGCCCATTTCACGAGACGACCCGATATGTCTGGATTAGAGAGCACTTGTCTCAAAGGTTGGTCCGTAAGGACGATGATCTGATGTGACTGGAAATATGGTCGTAATTTACGAGCTGCGGTCATCAAAGCCAGTGCCCATTTCTCAATTTGAGTATAATTCTTTTCGGCTCCTAACATCGTTTTGCTCACATAATACACTGGGCGATGATCCCCTTGATCATCACGAACCAACACTGCACTAACTGCATTTGCCGAGACAGCCAAGTATAACATGAGTGGTTCTCCTTCTACGGGCTTGGTAAGCAATGGAGAGCTCGTTAAGTACATCTTCAAACTCTGGAATGCTTCTTCGCATTCCTCCGACCATTCGAAACGCTTAACATTCTTCAAAATTTTGAAAAAGGGAAGACCTTTATCAGCTGACCTCGATATAAAGCGGCTCAAACTCGCCATTTTTCCGGTTAGCATCTGCACCTCTGCGACGGAATTCGGGGATTGCATTTCTAATACAGCTCGTATTTTCTCTGGATTAGCTTCAATACCTCGTTGTGTAACCATGTACCCTAAGAATTTTCCCCCTCGTACTCCAAATGTGCATTTACTTGGGTTGAGCTTCATCCCGTATTTCCTCATGATCGCGAACGATTTCTTTAAATGCCCTAAGTGATCTGCCTCGTCTTTGCTCTTAACCAACATATCATCCACGTACACTTCCATCGTGTTACCCAGCTCTTCTTTGAACATGCGATTCACGAGCCTCTGATACGTGGCTCCGGCATTCCTTAACCCAAATGGCATGACGTTATAACAGTAAACGCCTCGGGCTGTTACGAACGAAGTCTTGTCGCAATCTTCGGGTGCCATTTTTATTTGGTTAAAACCCTGGTAAGCATACTGAGCAAAGCACACTCAGCAGTTGAGTCTACGAGGAGGTCTATACGAGGCAACGGGTATGGGTCCCGGGGACAAACTTTGTTGAGATTTGTATAATCAATACACATTCTCCACTGCCCCGTAGTTTTCGGAACTAACACCACATTTGCTAGCCATTCCGTGTAGTTGATTTCCCTTATATAACCAGCTTTTAATAGCTTGTTCACCTCGTCATCGATTATTTTATTGCGATCCGGGCCAAAATTTCTTCTTTTCTGCTTCACAGGCTTGGCATATGGGTCTATATTTAATCTATGTACAATGACTGCCGGGTCAATATTAGCTCGAAGAAAGCTTATTATCATTAATTCTAGATTTTTCGGCATCATTGTACCTATATTTGTGAGTTTTTCCTCGTCCCCTAGGACGAGTTCAATTGTTTTGTGTTCGGCCGGTTGCACCCGGCTCTTTTCAATTGGAGCCCGTTTTCTTTGTGGCTCCTCTTTTTTGGTTACACCAAATCTCACGATCTGGTTCATTTGCACGACCTGTTTCGTGCCCTTGTCTTTCGAACCCTTTCGCAGGGATGTTGCATAACACTCTCTTGCATCTCTCTGGTCACACTGCACCGTTCCCACCCCGAAGTCCGTCATGAACTTCATTTTCAGGTGGGGTGTAGAAACGATTGCGCCAAATAAGTTCAACCCTGGTCGTCCCAATATCACATTGTATGCGAAGGGAAAATCAACTACAAGGTATCTGATCATCGTCGTCTTTCTTCTCGGCTCTGAACCCAACGAGGTGGGTAATTCGATTGTTCCCAGAGGCACTATCTCTGACCCACCGAATCCTACGAGGGGAGTGGTGACGGGATGCAACTTGTCCGTAGGGATTCTCATTTTTTCTAATACCGTCGAGAACACGATATCAGCTGAGCTACCATTGTCAACTAAAACTTTGTGGACTGCGTAATTCGCTATGTCCATCGTTACTACCATCGGATCATTGTGCGGTGTGATCACTCCTTCGTAATCCTGATCTCCAAAAGATATCATCTCTTTTGAATTGTGGTGGACATGATTCACACGATGCCCGTGTAATTCGTAGCTCGAGATCTCCCTTGCATATCGTTTTCTTGCATTCTTAGAGTCACCGCTTATTGGCCCTCCCGATATGGTATGAATATCCCCGTATTTCGGCCTGTTCTCATCTCGATCATCCCTCCTGGGCTTATCTCTTTCTTGTTCTCGTTGTCTGTTACCTACATGACCCCTCTCTTGAACTTCCTGATTGACCCACCTCTGTGGTTCCCGATTGTAATTTCTATCGACCTGGTTCTCCGATCTTCCCTCGCCCCTTCCTTTATCCGTAAATTCCCGCAGGTGACCTTGTCGGATGAGCTTCTCTATCTCATCTTTTAATTGACGACATTCCTCCGTATCGTGGCCCGTATCCTTATGGAATTTGCAGAATCTATTATTGTTTTTCTTCTTGGGATCAACTCTCATTTTTCTAGGGAATTCGACCTGAATTCCCGCCCTTTCAATTGCCATTAGCGCTTTAGCCCTCGAAGCATTTAATGGTGCGTAGTTATCAAAACGACCCCGCCAATGATCTCCAGCTCTATCTGCTTTTGCCTCATCTTTCTTTTGAACCCCTTTATCTTTGTTTTGTTTATTGACCATATTTTCAGCTCGTTTCATACGATACATCTCGTCTTCGTAGATGTATTGCTGTGCTGTGGTCATCATTTCCTCTGGATTCTTCGGAGGATCTCGAGTAAGTGCCCCTGCAAGGGGTCCCATTCTCAGCCCATTTATAAAGAGCTGTACTATCACCTCGTGTTGCACGCCCTGAACGTCTAAAGCCTCATTATTGAACCTATCGACGAACTCGCGCAGGGTTTCTTCGTCTTTCTGTTTTATCCCCAACAAATGGGAAACAGATTTTCTCGTTTTTCGCTTACTTGCGAAGTGGTACTCGAATTTTTGAACCAACTGGTCATACGAGGTGATGGAATTCGAGGGCTGGTTAACAAACCAGTCTTGTGCCCTTCCGGTTAGCGTTGTTACGAATATACGAGCATTCAATGCGTCGCTCAGTCCGTGCAAGGTCATCAACGTCTCAAAGGTTATGAGGTGTTCTCGTGGATCCATTATTCCACTGTACTTTGGGAGATCCGGCATTCTAAAATGCATTGGCATTGATTCTGATATTATTTCTTTGCCAAATGGGTTGTTTCTTCTCTGTATAGACGATAAGTCTCCCATATCTCTCTCTGACCTTCCTCGTTTACCAGAGTCTGCCTTCCCTGATATCTGTTTTGACAGCCCCCAACTACGAGAACTCGGTGAATACGATGTGGAATCAGTATCCTCTGTTTCACTCTGATCTGACCCGTACGTCCTGACACTGTCACCTCGATCATTCTCACGACTGCTGAATAGCTTTCGTCGTGTCTCTCGCTCGCGGTCATGTTCCCCTTGTACCCTGTTAGGGTCAAGTTCCGAGAATTGCCGTCTTCGAGTATCGCTCCTGGGACCATGTTCCCCTTGTTCCCTTTCTGGGTCAAGTTCTGGGAATGGCCCTTTCGGGATACTCGGGGGGGGGTTTATTGTGCCAATATTCGGAGTAACTGGAGGTAACCTCACCACCCACTCTTGAAACTTCTCTTGCATTCTCCGATCAAACTCAGATTCAGTCATTGTAATTATTCTCTCGGGCCTTTCTTCAATCAGTTCTGTACGAATCTGTTCCGTTTCCTCAACATTCACCGGCTCTTTTCCCGGTCGATGGTGTTCACTATCCATGTCAATTCGTATGACAGTTTTATGGTTTCCCACAGACGGCGCCAAAATGATCAAGTCAAATACTCGTTCAGATACTTCCAAAGACTGAGCTCGTATAACAGCTGCCTACGTACCACACAATGGGGATCAAGTCTGACGTAGTTCTAAGATATTATGTATGAAGTGTGTTAATAGCTCGTAGGTATGGAATTATCCGTCCCCACAAGGGTGATTATTTGTCATATTTATAGGTTTTAAACCAACTGTTCATGATCTGATTTGTAACCTATATATTGACTGCCACTTGTCGCTTAATTGGTGGCTAAGTATTATTATAACAATTAATGCGATTGGGCTGGGCCTCCTTATATGATGTGTTCCCTGTTCATGGGCCCAATTCTTACATGTCGTATACATTATCCTCGTATCGTATTCATTAGATCGTACTCGTAGCTCCTCGTATCACTTAGGGGCAACACATATCAATTCGTATTACCAATTGGGAAGGCCGTAAAGGTTACTTTCACCTCGTATATAGAGGGTACGTAAATACCTCGTATCATTTATAATTGTCTTGATCAACACAAAACCCTTCAAACTCTGGAGAATTACTTCAAATTAAATAGCATATGCTACATACAAACATAGAACATAAAGAACACTTCGACATTATTCTTCATAAATATCCATTTTTGCATATAACCTAGTAAGTACCTTCTCATTCTCATGTGCTCTTAAACTTGTTCCACATTCGTTTCGTCAAATTCTTCTCCCTCTTCCAACTGATCTCTATCATCCTCGATGACATTAGTTGTAGTTATAAATATGTTTAAATCTGGTGCAACAGAAAGTACTGCTTGTATCCAGAATACGAAACTCCTGAACAAGTTACATATACAAGTATAGTATAAAAAGAACAACATAATTGCGGGATAATAGTACCAGAAAAGTATTTGCGACATGAAGAGTGACGCCAAGAAAGAAACTGTGAGACATGTCGAAAAGCTCTTAACTTGTATCCGAAGGTATCCAGTGGTAGTATTTGGAGTTGTAAATGGAATAGCAATAGAGATGAAAGAGAATATGAAGAAGAAAATAGTAAGAAGCCAAAACTTCATCCAAGTGAGATCACTAGCAATATTAAATGGATCCCATTCCCATGGCATGGCCACTTGTGATTTGAAAATATTTACTACAAGTAACAAGACAAATCTCAAATCAAAGTAAGACATCTTTTGTCTATTTATTGTAGTAAACTAATTTAGGTTTTATGTGTTTTGTTGTTGCAAATGATCTATATATAGAGAGAGAAGTGTCTCATAAGCAAGTTGCACTTTTGGTCTCACCAAATTAGGTCCCTGATTTTACAAGATCTGCGTGTTTAATTCTATAATTAAAGAGTATTTCACATTTGGCTCACCCAATGAACGAAATTTATATTGTATATGTCATGGTTTTACTATTTGGTGGAAAAACTCGTGAAAAAAAATAAATGTGTAGAAGTACAAATTTATTTCGAAAGCAAATTTTATTCGAAAGCTCGTATATGCTTTTCGTACGAATTATTTCTACCATGTCCGACAACAACATGACACTTACAAAGTCAATTTTATTCAATTGATGGTAGGATCAATTGTAGGATAAATTTTAATTTGTGGGTCTAAAATCTAAAATTGCTAAACCCCTATTGTATTGAAGGAAAATGTAAATTTGTTAACTTTTCCCACTCTCATGTGGATGGTACTAACACAACAAAACAAAACAAAACAAAACAAAACAAAACAAAGGTAAAGTCAAGTAGTTTGTGGCCCTTCTACTTCGATTTAATTATTATTTCTCTTTTTCTTTATTTATTTCAATGGTTTAGGGCCACATGTAATTTACTCGATCACTTTGTCAAATGTATATAGATTTGTCGTTATAAGCAAACCCATGCTTTAATTGCAATTCGTTTTTGTTGTTATTTGGATGCGGGTCCTCACCACTATTTGTAACTATTAATTTTTTAAGGTGACATATATTTTGGGAATCCTTACCCATTGTAATTAATTCACGGATATGTATAGATATATATTTGTTTTTTGCTATGGGTATTGAAAGAAGTATATGATAATAAGACATGATTTCACAGTACATCAATTCAATATATAAAAAATATTATTCAGGTGAAATGTATTATATATCTCCCAAAAACACGTAATAAATATAACAAAGTGAAATATAACCACCAATGGAAAAATTATACTTATGGTACACTATAATGTGCTCTACATATTTTTTGATATACTTATGGTATACTTATGACTTCGAGTCATGATATTCAATCTTTCCCTTCCACCATCTCCAAATCGCTGACCCCATCTAACACAATTTATCTAATTTAGTTTAGTTAATTTAATTATTTTTTCTCTATATTTATCATATAAGATAATATATATTGTACTTCAATCTTTTTGGGTAAGAGTAGTGTTAATCGTTCCTCCATGCATGAAGATTTCAAATTCGCAAAAATCACGACCAATGATGCCCTTGATCATTGAAACTGAAATGATATTATATAATCTTATATCCCTATCCAATTTATTTTTCGTTTCTTGCCCTCTCTTTTTCTCCGTCTTCCTTTTTTGATTTCTCATCTCTCTCTATAATAATTATTATTTATTAAAGTCCCCAGAGTTAAAATCAACCTAAGTTACGCACAATCGAGATTATTTAATTAAGAATTTTATACAATTATAACCAAACAAGAATAAAAAAAAACTTGGATATTTAAGGACACTTGGGTAAAATACTAATGTCAAAATTATCGAATTTTGTACATGATGTCGCAGTCGTGGCCACAAGCCCACAAGTAATTAAAATGCTTAAAGCAATTTATTCACTTTTTGGAAGTCAATAAAAAGTTGACGATAACTTAATCAGGTCTCAAAAGCCTAATCTTTCATAATCAAAATGCTAAAAGCAATTTATTCACTTTTGGGAAGTCAATAAAAAGTTGATATCACTAATAATATATCTAATTTCATAATTACGTTGACGCCTCACAAATTACTATAAGCCAATTATAATAATACCCAATTACAAATATAATCGTAAAATCTAATAATCAACTTAGTGCTAGGTTTTATTTTTTATATTAGTTTCAGTTGATTATAATAATTGTTAGTTGGACATAAAATTGTTACTATTTCATAAATTAATATGTATTATGCAATAGTAGAAAATTACTTCCATATATAGGAAAACGATGTGAGACCCCTTTGCTATCTATTTTACTTTGGTAATTTTGATTATTTTTATTGTCGATAAAATCTTTATTGATTGATTTAATTGACTATTTATATTTCTAGACGTGGTGAAAATAATTGCCAAATTCATTTTAAATTCCACAAAAATAAAAAAAAACACATGCCGCAATAGTATGTTTTCAAACATATATAATCATCTAATCTACTATCTTAAATTAGATTTCCTAATTATAAATCTATTATTATTTGAAGAGGATTCTTTTTAAATCTTATTTTGACTCAGTTGATCTCAATGTTATTTTTCTATAATTTATTTATTTTTATTACAATGGAAATAATCTTATTGTTTGTATTAACTTTCTAAAATAAGAAAACTATCAAATTCAAATCTATGTAGATGTTTAATTTGCTAAAATGGTTCGATATTTATCAAACTAAGTTCGTTTGAGCTCGGTTTGTTGAATAAGTAAACCAAGTTCAAACACAATTTTTAATTCAAATAAACTTGAACACTCATAAATTCGACTCGACTAGACTCATTTACACCTTAATCTTTAATTAACTTCTAAAATAATACATAACGAATTTTGCAGACAATAAGGGCAAACAATAAGCTTCCATTAGGAATTTAAGTATTAACGCGTAATTGGTTCTTTTAGAATAACCAAATGGGTAATTAATTTTTTAGAGTAATTGACTATTACTATAAATATTCGTCCATAATTTGTTCTAATTGAATGAGATTCATTATATATATATATATATTATACTAAGGCAGTATTTGATTCAATTTTGACTTAAAAATTCAATTCTAATTTACTAAATTTGCACTTTTTCTTCTTGGAATAAAATAATTCCCTAACAAAACAGATATTTCTTTTGTTATTCAGCTAACAATTAATAATTTGGATCCCATGATTCATGCAATTAGAAATGTATAAAAAGAAACTTTGTATATTTAATAAAGAAACCAATTAATTAGTTTATTAGAAATTCAAGCTATATTAACTCATGCATCTACTTAATGCAAAAAATGTAAATTATATTTGAATTACTTTATCAATTCATTTCATTCTAATTCTTCTTTGTCTAATTCTTCTTATAATATCTTCTAGCTTCATGTAAAAAATATATATCAATTTGTTACATGAAAAGCATCATATGAGTTGATAACAGTAGCTGTAATCTATTTCTTATTTTTCCATGAATAAATTATCATTATATTCCTAATTAAAATATATTTTATTATTATGGTTGTCTTCTGTAATCCCGTATAATTGATAAATTCGTAGCTACTATGTTGTTAGATTTACACATTACCGTTCATGTAAATTATTTTTATAGCAAAGTACTTTTTCATATGTGTCATTCAGATTTGTAACTTAAACTGCATATATATCTCAAGTTTGAATGTGCTTAAGTACATGAAGAACATCACACGAGCTGACACTTGATATAGATAGAACTATCTAAATCTATTTTTAGTTTTACATCAATTTCTTAGCACTATCCCTTCTGGAAATTGTTATTTTACCATGGTTTTCTAATTTTCGGTAACTCAATTTTTTTACAATATCGTTTAAGACATCATGTACAACAGTTTCTACATATTTGATTTATAGATCTTTTATTCTTCTGAGTGACTTTATCTTTCGATTAATTCTTTACATTTTTAGAAAAACTTATTCATTCTAGCTTTTGTCTATGAGATTGAAAGTTTATGATGTCATTTTAAAGCTTTCAAATGAGTTTAGTTTATTAAATTGTTTCGTACTTTCTAATGAACAATTTGAGCTTTCAATTTGCAGTAAATTCCATAAAAATAATAGTCAATTAATTTTTTTTATAGTTGTTATGTGATTTTGGCGTATTGTGCTTTACCAAACGCCTCAATTGTATCAACATTTGACATTCACTTAGCATGTAGCTCACTATCATCGTGCCAAATAATATTTTTAGATTATATATAAAGATTTTAGTCATTGCTCAATACAAAAAGAAGCTTGAAATGTCAGTTATCACTATCAAATTCAGGAATATAGGCACCCTTTTCATAAATTAATTATGTGCAAAGTACGGGTTATATGCTAGTTGACTATAATTATAATTTTTAACTCCACAATTTAAGCTTAAGTATAATGGAAAATGTTTGAAAGAATAAGTACTCTCTCTTGTTACAGTTATTATTTAAAAAAAATTATAAACGAAAAGTCACTAATAAAATAAATTAGAACTAAAGAATATAATATTGTTTAATTAAGACATTTTTAAAGGCGGTTAGAACAGAAGTAATCTTGTTATCAAAGTTGTGGGGTACATGGACAAAATTCAAACTTCTAACCTTATTTAAATTTTAATCTACTGATTGATGAATTAAGTAGTTAAAGTGGATTGTACTAGATAACATTAATTAACATTTTTCATTGCTAGAGACTTAAGTGTTAGAAATGTTGAATTCTATGGGTTGTTCCTAATATACATCTCTCAAATCCTAAACAACACTCCCAAAATATTGTTGACTCGGCATGTATTTATTTTTTTATTTGCCAATATTTTTTTTGTCTTTTTGTATTTTATTTTGAATGATCTTTTATATAATTTATCTATATATATATATCCTCCTATAGATTTAGTATTTTGTGTCATTTATATTTAGGATTTTTGGTACTAAAATAACAATAAGTATGATAATAAGATTCTATTTTTTCTTGAGAATAATACATTTATATTAAATAATTAATGATAAATAAAGAAGCTTACAGTAACATGTAAAATGTAATATTTTAATTACTTTTTTCATTAATTATAATATATTAATTGTTGTTTATATACATAATGAAATATAAATTGATATATCATGAAAAGTTACAAAAACTAAGTGTGAAAATATAGAATAAAAGCAATTATATATATATATATATATAATTTGCACACTTAAGATAACCTTGTAACAAGAGGTAAATCCCTAAATAATCAAAGAAATTAATTGCCCTTCGTAACTAATTAAAGAAATACATGAATCGTCTCAACCATCAAAGTTCAAAAAAGGATAATACTCATAAGTCTCGTACCACTTTCTAATTATATTTTTCAAATTAAAACAAGCATCAGAATAGCATAGCACTCTTTTATGATCAACTATGATGCGCGGACATGGGACACGGGATACGGCGCACGACACGACACGGACACGGGACACGGGACACGGTATTTTTAAAAATGTTAGGACACGACACGGTCTCGAAACTACTAATAAAATGTATATATATATAAATTAATATACATATATATGTTCATTAATTTATGTTAAATATATAAATTAGTTTTTTCATTCTAATTTAAATGACTGGTTAGAGAAATAAACTATAAGAATCACTATTGTACGTTATAAATTTGTATTTGATTTGAAAAGTTATATATTAGAAAGAAAAACAAATACTTCAGTTTTCAAAATCATAAAAAATAAGTGAAATAACATCAAGTGTCACAAATAATGCATACATAGTAGACATATTGTAACACCCGCACCCAGTACATAATAATAATGCACATACTTATTTCTTAATCATCCAACACATACTTTACATACATGTACTCATTTAATTACAATATTCACACGGAAGCGTTTCACCTTATTAGTTTTATATAAAAAAAAAAATCCTATATGACATGCAAATGATGAGCTGAGGGTGAAGGACTTGAAACCAGCCAACCGACCTTTGATCCATGCTTCAAACTTTATGTACGACTTCAGGATCAACTTTATCTACAACAACTAAAAGAAAAACATTGCGTTTGGTGAGTCGCAAACTCAGCAAGTATAATAAAGTAACGAGTTATTTAACATCATATAAGCACACATGAATCGTCAGATAATCAATCTCTGAAGTCATATAAGAATATCAGTAACAATCATCTCACATTGAATTTGTATCATTCGTAAATATAAAATGCATGTGATTGTCATTTTCTTTTGCTGTTAATGGCCTGCTATAACCAAGAGTAGTCGTGATCACGAAAATGGCCATGGCACTCTGTAATACATATAACACATGTGAGTTCAATGAACTCGGGTGGCCGTACGGTACTCTGTGGTCCAATCATTTTGGACAATCTGTAACACATGGCTCAAGTTCTATAACAGCCATAACAGTTCCTCTTATCTCTGATGAATGCAGTTACATATCACATATCTCATTTCCATCGTCACTTCATCAACAACATTTCACCATCATAAAGATCATACCATTCGCATTACACAATAAGCCATATTCGTCACATAATCCACGTTATAGCACCATAGGCTATTCAATCCATACAATTAGACAAATAAAAGATTCACTTAGAACCATCAATTAAACAAATATCAGTCAAATAACAGTCACCACATTATACTCACAAGTAGTGGATTCCCGATACGTCTTCGCCTAGTTGACGTTTTTAGCTCCTCTATTGGAATCCCGCCCTATTAATCATATTGCAAATCATAACTATACTTAATACAACACATTAAATGTAAATGAATGCATTAATACTTCATTTACAACATGTTTATAGGCTTACTCAGACTTACTTAGAAGTAACAACCTACGTTTAAGCTATACTTAAATGGTTTTACTAAATAAATTATAATAAATTCTAAACATATGATTTTTCTCTCAAATTATTACTCGATATAGTGAACACCTCCCCCTCTAACATGACATAAAGGTTTCATGTTACATTAACAGATTTATCATGGTAATTCATCTTTCAAGTATGCTGCACCTAAAAGACAATTTCAGCACGGGCAAGGTTGATTCAAACAATTTTATAAATTCTCCTGTTCCTCAATAAATTCTCAAACTTTTAGCGTAGCTTCCTAACAGGTACATAAGGATGTAGAAAATTTAACAGACCAAAATAAAATTCATAGGTTGGTCAAATAATTCCAAAACAGTGGCTGTTTGTAATGCTGCCGAAAAACTGGCAGTTGTTTACGCTACGAATTTTAGAAAATTCTATGTACTTCCAAACTTTACCAAATTTTACAGTAATGTTTATAACACCCTAAAGTTTACACAGAAAATTTAACACAATTTATTTCGAAGGTTTAACTATGAAATTACAGACTTAAACTCGAACTTAGATTCTGAAATTTTGACAAACTAAATGTTAAATTATCTAATATATGTATGTGCTAAATAACTTCAATTTCCGAAATTATAGGTTCTAAACATCTAAAAATTAAAACTAAACATTAATACCAACATATATAAGCTATATTTTCAAACTTACAATTAAAACGAACAAAGCGATCGGTAAAACACTTACTCGTTACGATAATGCCGATTTCCCTATTTTTCTAAATTTTCTTCTCTATTTGTTTTCTTCTTTTCTTTCCTGATTTCTTTCTTCTATTTTCTATCTAAATATCTAACGTTTTCATGCATATATATGTAGATGGATTGAGGCGGCAAGTGGAAAGTAGAAAGATTGGTGTCCAATTCTTTTGGTGACTAAGTTAAGTGAGCAAGCTTGTGGTGGAAAGTTAAGGTGACTAATCCTAATGTGTATATATATATATATATATATATATAACTTTATAACTTTATATTAATCAAAGTTAAGGCAGCTACGTAAACTTGGTGGCTACTTTTGTAATTAATATTATTATATTCGTATAATTATTTGCAGCTGCTAGCTTATTACGTGTTATACATTTATGCGTTATATTTTCTACGTGTCGTGTATTTAAACTAATCGGGATATGCCGATAATACGTAAGTGACGCGTAGTGTGTAAAATATATGTATCCGATAAATAACCGGGGAGGTTTAGTGTACCGTATTTGATCAAAAACTCTAAAGTTAAACGTTAGTAAAATAAATGTGCATGTTTATGCTTATGCTAATGTATGATTTAATGTAATGTTCGGTTTTGGGCTGTGACAATCATCCCCCCCTATGAAAATTTCGTCCTCGAAATTTATACCTGTATTGCTAAATAACCACGGATACTGTTCTCGCATATGTTGTTCTGTCTCCCAAGTTACTTCTTGTCTCGAATGGTTCTTCCATAACACTTTTACCAATGGTATTGTTCTGTTTCTAAGTTGTTTGTCTTTGTAACCCATGATTTTGACTGGTTCTTCAATGTAACTTAAATTATCCGAAATCTCTATTGGTTCGTCTCGAAGAATATGAGAAGGATCGGATCTGTACCGGCGAAGCATACTAACGTGAAATACATTATGAATTTGAGACAAGTCTGGTGGTAGTGCAAGACGGTATGCTAATGGACCAACTCTCTCAAGTATTTCATAAGGCCCGATATAACGAGGAGATAGTTTACCTTTCTTACCAAATCTCAGAATACCCTTCCACGGAGAAACACGTAGGAATACTTTATCGCCAACCTCATATTCCATTTCTCGTCTATGTTGGTCAATGTAACTCTTTTGTCTATCTTGTGCTGCTTTCAGTCGGCTTTTGACAACTTTTACTTTTTCAATTGTATCCTGGATTAAATCTGGTCCTTCCAATAACCGCATTCCCTCTTCATCCCAACATATTGGACTCCTGCATTTTCTACCATATAATGCTTCGTAAGGTGCCATGCCAATGCTGCTATGAAACTGATTGTTATATGCGAATTCCATCAGTGCAACATAATTATCCCACGCGCCTTTAAATTCAAGAACACAAGCCCTGAGCATATCTTCTAATGTCTGGATAGTTCTCTCTGATTGTCCATCTGTCTGTGGGTGAAATGCTGTACTAAAATTTAATTTAGTACCTAATGCTTGTTGTAGGCTACCCCAAAATCTCGATGTAAAACGAGGATCACGATCCGAAACAATGGATACAGGTACACCATGTAATCTCACAATTTCATCTATATATCTTTTTGCCAGATTCTCTAACGTAGCACCCCATCGGAACGGTAAAAAGTGAGCTGATTTTGTAAGCCTATCAATAATAACCCAAACGGCATCGTTCTTTTTCTGTGTCATTGGTAGACCATATAGGAAATCCATAGTAATACGTTCCCACTTCCAAACTGGAATAGGTAATGGATGCAATTTACCAACGGGTACCTGATGTTCTGCTTTAATCTGTTGACATGTCAAACATCTAGAAATATATTCAGCAACATCTTTCTTCATTCTAGGACACCAATAATGAGTTTTCAATGTCTGATACATCTTTGTACTACCTGGATGCATTGCATAGGGCGCTGTGTGAGCTTCCTCCATTATTTCATTTCTAAGGCCATCAACATTAGGAACACAGAGTCTGTTGTTGATCGTCAAACTACCATCATCTTTGATAACAAAAGCTACACTCTTTTCCTGTTTTACCTTTTCAGCAATACTAACAAGTTTGTCGTCAAGAAATTGAGCCTTCTTAATTCGGGCAATCATCATAGGGCGAATGCCAATGGTAGCATATATGACACCCGCGTCATTTACTTTCATCTGAGCATTCATCTTCCTCAAGTCAAGCAAATATGGAATAGAATCTGCTGAAAGATAAGAAATAGTACCATAGGATTTTCGACTCAAAGCATCAGCAACAACATTAGCTTTCCCTGGGTGATATTCAATGGTGCAATCATAATCTTTTAACAATTCAAGCCATCTTCTTTGTCGCATGTTCAACTCCTTCTGGCTTAATAAGTATTTCAGACTTTTATGATCAGTGAAAATTTGAAATGTGGCACCGTATAAATAATGTCTCCATATTTTCAAAGCAAAGACAACCGCAGCAAGTTCAAGGTCATGTGTAGGATAAGATATCTCATGTTGCCTAAGCTGTCGGGAAGCATATGCAATAACCTTTCCATGTTGCATTAAAACACATCCCAAACCTTGATAAGAAGCATCACTATAAATAACGAAACCATCGGTACCTGAAGGAATTGTCAAGACTGGAGCAGTAGTTAGTCGCTTCTTTAATTCGTTAAAACTTTCCTGGCATTTATCCGTCCATATGAAAGAAATACCCTTTTGTAACAATTTGGTCATCGGAGCAGCAATAAGAGAAAAATTCTCAACAAATTGCCGATAATACCCTGCCAAACCCAGAAAACTACGAACTTCTGTAACTGTTTTCGGGCTTTCCCACTTGAGTACTGCTTCGATTTTCTGAGGGTCAACCTTAATACCATCACCCGAAATAACGTGTCCCAAAAATATAACTTGGTCTAGCCAAAATTCGCATTTACTCAATTTTGCATACAACTGCTTTTCACGTAAGATTTGCAGAACAGTCCTCAAATGTTGTTCATGTTCTTCAGGAGATTTTGAATAAATCAAAATATCATCAATGAAGACAATCACAAATGTATCCAGATAGGCTCTAAATATATTATTCATTAGTGCCATGAATACAGCAGGCGCATTCGTCAGACCAAAAGGCATCACTAAAAATTCATAATGACCATACCTGGTTCGAAAGGCTGTCTTCGGAATATCGGTTTCTGTAATCTTTAACTGATGATACCCAGATCTCAAATCAATCTTTGAGAATATACTAGCGCCCTGTAGCTGGTCAAATAAATCGTCCACCCTAGGTAATGGATACTTGTTCTTCACTGTAACCCGATTTAACTGTCGATAATCCACACACAATCTGAATGTGCCATCCTTCTTTTTAACAAATAATACTGGTGCGCCCCATGGTGAAACACTCGGTCTGATATACCCCTTCTCGAGTAATTCATGTAGTTGAGTTTTCAGTTCTTTCAATTCAATTGGTGCCATTCGGTACGGAGGGATAGAAATTGGTGACGTACCTGGTTGCAATTCGATGGTAAACTCTATATCCCGACTGGGAGGTAACCCTGGTAGGTCATCTGGAAACACATCTGGATATTCTCTAACCACGGGAATATCTTCAAGTTTCGAATCGCTTAATCTAGTATCCACGGCATACACTAGATATATTTCACACCCTTTTTTGATCAGTTTAGATGCTCTCGATGCAGATATTATACAAACATGTGTAGTTTCATTATCCCCTTTATATACTATACTTGTATCATCAGAAAGTTGTAATACGATTTCCTTAGTAAAACAGTCCAATTTAGCATGATGTTCGCTTAACCAGTCCATACCCAAAATCACATCAAAATCCCTCAATGGCATAACGAGCAATGTAGCATGCAATTCATGACTGTTAAACAATAATTTGCATTCGCGATATACGGTATTAACAAATGACCACACTGCCCACTGGTGTTCGAATAAGCAAATCATACCCCAAAGACTTTAGCTTACTCAAATGTGATGCAAATGATAAGGATATAAATGAATGTGTTGCACCCGGATCAAACAAAACATGAGCATTTGCGCCAAAAATAAATATATTACCCGTGATTACGTTAGATGATGTTTATTTTCTTGTTCAAATGAGCTCATAGGTAAAATTCACATTGTTCAGGTTGGTCTTTGTGTTTGCACACGACCGTCCACGTGGACTTGTTTCTTTTCTGTACCTCATACTCACGTTTTTTATGTGTAATGTGATAGTCTTTAACTGCCCTTTGTAAACTCTTTTTACTTTCGAAAACCAATCCCAAACCAAGATTACCTATACGATAATCGTATACCATATCGGTTGCTTCAAGTTCACTTAATCCTAATGAGTCTCCTTCAACTACATGGTCTACTGCTGAATAAAACGGAAGTACTGAATGAAGTCTTACTTGATTTGTTGTGGTAGGAACATCTTCTTCCCTTTCATTTTCCTCAAAAACTCGAGCTTGAGGTCGTTCTTTACGAGCTTGACTACCTTCAACATTAGATCCTCTTCCCATACCAAATCGTCCTCGACCCCTACCTCTACTAGGAGTGAACCCGCTAAATCTGCTTTGTTCAACGGTAACTTCTTCTCGTGGCATTGGGCAATTTCTTGCTATATGACCAGGCTCCCCACATTTGAAACACTTTCCTGTAAATAATCTACATTCTCCATAGTGATTCCTTCCACAATGAACACATGCGGGAGGAAGTGAGGTAGAACCGACACTCATAATATTTGGTGTTGTGCCTCTGAAATTACTGACTTTAGAGGTGCTTGGAAAAGTTCTTTGCGAAGGTGCCATATTTCCTTTTTTATTCTTGAATTCTCCCATTTCCTCGTTCTGTCTCTTTTTGTTGAACTGAAAGTTCCTCGATTCTGAATCTAATTTCTCAGAACGAATTGCAGCAGCTTTTAACTTGTTATAGGACTCCAAATCAGTTTGTGTGATGCGGTTTCGTATAGTATATCGAAGACCCGATTCAAATCTAGTGCACTTCTTCTTCTCTGTAGCTATCATATGTGGAGCATAATGAGAAAGTTGATTAAACTGCACTTCATACTCAGCAACTGATCTGTTCCCCTGGCGAAGCTCAAGAAATTCCTTTTCCTTCTGATCTTTATAAACTTCTGGCACATAAGCATCATGAAATTCTCTAAGGAAATCATCCCATACCAATACAGGTGGCTGAACAGTACTGTCGGGTATCTCCCACCAAGCATAGGCATCTCCCTGAAGGAGTGACACAACATAGTCGAATTTTTCTTCTGTAGTACATTGCATCAAAGTAAAAATCCTCTCTGTTTGTTTTAGCCAAGTTTCTGCCTTTGCTGGATCAGTAGTACCCACAAAATCAATGGCTCCCATTTTTCTCAATTTATCATATCTTCGCTCACGTGTTTCAGGGCGGCCATACATTCTATCGTGTTGTGGATACGCCAAATTTTCAGCTCCTTGCATAGGGGGTGGAGGTAAATGAGATGAATGAGACTCTAGGTCAGCTGATCCTTCCCCTCCGTGAACACTATGCTCATCATTTACTACACGTGCTTGTTGACTCGCAATGCCTTGCTTAAGATGTTAGACACATGGTTACTTATGCAAACATATAACATATGATGTATATGCGCATGTCATGTTGTCTACAGAACCCCAAACCCGGGCTCTGATACCATTAAAATGTAACACCCGCACCCAGTACATAATAATAATGCACATACTTATTTCTTAATCATCCAACACATACTTTACATACATGTACTCATTTAATTACAATATTCACACGGAAGCGTTTCACCTTATTAGTTTTATATAAAAAAAAATCCTATATGACATGCAAATGATGAGCTGAGGGTGAAGGACTTGAAACCAGCCAACCGACCTTTGATCCATGCTTCAAACTTTATGTACGACTTCAGGATCAACTTTATCTACAACAACTAAAAGAAAAACATTGCGTTTGGTGAGTCGCAAACTCAGCAAGTATAATAAAGTAACGAGTTATTTAACATCATATAAGCACACATGAATCGTCAGATAATCAATCTCTGAAGTCATATAAGAATATCAGTAACAATCATCTCACATTGAATTTGTATCATTCGTAAATATAAAATGCATGTGATTGTCATTTTCTTTTGCTGTTAATGGCCTGCTATAACCAAGAGTAGTCGTGATCACGAAAATGGCCATGGCACTCTGTAATACATATAACACATGTGAGTTCAATGAACTCGGGTGGCCGTACGGTACTCTGTGGTCCAATCATTTTGGACAATCTGTAACATATGACTCAAGGTCTATAACAGCCATAACAGTTCCTCTTATCTCTGATGAATGCAGTTACATATCACATATCTCATTTCCATCGTCACTTCATCAACAACATTTCACCATCATAAAGATCATACCATTCGCATTACACAATAAGCCATATTCGTCACATAATCCACGTTATAGCACCATAGGCTATTCAATCCATACAATTAGACAAATAAAAGATTCACTTAGAACCATCAATTAAACAAATATCAGTCAAATAACAGTCACCACATTATACTCACAAGTAGTGGATTCCCGATACGTCTTCGCCTAGTTGACGTTTTCAGCTCCTCTATTGGAATCCCGCCCTATTAATCATATTGCAAATCATAACTATACTTAATACAACACATTAAATGTAAATGAATGCATTAATACTTCATTTACAACATGTCTATAGGCTTACTCAGACTTACTTAGAAGTAACAACCTACGTTTAAGCTATACTTAAATGGTTTTACTAAATAAATTATAATAAATTCTAAACATATGATTTTTCTCTCAAATTATTACTCGATATAGTGAACACCTCCCCCTCTAACATGACATAAAGGTTTCATGTTACATTAACAGATTTATCATGGTAATTCATCTTTCAAGTATGCTGCACCTAAAAGACAATTTCAGCACGGGCAAGGTTGATTCAAACAATTTTATAAATTCTCCTGTTCCTCAATAAATTCTCAAACTTTTAGCGTAGCTTCCTAACAGGTACATAAGGATGTAGAAAATTTAACAGACCAAAATAAAATTCATAGGTTGGTCAAATAATTCCAAAACAGTGGCTGTTTGTAATGCTGCCGAAAAACTGGCAGTTGTTTACGCTACGAATTTTAGAAAATTCTATGTACTTCCAAACTTTACCAAATTTTACAGTAATGTTTATAACACCCTAAAGTTTACACAGAAAATTTAACACAATTTATTTCGAAGGTTTAACTATGAAATTACAGACTTAAACTCGAACTTAGATTCTGAAATTTTGACAAACTAAATGTTAAATTATCTAATATATGTATGTGCTAAATAACTTCAATTTCCGAAATTATAGGTTCTAAACATCTAAAAATTAAAACTAAACATTAATACCAACATATATAAGCTATATTTTCAAACTTACAATTAAAACGAACAAAGCGATCGGTAAAACACTTACTCGTTACGATAATGCCGATTTCCCTATTTTTCTAAATTTTCTTCTCTATTTGTTTTCTTCTTTTCTTTCCTGATTTCTTTCTTCTATTTTCTATCTAAATATCTAACGTTTTCATGCATATATATGTAGATGGATTGAGGCGGCAAGTGGAAAGTAGAAAGATTGGTGTCCAATTCTTTTGGTGACTAAGTTAAGTGAGCAAGCTTGTGGTGGAAAGTTAAGGTGACTAATCCTAATATATATATATATATATATATATATATATATATATATATATATAACTTTATAACTTTATATTAATCAAAGTTAAGGCAGCTACGTAAACTTGGTGGCTACTTTTGTAATTAATATTATTATATTCGTATAATTATTTGCAGCTGCTAGCTTATTACGTGTTATACATTTATGCGTTATATTTTCTACGTGTCGTGTATTTAAACTAATCGGGATATGCCGATAATACGTAAGTGACGCGTAGTGTGTAAAATATATGTATCCGATAAATAACCGGGGAGGTTTAGTGTACCGTATTTGATCAAAAACTCTAAAGTTAAACGTTAGTAAAATAAATGTGCATGTTTATACTTATGCTAATGTATGATTTAATGTAATGTTCGGTTTTGGGCTGTGACACATATCCTCTAACTAATTCATTACGGTGTTCATATTTTATTTTTTTCATTTTATTTAAGCAAAAAATTTATTTTTATATTGGACACGGTGTTGGGAGTGTCGGACACGGTGTCGGGGAGTGTCAGACGAGTGTCGTGTCCGATCAGGTGTCCGACACGACACGTTGTGATTTTTTGAAGTGTCTGTGCATTAGAGATGATCAACATTTCAAATCATATTTCTTAAATATTAAGGTAGAAGAAACAATGCCCAAGTTCGTTGTGAATTCAAAGGTCAAGTTGAGTTTTAAAAGTACCTAAGGGTGTGTTTGGATCGAGTGATTTGAAATCCATGGATTTCAAATCACTCGACAAATCCATTTAAGTTCGTTTGGATGATGATGGATTTCAAATCCCTCGTCATTCATTTTGAGCTCTTTTCTCCACAACTACGGTGGATTTCAAATGACACCATTTTGGGTGTCATTTGAAATCCTTCCTCCAAATCCACTCCTCAAATCCAAATCCATCGATCCAAACGCACCGTAAAAGAAAAAGTACCAAAAAGCTATCCATACTTGTTTCTACTACTTTTTATTTGTTTAATCTAATTATTATTCCTATAACAGGAACTTATGGTCTCCAGATAATTAGTCAACTATCAGATTTTGTTGTCAATTTAAAAAACTATTTAGAGTTTAAAAAGTTAATCACTTTTTAATAAATTTTGCTTATATGGTACATCATCTAAGCAACTTTCAGATAAATTTTAGGGGTCAATTGGTTGACACCCTTTACCGTGAAAAATTGTGTCCACGATAAAAAATTTGAAAAAATGTTACTTGGTTCACTTTTCAAAGAATTTCTTTTGGAAATTTTCTTGAGACTTAATTTCGATACAGCTGTCTTCCATATTCCCTTCTCTCTCCTCAACCTTTGTCTCTACCCTTCTCCTCTTTTACAAATATCTGAAAATCGAGATTTAATCAAGGAAAAAATCTACTTTTTTTATTAATAAATTGATTGAATGACACATGGGAATGGTTGATAAAAAAAAAATTCACTCTTTCTTCTTTATAATTCATATATTTTTAAATTAACAAGAATTCAATTTTTAATTGATGGATGGGAAATCATTCACTTAATTAATACAGGAAGGCTCTCTTGCATGCAATGTTTATAGGATTTTATTCAGAAAACAAAAAAATAAAACAAAAATGATTATCATTTAATTTTATCAATGTTCCCAAATTTAATATAAAATAATTAATAATTCAATATATTTATAAGATACATATAAAATTATGAAAATGATACACTAACCAAACCATTTTCTTCAAAATTATCTATAAAATCAACAAACTTTCTTATAAAAATCTCAAAAAAATGTCACATCAACACCTTTTTTCCAAAAAAAATTATATCAAATCAACCATAATCATTACAAAATTTTTCTAAAAAAAATATCCATCCAATCACATTTTCACTATCACATTTCTTATCACCAAATTTTTTTTTCTCTTTATCTTGAAAATTTATTCTCCGAGACGGATATGCCAACCAATTGACCCCTAACTTGCCCATCAATAAAGAAGAAGAAATTGTGAATATACACATATAGATTTGGGGTACCATGTGATTCAAACCCGATACTTAAGACTAAAGTTTTACCTTGAAATCAACTATTCTGGTAAAAATTGAACCGCGGAAGAATTGGCAGCCAAACTCATGTTAGCACATACACAAATCTAATATGTTTTAATAGAAAAAGAAAAGCAGTATGGAAGAATTTGCAATAGTCTTTGCATTGAACAAATTTGATAACTCCAAAAACTAAAATACACATACGAGAATAACAAAATAATATATGATAGCAAAAAAATAATAAATATATTGATAAGAGAAAACAAAAGAACATATCATAAGAAATTCAATCAATATAGAGGTAAATTCATCTTTAACAATTAGAAAAAATGACTTCTTTAATTTTATTTTCTATTTATTTTAAGTAATCATACAATTTTTTTTATTACATTTTTTGTTTTGTTTTTTTTTTTTTTTGTTTTAGATTGAGTGTTTTTAATACATTTTTAATACATTTATTCTTTCTTAGTTTTTATTTGTCATTATCAACCCATTTGATGAATTACTTCTTTTTATGGAAATTTACTTTATTATTTAAGTTGATTTTTAAATTTGTGGTTTTAGTTTATTATTTTCTTTCATATATAAGTCTTTTATAATGAATTACTCTTTGATATAGATATACTATTTTTTAATATTTCAAATTTTATTTGTTTATTTTTTCACATATAAGTTATGTTTGATGTAGTACTTTTATGGAGATTTAATTTGTTTTAAGAATCGGTTTGTTGAATATTTCTGTCATCTCCATTAGCATTGTAGTCAATGGACCGCTTTGCTATAAGCCTATAATATATATATAATAGATAATAGATGATATATTGATATGCTATGTGAAGTTGGTAGTGATTCACGACATTCTAGATGCTTTTAATTTCTTTGTTGCTTTAAATAATTTAAAAGGGAAAAGGAAATATACTTAGTGATAGTTAAAATAAAATAAGAATATATGATCAAATATCAGAAAGATGAGTGTTTGATACTCTAAGCCTAAATTCCAACATTGAACACATTATATTGGTTAATTGTTAGTACACTTTTAGAGATAATCAATATTTAATTCAAAAAGATAAAAAAATGTAACAAAAATTAAGATACTTGAATGAAAGAAGAAACTTACTCATATCTTAGGAAACATGGCAAGAGGAAAATAATAATAAAAAAAAAATCAAATAATTATTTAATCAATAATTTCAGCCACAATATGGTTATATAAAATGGAAAATAAAAGATGATGAACAGTGCATGCATTGAAAAAATATAAAAGAAAATAAAGAAACATATTGATTTGGGGAGGATGAATAAAAAAATTTGATTTTCTTTACTCAACTTTAAGCTTAATTAGTTATCATGAATTTGTCCAAAAGTTTGAATTTAAATTTTCTTATTCATAGTGTTTCGTCTTGCAAGCCAAGATCAGTATACAGGTGTGATGCACGGACATTTCAAAAATCACAACGTGACATATCGTGTCGGACACCTGATCCGACACGACACTCAACTGACACTCTCCAACACCGAGTCCAATATAAAAATAAATTTGTCTGCTTAAATAAAATAAAAATAAAATAAAATATGAACACCGTAATGGATAAAATTGGAGAGTATGTCTACTAAATATTCATTATTTGTAACATTTGATATTTTTCACTTATTGTGTCACGCCCCAAGCCCCGGGACCATGACAATCGCCGCAAGTTTATGAGAACATCTCACGCCTAAAGATAATATTGGTATAGAGCATCTATACTTAAACGATAGAAATATCCCAACTATAAAAAGAAATAACTCCACTAAAAGAACTCGTGAATTAAACGTTCTACAAGCTAATAAAATCTATACTAATCCAATCGCCAAAAACGGAACACTTAAATGTCCTCGAAAGAAATTCTAATTAAGAGAAACTAAAATAGAGTCTAGCTAAACTATGAAATAAGTTCCTCTAGAAATGCCCATCCAAACTAACGACTTTTCTCCTACTAAGCCTCAATATCTAAAAAAATAAGGTTTAATAATGGGATGAGCTCGACGGCCCAGTAAGTAACTCCATCACTCAACCAGCCGGATCAAGCAAGCCAAAAGTTAAAAATACAGTTTTACCTTTCAAAAGCATATATAATAAAATAGCTTATGTGTTTTCAATAAATAAATCATTTAAAAAAAGTTCATGAAAACGCGTTTTAAAATACCATCCAATCTCCACGTTCAAAAATCACCACGCAAAACCAACACATAAGCCAAATATGGTTAGGGACAGGTTTAACCCCCCTGTCTTAGGTCCTGGTGTAGGCTTAACCCCCCTGCATTGGGTCCTGGTACAGGCTTAACCCCCCTGTACTGGGTCCAAGTATAGGCTTAACCCCCCTATACTAGGTCACTAACCAATTTGTTTCGACTCAATTTTCCTATTTCGGAATAGTAACTATGTAATGGTCTCAACAATGAATTTTAAAAACCACCACCAAAGAAACTCACGTTTTCGAAATCACGTTCATACCACATACTAATAATCACATCTCACTTTGCAAACACTTTCACCAAAGCAATCACATTTCCAAAACTACGTTCGATACAACTAAAATCATATCTCACTTTGCAAACACTTTCACCAAAGCAATCACGTTTCCAAAACCACGTTCATATCACATACTAAAATCATAACTCGCTTTTCAAAAATATATTTTTCAGAAAACATTGAAACGTTTACCTTTATCAAAATCCAAACGTATATATATACTTGCACGATCCAAGTTATCAAAATCACACACCCACACCAAAACTTTTACATATATAATTTTATATAACTAGTAGAGTGAAGAGTCATTTACCTCGATTAATCCGATCTTAAGCTAACTTATGTACTCGCTATGAATTCCTCGATCCATCTCCAACCAAATCTAAATAATACCGATATTAAATAATAATATTAAAAGAAGAAGAAGAGAACCTGAAACCTTATTATCCAACACATATACAAAATACCGTAATATATTCTAACTCCTCACATCCATGTAAATCTCAATTACATCTAGTAAATCTCATTCTTTCCTCCATCTATATCCGACACCACCTAAAGCCCAAAAATTAATTTGTCCTCCCACTATCTCCAGAAATAAGAAATATAGCTTATGTAATTATTCCCCACAATAACTAATGAATAACTATTAATGAAATTCAACCAAACATACAACTCTTCACGTCCATTCCCCCTATTTTAATTGCATTAGTGCTTACAAAATTTATATGGCCAAAATCTTTTTGTAAATTTCCTTTTTTTTTTTTGTTCGGCTGCCATCCAACCTATCAAGACTAAACTTACAGATACACGGATTGCAAGGAATTAATATGGACTTAGTTGTGTAGATTTCACCATATTAGTATAATATTAATATATGACATGTAAGAAAAATTAAAGAATTCCCATGTGTCTCTCTCCAAGAAACCAATTATTAACATTAGCCTTTAACAATTTTTTGCAAATAATTTCTCGAGGTTTTGATCTGCTGAACGAAAGTTTCACCTTAATTGACGAATTTGACTAATTTATTCTATTCAAAATTACTTATGAAAACGGCTGTAGTGCATGTGCATATGACTCATAATAGATTAAAAAGTTGATAAGCTTGCCTCTTGTTGAACATTGCCGGCCGCCGTGACTCTTTCTCTCTCTTTTTTTTTCCGTGTTTTATTGGTATTTCGTATAACTAGGGTTAAGATGTTAACCTTTTATTTATAATGAGCATGAGTCCTTATATTCAAACTCTTGACCTAATCTTGTGTAATTATTATTAAACCAAAACTCCACTTTTTATTTATTTTTAATTATATTATCACATTATAATTATTATTCAAACTAATTAATCGGGTATTACATATTTTTTGTGATTTTGAACTTTATTTTTCTTTAAAACATATATAACTTTACAAACAAATATAAATTTATAATGTACAATAGTCATTCTTATATTTTATTGATGTATGTATTACTGCAAGTGCACGGCTTCGGTGTAGTATAAAAGATATCGTTAATACGAGGACCGAATAATCAAACACTCATTCTTATAGTTATCGGTAATTTAAGCCTAATGAAATCGTAAGATAAAATGTAAAGAAAACTAAACGGGAAAACTGGTTATGATTATATGTGATTAGTAATTCCAGAATCAGGTTTCACCACGACATACGTTATCAATTCAATCATACAATCAATTCAGTTACGATCACCACTTATGAAGGACACTATCCAATTTCACTTATTACCTTATGTCAAAGCATAATAATTTACCCAAGTTAATTAATCCCCTACTTTCGTGACGATTAGACTAATCTCGGATTCATTCAGTACTGTGACAGTGTATCGATTCCTCAAAAGCCTTAAAACTACTTTCGTGATTTAGGATCTTAGGTTTGAATACTAGGGTCCCAATTTAGATGTCACCTGTCAGAATTTTCACCTAATATCTATATATGAACATGCAAATATGTGGCCTGCAAATTCACAAGCATTAATTACGGATAATTCAAATCATAAGCAAAAGCGATGTAATGTCAAAGCTTCTATAATTCAGGCTGATAACATATTATCGAGATATTCCCGATTCTAAAATAAAATAGATTACTCCATAGATGCGAAAGCACAATCAATGATAATAAAAGTCAACATGATATATAGACAAGAATTAAAATAAATTAAAAAGATAAGCTCGATAAAACCCGTTGTCGAAAGATCTCGTTTACAATCAATTCTCGAATCTTGTTTTTGAATCTTTAATCTTTACAATTAATTTCAGAAAAATAAAGTTCGAACCCTAATACAAAGTTTGGAGGGGGTATTTATACCAAAAAGAGTAAAGAAATAAGATCCAAAAGCTGCGTTTTAAACGTTCCGCGTTTAAACGCGGACGTTTAAACGCTGGGGGCAGAATGTTTCAGCCCCGGGCGTTTAAACTCCGCGCGTTGAAACGCAATTTCCGGTCCGAATGTGACTTGGTGTATTGTACAATGTTGTAGATCTATGTCTTAGCTTTAAAACCCAACCAATTTAGATTCAATCCAAGTTGTAGAAGTCGAGTTATGATCGTTCTACCAAAATTGCCATATTTGGTTCGGAACAGAATATATTTTGTAACTTTCGGGCCTTCAAACGTTTGAACCCGATCTTTTCTTCTTCACAAAACTTTTAGGGAATTGTCTTAGCTTTCTATCCATATAAGTATCATTAAAATTGGAGTTTTAGCTCGAGATATGAGTGTATTTCTGAACAACGCCAATTTACCACCTATCTTGCATTTTTTCGTCATTTCTCGAAGTTAATGATTTTACCCTACAAACGTATAACAAACCTATAAACGTATATGGGGTATAAATCATGATAAAAAATGATATAAAAAACGACTAATCTTAGGCTAGAAAATACGTATAATCGAGGTCAATTAACCCCTCAAACTTAGGATTGATCGTCCTCGAGCAATAAATATCATTGAAAACGAACAACCAGATTCTTGCAATGATCCAAAAAAACAAAAAGCTAACTAGCTCACTTTCGTAGAGTTCACGATTGCACTTAGCATGTGCAACAAGCCTTTAAACCTTTTAGTTATCCCAAAAAGACGAGTTATAGTCTCGTGAGGGTTTGTATTACGATATACCCACAAAATCTATGGAATTCAAGCTAAATCCAGATAATACAACTTATAAAATTTAACAAAAGACTAATGGCATAACATTATTAACAATTAATCTCAAAAGTCTGTACATATCTCTCAGTTTTGCCACATATTAACACTAAGAGTCGAATTAACTTCCAAAGTGGTGCATGCAATCATAGGCATTATAGCCGAGTGACATCCTTAGCAAATTTTGGATATAATCCCAATTTTTATCAGTTTTCAATTATTCAAAAGGCATAAAGATTTATAGGCAGAAATACACGCTTCAAGATTAAAGCTTTTAAGCATTTTTGACTTTCTACACAGTTACGTGTGGATTTCTACTTAGCTCATTAGACCATGTGCAATGTTTGTTCCCTTAGGCTTTCTATGACACCCATGTAACGAGTTTTAGGCCAACGACTCCGAATCTAGATATCTTTAGGGCATTGAGTGTCGATACACTCCTTTTGGACTTAATCACTCGAGTGTCAAAAGCCACGAAACAAACTAGGTCTTTATTTGAGTTAGCTTCACATTGTCATAATATCCGACACATCAATATTTTTAATTTTTAAGCATTCATTATGAAGCATAACGGTGACTATGAAACCTTATACCTTGTGAAAACTTTAGTTAATATCCTTGGGAATTACTCCTTACGTGTCTCAAGATGTAACATCCACTCAACTCCTATACCATCGATTGTGTATAAAGTGTCATCTAAATAAACTAATCCTAATCTTAGGTCGACACGAGCAAAAAACCGAGATATGCTTGTTCTATTAGTCCAGATTATATAATGAAGTCATGCCATCTTTAATTCTAGCAAATTATACAAATTGACAAGCTAGAACTCATAAAAGGAAAAAAATAAAATAATGCATGCTATATGAATATCTCAAACGCCCCCAAACTTAAGCGAAACAAACTCATACGATATATAAATATGCTAAGTTGAATTCCATCCTCAAATTTAAACTATAACCTAACGGGATGTTGAAAAACATGACCGAATACCAAAAGAAAATTTTCGTTCCAAGTAAAGGTGATGCATCATCTGTATCATGCAATGTAAGATACTCATGTATCCTGTACGAAAAAACCAAAAAATAATAATAATAATAATAATAATAATAATAATAAATAAAAAGCATGCAAAGATAATTTTTTTTGGGTTAAAGATAAAAAATAAATAAAGAAAGAGAGAACAAAAACAAAATTAAAAAAAACACTTGAGTGGCCTCCCAAGAAGCGCTTGTTTATAGTCATTAGCTTGACTTTACCATGTTTAACTTAGTGTAAATCTCGGATTGGACCCGAAGAATTGGCAATTCTCCAATCGACTTTAGAATCTCGATTTTTAGGTAAAGAAAACTCAGGCACCGGTTGAATATAAAACCTAAATAGCCATTTTTTGAATTTTTGGCGAGGGATCTTTTTGTCATGCAATACTTTGATGCCTTCATTGTTAATTCGTCCACTACCATGCGCATATGTCAATGGCGGATTCCCCTCAAACAGTCGAGCAATATCAGCGATAATTTCACCTTCCTCTTTGATCGAGCTACCACTCAACAGTCGTGCTTCTAATGGATCCTTATAGTGGTTCCTAACAAGATTTTCCTTACTTATTTGGTTAACTTTGTCAATCCTGTAACAAGAGTTCTCGAGAGAGCGGTTAGCAACAGATTTATATAGACTAAATTCAACTATCTCATCCCCAATATTCAAGGAAAGCCTTCCATTTTTTACATCAATGATGGCTCTTGTGTAGCTAGAAAAGGCCTACCAAGAATAATAGGGATTTGGGAATCCTCCTCTAGCTCGAGAACAACAAAATCCGTAGGAATAAAGAACTTACAGACCTTGATAGGTACATCCTCTAACACACCTATTGGATACTTAACAGAATGATTGGCTAATTGGAAAGTTATGGTCGTAGGCTTTAAATCATTCATCTCTAACTTTTTCGCCACATACAATAGCATAAGACTAACACTAGCGCCTAGATCACTTAGCATGGTTAAAACTCATATTACCAATTACATAAAGAATTGAGAAACTACCGAGATCTTTAAGCTTGGGAGGTAATTTATTTTGAATTATAGCGCTACACTCCTCAGTTAAAGCGATAGTTTCATATTCCTCTAGCTTTCGTTTGTTAGAAAGAATTTCTTTCAAAAATTTAGCATACGAAGGCATTTGTGATAGTGCATCAGTGAAGGGAATATTAATATAAATCTTTTTTAGAACTTCTAAAATTTTTTCAAACTGCTTATCTAATTTTGCCTTAGCTAATCTTTGAGGGAAAGGTACGGGTGGCTCATATGGTGGTGGAGGTACATAGGCTGGTTCTTTTTCGCTTTCATCACTCGTTTTGTCATTAGAGTTGGCGGGATGAGACGATTTTTTATTTTCGACCTTTTCAGTAAGCTCAGTTTCACTCACCCTAGTAGGCATCTTTGGACCTTCGTAATTGGTTCCACTCCTTAAAGTAATTGCATTACAATGCTTCTTCGGGTTTTTCTCAGGTTGTCCGGGAAAGGAACCTGAAGTTCTACTTGAGTTAATAGCTTTTTGTGCAATTTGAGTTTCTAGTATTTTATTGTGAGTTGCTAAAGAATCGATCTTAGTTGCTAGTTGCTAAATTGCATCATTCACTATCTCATTTTGTATAGTCTGGGCAACTACAAAACTCTCAAGAAGGGATTCTAGGTTCGATTTCTATGGTGGAATAGGATTGTAAGGCTTTTTTTGAATGAAGGTGGCTACCTAAAGTTGGGATGTAGGGCTGCGTTTTGGTTTGGATTGTACAAAAAATTAGGGTAATTCCTCCAACCAGGATTAAAAGTATTAGAAAACAGGTCGTTCTTTTAGTTAAAGTTATTCACAAAATTGGCTTGTTCCATAGAGGGATCGTTAGGTACAGTAGCTAGTTGACACTCTAATACAACATGACCAACCATACCACATATTTCGCACATAGGAGGTGGGATATTGATAGAATTGACATGCATGTTCATTGAATCTAATTTCTTAGTCATGGCTTCTACTTGTGCAAAAAGTAAAGTAATAGAGTCAAGATCGTATTTACCTGGTGTCTTCTGTGGAATCGATCTTTCGCTTGACCATTGGTAGTGGTTCAGTGCCATATCCTCGATTAGATCATAAGCTTCGTCAATACCTTTGTTCATCAAAGCTCCTCCAGCTGCTGCATCGACTGACATCCTCGTGTTATATATATATATATCAATCCATTGTAGAATGTATGGACGATGAGCCACTTCTCCAGACCATGGTGTGGGCACAGTCAGAGAAGATCCTTGAATCGCCCCAAACTTCATATAGCAATTCACCGTATCGCTGAGCAAAAGTTGTGATTTGGTTCCTCAGTTGTGCAGTCTTGCACGGGGGAAAGTACTTCGCTAGGAAGCACTTCATAAGTTGATCACATGTTCTGATGGAATATGACGATAAAGAATGTAGCCAAGCTCTTGTTTTTTCTCTCAGTGAGAACGGGAATAACCTCAGTCGGATGGCATCTTGTGAAACCCCGTTCATTTTTAGAGTGTCGCAGTACTCTAAAAACATAGACAAGTGTAGATTTGGCTCTTCAGATGGTGCACCCCCAAACTGATTCTGCTGAACCATCTGCAGAAGAGATGGCTTGAGCTCAAAGTTGTTGGCCTCTACAGTAGGTCTAGTGATGCTAGAGTGAAGGGTCTGCGCATTAGGTGCTGCAAAATCCTTCAGACATCTCGCATTCACATTCGCATTTTCGTTTGCATTCGCGTTAACATTCACGTTTGGATTTTCTTCAGCCATGGCTTCTTGTTTCAGTTGAGCCTATTTCAGTCTTTGTAACTTTCTCTTTGTTTGAAAAGTCATTTCGATTTCCAGATCTAACTCGATAGGGAAATCGAAACTTATTTGCATACAAGAGAAAGACAGAAATTCTGAATAAAAACGAAAAACAAAAATTAAAAACTAAAAATAAAATGGCTTAGTCTCACTAAAATCTGATAAGAACTAATATTAACTATTATAGTCGCCAATAACTTGATTTATGTATTACCGCAAGTGCACGGCTTCAGTGTAGTACAAAAAATGTCGTTGCCATGAGGACCGAATAATCAAGCACTAATTCTTACAGTTATCGGTAATCTAAGCCTAATGAAATCGTAAGATAAAATGTAAAGAAAACTAAACAAGAAAACTGGTTTTGATTATAAGGGATTAGTAATTCCAGAATCAGGTTTCACCACGACATACGTTATCAATTCAATCATACAATCAATTCAGTTACGATCACCACTTATGAAGGACACTATCCAATTTTACTTATTACCTTATGTCAAAGCATAATAATTTACCCATGTTAATTAATCCCCGACTTTCGTGACGATTAGACTAATCTCGGATCATTCAGTTCTGTGACAGTTTATCGAATCCTCAAAAGCCCTAAAACTACTTTCGTGATTTAGGATCTTAGGTTTGAATACTAGGGTTCCGATTTAGATGTCACCTGTCAGAATTTTCACCTTATATCTATGAACATGCAAATATATGGCCACCAAATTCACAGGCATTAATTACTGAGAATTCAAATCATAAGCAAAATCGAGGTAATGCCAAAGATTCTATAATTCAGACTGATAACATATTATTGGGCTATTCCCGATTCTAAAATAAAATAGATTACTCCATAGATGCGAAAGCACAATCAACGATAATAAAAGTAAACATGATAGATAGACAAGAATTAAAAGAGATTAAAAAGATAAGCTCGATAAAACCCGTTGTCGAAAGATCTCGTTAACAATCAATTCTCGAATCTTGTTCTTGAATCTCTAATCTTTACAATTAATTTTGGAAAAATAAAGTTCGAACACTACTATAATGTTTGGAGAGGGTATTTATACCAAAAAGAATAAAGAAATAAGATTCGGAAGCCGCGTTTTAAACGTCCCGCGTTTAAAACATTCTGCCCCGGGTGTTTAAACTCCGCGCGTTTAAACGCTACTTCCCGTCCAAATTTGACTTTGGTGTCTTCCAAAAAATTGTAGATCTATGTCTTCGCTTTAAAACCCTACCAATTTGGATCCAATACAAGTTGTAGAAATCAAGTTATGATCGTTCTACTAAAATTTCCATATTTGGTTCGGAATAGAATATATTTTGTAACTTTCGGGCCTTCAAACGTTTGAATCGGATCTTGTCTTCTTCACAAAACTTTTAGGGAATTATCTTAGCTTTCTAGCCAAATAAGCATCATTAACATTGGAGGTTTTTAGCTCAAGATATGAGTGTATTTCTGAACAGCGCCAATTTACCACCTATCTTGCATTTTTTCGTCATTTTCTCGAAGTTAATGATTTTACCCTACAAACGTATGACAAACCTATAAACGTATATGGGGTATAAATCATGAGAAAAAATGATATAAAAAACGACTAATCTAAGGTTAGAAAACACGTATAATTGAGGTTTATCATTTATTTATCCAATCAGTCATATTTTAATTAGAGTGGAAAGACTAATTTATATATTTTAATGTAAATTAATGAAGACATATATGTATATGATATATATACACATTTTATTAGCAGTTTCGAGGCCATGTCATGTCCTAATATTTTTGAAATGCCGTATTTTGTATTTGTGTCGTGTCGTGCGCTGTGTTTGTGTCTCGTGTCTGTGTATCATAGGTATACAGTAAGTAAGTAACTGATTGACAGCTAAATTAGCACTTTTCATAGCCACTTTGTTGTGAACGTGAATTCATTTTTGGGAAAATTTTTTTATCAATGTTTAATTTATGGAAAATTTTGGTGTTTCCATTTTCAAATAATTGTAATGAAAGTATTGGAATTAAAGTTGTTCTTCAGTTGCATATTACGATAGAAAAGTATTAATGAGTATTAATTGGATGGTTTAGATGTAGTAATCTGTATTAACCAATGAGAATTTTTCTATACAATAAGAAAACTCAAAATTCTAGAAAAATTAGAATTTTGAGTCAAAATTAGCTTTGTAGTAAATGACCGCTTTGTTATAATATACTAGAGTGTAACCCTTGCTATGCATGGCTTATATTAATTTACATGATTTTTATAAAAATCAAATTAATTTATTTTAATTAAAAAAAATTAATGTATAAATATTTTCATATTGACCATAAAATTGAAAATCATCTTCACAAACATCATGGTACATGAAAATTATAAAAAAAAAATCAAGGATAATTAAAATGTGAAAATGTTAATTAAAACATGATTAAATTCAATCATTTTCAATTAAAATGAAGAGAAATATAGTGAATCATTATAATAAAACATATATTTTAGTAAAATAATTTATTTTGCACCCTTTTACTATGCACATCCCAACAACACCCCCCTCTACAACTGAACCTTCTACTACCTGAAAGTACATACATCAAACAGTCTCTTCTAACACATTAACGGACAAAAATTATCTTAATTTATTTAGATCATTAATTTTATTTCTAATACATCTACAGTAATCAATAGTTCTTTGACCTCTTATGCTTATAAGTCAATATAATTTGACTCCAAAAATGAGTTAATGGTAAATTCATTAACCAAATCAATCTTCACTATATATTAAATAAATAGTAAAATATAGTTGAAGCAATATACATAAGACATGTTAAATTTAAAAGAATTTCACATAAATATTTATAATCATTATTAATTCATTATTTTCTTTTATATACTAATACTTTAATTTTATTTTAGTTATTTATTGACAACTATATAATTTACTGTTACATTTTCATAAAATCATTTATTTCGTTAAGTTTTATACTACTTTTTAAGATAAAGTTATAAATCTATTTATTTTGCCATTTTATAATAAGATGTACAAATTTATTTATAAGTATAGCTTTCTTTTAAAGTTAAATAATGCTCACATATATAGTTCAAGATATATTTAATAAAATATTAAGTTTGTTTAATTTTTAAATTCTTATGGATGTGTAATCAAAATTAGAAAGCATAAAAAAATTTTAAAAAAATTATTCATTAACTATGTTATCTAAAAAAAAAGGAAATAACATATAACAAACTACTTATAAAAATTAATAAAATAAATTAAAATTATTATTTATTCTTCTTAAATTATAGCAATCATATCTTTTAACTATTTGTGTGTATTTAATAAATTTATCCTTAATAAAACTGGTATTAAATTAGTTAAAGTTCAGTGGAAGAGGGAACAAAGTACAAATTTGATTGTATTATATGTGTTCCAAGTGATTTTATAATTTTAAATTAGGGGTACTTTTATCTCTTAATGTATCTAGTAGAATATTTTATGTATATTAATATAGTAGATTGTGGTGTTTGAAGGTTTAAGTGTAGATGGTCGTATCTGATGAGGTATCTTTAATATAGGGGTGCAAAATAAATTTTGCCCTGCATTTTAGAACATATAAATTTGAATATTGACAACTTTTTCAGGGAGAAAAATATATAAATATATATGTATTTTAATCTTTTCATGGAAATACTATTTTTATTTTTAATTAATTTTAGTAAAGATGTAAAAGTAAAGTTACATTTTCAAAGTCTAGACAACAATAGTGGAGTAACTAATAACATTTTGATTCAATATCTTAATTTTTCATAATTAGAAAAAGTAGTTTACATGTAAAATTATATATGTGATCAATTTTGTCAAAGTTGAAAATTTATTTATAAAAAACATTTTGCTTGGTTTTAGATAAATGATACTACTTATGATATTAAAAAGAATGAGTGAATTAGATTTATAAAGTTCCACACCTAATGCACTTTTTTTTCCTTTTAAGTGGTTATAATAACACCTACCTAAAAACCATGCAACTTCTTTAAATTACACCTTTTTTGCCTATATTATACTAAAAAAGAAATGTAAATTGCTAAGGTTGAAGGAACAAAATCTCAACCAAATTATCAATGATAATAACCATTTTCTTCTTAATTTTCAACATAATTCATTAAGGCAAAGAATTAATGTGATGAATGGAGGACATGCATGGATCAAATGGAAAGATTACCATTACCTAAAGGATAAATATACAATAAAGAGGGACTCTTGATGTTCCACACTTTAATACCAAAAAAAAGTACAAAAGATAAGGACAAATTGTGAATCATCATGTACGAAAGAAAAATAGTTACATATCTTTAATAAATGTGGAATTATATGAAATTATATATTCGAGATTACCTATCTAAAGTCGATTCTTAATATTTTATAATCATAACCAAATCATATAAAATATATAAAAATAAGCATTATGTTTGAATGAGAAGAATGATTTAACGTAACTTTGGAATGAGCTCTTGGGCTTCCAAGCCTTATTACCAGATAAAATACAAAAGGTTACAACAAATTATGGATAATTATATATGAAAGAAAAACATATAAAAGTATATATTCGAGATTACCAATTTAAACGCCGATTCTTAATATTTGTAATCATATATACAAAAATAAAATTATGTTTGAAGGAGAAGAATGATTTAACAAACCTTTGAAAAAGTTGCGGGATGAAAAAGCAATATAAAAGAAACAGATTAGCTCACTGTCAATAGTTCAAAACAATTAAAATATCACAAACACAATTAGATGAGATATATAGTAAATAAATCATACCTTCAAAGAATCTCTATTCGTTTTCTTTGCTCAACATGTTTCTTATTTTGTTATGTTGAAACAAAGCTTTGTTCTTAATTATTTCATCTTCTTTCTCCTTTTAAATTTGAAATCAATAATTTAGTAAGTGCTACTAATTGTAAGCCGAGATTTTCCCCTTTCCTTCTTCAATTATGTGAAAATCAATTAAATTAAGAGTAAAATAATTGCTCTTTTCAAAAATATTAATTGCTAATTCCTAGCTCGAGATTTGGTACATTCCTTTACCATTGTGATGTAAATGTCAATCAAAAGGAGTAAATGTTGACCATTCTTTATTATATGATTGGTCTTTCCATTTTCATTACAATTCATACTTAAATATTGTAATGAAACTTGTGTCCTTCCCATTTCAATTTCAAGTCACTAGAATAGGCAAGTAATAATCAATTTTCAACTTTTAAACAACTAATAATTTTTTTATGGAATTAAAAAAATTAAAAAATCTAGAAAAATAGTATTTGAGTAAAAATTAGCAATGTGATCAACGGACCGCTTTGCTATAATATATATACTAGCGTATAACCCGTGCTATGCACGAAAAAATATTAAAATAAATTTTGATAAAAGAAACACAAACTTATTTATTTCAATAATATAAAAATAAATCGTTCAAAATTTAAGAAATGTGAATTGTGATGAGATAGTTAAAATACACATTTTACTATCGTCATAATGTTTCATTTGCTTCATATGTAAGCATAAATCGTAATAACCAAGATCTTCAACAATATAACTTTCACATGTATGTTTAGATCAAAGAAACTTACCTTGATCCATAATAAGATTCGTAGTAGCGGAAAAGATTTATCTCCGGAACTGTGTTTCTCCCTCTTGACCCCTTTAGACTTGATGTGACTTTCTTGATGGAGAGAAAATACTTAATGAATTGAGAGAGGACCAATTCCTAGGTTTTATTTATATAGACCCACCATCAGGGTATTTTAGGAATTTAATTACTTTTTATTTAATTATTAATCAATTAAAATTATCCATATATTATTAAACTACATAATGTATATAAACGTGGGCCACTTTATCTACATAATAACTACCCACTTGTGATTTAGTGGGATACGTGGGTTTACATCATATTCATTATTTAGACCATTTTACGATTGATTGTTACCTAATTAGACAAACATATGCATCTCACATGTCAATCTTTAGGGACGACTGTGAGTTGTCCATGTGGATAATGCTGTTGTTGGATATGTGAGGTGAACGCTCATATTGCCTCGTTCATTGCTAAAATCACTGGACAATAGTTAGAATAATAAAAGTGAAACATAAATTGAATTATTATGGACGGTTTAACATTTGATTTGAAATATTAAAAAGATATATATATATATATGTATATAAACTTATAGACTATTAGAAACATTTGCTCCTTTCATACAAACCTAACAATTTGGATCTATAAATTGCTTTTGATGGTTGGACTAAGAACTAACCATTTACATTTATGAAAACTTTAGTTAGAGCCTTTAAATTAATAATGTATTTTGATTCCAATTTATTATTTAAAATTTCCGATTGTTTTGATATGTCTGAAAAATTAATATTATTTTAAAGCTAATTAACATGCCTAAATAAAATTCTTATACAATTTATCCTTCCGAAAATTTAAAACCAAAAGAAAGAAGAGAGATTTCTTTAAAAAAAAAACTATTTAATTGAATCATAATCTGAGAAGTGATTGGTAATTAAGTGCAAAGAGTTACAACTCCTTATATTGTTCGTGGAACCTTAGTCAGAAAATAATTTATGAACATTTAGTTATTGAGCATATATCCTTTTAATGTTTTTAAAAGTATAAAATAGAATATATTAAGTATATATATAAAAACTTAAATTTTGTTCATAACACATTTAAGTAGGGAAACATCTTTCACTATTTTTTTAAAGCAGTAAAATGCAATATGTAAGATATTTTCCACATTCATATATCCATTGAAGTGAAAAATTTAACATAATATTTGTCATATGAATATAGTCTGCTCAAATGGAAACCATTACTGAAAAAAGCAAAACCGAGTCAGCAATTTCTTTGATAACCGAATATGTAATTAAATCAAATACTAATTTTAGTAAGTATATGAATATATTTTATAAGTTTGAGATCCAATCGAGCATTTCTTATGTATTGAGTATAAATATCAATTGACTTGAAATTTATTAAATATAATCATGTATTTAGAGTTATTAAATTTATCAAATAAATTTTTGTTGACCTTGATTAAGAATTAACCAATACAATATTCTTTAGAGTATTGAAAACAATATTTGTAATATGATCATGAATTGTTTGATTGCATAAAAGGTGGAATGTAATGGTTTGATTTGAAGCTTTAAAATAATTTGTGAAGTTCCAATATCATTTCCCTCAAATTATTGAAAAGATTTATGAGTTAATATTCACTACTCTAAATTAAGAAAGAGCTACTTTACAAATTGTAATCTAACTTTGTGGAAAAATCATAATTAAAAAAGAATGAAAATATTATACATAGAAAAGAGTTAACTGCTATACATTAATAGTTAATACGAATATATAAAATGCAAGTAAATTCAATGCAAATGTAGAATCCAGACAACAAAATAAAATAAAATAAAAAATAACTTGAAAAATTAACTTTGGAACATAAAAGACATTATCAATTATACCATAAATGAATACAAACTTCAAACACTTTTTAGTATATATTACATAATACAAAGGCTCCGTTTGTTTGACAGGAATGAAATCTAAAATGGGAATAAGATTTCTGGTAATTTGATTACTAAAAATCTGATTCCAATAATAGTGTTTGCTTGTCTACAAAAAATTGGGTAAGGATATATATTGTTTATTTTTTTATGTTTGGTTCAAACACATATAATAAAGAATGGAATCTAAATTAAAGACTATGACTTAAATACCCTTTATTTTAAACCATATTTGTATAATCTAACTATAAATTTTCAACATAGTAGAATATTTGATATTATATATATATGTAAGTGTATATACACATATATATTTAATTTGGTTAAATAATAAAAAATAAATAAGATATCAATTTAATTCAATTGCATTATCCTCTTTTAGAAAAATGATAATTAAATTGAACATGCTTATATTTTATTTACATATTGTTTGACTTTTAAAAAAATTGATACATATATGAATTTTTCATATGCAAATGCATTGATAATTATTTTAGGTCGAAAACATATTATTGTTAATAAATAAAATATATTAATTATATGTGACCAACACCCATTTCAAAAGTACTATCACAAAAACAACATAACAAATTTTCAATTTCATTCAATAAATAAATATCAAATAAAATAAATTACGATCTATTTTGACAATAAAAATATTTTAAATAAATTAAAAATATGAAACTATTTTTTCATAAATATCAACTTAAATGAAATGAAAAAATAAATAACTATTTTTGTTGATTTTGTATTATATTTTATATAGGGGTAGTAAGGGGATTAAAGTGTTGTATTTATGATTACCTTGATATGGTAATCACATTAGGTATTGTGATTCCCTTATTTGAGATGATAATTCCCATATGTTGGGAATTAGATTGCATTCCATTATATCAAATAAAAAATACCAAACAAGGTTATTTGATTTTTGGGAATTATATTTGTTATTTTGATTTCATTCCCTTGACAAACAAACGGAGCCAAAGAGTTATATAAAAAAAACCTATGGAGAATATTATGGCAATACACTGTCGATAATTAGCAACTTCTATATTCCATCTCAAATATTGTTGTTCCAATGTTGGTGCTTAAGTGCTCTTTTGCAACTTCATCTGTATGGAATGGCCAGTTAAGACTAAAATTTTGCTACGCAATTTAACTTAAGATGCAAATTAAATTGATTAAAAATTAAGTAAGTCAATCTTTGGCAAGGCATACTGCAGTAATAATCTGCGTGGGAGATGAAAAAGAGATGGTAAAAATATGCCTTCTATTAATAACAATTAAAGATTAATAGAAGACATATTTTAGTAAATTTAGTGATTAATCAAATTTAGAACATTATAAGAAAAAAAATTAAAAACATAAAATTATTCCTAGGAACCAAGGTGGTAGGTTATAGTATGTGAGATAAAAGAATATAAATGACTAAATGAGACATAAAAGCGAGAATATTTTTTGACTAATAATTTCTTTTACATGACACATTTTGATATATTTTCAGTTCTGATACAATTAACCATTATAACTCACAAATAAGAAAAAATCAGCATGCATATATTATTTCCAAATGTTCAAATCAAAAGTCACAAAATACATTAGAAAATTCAAGATGCAAAGACAAAGTTAAAGCTTATTATTTATTAAACAGTAAATATCAACTTATTTTAATTTTGGCTTCTGTACTTACTCTTGATAGTTGGGGTTCCGAGGCATGGGCTCTTTTACTCTTTTACTTGAGAAATGGATCCCAAATGTGTATGTATTAAGAAAACAAAAGATATTTTGACTTTATGATTTGTTATTTTGCTATGATATTCAATGGAATCATGGAAGGATGAGGATGGAGGTAGAAATATATATGATTGTGAGTGCAGGGGCATGATTGTATGTAAAAGAATGAGAATATCACTAAATTGGGAAGTAGAGGATTTCGATGAGAAAATTAAGGAATAATTCTTTTTCACATTAAATGTTTTAGACATTTTCATATGAAAACACAATTTAAATCTTTGAATGTGCTATGATTGATATGTTTTGAACCTATAAATCTGGCTATAATTTATCTTACAAAATTAGAATTTAGGGATTTATTGAAAATGTAATGTAATTAGTGATATATACCAATTAATGAGATTCTTTGACCATATATTCAAAATTCAAACTTTCTTGTTATTATATCATGCATTAAGGAGATTTATTTTACAATTAAAAAAATTAAAATTACCAGAAAAAAGATAGATAGCAAAGCGGGTTCCACACCGCTTTGCTATAATATATAACTAGCGTGTAACACGTGCTATGCACGGTCTATATTAATTTAAATATGATTTATAAAAATGATTATTATTTCGTTCAATTTTGAAAGGATATAATTTATAATTATTTTTATTTGAGAATAAAATTGAAGACCCTTTTTGGAAACATAATCATGCAAACTAAATAAAATTGAAATAAAGTTAACTGTACTTCAAGAACCTTTTCTAAACACCAAATTAAGAAAATATAAAATTTATTAAATTTAATAAAAGTGTAGGAATTTAAATTTGAGAAGAATCAATAACTCTCTTTAATTAGCTTAAATTATGGAATTTATCAGTATAATAATTTGATCTAGTTTCTTACTTCCTTAATCTAAAGAAACTTAAAGATGAAATTGTCCTTACAAAAATGAAAGTTTTTAGATTTGGCTTGATTTACTCAATTAGGCAAGATACAAAAGTGTTTTAATATATTCAAAGTTAATTGTTTTCTAAATTTAAAAGGTCAATTCAACCAATAAATAAGATTTGTTCATTGCAATTAAAGGAATTCACAATCACGTAGCATCTCAATTTCCACTTTTGATTAGCTTGACTTATGGAACTTATAATTATAATAATTTTATTTTATTTGTAAAATCATTTATTTAGTAAAACTGAGTGAAATCCTTAAAAAGAACTGAAAAATGCTAGATTTTGTTTAGGTGGACTTAAAATACAAAATTACTAAAAATAATTAAATAATTATAATACTGTTGGATATTTCAAATTCGAAAATTAAGTCAACCAATGAAAATTTTTAATTAAATTCAAAAATTAAAAATTCTTTACTACGTTTGAAACATGCTTTTGTTGTGAGAAAATTATATGGGATTTTGAAAATTTTAAAGAGATTAATAATGTCAATTTGAATTTGATTAGTTGGGATTTGCATTTGACAATGTTTATGTGGTAAGAATGGTTACATTACATATCATAAGATTGAAAGTTGGTTTCTTGAGTTTGAAAGATTTAAGAATTAAAAGACATTCCACAATTATTATCGATCATAAATACTAAATGTATTATTTCTCTTTTCATCTATATATGAATTAACGAATTAATTTAATTTCAAAATTTTAAATTACATAGTAAATCAAATCAACCAATAAAAATTTTGTGATGGTTGAAAAATTCAAAATTACCAAAAAAAGAGAGACCGTCTTATTATCCCAAAAATTCATTTTAACAAAACAAAATCGTAACTCCCCAGCAATTGCTTCTTCTTATATAGTCAACCACTTAACCACCTATAAAAATCAAAATAAATTATATTTATTGATTATTAAAACTAAAAGAAGAATGAAAGTACTTGGAAAAATAAATAAATTAAATACCAAATAAATAATAAATAAGCTTAATTTGATGATCCAACCTAGAATATCAAATTAAAATATAAAATTTGAGAGTAAGTAAAATCATGTGTGAAAATAAAAATAGTTACATTTATTTCTTCAGCGGACGTGGGCTTATGAAAAATATACATTCAGGATCACTAAACATTGGTTGAGACCGTTGAGTGTTAATAAATATATTGTAGCCATAATAATATTAAGATCAATATAAATTAACTAAATTAAAAAAATACACTTGAATGGGTTGATAATACATATTTGTGGCATTGTGATCAACAAACCGCTTTGCTATGTTACATATAATTGAATATATAATAGTTAATATATTCGAATTACTTGATCCTGGGTTAAATCTTAATATATTGTAAGCGTAATCAAAATTAAAATAATATTAAGATTTTATTAAAAATGACAAATATACTTGAATCAGAAGATGATTTACATGTACTATAACATAGCCGGATGAACAAAAAGAAATAATTGAACTCACTGCCAATAATCCAATCCACATACTATCATCAATAACGCATGCAAGCGATTTTTTTTTAATAAAAATAAATAGTAAAAATATACCTCAAAAAAAAATTGGTAGCTTGTTCCATGAAATATATTATGAACTGTGTTCTTACTCAAATATTTATTCTCTTTTTTTTCAAATTTGAGAAGAATATAATAAACAGTGCTAATTGTTTGCCGAGATCCACTTACCTTATTTAGTTACGTTAGCATCAATTAAAATTAAATGAGAGTATAACACTTCCAATTTTCCTTTCTTGACAATCTCCATTGAAATGCTAAGAATCATAATGGGGAGTAAATTTTAGTCTTGCCATTTCAATTACAAATTTCATTAAATATTAGACATATTAGGAAAGTATGAATCTATTATATATATTATAGTAAAGTGGTGTGGGACCCACTTTGCTAATACTAATTTTCTAGAATTTTGTATTTTTTTAATATTAAAATGTTGGTCGTAATTAAAATCTAATCATTATATATTTAAATTATTTAATTAACATTAATTGATATTTTCCTTTTTCATACTTGCATCTAACATGGTAAGTTTTTTTATCATAATTTTATTCATAATTTCAAAAAAAACGGCCCTATTGAAATTTTGGTTGTAATTAAAACACTAATTGATATTTTCCTTTTTCATGCTTGCATCTAACATTGGAAGTTTTTGTTACCATAATTTTATTCATAATTTCCAAAAAAATTGGCCCTATTGAAATTTTGGTTCTAATTAAAATCTAATCATTATATATTTAAGTTATTCAAATAAATCCTAATTGATATTTTCCTTTTTCATGCTTGCATCTAACATTGGAAGTTTTTTTACCATAATTTTATTCACAATTTCAAAAAAACGGCCCTATTGAAATTTTAGTTGTAATTAAAACACTAATTGATATTTTCCTTTTTCATGCTTGCATCTAACATTGGAAGTTTTTGTTACCATAATTTTATTCATAATTTCCAAAAAAATTGGCCCTATTGAAATTTTGGTTCTAATTAAAATCTAATCATTATATATTTAAGTTATTCAAATAAATCCTAATTGATATTTTCCTTTTTCATGCTTGCATCTAACATTGGAAGTTTTGTTACCATAATTTTATTCATAATTTCCAAAAAAATTGGCCCTATTGAAATTTTGGTTGTAATTAAAATCTAATCATTATATATTTAAGTTATTCAAATAAATCCTAATTGATATTTTCCTTTTTCATACTTGCATCTAACATTGGAAGTTTTTTTTACCATAATTTTATTCACAATTTCAAAAAAAGGCCCTATTGAAATTTTGGTTGTAGTTAAAACACTAATTGATATTTTTCTTTTTCATGCTTGCATCTAACATTGGAAGTTTTTGTTACCATAATTTTATTCATAATTTCCAAAAAATTCGGCCATATTGAAATTTTGGGTGCAATTAAAATTTAATGATTATACAATTAATTCATTTAATTAACACTAATTGATATTTTCCTTTTCCATGACTTGCATCTAACATGGGAATTTTTTTTACCATAATTTTATTCATAATTTCAAAAAATTCGACCCTATTGAAATATGTAATTTTAGGTCATAATTTCAAGAGATTGATTATTTTGATTCATAACTTTTGAAATTTGAAGATCGTTGAAGGTATGAACTTATTTTTATACATCATCTTTTTTTTCTGTGTAATTTGTTATCTCATTGTTGGGTATAAACTTATTTTTATCTTTTGTGTGTAATCTGTTTTCTCATTATACCATGTTTCTAAAAGTATGTACAAATTATTTTTATAATTCAAGTTACTTATATTTTTTATACTTCTAATATTTTATCTTCTATATTAATTTTTCATTATTTGTCTCACTTTTATTTTTTTCTTTGGTATTTAGGCTTGAAAAATTAAAAGCTCTTATTTGGGATTTATTGTCACTTACAGTAAGCTTCTATCACTTATAGTTATGTTTGATTTTCACGTTCAACCATTATTTTCACGTTCAATCTTTTAATAACGTTTATTTAAGCAATGAACTGTAGTTTAATATTTAATCATTAGTTTCTTTTTATAAATCATTAAGACCATGACATGGAAGAACCCATATTCCATCTCCAACCTGTCTTAACAAAAAACTCAAATATCATTATGTTTTTCAATTACATACTCCTTTGCACTATTAACAACATGGTTAGGTGCTATGAACTTATCGAGAAAATGAATAAATAAACCTTTGTAATAATAGAAGTGCATTCACATATAAATTGACAATTCACAGTGGACTTAAGTTGCCACTATTATTCCTGTACGTAGTTATAACTTTGGCCAATTAAGACATATTCCTGACGTATCAAGAATTCTATAAAGTCAGTATCAAATGCTTTATATTGAGTTGAAAATTAGCCAAACACCAGGTTCTAATTTGAGTTAAATTATTAATTTAAAATAGAGTATATTGTAGTTTTATTTATGGGATTATTGTATCTTGAATGTAACTCATCATTAACAACATTTTTCGTGCCGGACTTATATTATCACATATGTTACATATAGATTCATTTTAATTCTAAAATAATTTCCAAAATATATATCTAATTATAATTAAATTCTGTATATGGCGTGGATGGAATCATGGAACACAAAATTTAACAGAGAATTCAAAACTTTAAAATGAGTAACTCATGATGAAAAGCTTTCTTAGTCAGTGAATTTATTTCTGTCAGATTTTGCAACTGAGTCGCATTAGTTATTGCATTTTTCTTTTATGTGGCATTAGATAAACCAATTTTTTTTGATCGGCAAACAAATTTTATTTATTGATCAAAACGAAACGAAGACCACGGGTAACCCCATGATGCACAAAGTATGATGTTACAAAGAATGAAGCTATCATAAAAGAAAAAATCTAGAAAAAAAATGCTAAGGCATGGAGAATCGGACAACTAAGTGTTGGAGATCCAAAGATCCTGCGGTAACAAGTCCCTCAGCATGGGCTCGGCGTTTGGTTCCGAGGTTGGTGCGAACAAAAAGGGGCTAGCGCCCGACGAAAAGAAACATCCTAAAGCTAAAAAAAAGTCTACTATTGATAAAATAAGCCCCAATAAAAGAACCCCTAAGGTCAACCAACAGGTCGACATTCTAAAAACAACAAAATGACCATCAACCAACTATTGGCGAATGGTCTACATGAAAATTTACAAGGTACATGGGGCATACCCCAGGATAAGTTTTGATGGTCGATCCCTGCAAAATAGAAATCTACACAAGAGTTAAGGAAAACATAATGTGTAAGCTCTAAAAAGAGAAATATAAGGATACTGATTGCCATGGCCAAAGGCAAGCCATGGCAATAAAACTGGGAAAAGCTAAGTGTTCAGGCGAGCCCGTGGTTGGCCGAGGTGCTCAAAATGTTGTAAGACATTAGGAAAGTCCGAGAAGACTACCATATACACTAGTGTTTGGATCTTCCGGAACATTGCCTGAATGTTGAAAGGACGCTGCTCAAAAATATATAGGTTTCGAGTGATCCATATCATATACACCGTGGTTGCAAAAGCCAAGTGGTGGCTTGTAGCTTTCCAACCTTTACCTTTCGATTCTTTCTTGAGCCATTTAACAGAGCTGCGAAGAGTATTCATTTCGCGGCTAATCCCAATCCAGCGCCGTATGTCCAGCCATAAGGTAGATGTAAAAGGACACTGAAAGAAGAGATGCGCCAGTGATTCGTAGTCCCGATTACAAAAAATACAAGTAGGGTTGCCACCTATATAGTGTAGACCAATTTCTCTCGACGCGATCGAAAAAAATCATAAGACTCCCGGGTGCTCGAATTGCCTGCCCAGGTGATAAGGATGTTCTCAGCATCGACAAGGTTGCCATGGCATTTGTCAAGGATGAGGTTTCGTATTTGAATAAGGGCTTTAATTAAAGGGGAGTCATCAGTTTTAGGATTCCAGTTCCAAAAGTTAGTTGTGCGTAGGTATATGTGATTAATCCATCTACACCACAAACTATCTTTTTTCGCATGTATATTCCAGAGTGTCTTAGAAAGCAAGGCTTGATTCCAGGTGCCAAGGTTTATAATGCCAAGGCCACCCTCAGACTTCGGATGGCAGATTGTGTCCCAGGAAATAGATGGCTTCCGGTTTCCCCATAGGTAACCACGGCATAGCTTTGTAATGTTCTCCCGAATTACCACCGGAATTGGTAAAGCCGAGAACCAAAAACAAGCTAGACCTTGGATAACTGAGCGGATCATCTCCAGGCGCCCCGCATAAGATAGAGTCGTCGTACTCCAGCCATTTATGTGCTTACGGATCTTAGCAGTAAGAGGTTCGTAATGCAACGGTTTTAATTTGCTAGCCGAAAGTGGAATCCCGAGGTATCGAAAAGGCATTGTGCCTAGCTCCATGCGGGTGAACGACAAGATGCTAGTTGAGACCGTAGGTGATGTGCCGGCTAGATAAATGTTGGATTTAGACACATTCATACTCAAACCTGACACCTGTGTAAAATCATTAAGGCATAGCATTAACGTTGCAATAGAACCTTGGTCCCCTTTAGAAAGTAACATAAGGTCATCCGCGAAGGCGAGGTGTGAAATTTGCAACCCTCCGCACTTGGGGTGGTACTTAAAACCTCGCTCTTTGGTCCGTGTATTAAGGAGTCGGGAAAGATACTCAAGGCATATGACGAATAAGAAAGGGGATAGAGGATCTTCCTGGCGAATGCCTCTCTTACCTTTAAAGAATCCATATACCCCACCATTAATCGCAATGGAGTATGAAGGAGTAGACACGCACTCCATAATCCAACCAATAAATTCCGGAGGAAAGTCGAGACCTTGAAGGACTTGTTGTAGAAACACCCAAGAGACCGAGTCAAACGCTTTAGTCAAGTCAATTTTGATAGTACATCTCGGCGTTATCCTTTTCCAATTATATTTTCGTAGGAGTTCTTGCATAAGATGGACATTCTCTACTAGGCTACGGCCCTTAACAAAGGCCCCTTGCGCTTTGTCAATAATTGTATCCAATACTCCCGTTAGCCGGTTGGCTATAATTTTCGAAACAACTTTGTATATCACCTTACAACAAGAAATCGGCCTATAATCACCAACTCGGTGCGCATGTTCAGATTTAGGTATGAGGGCTATAACCGTATGGTTAAGCTCTTTGAGAATGCGCCCAGTTTGAAAAAATTCGATCACAGCATCCTTAACGTAACCCCCAATTTGCAGCCAACTAGCTTTAAAGAATTTTGCCGAATAACCATCTGATCCGGGGGCTTTATCATTACCAATGCTATTGATAGCCTCGGTAATTTCTAGGTTCGTTACTTGACACGTGAGAGATTCCCAACTGTCTCTTGGCACCTTAGGGCCATAGTCAATCACTCTGGCATCAATATCTAGAGTAGGGATAGCCGTCCCAATAAGAGCTTGAAAATGGTTGATGAACTCATTGGAAACCTCGGTTAAAGATTCGGTAGTGGTGCCATCCGGTCGTGTAATAGAAGCAATGAAATTAAGCTTAGCATTTCTTTTAACCAAACTATGAAAGAATTTAGTACACTTATCAGCTTGTGATAAGAACGTACCTTTAGCTTTCTGTTGGTAAAAAGATCGCTCCGCGGTGCTAAGGAATAAGCTTGATTTCCGTAAATGTGCAACCCGTTGTTGAAGATTCAAGTCCGCCGGCATATCATGTAGGCGAGCCTGCGCCTCTTTTAACAAGGCTGCTTCATTACGTGCGCGCATAGTGATGTGCGAGAAAGCGTCAACATTTAATTGCTTAAGCCCAATTTTGGCATGTTTAAGTAGTTGGCAGAGTGTGAATTGAGCCGTACCCCGGCGGTACCGGCCCTCTATGGAACGCCGCACAATGCTATTAAAGTCGCCGTGGGAGATCAACATATTCGGGAATTTCCAAGGGATTTTACCACTGACCGTGGGCTCATGAAGTGTTACAAGGCATGGGGAGTGATCTGAAGTGCCGGAGGGCAGAAATTCCACCTTAGTATAAATGTCAGAAGTGAGCAAGTTGTGATCGGCTAGGGCCCAATCTATTTTTGACCAAACCCGACCATTCGTCCAGGTGTATTTGAGACCCTCACAAGGCAATTCCGTTAATCCCAAGGTATTATAACAATCGGTAAAGTCCCGGATATCAGATGGTAGTATATCTTTTCCCATTTGTCGATCCGTGGGTCGGAGAACCGAATTAAAGTCCCCGAGTAACAGCCAAGGGTGGTGGGTGTGTGTGCGTATATCACAAAGGTTAGCCCAAAGTGGTTTACGGCCACTAACAGTATTCAAACCATATATAAAACTAACAAAATAGGATTGCTTTGTTATTAAACAAGAGATAACCGTATGTATTACCTGTTGGTGTGTGGCAATAACCTGTAAGGAGACCTTAGATGGATTCCAAACGATAGCTATGCGGCCCCTCGGTGCTACATTAAGATTATCACAAAAATGCCAACCCTTCATACGTGTTTTTGTGAATTTTGTGAGAGTTTGAGCAGAACTTTTGCTCTCCAAGATCCCAATAACATCGGTCTTAGTATCCCGGATGAGTCGTGAGACTTCATCCTGTCTAAGGGGCGAGTTAAAGCCCCTCACATTCCATGCGGTGATCTTCATGGGGATGACGAGGGTTCAGCCGTGGCCTTACCCTTATCTTTAGTCTTTGGTTTATCATTTGTTTGCTCATTCGTAACCTGTTTCTTCTTTTTATTCTTCCGAGTAACTAGGGCAAACTCTTCATTGTCCGGAGGGAATATACCAAGATCAGAGTCGTCACTATCGGAAAGGTCTGGGACTTCTGGAACTGATGTATGTTGAAGGCCAGAGCTGCCTTGTTTGGCTACCTGGATGGTCGGGTTGGATTTATCAGGTGGAAGGTGATGATCTGCTGGTTGTTCGGTATCGGGTGGCTTGGTAGGGTTGGGTGGCAAAGAGTTAACGGGTGCAGGATTGGTTGGGGCTGATGGCTTCGGGGCTGGTGGGTCCTTTGGCCGAGAGGCATCCCTCGGTGCTTGTCTTGGCCGGGATGCATCCCTCGGTGCTTGTCTTGGCCGGGAGGCGGTTCGATTAGGTTGCCTACCCCGAGCAGGAGCGGCAGCGGCTCTATCTCGCCGTGCCTTGAGTGCAGCCGCCTGTCTTTCCGCCACAGTTTTATGATATGCCTCACATCCCGAACTAATGTGCCCAAGTTTCCTACATGTTTGGCAAAACTTTGGAAGGAATTCATATTCCACTTTTTGCAAACGTGGGCGTCCATTAACCAATCTCAAAGGTATAGATTCCCGTAGATCTTTCGAAGCATCCACCTCTACCAAAATGCGAGCGTACGTGAGCCTCTCCCGTGTCTTAGTGAACGAATCTGTAGCGATTGGTTTACCTAGGCGGGATGCAATTTGGCTTAGGATAGGCGCATTCCAAAGATCAATTGGTAAGCCCGGTAGGCGAACCCAAACTGGAATATGATGGAGATCGTTTGCTGAATCTATCTCAAAGCACGGGGGCATGCTTTTGGTAATGAGCGGCCTGCCGAACGCATAGTATGGCCCACTCGATAATACCCTGTCCCTATCAATTTCCGATTCGAATTTAAAGACGATCCAGCCACTCATGTGCTTAAAATACTTTGACGGTACACCCCAACCTTCTCGGATTTCATTAAGGGCCTGGAACCCAGGGAAGTTGGAGGCAAAAAAACCAATAAAACAGTGGCCCCAAGCTTTATCAATTGTATCCAGTTGACTAGGGTCTAAGACAAACTCATCATCAACAAAGGGGACTTCGGTCAATTGTAAACCATCATTTAGGTGCCTACTATTGGCTGCTTTTGCAACCTCAAGGAAATTAAGGGCGTCCGTTTGTGGTACTTCCGCTTCCGATGTACCTGCAGGGGGATCAGGGGAAAGAATAGGTGAGAGAGTAGGATTTTCATGTATAGTTACAGATTGTGCGTTATGTGTACTAGGAATAGTGCATTCAACTCCCCTGGTTGACTGTTTGACGGGTTGCCGGTGGCCCGGTATCGGAGTAGATGCATACGGCTTTTTACTATGGAAAGAGGTCGTTTCTGGCGGCTTCTCAGGTGATGCCGGCAGCGTGGATTCCTTATGCGTTTCTGAAGTGTGCCGGGGGCTCATATCCGAGATAAACTCAGCGAAGTCCTGTTTGCGACCGACGGGTGTCTTAGAGCGACGCTTTTTCCTCACGGTGTTGGCAGGTGGTTCCTCGGCCATGTCTAATTGGTCACCGAATATCAATCGGCGTCGTACCAATTGGGCCAGGGATGGTGATATTCAAGATTCCAACGGGAAAGAGTACCGGCCGATGACAAAGAAAAACAGCAAGTTAACTACTTTTCCGGCGCAATTCCGACTGAACATGAGCAGCGAAGGCGTGAAGATGATGACCGATCCAAATACAACTCTTGGCAGCCGGATCGCCGGGGAGATGATCCGGTGAAGAGAGACTATCTTCTAACCGAGAGTGTTGAAATCTTGGAGCGATTCTTGGAGTGTTTCACGCGCGCGTGCTTTTATTTTATTTTTTTTGAATTGGAAGATAGATAAACCAATTCATATACTTCATATCCAGTAAATTAACCCTTACAATCATAATTCATACTAAGTCAAGATTAGATTATGTTTTTGACTGGGTACTTTTTTAATAATTTGATGATATAGTATTATACATATATTAAATTTCATAATTTATGAAATTTTCATAATTTCTATTACTAAATTTCATAAGTTAATTTCTGTAATATCCATAATTTTAATATATTAAAAGATTTTGTAACTTGCCTATTTGAGTAATTTCCATAATTTAATTTTTATAATTTGAGTTTGCACAATTTCCATAATTTGAATATATTAAAAGATTTTTGTAAATTGCCTATTTCAATAATTTTCATAATTTAAATTATTAACTTCAATAATTTAAATTTCCATAATTTAACTTTCATAATTTAGGTTTATGAAATTTAATTTTCATAATTTAAATTTTTGTATTTTAGCTTCCATAATTTAACTTTCATAATTTAACTTTCATAATTTAATTTTCGTAATCTATTATCTATATTATAGCAAAGCGGTATTTGACTCAATTTTGACCAACATATTTGTATAGGTTTCAATATTAAAAGAAAAAGATCATGCATCTAAGGTAACATGAAAATAAGGAGAAAATCCTAAACTTATATGAAAACAACAATACAATTATGTAACTAATTTTACTTTCTTAGTTCCCTATTTTGCCTTTTTGGATGAGTACATATTTGACAATTATGTAACTAATTTTACTTTTTTAGGACAGTGAACGACAATCGAGTTCGTTGTAAGCTCGCAAGGCTAAAAAGAAGAAGAGAAATATATATTAAGCGTCACAGAGGAGTCAATTATCATGCTTTTGATTGATAACTATTGATATTATATTATTTCATAATTTATGAATGTGATCATTTTAAAACTTTATACAATATATTAATTTCTCAATATAAACATTCAATTCATTGTTGTTGACTTTCTTATTATATTGTTTAACTATTATTTATTAGCTTATTAAAATTGTAATTAGTTTGTATCACGATATTTGTGAAAAGGGTCTTTAATTTTATTCTCAAATAAAATTATGACATTAAAACATTTCAAATTTGAACAAAATAATAACTTTTTTAAAAATTATATTTAAATTAATATAAACCGTGCATTAGCACGGGTTACACGCTAGTTAATATTGATTGACAGATTTAAGGATAATCAATACTAACCATTTCAATTACAAATTTCATTGAATTTAGATATATTAGGAAAGTAGGAATTAATATTGATTGACAGATTTAAGAATAATCAATATTAATTTTGATTAGTCAATTTATTCAAAAATTTAAACCAACCAATTAGAAATTTTCATTATATTAAAAAAACTCAAAATTCTAGAAAATTAGAATTTCAAGTCAAAATTAGCATTACGGTCAACGGACCGCTTTGCTATAATATATATAATAGATAGCGTGAGCCTCATGCTATGCACGGGATTATAATAATATTCTATAAATTTACTAATAATAAAAGTAAATTAAGTTTTAATCTGGTTTCTGTACTTACTCTTGATAGTTGGGGTTCTGAGGCATGGGCTCTTTTTCTCTTTTACTTGAGAAATGGATCCCAAATGTGTTTGCTTTTACTTGAGAAATGGATCCCAAATGTGTATGTATTAAGAAATGACAAAAGATATTTTTATGATTTGTTATCTTGCTATGATATTCAATGGAATCATGGAAGGATGAGGATGGAGGTAGAAATATATATGATTGTGAGTGCAGGGGCTTGATTGTATATAAAAGAATGAGAATATCACTAAATTGGGAAGTAGAGGGTTTCGATGAGAAAATTAAGGAATAATTCTTTTTCGCATTAAGGACGTGATTGGTATACTGGAATGAAGTGGGAATGAAATGGGTATTCCTGTGTTCATTCCTATTCTAATGATTGGTATGTTTTTTTGTTGGGAATATTCATTCCTATTGGAATCCATATTCCCAAAAGTATGAGAATAGTGATTTCTTCCACACCCCTTGGGTTTGGCTATTCCTTGCCTACCATGAATCAATCCTATTTTTTTCTTATGATATTATTTTCTTCACACCGATATAAAAGTCTTGAAAATTTGATGAATGCAATATATATATTTTTTTGGACTTATGATTAATAATCACACATTATTTTAAAAATAATATAAATTATTAAAATTTCAAAATATTATTTAAATGCATTAAAATAACTAAAAAATACATATTATTTTTCGTAGGTACTTAGTCGAAACATTTTCGTCAATAAGAATTACTTAATTATAATAAATATAATTTCAAATGTAACAAGAATAGGAAAAACATACAAAAATGAATTGAAAAAATATAAAATAATATTGCGTTTAACAAATAATATCTTATCCTTAAACTAGTTCATCAATAAAAAGTATTAGAAAAGGTGAATTATTATATAGACAATATTACATATATAACTCTTTCAATCATTATATAATTATATTTTTCCCATTTTTCATTTAATTTTTTCATTTTTTTCATCATTTCCCGTGTTATTTTTCTTTAAATAAAAAGTTTAAAGTCTCAAATTATTTAAATTTCAGAGAATTAGATTGGATTCAAATTTTCATTCGAGTTTAATAAATAACTCAAATATACGAATATACAAAATAAAAAAATCTCATATCTCGAATTCATTTCCTTTCTCATTCCTGCACTATACCAATTATAGGATTTATGAAATTAATATCATTCCATTCTCATCTCCATTCCATTCCAAATTAAATCTTTGAATGTTCTATAATTGATATGTTTTGAACCTATAAATTTGGCTATAATTTAGCTTACAAAATTAGAATTTAGAGATTTATCGTAAATGTAATGTAATTAGTGATATATACCAATTAATTAGATTCTTTGACTATATATTCAAAATTCAAACTTTGTTGTTATTATATCATGCATTAAGGAGATTTATTTTATAATTTAAAAAAATTAAAATTACAATAAAAAAGATAGACAATAAAGCGGATCCCACACTGCTTTGCTAGAATATTATATATATATATATATAAATAATAGATAACAGATAGATGTTAGAATTAATTTGATTTATGTGGAATTTGAATTTGTACAAGAATTTGAATGTTGGTTTCTTGATTGATTTAGAAAATTTAAAACCTAACATAACCGCTATCAATAATAATCATAAACACAAAATACTTTATCCATATTTTATGTCAAAGTTTCAAATTAAATAATCAATTAATAAATTTTTTCTCAAGAATAAAAATAATCAAAATTACCAAAGAAAAATCGATAGCAAAGGGATCTCACATCGTTTTCCTATAAATGAAAGTAATTTTTCACTATTGCATAATACATATTAATTTATCAAATAGTAACAATTTTAAGTCCAACTAACAATTATTCTAATCAACTGAAACTAATATAAACATAAAACTAGCATAAAATTGATATATTAAGATTTTACAATTTTGTTTGTAATTGGGTATGTATTATAATTCATTCTTATAGTAATTTGTGAAGCTTCAACGTAATTATGAAATAAGATATATAATGATGTCAACTTTTTATTGACTTCCAAAAAGTGAATAAATTGCTTTTAGCATTTTGATTATGAAAGGTTAGGCTTTTGAGACCTGATTAAGTCATCGTCTTTAAATATTAACAACAGGCTAATAATTTCAACTGATTAAAGTGTACTTTTGGTCACGACTGCCACATCATGTACAAAATTCGAAAATTTGAAAATTTTATTTTACCCAAGTGTCCTAAAATATCCAAGTTTATTTTTCTTGTTTGGTTATAAATTCTTATTTAATATAGTCTCAATTGTAATGGGCCTTTGATTGATTTTAACTCTAGAGATTTCACTAAATTCAAGCTCTTCATTCAGTCAATAGACCAACTTGAATACAATTCGGTTAAATTTGATGGGTCGGAGCCGATCAAAACATTCTATTGATTTATTCAATCAATATAAATTTTCGACCTCGTAAATAAATATAGACAATAAAAAAAATAAAATAAAAATGTCGTAGTTAGAGTTGAGTCATAACCTGGATGGAAGATAAGCGTTTATTCTCAACCAACACAAAACTAATAATATTTTATCAAAAAAAAAAAAAAAAAAGTAAGTTGACGGTGACATTTTCTTGTACAAGTCACCTTGACGAGACAGAAGAAAATGAGTTCGAGCTTAAAAAGTAAAATTTTTTAATAAATATATATATTTATTAAATTTTATAATTAATCATATATATTATTAAATATAATTATAATTAATATCAAAAGTTTTATTATTTGTACACAATCATTCTATACATACCAGATCATAAATTAGTATCCATCAATTTCCAAAAAAAATCCCAAGCTCATGATGCAATGTAAAGGAATATCTCTTTTGTTAAGATTGTAATAAAAGAAATTATTATCATAACATGTCATATGATATATAAACAAATAAATATTTGTATAAATTTTTAATTTTATAAGTATAACTTAGTTTTCCTAATTCAAACTTGCAAGCTGGCGAACAAATATTTTTGGGATTGAGCTCGGCTCGTTTGAAAAGCTCAACTCGTTAATTTTGGCTCAAGTTCAAATTTTCTCGAGCTCAAATCAAACTATTTTCCAACCGGCTCGACTTGTGGCCAGATTCACAACAACAAATTACAAGAAAGCTAAATAAGTTAATACAATACAAAATAATTTAAGGGTGTGTTTGGATTGAGTGATTTCAAATCCATCAACAAATCCATTAAGTTCGTTTTGATGATGATGGTCAAATCCCTCACCATTCATTTTGAGCTATTTTCTCCACAACTATGGTGGATTTTAAATTACACCATTTTAGGTGTCATTTGAAATCCTTCTTCCAAATCCACTTCTCAAATCCAAATCTATCGATCCAAACGCCCGTAAGAGTTATGATATGAATATCATTAACGATATTATATTTCCTTTTAATACATTTATATTTTATATTTAGATAGATTTGATGTATTTAGTTATTCCATCCATTCAACTCATGTGGAAATTTATATCTTGGAAAATTTCCTCAATGAGTCAATCCATTTTGGGAAGATTCAGATTTGTGTTTCTACTATTTATTATTCTTAGTGTATATAGATTGGATTAGAGAAAATCCCGTACTAGAGAATGATAAGCTTTGCTAAAATTTAAATCTTAAGATTTGACCATTAAGGTAAAACTAACTAAATCGAAAAAAGATAAATACATGAAATTTAATTAAACTAAAAAATATATATATATAATACAAGAAACTATTTTATACAAAACGAAAGAAAATATTCTAATACAGTTGAAATAAAAATCTACGAAAACTTGCAGTAAAAAGATAAAAGACGATGTTTGAAGTTGAGAGGCGGTTACATTGGCTCCAAGTCTTTGTATATTTCAAGGGTTAACGGGTGTAATATAAATAAAAGGGTGGCGACACATAGGTGGCACGATGATAATTGCTCAAACTACTTATATTTCAAGGATGAATGCAGAATGATTATAAAATAAAATATAAAATAATAACTAATATGAGAGAGAGAGAGAGAGCGAGATGTTAGGAATATGATGCCAATTATAAATAAACACACGAAAGAAAAGAACAATAAAAGAACACACGAATTGTTTACCCAGTTCGTCAAAAAAAAATTGACTACGTATGGGGGCGTTGCCAAACTAGAATTTTCAATATATTTTTCGTAAGTTCGTGATTATGAATTACAATGAGATTTGGCTATTTATAATACATGATATGTAACCATAATAGGAGAAGGATTACATAAAGACTAAAATGCCCCTTTCAGGCTATGGTTCTATTTACAGACCTTCAGGCTCCATAACTCAACAATCTCCCACTTGGAGACTGAACTCAACAGTAACCATCTCTCGATCTTCTCATTCAGTAGCCTATAATAGTCCCGCCAGCGCCAAACCTCTCAACTCAGGTTCTGTAGGCCAATTGAAGCCATGCATAACTTCAATTTATCGTCATCCATCGCAAGTTTCCACTTGCACACATGCTCACCTTGACTATTTGGTGCATGGCGATGTCTGCTAGATCTCCACATCGGAAGTATCGGCGTACTCGGTTCTGCTTCAACAACTACCTGATTATTCTGAGTAACTTTGCTCCCAGCCTAGTTAAAGATATCTAAATCAATAACCTCGGATTTTTTTAGCATGAGTACCAACATTATCAATTTGTGGTGCTCCCAACCTATCCTTGTACAAAACCTGTTCATTGAATATAACATCTCGATTACGAATTATCTTCTGATTCTGTTCATCCCAGGCTATGGTTCTATTTACAGTCCTTCAGGCTCCATAACTCAACAATCTCCCACTTGGAGACTGAACTCAACAGTAACCATCTCTCGATCTTCTCATTCAGTAGCCCATAATAGTCCCGCCAGCGCCAAACCTCTCAACTCAGGTTCTGTAGGCCAATTGAAGCCATGCATAACTTCAATTTCTCGTCATCCATCGCAAGTTTCCACTTGCTCACATGCTCACCTTGACTATTTGGTGCATGGCGATGTCTGCTAGATCTCCACATCGGAAGTATCGGCGTACTCGGTTCTGCTTCAACAACTACCTGATTATTCTGAGTAACTTTGCTCCCAGCCTAGTTAAAGATATCTAAATCAATAACCTCGGAATTTTTTAGCATGAGTACCAACATTATCAATTTGTGGTGCTCCCAACCTATCCTTGTACAAAACCTGTTCATAGAATATAACATCTCGATTACGAATTATCTTCTGATTCTGTTCATCCCAAAATCTATAACCGAATTGATCACCACCATATCCAATAAATGTACACTTAACAGATTTAGCATCCAACTTACTCCTAGCACTAGCATCACTGTTTTCTCCTGCAAGAGAAATACAGTAGTTGTCATATACAATGTACTTTCTTTCTTACCTCGAGCAGTATCATGGACCCTTTGATTATCTTTCAGATACTACAACCGAAAGTCACAATGTATCCATCATCGTCTAGTTGTCCTACGGAGACTAAATTTCTCTTCAAACCAGGAATATGTATCACATCACGCAACTGCAACACACTTCCATTCGAAGTTTTAATTCGAACATCTCCCTTCCCCATGATTTTCAAAAGCTCATCATCAGCAATGTAAACCTTACCGAATTCTCCGGAAGTATAATGTTCCATTATGTCAGCATCACTACAAGAATTGAACGATGCTCCAGAATTCAAAACCTACGATTCCAATGGACTACTCACGCTCAATATCAAAGCGTCACTGATATCTTCAGTTGTTGCGTAAGCTGTTTTTCCATTCTTCTTGGTGTTGTGCACTTGTTCTTGTAATGATCAATCGCTCACAGTTCCAACACTTTATCGAATTCAGGTCCTTTTTCGTCTTACTTTTTCCTCTTGACTTTGACCTATCTCTGTTCGAATACTTTGATTCAGATCAGCCTCTATTTTCTGTATTCAGAACTGATCCCAAAGTTATACTTGGTTCTCTCCTGCGAATTTCTTCACTCATAATCAGATCTCTTACTTCGTCAAATTTCAACTTCTCCTTCCCTACTGAAGCACTAACAGCGGTGACCGTTCCACTCCAAATTTCAAGTAAAGAAGACAACAGAATAAGGGCTCTAACCTCGTCACCAAAATCAATCTTAATTGAGCTCAATTGGGCTGTTATCATATTGAACTCACTCAGATGCTCAGCCACCACAGAACTCTCTGACATCTTTAGGTTAAAGAGACGTCGCATCAAATGAACCTTGTTTGCCGCTGATGGCTTTTTGTACATGTCTGCTAAAACCTTCAGAATACCTTTGGTGGTTGTCTCCTTCATCGTATGAAACGCAACGTTACGTGATAGAGACAAACGAATCACACTCATCGCCTTCCTGTCAAGCACCATCCACTCTTCGTCTTTCATATCCGACGGCTTATCACCAAGGGGATGATACAAATCTTTATCATACAGGTAATCTTCGATCTGTATCTTCCAGAACCCAAAGTCCGTCCGTCAAACCTTTCAATCGGCATTTTTCTTTCACCCATCATATCCGCTCCCACTCGACGTGGAGCTCTTGATACTAGTTGTTAGGAATATGATGCCAATGATGAAAATAATCGCTCGAAAGAAAAATAATAAAAGAACACAAGAATTGTTGACCCAGATCGTCAAAGAATTTTGACTACGTCTGGGGGCACTACCAACCTAGGATATTCACTATATTTCGAATAATGAGATTCTGATTCAATGTGTTTCAATGATATTGGGGCTATTTATAATACAAGATATATAACCCTAATAGGAGAAGGATTACATATAGACTAAAATACCCCTTCAGGCTATGGTTCTATTTACAGTCATGCAGACTCCATAACTCAACAAGAGAGAGAGATGAGAAATCAAAAAAGGAAGAGAGAGAAAGAGAGAGGGCAAGAATTCGAAAAAATTAAGATAGGGATATAAGATTATATAAGATCATTTCAATTTCAATGATCAAGGGCATCATTGATCGTAATTTTTTAAAATTTGAAGTCTTCATGCATGGAGGAACGATTAACACTACTTTTAGTTGTCTACCCAATAAAAAGTTGAAGTAGAATATATTCTTTTATATGATATATATAGAGAAAAAATAATTAAATTAACTAAACTAAACTAGATAAATTATGTTAGATGGGGTCGGCGATTTGGAGATGGTGGAAGCGAAAGATTGAAAACCATAGCTCGAAGTCATTACTATAATACTGTGTTGGAGACATTAAAAATGATAACCCTTTTAATAATATTATTGATGTTGGATGTATGTATAGAATTATAAGTAAAGTAAACTAACTAAATTAACAAAAAAATATACAAGAAATTTTTATTAAATTAGAAAAATATAAATAAAATATAATATATAAGAAAAGATCCTATAAAACTTTGTAGTACTTTGGTCAACCTCCAAATCATGTTATTCATTTCTTGATGTTGATTTAGAAAATGAGTTCATTATTAAGATATCATCATTCTCGTTTCAAGAAAAAATAATAAATTTACATTTTTCACAACATTGCATCTTCCCTTTAATTCAGTAATACATGCATGTAAGATAATATTATCCATGATTCTCATTGATAATTTAGGGGCCTAATATATACAAGTGTACATCATAACCTAAGGCTAAATTATAGGAACAAATCAGCTATACATAAGGAAAAGATTATACTAAATATACATGTGCTAAATATAATTGATTTGGGCCTAATATATACATAGTCTGTCATACCCCCGCAGTCGAAGCGGGAGGTTGTCGTACGCTTAGACTGTCCCAAAAATCATCAAAAAGTACGCGCGGAAGACCTTTAGTGAAGATGTCTGCAATCTGGTAACGGGACGGAACGTGAAGAACGCGAACTTCTCCACGTGAAACCTTTTCACGTACAAAATGGATGTCCATCTCAATATGATTAGTGCGCTGATGCTGAACAGAATTGCATGATAGGTATATGGCACTAACATTATCACAGTAAACCAATGTAGCTTTGTGGATGGGACAACGAAGTTCTAGAAGAAGGTTTTGGAGCCAACAAGACTTAGAAACAACATTAGCCACCCCACGGTATTCGGCCTCGGCACTCGACTTAGATAAAGTGGGTTGACGTTTGGAGGACCAAGAGAGCAAATTATCACCAAGAAAAATACAATAACCGGATGTAAAGCGGCGAGTGTCCGGACATCCACCCCAATCAGTATCTGTATAAGAAATAAGAGATGCAAGAGAGGACTTGTACAGATGGAGGCCAAAGTGGATAATACCCTGAATGTAGCGCACAATGCGCTTAAGAGCATTCATATGCTCAACTTTCGGATCATGCATATGTAAACACACCTGTTGGACAACATATAATATATCGGGTCAGGTAAAGGTGAGATACTGTAAGGCACCAGCAAGCTGGCGATAAAGAGTAGGATCCGAATAAGCAGTGCCAGCAGAGGCTCCAAGTTTCGCCTTTGTGTCAACAGGAGTGTGGCTAGGCTTGCAAGACGCCATTCCTACACGATTTATAATGTCTGCTGCATAATTTGTCTGAGAAAGAAACATGCCTGCAGAGGTGCGAGTGACAGCCACACCCAAAAAATAGCTCAAAGGACCTAAATCCTTCATGGCAAATTCGGAACTGAGAAGAGACATGATAGATTTTCTGAGAGCATCAGAGGAAGCTGTGAGAATAATATCATCCACATAGAGCAAAATATAAGCAATGTCAGATCCACGACAATAGATAAACAAAGAGTGATCAGATCTGCTATGGGAAAAACCAATGGTGGAGACATAGTCCGCAAAACGTTGGTACCAGGCACGAGGGGCCTGCTTGAGCCCATATAGTTATTTCTTCAAGAGACAAACATGATCTGGATGAGTAGGATCTCGGAACCCCATAGGCTGATGCATATAAACTATCTCATTGAGATTACCATGGAGAAAAGCATTCTTGACATCCAACTAATGAATGGGCCAAGAATGAGAAAGGGCAATGCTCAATACAGTCCGTATGGTTGCCGGTTTGACAACGGGACTAAATGTTTCGTCACAGTCAACTCCAACCTGTTGAGACCTGCCATCACCTACAAGACGAGCTTTATACCGCTCAAAAGAACCATCAGAATTCTTTTTATGACAAAAATCCACATAGAACGAATAAGATTCACATTTTCAGGACGAGGAACCAACTCCCATGTCTTATTTTTAATTAGAGCATCATATTCGTTAATCATGGCAACTTTCCAATTCGAATTCGGGTCATGTAAAGCACTTACGGGATTTTTGGGAATAGGAGAAATGGAAGTGGTAGTGGAAGTGCTCAAGTTAAACACCCTCTTGGGTTTGAAAATGCCATGTTGGCTCCTTGTAGCCATCCTGTTGCGCTGGAGGGTAGAAGGGGCAGTAGTGGAGGTTGGGCCGAATATAGGTGGGCTGGCAGTGGGAGGAGTAGGGGCAGGTGGGGGAGTAATGTGGGCTGTGGGCTGCTCAGGAGGTAAGGGGATGTTTGGTTGATGTATTGGGCTTGTGTTTGGGGCGTAGAATGCAGGAATTGCATAATATAGGGAGATAAGTCATGCTCTAAGAAATCATAAGAAGATTGAGATGATGGGTGATGCAAGTTAGAAAATGGAAAATGATTCTCAGCAAAAATAACATGCCTGGAAATTATGATTTTCTTGCTTGATAAGTCATAACATTTATACCCCCTATGATTTGACGGATAGCCCAAGAAAACACAAGGTGTGGAACGAGCTTGTAACTTATTGATGGTAGTGGAGGGAAAGAGAGGATAGCATAGACACCCAAAAACCCGAAGATGAGAGTAAGTTGGCGTTCGTTGGAAAAGAATTTGAGTTGGGGATTGGTACTTCAATATCTTGGAGGGTAGAATATTTAAGAGATAGGTGGCCATTTGTAGAGCATGATTCCAAAAAGAGGGGGGCATGGAAGAGTGAGCAAGAAGAGTGCGCACAATATTGTTAATGTATTTGATTTTTCGTTCAGCCTTACCATTTTGAGGGGAGGTATGAGGGCATGAAAAACGAAACTGGATACCATTGGCTATGCAAAAAGATTGAAAAGGTCCATTATCAAATTCCCGCCCATTGTCACATTGAATATTTTTGATATGCCTTTCAAATTGAGTTCTGATTAGTGCTTTAAAAGATAAAAAATAGAATAGACTTGTGATTTGTTGGCTATGGGAAAAGTCCATAGGTAATTACTATAATCATCAAGGAAAAAGACATAATAACGATGCCCAGTAGAACTCAAAACAGGAGATGTCCATAAATCACTGTGAACAATATCAAAAGGCATAGTAGTAGCAGACATAGAATCACAAAAAGGCAATTTAATATGTTTCCCCAAGGGACAAGAAGTACAAAAAGATGAACGGGTCTTATTACATTTTATCAAATCATGACTACGAAGAGAACTAAGAATGGTATGGCTCGGATGTCCTAAGCGAGAGTGCCACAAATCTAGTGACGCAGCAAGAAAAGTAGATGGTGAGGTGATGCTAGGCACAGTGGTGAGAGGATACAAGTCCCCAGTGCTCTCACATCTCATTAGGCGGCTCCCCGTCTTAATGTCCTTCACAGAAAACCCAAGAGGATCAAACTCAACAGAAACATTATTATCGTTAGTGAATTTGCGAACGGAAATAAGGTTTTTGATAAGTTTAGGAGCATGAAGGACATTTTTGAGTTGCAAAGATGGGTTAGAGGGGGTAAGGGAAGTGTGTCCATAGCCACGAATTGGAATAGTGTTACCATTACCAACGACAATACCAGAATTTTTGCTCAAATTAAAATAAGAGGTGAAAATACCTGGATTAGTAGTCATGTGAGAGGTAGCACCCGTGTCCATGTACCAGTTATCATCTGGTTGATTAAGAGTGAGAGTATGCATGGCAGCATCTATGTCAGTCGGAATAGAGCCAGATGAAGTTGGGGCCTGCATGGAAGAGCCATACGGGGCCTGCTGCATGGTGTAGGCTTGATGGGGTCGTGGGCCGAGAATCCCATTAGGCTTGGGGGCACGTTGATGTTGCCAGGAAGATGTGGGGTACGGGCACAGTGGTATAGCCCAGGACTGAGGCGGCCAAGCAGGCCAGGATGGGTAGGGCTACGGCGGGCCTAACTAGGTGGCCACCGCTAGTTGGCTGGGCTGCGGTGGGTTGCTCCCGCGGCTATTTTTGCCCCGATGGTGGTGGTGATTATTGTTTCGGCCACGGTTTTTATTGTTATGGTTGCGGTTACGATTGTCACGGGAATAATTTCGGCCACAAGAAGGATTAGAATTACCGCCATGATGCAGTGGTTGAGAGGAAAAATCGTCGTCAATAAGAAGAGCGGTGGAACCAGCGTCACGAGCTCGTTCTTTAGCGGTGGTTTCTTCAAGTTTGAGACGCGAACAAACATCGGAAAAGGATGGCAAGGTATCCTTTTGTTGGATGTTGGTGACAAAAGTAGAATAGGTTGAAGGTAACCCGGCAAGAAGACGCATAACCAAACGTTGATCGGAGACCGGCGACCCAACGTTGGAAAGTTGGGTGGCGAGGGACTGCAGCCGAGTGTAATAAGCCACCACAGAAGAAAAATCAGCAAGTTTGGTGGTTGTAAATTCCGTTTCAAGATACGCGGCTCTCGAGTATTTGTTATCTTGAAACATTTGAGCAATGCGGTGCCACGCGTTTTCAGCCACATCATCCACAACAAGGATGGAAGTGAGGATGTCAGGAGATACAGTAGCATAAATACATTGGAGAACAACGGCGTCAAGTCGTTTCCATAAAGACAAATCAGCATCCTTCGAGGCTTTATAGGCAACAACTTCTTTATCCTCGGTAGGAGGGATTATGTGGTCAAGAATGCCGTGCACGCGGGCCTGAACTTTGAATAGCGTGGACCATTCATGGTAATGGCCGGTTTCTAAGTCCAGGGTGATGGAGATGAGGGACTTAACATTGGTGACGGCAAGGGCCGAATGAAACGTATGTTTCTCGGCCATGGAAGGAGATGAAGAGGAGATGAAGAAGAGGGAGAGAGTGGTAGGCGACGGCTAGGTTAAGGAAGGAATCTTAAACTGATACCATGTAAGATAATATTATCCGTGATTCTCATTGATAATTTAGGGGCCTAATATATACAAGTGTACAGCATAACCTGAGGCTAAATTATAGGAACAAATCAGCTATACATAAGGAAAAGATTATACTAAATATATATGGGCTAAATATAATTGATTTGGGCCTAATATATACATAGTCTGTCAATGCATGAGTTGAACACAATTCTTGTATTATTTTACAATTGATATTGATATTGTTATATTTGAAATTTATATATCCATTGCATTTTACAATTTATTCTGAAATCCAAGATTTCTAACTTTTAAAAGTTTTAAACAGAAAAGTAGAGCATATATATATATATAAAGAGATATTTTGACAAGTTGATATCTTTTCTACAAACCCTTAAAATGGTAAATTTATGCGCTCGTATCTTAGCTAACTCTTCAACACTAATCTCGTCATTCAAAGTAGTCAATTTTTTACAATTTCCATGATTCATATCTCAGTTTATTGTCATATACAAATAACATAATCAGTCCAGACTTAAAAGTTAGAAGATGTGATTGTAGTCTGTAAAATAATAAAGAAACAAAAAAAATTTTACAAGTATAAACCACTTTGAAAAAAAAAAAAAAGAAGTACAATGCACATTGACCAAAAACATTAATAAAACCCTCAATATAAAAACCTGATATGCCCATTGGGCTGAATGAGACGGCCCAAACATAGAGTCCAACAACACAGTTGGGCTTAAGAATTTGTGATGGAAGCCTAACGTGGGATCTATATGCATTAGTTGTTTAGTTTATTCATAGTTTTGTTGGCAGTTTTTATTAGTGGATAACCCATCGTGGGTTTATGTTCTTAATTGTAGGAATGATCATGTACTTATGTTTTGGTCCGAATTTGATTATTATTATGAAGAAAAATATTTTAGATTAAATTTGTAGTTTATATTCCTAGTTATCAATACGTATCACCTTGTTGCTCCTAATTCATATTTGGAGCTTAACATTTGGTGCTTTCATTGATTCGATCATGCCTCCGCGCCGAGAACCGGATAACCCCAATCCGTCATTAGAAGACCATGTCTCCAAGTTGGCAGCCACCCTACGTTCCATACAAACACAACTCGACACGACTGACACCCTTTGCAAACAGCTACGCGATGAAGCCAAAACTCGAGATGTCGAAGCCTCTAAACGTCACGAATCAATACTCTCAATGCTTTCCAACCTAACAGCCCCTAAACCACCATCCCCAACCATTGCTTCCACCTCACGTGTCTCAGGTCCGCCATTCACAAACCCTTCAACTACACCCTACTTCCAAATGCCTCCCAATCCACCGCCACCGGAAATCAATATCCCTCGCATCCATCTGCCCTATTTCGATGGCTCGGATCCCCTTGACTGGCTATTTGAAGCGGATCAATACTACTCATTTTACGATGTCCCTCCACCGCAACGCCTACATTATGCTGCTTTTCCGATGAAGGGCCCCGGCTCAGTTGGTTTAAGTGGATGCACTCCAATGGGCCAACTACAATCCTGGGATTCCTTCGTGCGTGCGCTCGCCATTCGATTTGGCCCGTCGTCTTATGAGAATCCCGAGGCAGCCCTGTTCAAACTTCGACAATCTGGTTCCATCGAGGAGTATCAAACCGAGTTCGAACAATTGTGCAATTGTGTTATGGGTCTTAACCCGTCATCCATTCTCAATTGTTTTATTTCCAGCCTTCGCGATGACGTTCAAAGTGAACTTGCCATCCTCCGCCCTCCCACTATTACCGACGCCATTGGCCTCGCTAAATTAATCGAAACAAAATTACGCTCACATCACTTTCGCACCACACCCTATAGATCACCGCCACAAAACCCACTGCCTCCCTATTCCACACCCTCAACCACTACCACCCTAGCCATTTCGCAAACACCAATGCCCAACCTAACAGTACCTACACTGAAACCAACTCCACCGAGCCTCCCTTACCGTTGCCTCGCCACCACAGAAGTACAAGAACGCCGAGCCAAAGGACTATGCTTCAATTGCGACGAACCATACCAGCCCGGACATAAATGCTCCAAACCACAATTTCTTGTTATCGTCACACCTTCTACGGTTGACCTTGAGGACCCCGAATTCCCTGTTGACATCCAATTCGAGCCACCCGATCCCGGAATTTCAGCCACACCTGCGCTTGGGGCACCGGTCAGGACTTGGTCTTGAGGACAAGACCAAAATTGGGGAGAGAGTATTGATATGCCCATTGGGCTGAATGAGACGGCCCAAACATAGAGTCCAACAACTCAGCTCCAACAACTCAGCTGGGCTTAAGAATTTGTGATGGAAGCCTAACGTGGGATCTATATGCATTAGTTGTTTAGTTTATTCATGTTTTTGTTGGCAGTTTTTATTAGTGGATAACCCATCGTGGGTTTATGTCCTTAATTGTAGGAATGCTCATGTATTTATGTTTTGGTCTGAATTTGATTATTATTATGAAGAAAAATATTTCAGATTAAATTTGTAGTTTATATTCCTAATTATCAATACGTATCACCTTGTTGCTCCTAATTCATATTTGGAGCTTAACAAAACCCTAATTTTGGGGGATTATAACAAAACAAATCTTAAATCGACTAAAATATATCCATAAATAATTGGAGTCATTCATAAATTTTAAACAAAAATAATTACCGTATACTGGGTTGGGATTTTATTTCTAATCGGGATGCCTAGGTTTTACCGTTCACAATTATATTGCGACTGAAAATGGATTATCTGTACTAATTAATGATTCACTTTCATTATAGATAAAGAAATTCGTGTGTGATTTAGGAACTTTGAGGAAGTTAAATTGAGCACGTGATCTATGGATCATGTGTGATTTAGGGTTTTGATTGAGGATTCAGTTTCTCTCCCATACAGCAGGGATGGGATCTCTTATTGCAAAATGGCGTTTCATCTTCTATTGCATTCGACGGATGAAAGCCACGTGTAAAACTAACAAATTCCTTATAGAGAATAAAATCCTATTAAACTCTATATGGAAATAACAATATTTGCTGAAATTAATATTGGATTAAGGAAAATAAAAATAAAAAACACAAGGAAGGTTGAAAAATGGAAAGGAAAAAAGTCAACTTCTCTCATCCCTCACTAGTCACCGTTACTTGAACAATGATGAATCGATGATGACTTAGCAAACTGTTAGTCTTTCAATGTATGATGGGTTTTATGCAAAAGATTGATCCTAGTGAATTCATCGACTTTGATAAGCATTAAATAGAAAATTTATAAATGAAAAAAAGTCCTATAATACACCATTTACATTTCAATTCCTGTCAACATGGTAGAACCGGGTGTTTTGATTGTAATTCTTGATAAAATGTCTAGTTTATAGAAGTCTCTGGTTTCTTTGGGTTTTTTTTTAACTTTGTGAAGTGCTCTTGCATCCTCAGATTGCCTTCTGAAAGTTTTTAGATACAGATGATGTTCAACCTTTCGTTGTTCATTGAGTCAAAGTGTTGTATCCTAACATGTAGATTATAGCTAAAAGTTATAATTCAAGCGAGTTGAAATCATGTGTTTTTACTTCAAATTTATATTTTTTTACTTTAGTCATTTTAGTATAATTGGCAATTATAACTCTCAAGAACTGCATTTTAAATCTTGAAGCTGAATTGGGTTTGAATATGGATCTATCTTATTCTGCAAACTTTTCGTGAAGCATTTTGTATGTACATATGAAGGTGGAAACTTAGCACACTCAATAAGTTGACTTTTTTTCCTTTCCATTTTTCATACAGTATAGTCATGTGTATGGCACATAATTTTTTTTGGACAAAATAAAAATTTTCAGAAATTTTTTTATTATTAATTAGTATATCAAAAAAATGAAGATCGAGCACATTAGTGTACCATAAGAACAATTTTCCATATTTCACTATGTTATATTTACTAAGTTTTTTGGGATATATATAATACATTTCACGTACGTGTATAATATTTTTTATATATTGAATTGATGTATTGCGAAATCATGTCTTATCATATACTTCTTCCAATACCCATAGCAAAAAACAGAAAAATATCTATACATATCCGTGAATTATTTACATGTGTAAGGATTCCCCAAATATATATGTATATATATGTATATCACCTTAAAAAATTAATAGTTACATATAGTGGTGCGGACACGCATCCGAAATTCCGAATAACAACAAACCAATTGCAATTGCGATTAAAAGCATGGGTTTGCTTATAATGCTTAATTAGAATGCTTTTTAATGTGGAACTCCTCCACACATATACTAGCAATGATTGGATTGTCGATTTGATTGGTTGTATAAAAGATGAATGATCTACAAATCTACGTAAACCTGAAAACGTGATAACTATATGCGGCCAAAATTCATTGAAAAAAACGAAGAAAAAAAGAAATAATAATTAAATTAAAATCAGGGACCTAATTTGGTGGGACAAAAAGTGCAACTTTGCTTATGAGACACTTCTATATATATAGACCATTTACAACAACAAAACACATAAAACCTAAATTAATTTACTACAAGACATATACAAAAAATGTCTTACTTTGATTTGAGATTTGTCTTGTTACTTGTAGTAAATATTTTGAAATCACAAGTGGCCATGCCATGGGAATGGGATCCATTTAATATTGCTAGTGATCTCACTTGGATGAAGTTTTCGCTTCTTGTTATCCTCTTCTTCATATTCTCTTTCATTTGTATCGCAATCCCATTTACAACTCCAAATACTACCACTGGATACCTTCGGATACAAGTTAAGAGCTTTTCGACATGCCTCACAGTTTCTTTCTTAGCGTCACTGTTCATGTCGCAGATACTTTTTTGGTACTATTATCCAGCGATTATATTGTTCTTTTTATTTTATACTTGTATATGTAATTTGTTCAGTAGCTTCATATTTTGGGTACAAGCAGTACTCTCTGTTGCACCAGATTTAAACGTATTTATAACTACAACTAATGTTGTTGGGAATGATAGAGATCAGTTGAACGAGGGAGAAGAATTTGACGAAACAAACCTAGAAGAGGGTGGGGAACAAGTTTAGGGCACATGAGAAGGTACTTACTAGGTTTTATGCAAAAATGGATGTTTATGAAGTATAGTGTCAAGTGTTCTTTATGTTCTATGTTTGTAGTAGTATATGTTATTTAATTTGAAGTAATTCTCAAATAGTTTGAAGGATTCTATGTGTGATAAAGACAATTATAAATATTAATGTTTTCTTGAACTTTGTATAAATTACTCATCATCTATTTGTCAATGCTTGTAGTTGTAATTATGTGCATCATAGTCCTAAAACCCTAAATATTACTGTAGTTCAGCTTAAGCCAATCACAGATGGACTTTCTATAAATTGCTAATCATTTAATTTCTACTATAAAATAATATTGTTACTGTATATTGCAAGCTATTGGATGAATAATATATGTACTTATTAATTTTTTGTTAAACATATGTCCTTTATTCAATATTTTACAGTAGAATTTTCCCATCGAAAATCCTATTTGATATACTTTTATTAATTCTGAGTACCTCTAAAGATTATCTCTTTTACAAAATAGAGTTACAATTGATTTATAAGCTATTAAATAACTGACATGTCTAATTGTCAAAGTTTTACAATAGAAATCATAATAGGAAATCATAATAGGATTTTGTAATAGTAAAATCTTATCTCAATGAGTCAAGGATGCAACTTCTAGTCATCAATCTCATTAATAAGAAATGGTTTATTCTATATTCAAGACAATTTCACTTTTAGTTTCAGTTACACGGCGAATCCAATTTTAGCCCTCGGTTTTTCCTCTAATCAAACGTCGTTTCTGAATTATCATATTTTAATCGATTTTAGTCCTACCATCAACTATACCGTACAAATGATAAGGGTTGGTATTAATAGATATATCAAAATTTGTATTTTTAATCCCAAAATATAAATTATGATCATTTCCACTAAAAAAGGATAACTATCTGCATGCCAGGGTCATCTGTCAAATACCAATGTATAAATTGTAATGGAACGGAATTGGGGCTTTTTTGATATAACCCCCCGAGGTATGTAGCTTTGGCAAACAACCCCCCGAGGTTTGAAATTTTGGTAAACAACCATTTTTAGTTAGTTGACCGTTAGTCAACAGTTAAAGTCATGGGCAAAATTGTAATCTAATAATTTCAAACAAATATATTAATTTTCAATGTATTAATTTGGAATTAATAAAATGTATTAATTTGGAATTAATAAAATTAATATATTTGTTTGAAATTATTAAATTACAATTTTGCAAATAAAAAAAATTAATAAAATTAGTATATTTATTTAATATATTTATTTGGAATTATTAAATTACAATTTTGCAAATAAATAAAATTAATAAAACTAATATGTATTTATTTTCAATGTAATATTAATATATTTGTTTGGAATTATTAAATTATAATTTTGCAAATAAATAAAATTAATAAAATTAATATATTTATTTCATATATTTGTTTGGAATTATTAAATTACAATTTTGCAAATAAATAAAATTAATAAAATTAATATGTATTTATTTTCAATATAATTCTAAATAAATACATTGAAAATTAATATATTTGTTTGGAATTATTAAATTACAATTTTGCCCATGTCCTTAACTGTTGACTAACGGTCAACTAACCAGAAATGGTTGTTTACCAAATTTTCAAACCTCGGGGGGTTATTTGCCAAAACTACATACCTCGGGGGGTTATATCAAAAAAGCCCACGGAATTGTAACTTTATTTTAATAACCAAAACTAGAGACGATAAATGAGTGATCGAGTAGGTTCCAAATTTTAAATTGAATGATTTGAGGAGGCTATAAATTTAAATTCATTGATAAATGAGCTTGTTTCAATTATTTCATATTTTTAAATACAATGGATTTCAATATTTTAGTATTTATTTTAAAACTTATTTTTTATTTATGATGATGAATTTCCAATAAATTTAGTTTAGATTCATTTGAAATCTTAATTCTATGGGTATGATCTTCAAAATCTATTTTATGTTGTGTTTTACATGATTTCTCACTAAATTTTCACTTTGTACATTTTTTGTTGAGCATATGATGAGACGTCAAAATTAGTCATTCAAAATTGCCAATTTTATGGGTTTTTTCTGGCCCAAATTGTACAAACCAAACCTATTTGATCCAAAGTTTGGTCGAAACATATACAAAACCAAACTTACCTATCTCAAACCATTACTGATGAGTAAATCTCAATTTTCATAGCGTATGATATGCAAAATCCATTTTTGATACTACGGTTTACGCATGTAACACTTTTGCTACCAAATAAATTTTGTTTAACAATTTTGATACTACCGTTAGTTGACTAATGGTCAAACTAACGTGCTAGTCATGTACCCGTTATTGTATAACATTTGGGTGGGAAAAAAACAAGATAAAATGTACTTTCGGCTAAACCCAGTTCTCTCCAACAAATTCCCTAAATTCACCACCAAACCTCCAAAAAAAATTTCGTGAATGGCGATGGCGAAGTAAGAAGAAGATCGATGTAAAACAACACTATACTGACAAGCAAAAGTCGTATTTTCTCCCATTTCCAGAACTTGTTAAGCATGTCTTGAAATTTTCAATCCTTTTCTGATCTGAAACAATTTGTTCATTAGCCTATTTGAAACAATTTGATTTTCCAATTTTCTTATATTGTTCTGGAGATTAGTTATCACTTCAAATGATTCTAGAGCATAAAGTGGATCATACCAATAGAAAAATTTGCAGCTACTAGAGCCATAAACGCAATCATATAATCTTTGAAATTGATTGTAAAGTAAACTTTCTTCATACAAATTCAATTTTTTTTTTCAGAGTTGCGTCTGCTTGAGTAGTAAGAAGAAGACATTGATATTTGAAAGGTAAGTTGTAAATTTTAAAAATGAAGAACTCAAATGAGCTAGAAGACCCAAATTTGGCTATAAAAGCAATTAAGTCCGCATTTTTCCCTCCATTTTGACCGATCAATTTCCCTTTAAAATGATTATATTATGTTGATTACGCTCACAAAATGGCAAAACTAATGTACCACTTGCTTTGAACGTTAGTCAACTAACGGTGGTATCAAAACTGTTAAAAAAAACTTATTTGATATCAAAAGTGTTACATGTGTAAACTGCAATTAAAAATGAATTTTCCATACCCTACAATATAAAAATTGACATTTACTCCATTACTGACTTCTTCGTATTATATGGAGGTTAAAACCATCACCCATCTAAATTATACTTTTTTTTTATACTTTTTATACCAACTTCTTTTAACACTTTTTTATTCAGACTTCAGGATAGTCCTTAAATTGCAAAATTATCTAAGTTAGTGTCTTGATTTCGCCAGAAAAGAAATAATGATGAAACAAAATTACCAACGACGATTACTTGATGAAATTAACAATTTTCTTCACAAACTCGCAACAACATTTATGGTTGAGCGGAGGACCTCTCATTCATGCCAAAGTTTATTTTTTGCATGTTTCTCATTCTTTTTGTTATTGTAAAATAATTAGTACCATGTTAGATCTCGAATTTTTAGTTAAGGTTTTTGGGGCATATAAAATGATCAAAAGAAATCATGATTATTAACCAAATCTAGATTCAAAAGAAAGGATACATCAACAAGACAATCTGAACAATATTATTCCAATTTAACTATGCAAATTAAATATGAAAAAACAGAAAAAAGAAATCATGTAGATGAAAGTCTTTTGAATAGGCATTCTGATTATAAATGTATGGTACAGATAAACAGATATGCATTCTCCGGTGGACAAGATTCAATAGAGAATCACAGGAAGTATGGAGCAAACCTCGAGGTAGCACAAAGCTATTACTCGCTAATTATTTGCTCTCTCGAGATGGATGTACCTGATCTAGCTTTTTAAAACTGTTCAGGTAGATATACATATTAAATATCTTGGTTTTTTCTTGGAGGACGATGATGAACTTGAACACATCAGAATGGTAAATACTGTTGCTTCAAGTTTCTAAATATTCTCGTAAAACTTACTGAAATACCGGTAAATATGCGTAATATATATGTTTCTTCTATATATACAAATTCCTATTTTATATTTTGTTTTTTTAGCTTATGAAAGATTAGAAGTTACATGACAAATGAAAAGGAAAAAAAAAGTTTTTTTTTTTTTTTTTGCCATTCTTATCTTTGATCTCATTTGTACCTTGATTGATATATAGTATAAACAATATTGGGAAGAAATGAAGTTTTGGCTGTTACCACTACAATAAGTGTTTCTTGGGGTCCCGGGATGTGAATAGTTGATCTTATCTATTCACTTCAAGAAAACAGGGCTTCTAAGACGGATTATTCCGTCTCGGACACCCTAATTTCCGTGGCTGATGCTCACTTGATACCCTCGTCGCAAATCTGAGACGGATTCTAAGACTAACATGGTTGCGACGAATATATCCGTCTTATATGTCATCTTTGATATGGTCAAGTTTTAACATTTTCCATCTCAAATTCTATCTCAGATTTTGACATTTTCCATCTCAAATTCTGTCTTAGATTTTTGACATTTTTCATCTCAAATTCTGTCGAATTTTGACATATTCTTATATCATTATACCTGCTTGTTCTATTCTATATATCAGACTACTCATTACAAACAACAAAACAAAAAAAAACCTTCAAAATGGGCAAAACAATTAATTGTCTCTAGTCACGAAGATCTAATAAACAAAACAATCAATTATTTATAATGAACCATTAACATCGTAAAAAAACGGCTGCTAATATAGTAATAACCCAAGCAAAAAAAAAACTCTATATGAAATCCATCTAACTAATAAAACTAACACTACTATGTTCGCTTCCAAAGTCATGGCGCACCCTATGTCCAGATCGGTGTTTAGTGTCCCCAACTTCTTCAATCATTTTTTGAACCAACTCTTGAAGTTTATCCTCCCTAATTCGAGTTTCCTCTTCCCTTTTTCAAGCTTACCCTTTCCTCTTTTTAGACTCCTCGAGTTCAAGTAACACCTTCTCATAAACTTCCTCAATCTTTGTTGATTTAGCTTGCACGTCATCCAATACTTTTGATATCTCATTTAATCGTTCATTAGAATCCATTCTAATATTTTGACTACATCCAATCCCATATAAATGACCTTTTGTTGGGCCTCCGATGACTTCTCACCACATTGGAAGATTGAATGGAGGTGGAGAATATGGATCACTCCAGTCTCCAACCATGTTTTGCCCTATACTCCTCATGTATAAAATATAAAAATTATTATAGAATAATTCAAGTCATTCATCTAATATATCAAACAATAATGAAAAGATAAGCTCGAGTAGAAATTTAACACAGATTATTTTGGATTTTCTATCCATAAATTCTCCGGATCCTTTATTACATTTATGGCACCGTTCAAAGAGCTCAAAGTTATCCACATTGCGCTTAATACTTTTTTCCTAATTTATGTAAATAAAAATAGTCAATGTCAAATAGAAATCAACATCATAGATTAAAGATTTCAAATTAAAGATTGCCATTATTTGACGTCAACTGCAATTGCTAGAGAATGGAGGAGGTCTGCTAGGATGGAACTCGCCGCCAATGCTCCGATGCTGCAATTGCCCAATTTTTTCTCATTGTTTCTTCGAAACTCTACTCTGTTGGTGCTTTGAGTTGTAAGTGGATATGAAGACAGCAACGAGACAACGACATGCCGATGACGATTGATCCAAAAATGAGTGTTTGAAGTTAAGATCGACAGAGATCGGCAAAAAGTTTGAGGAAAGTGAGGGTTTGAGCTTTTGAAAAGTGAGGGTTCTGTGATTGGGTAAATAATCGCTTTATATATTAATATTATGTTTATATCAGAAAACTAAACAATAAATAATTAATAAAATCAATTAACAACGTAACAAAGTAAAGAAAAACGGGCACGTTGCTACAACATGTGCATATCTTTATTATTATTCACTTTTTATATTCTTCCCAAAACACCTTATGTTCAAAACAAATTATGATGAAAATATTGTTCTAAAATTGTAATTTACTAAGATACTGCGAATTTTTGTAGCTTGAATCAATAGTTTAAATCTAATTACTAATTAGCCAACAATATAAGGTGTTGGCTAATTAGTACTTATTTAGTTTAAAGGCACATAACTCATTTTTTGGTAAATTTATAGAATACGTCTAAATGGTTAATTGATTTATTATAGAAGCCCAATGATTTCGGAAGTTGTAATTATAGAAATAGTCTAAATGGTTTTATTTCTAAACTAATTAATAATTTATGAGTGAGTTTTGGCTTTTGGGTAGTAAATGATTTTAACATCCTCGTATGATGATTACTCCGTATATGTATAATAGACTCTATATAATCCTTATAAAATTTGTCCCCAAAAGTCGGAATCCTATAAAATGAAGGTAGTTAAATATAGGGGTGTTCACAAGTCGAGCTCGAGCCGAGTTGGCCAAAAAATTCGAGCTTGAGCTCGAGCCACAATTTTCGAGCTCGAGCTCGACGAGCTGCAGGAATGTGAGCTCGAGCCAGACTCGAACCGAGTCGAGCCGAGTCGAGCTCAAAAATATAAATTTTTTTATAAAATAATATTTTTTTATAAAAAAATATTTTTTTATAATTTTTTTATAAAAATATTTAATTAATTTTATATTTATTCATATATTATTAAATATAGTTATAAGTAAAGTCAAAAATATTATTATTTATAAATATATTATTATAATATATTATTTTATATAAAAAATTTAATAAATATTTATTTTTATATATATATTAATTAAAATTTATTTTTTTATTCCGGCTCGCGAGCTGGCGAACATGCATGTTTAGGCTCGAGCTCGGCTCGATAGGCTCGAACTCGAGCTCGAATTTTTTCGAGCTCGAGTCGAGCTATAAATATTGAAATATACAATAGAAATCTTAAAATGGCAATTGATTACAATTTTATGCACATCACCATGATTTGTATTGTTCAATAAAATCAAATTTAATGGATAAATAACCTCAAAATGCAAAGTAATTAGTTACCAAGCAATTCATGTTTTTTTTTATAATTAGCAATTCATAAATTCATTACACTAGAATATTATTAGATCATGATATGATTGAAGGTATCAAACGTCACAAGCGAAAATGAATTGTTATAATAATTAAAAGAATATCCCAAATAGAAGGAAATGATATATATATATATATATATATTGTGAATGATTTAGAAATCATCCACGTCATCACATTATGGGTTGAACTCATTAGTCCAATTTAATCAACCTTATCAAAAGGCCCACAAAAGAGCCCAGCTACAATAATATCTAATCAGTTTGAAAGCCCAAATCTTTGGGCTTCTATACTAATTTTCTCTAAGAGGTTTGTTATTGATCATGTGGTCTCAAGAATACGTCTCATATTCTGTCTCAAAATTTCAAATTGAGATGAAATATTTTGTCTCAAAAGTTGGTGAGCATAGTATGACAGAATTTGAGACGGACTTTGATGTCTCTAAATCCGTCTCTAATATTGACTAAAAAATACAGAGACGAAAAAATATTATCTCAACTAAGACGATTTTTTTTGTCTTAGTATTTTTTAGTCAATATTAGAGACTGATTTAGAGACGTAATTATTACATTTCTATTTTCATCTTTGTTTCTGTCTCTGTTTCGTTGCAATAGTAAGATAAAGATGGAAATATGTTCCGTGCTAAATTTGTCTCCAATTTGAGATAATATGCCATTGGTCTTTGAATCCGTCTCAAAGTGGAGACCAAAATCTATCTGTCTCAAATTTCCGTCTCAAATGCCCTATTTTCTTGTAGTGATTTTTCCAGGACATCCTATAAGAAGTTCTTTTGGTTTCTTTTTTGGCAGTCATTATATGTTTTCTATGAAGTTTATTTTCTTTGGTATTTAACGAAGCAATCAGGCACCTAATTACCCCCCAAAAAAGCCGATTTTATTTTTCTATCTATTTCAGCACTCTAATAATTGTACTAAAATTGATTTATAAATATGAATACATATCTTGTGTTATTTTGGTTTAACGGATATGTGAAATATGTCTGTATAAAATAATTATACGTGATATAAATGTTTACTAAGGCCAACTCTAACAAAAATAGTGATTTTGGACCAATTTGGCGCAAAAAGTGCTCAAAGTTATTGCTACTGTAGTAAATTCGCTCATACCCAAACACTCTTCGTTGCATCAAAAAGAAATATTCCAAAATATTATTTTTTTCCATCTTTTTTATAATCTTACAGTCTTTCACAAATAAAATCCGACACTTTTATGTAATGTGCATTTTCACCCAAAAAATATATTATGTTTATAAAATTCACAAAAATAATATTATTTATATACATTTTAATAAAAATAAAATTCACATAAATAAAATTCAAAATAATTAATAATAAAATATCTATTTTATATAAGTTGTAATAAAAAATTATTTTTAATTTAATTATAAACAGGAATTAATGTGTACTTAAATAAAAAGTCATCAATAGCTATAATTATAACTAATTAAATTTTTGAGGACTAAATTGAAAATCATTTAAATTTCAAAAACTTACAAGGGATTGAATAGAAAATAATTAAAAAATAAAAGGACTAAAACTGCAAAATACAAAAAAGAAAAAGAAAAAGAAATTTGGGTTTACAGCTGCTTCACATTTGCTGCGCCACTTGGAGACAACCAGTGCCAGTTACCTCTCAACCTCGCTATAATAGCGTGGGTTGGAGATGCTATAATAGCTGCTGAAGTATCAAATTTGTCTCAATTATGTCTCAAAAGTAAAATTTGTTACGATATCGTTACTAAATTTATATTTTCATGTTATTTTGATTCTTTTACAGTCATGTTTGACCGGAATAGTTGATTTCCGAACTTTAGTCCTCAAAGTATCGGGGTTTGAATCACATTGTTCCCCAAATTAATATGTTTATCTCACTTTCATTCTCGGAGTATAGAGTTATATCACGTTATTCCTTAAACTTGATATTTTAGGGGATGGAAAGTGGATTGTTAAAGCATTAAAATATGAAGACTTTAATATAAATAAGGGGATTATAGTATAACAAAATTTATTAAGGAATGTTTGTGAGACAAAGCTGATACTTCAACTACTATTAATGACATTAATGATTTATAATTATCTAAAAATTTTGAGAAATTTTTTTGAGATTATTTTAAAACATACCAAATAATTTATATTTTTCTTAATTTTTTAACTATAATTTTTTTTCTTCCTATTGAATACTCCAACCAATTGAGCCCTAACCAATTGAGCCCTGACATTTCCCCCTTTCTTCATTAGAACAGGAATTTGTAATGTGTTTCCGACAATGAAAAATGTCATGCAATTTCCTTTTCGTTATTGATGGGCAACTTAGTACAAATTAAAAATGAATTTCTCTGAAAGTTGCTTAGATGTCGTGCCGACAATTTTAAGAAGATTTCGTTAAAAAGTCGTTAGCTTTTTAAACTCTGAATAGTTTTTTTAAATGACAATAAACTCTGATAGTTTAACTATAAGTTCCTTTTACAGGAATAATGATTATTAATTAGATTAATTAAATAAAAAAGGTAAAAGCAAGTATGATGTCGCACTTTGATACGTAAAATCCCTAGTTTTTTGGTACTTTTAAAAATAAAAAAAGAAATCTTGAATTCACCACTAACTCAATTAACCTCTTGGTCACTGATTCTTCTTCTTCTTTATAGATCATATAACTCAATATATTTGAAAAATATATTTCTATTCAATTAGAGAATTTGAATTAGAAAGTGGTATGATTAAAATTTAAATAAAGTTAAAGAAGATTAGAAATTTGAAATTTTTCCATGTACACCACAACTTTGATGACAAGATTAGGTCTGTTCTAACCTTTTTAAAAAGGTCTTAATTAAATATATTATATTCTTTAATTCTAATTATTCTAATAGTGACTTGGTTTATAATTTTTTAATATAATAACCGTCACAAGAGAGAGTACTTATTATTTTTCTATATAGTATAATGGAAGTGATTTTATATATTATAATTAATACAAACATATAAACAACAATTAATATATTGTTATTAATAACCAATAAATTCCAAACATAAGAAAATTTGTAGAGATATATAAAAATATATTTTTTTACATGAATATTAACTTCAGTGCCACACAATTCATCAAACAAATAAATTATAAAAAGAATATTAGTTGGGGAGATTATAAAAAAAATACAACTAATTACATTTAATATCCACTAAAACGAAAAATAAAAGAAAAATAGTTCTGCTCCCCCATTTTCTGGAGTTGTTTCCATGAAATTCATCTAAGTTATGTCAGTCAAAGATTAAAAGTAAAAAAATAAAAAGAGTAAATTGAAAGAATAAAAATTAAGAGCAATAATATTGAAATAAGAAAGAAAATCAAATATTTATGAGCTTGTAAATGAGATGTTAGACCTTAAACACAGTCATTTATGATATTATAACGAAATGCCAATTTATAGAGAATTGAGAAAAATAGTCATTTAAATTTAAAAAGAATTAATTACTCATGTCATAAGTTTAGATTGTGGACGTTAATAATTATAAATTATAGTCAATTACTCAATTAATTAGCATAAATTATGAACGTCAATATTTATAATAATAGTCAATTACTCTTTAAAAAAATTAATTACTCATTTCATTATTCTAAAAAATCAGTTTCTCATTTTATTCCTAATGGAAGATTATTGTTTGTCATTATTCTAAAAAATCAATCTTGTTATTTACTAAATGATTTGACAGTTTCCTTATTTTAGAAAGTTAATACAGTAGACATTGAAATTTTGTGTTTAATGTTAAAATGTTGAAATGACAACTGTAAAACATGATATTAATTATCAATTTAATTTTAAATTAAATAATTGATTTAATTGATATGTCAATATATATTTTATTGGCAAATCAAATTACGCCACATGTCGAATAGAGGCATTTCAGCCAGTTAAATTATGTCAGTTAAGAAACCCACAACTAATCAAATCGGCATATATGGAAATGTTAACTAATCAAATGACGTTTAAATCAAATGATATTTCTCTTTAAATTAATATAAATATTAAAGATATAATATCTGGGAGATTTCTCTACTGAATAAATCAACCAATCAAATGACTACAAGTATATTGATATTATCTCTTAATAAATATAAGATTAAAGAAATAATCATTAAAGGAGTTCAAATGATATATGACTCCTTCATCATACAACTATATATAGGTTCCTTAGGAGTTCATAATAAACACACAGAAGTTCAATTGAAGTTAGAGAAGACGAAGTAAGTCCTCCAGATTCTCCCTATAACAGTTCTTCAAATTCAGGAAGATTTAATGCGTTCAAGGCAAAAACCAAGGCCAGGAAGATTTAATGCGTTCAAGGCAAAAACCAAGGCGTTCAGAGCGACTCATCAAATCATAGTGTTTGATTCGTACTTACAGTGTAAACATACGAAATAACGTTATAGAAGTTCAAATCAAATTTAAGGAAGATCAAAATTACAATTCAACCTTGAAGCTTTCAACTTCCACATAACAAACCACACGTTTGATACGAGATTAAACTGTCAAACCTCGCATAAGCGTTATAAAGATTCAAGGTCAACTTTGGAAAAGATCAAAGAAGCAAAGTCAACTCCAGCGTTCAAATCACTATTTTGGAAGGAAGAATCATATGATTAGAAATAGAGATTTGCACTCCTTTTTTTTAAAATTAATATAAATTTTATTTATCATTATTTTTTGTGTTTTAATTTTCAGAATTACAATTTTTTTTTGTACAATTACAAAAAATAAGATTTTTTTCTTTGTAATAAAAAAAATTAAATGACAAAGAAAAAAAATTAAATGATAGAAAATTAGCATTGAAATTAATTGAGTCAAAATAAGATCTGAAAACCCCCTTTAAATAATATAAATAATAGATTTTTAACATATCTAATTTAAGATGATAGATTAGATGATTATATATATTTGAAATTGGTAAGCAGTAGAGTCCTTCAGTGGCATGTTTCGGTCCTCTTCCCCATTACTTAGAAAAAGTGAGCCATCAGTTCAGGTACAAGATATTATCATTACTAGACAATTAGACATCCAACCCGTAATTGCAACGACCCAATTGCAAGGGCGGAGCTCTACCAACTGAGCTATATCCCCCCATTTTCACTACGTCTAGAAAATGCTTTTGTTATGGGACTTGAATGGGATTCTGATTTTTTTTAACATGAATGTTAATGTCAGATTTAATTTGATTTAGTAGAGATTTGAATTTGCAAGGAGTTTGAATGTTGGTTTCTTGATTTTGAAAGATCTAAGAAATTTATAAATTACCTTAACCACTGTTAATCATAAACGCAAAATAAGTTATCCATTTATTATGTCAAATCATTAAATTAAGTAATCAATCAAATTAATTAATAAAAATTTTCTCGACAATAAAAATAATCAATATTACCAATAAAAAGATAGATAGCAAAGTAGACCCACGCCGTTTTCTTATATATGGAAGTAATTTTACTACTATTACATAAAACATATTAATTTATCAAATAGTAACGATTTTATGTCCATATAACAATTATTACAATCAACTTAAACTATTATTAAAAAAAACTAGCATTGATATATTAAGTTTTTACGACTTTGTTTGTAATTGGGTATGTATTTTAATTCGATCTTATAGTAATATGTGAAGCTTCAAAGTAATTATGAAATAAAATATATTATTAATGATTCAACTTTTTAATCACTTCCAAAAAGTAAGTAAAGTGCTTTTAAGATTTTGATTATGATTCTATGAAAGGTTAGGTTAGGCTTTGTTTGTTTATGTTTTCAGATCTCATTTTTAAGATTTTAAATTTAAAAATTCAAAATACACTTAACACACAAAATTATTCTTCCTCAACTTTAATTTTTCAATTCATTATGTAACTACCTATCAATCATATATACATCATTTCACTCATTCATCAATCAAATCATTTATTATAATTATTATTTCTGATTCTCTTTCATGCTTTTAACTTTTTAATTTATATTATATTATCTTTAATTCACATATTCAGTATATACACAACTACTATATTCATTATATATACAACTACACATCATTCATCAACCTATCAATATTGATTTGACACATTTTACAACTTTCAACTTATTTATAAAAATATAAACAAACAACTACAATACTCACACGAATTTCATTAGAAAATTTTAATTTTTTTACTTAAAACTATAAACAAACATAGCTAGGCTTTTGAGATCTAATTAAGTGGTCGTGGTCTTTAAATAATAGTCCGCATGCTAACAATTACAGCTGGTTAAAGTGTAGTTTTGGTTACATCATGTACAACATCATAAATTTGACATTCTTATTATACCTAAATGTCCTAACGTTTGTTTATAATTGTATCAAAATTCTTAAATAATATGGTCTCAATTGTGCATGAGTTGGGTCGATTCCAATTGTCGGGGCTTCAATAGATTCGAACGGTTGATTCAGTCGACAGACCGACTTGAATATAATTCCGTTAAATTTGATGAGTCGGATTCGACCAACAACATTCTATTAATTTAATCAATTAAAAATGTAAATAAATTTTGTAGAATTTAATCTATTAATTTAGTAGATAAATTTTGTACCTTGTAAATAAATATAGTAAAAAAAATACAATAAAAAATGTCATAGTCAAGCTGAGTCATAACCTGGATGGAAGAGCAGCTTTTATTCACGATCAACACATAAATTAATAATATTTTATCAAAAAAATAATTTAAAATTTTAAAAGTAAATTGATGGTGACATTTCTTGTATCAGCCCATGGGATAAGTAGCGGCCATTTATAATTAGGGGGATTCGCAAATAGAATTCAAGTTGAGTTGAGTAAAATATTTCAGCTCAAATTCGAGCTCCTAAAGAAAATGAGCTCAAGCTTGAGGAGTCAACCCGAGTTTAAGCTCATAAATAATTTTTTTTTGGAATATCTATTATTAATCTTATATTTTGACATATATTATTAAATATAATCATAATTAATGTCAATTTTTTTTTATTATTTATACATATATTATCATCATAACATATCATATTATATATAAATAAATAAATATATGAATAAATATTTAGTTATATATAATATTTAAAAATATTTTTTATTCCGACTCGCAAGCTGGCAAAAAGCATTTTTGGACTCAGCTCGCTTGAAAAGCTCGATTTGTTATGTTCGGTTCGACCTCGAATATTTTGAACTTGAATCGAACTTTTCTTGAACCGGCTCGACTCGTGTCTACCTCTATTCACAACATCAGATAACATGAAAGCTAAATAAGTAATACAACACAAAACATTCATCATACTTCAATTTAGATTTGAGTTTCTACTATTTACTATTGTTAGTGTATATAGTATTAAGTTAGAGAAAATTTCCTAGAGAATGATAAACCATGCTAATAATATTGTTGATGATCTATATAGTTATAAGATTTGACCATTAAGGTAAAATTAATTAAATGGGAAAAAGATAGATACAAAAAAATCTAATTAAACTAGAAAAACAAAAATTTAATAGGTATAATACATATGGAAATATTTTATACAAAATGAATGAAAATATCTATATTTGGAAACCGTTTTTCATGAAAATTTACAGTAAAAAGATAAAAGACGATATTTGGACTTGAGAAGCGATGACAATGGCTCCAGGTATTTGTGTATTTCAAGTGCGAGAGGTTGTAATATAAATAAAAAGGTGGCAACACATTTATGGTGCGACTGTAATTGCTCCAACTCTGTAGTTAAAAAATGGGAGATTATACCATAAAATAATAATAAAAAAATAATATAGAAGAGAGATGAGAGAAATCGAAAAAAAAAGAGGGTGAAAGAGAAAAAAAAGAGGGTGAAAGAGAGCAAGAAACGAAAAACTAATTCAAATAAGGATATAAGATTTATATAAGATCAATTGATCAATGTCATCTTTGATCGTGGTATTTTGAGAATTGAAGGCTTCATGAATGGAGGAACGATTAATAGGGATGACAACGGGGCGGTTCCGGATCCGAAACTGGTGGACCCAGAACCGGAACCACTAAATATTTTTGGACCCAGAATCGGAACCGGTTCTCCTATTATGGAACCGGAATCGGAACTGCCGGGTCCAACCCGCGGGTACCGGATCCACATGTAAATTTTTTTTGCCTTGTTTTATTTTGTACCTTGCCTATCACTCATCTACATTTAATTTATATAAGAAAATAATTTTACATAACGTCATTATAAACATTATATGAGCACAAAATATGATAGCAAAATGCAATTAAATTAAACTACATTGATATACCATAGAAAAAAATATTTAAATTAAAAACTTATATATATTTTCATAAATTTATTTTAAATTATGTCAACTTTACAAAATTAGCTTAAAATGCAAATAAAAATAAAAAATCTCTAAATACAAACATAATACATAATTAAGGACAGGTACGAAGATGAAGTTTCTATCAACCTTCCTCGTAATTCCACGTTTGTTCCATTTTGCAGTAGGAATAATCTTCATTTTGAAAACAAATTTGTTTGGTGGACCAATTTTTCTTTTGAAAACTTTAGTGATTCTTAGTTAGTTTATGAATTAGTTAGTTTATGAATTATATATTAATCCACCATTAACTTTAATAAAAAAAAAATTAAAAAATTAAAGCAGTTCTGGGTTGGACCCGGAACCGCCCAAGAACCGTTTAGTTGGACCCGGACCCGGATCCAAAACCGTTTAGCATTTGAAAGAACCGGAACCGACGGGACAGTTCTGGGGCGGTTCCGGGTCTACCCGGAACCGTTGCCATCCCTAACGAGTAACACCTCTAGTAGTTGTCAACCCAATAAAAAATTGAATTACAATAAATTCTTTTATATGAAATAGATAGAAAAAAAAGAAGTAAACTAAACTAAATTAAACTAGATTGAATAAAATGGCTCAAGTCATTACTCAATACTATGTTAAATTAGAGAAAACGTAGAGAATGATAACCCCCGTTAATAATATCGATGTTGATGTATATATAGTGTTAAATAATTAATGTAAATTAACTAAATTAGAAAAAAAAATCTTATTAAATTAAAAAACTATAAATATGATAAAACAAAAAGAAAAATTGAACACTCCTTTATCCAACCTCCAATCATGTTATTCATTTCTTGATGTTGATTTAGCAAATAAGTTTTAATTACTACGATATCATCATTCTCATTTTAAGAAAAAATAATAAATTTATATCTTCCACAAAGTTGCATCTTCCCTTTTATTCAGTTAAAATTGCATAAGTTGAACATACAATTCTTGTATTATTTTATAATTGGTATTGCTATTGTAATATTTGAAAAATTATACCTACACCTGTTGTCATTGCATATTAAACAGAAAAATGATATATGTATATAAAAATATTGGTAAGTTGATATCTTTTGCACAAACTCTTAAAATCTAGTAAATCCATGTGCTGGTATCTTATCTAACTCTTCAATACTAATCTTATCAATTTCAAAATGGTCAATTTTTACAAAGTCCTGATTCATATCTCGGTTTATTATCATATGCAAATAACATACCCGATACTGCAGGCTTAAAGTCAGAAAATTTGATTGTGGTATGTAAAATAATAATATGAACCACTTGATAAAAAAATAATATAAAGTGCCAATGCACATTAACAAAAAACTAATAAGAATTTTCACACTTTTCTTAAAAAAAGTAATCCATTCAGAAATTAGCAAAAAACCCTAAATTTCAGAAAATCATAAACATTAATACAACCCTGAACATAAAAACCCTAATTTTGGGATTATAAAAAAAAACCCTAAAATTGACTTTAACATATATGAGATATATCATAAATAATCGGAGTTATTCATAAGTTTCATACAAAAATAATTACCATATATTGGATTGGGATTTTCGTTCACATGGGGATGCCTAAGTTTTACCATCACAACTATATCACGACTAGAAATAGATAATTTGTATGATATGGTTCAATTTCATTTTAGATGAAGAAATTCATGTGTGATTTAGGGATTTTGAGTGAGAGATTCAGTTTCTCTCGCATACAAAATCAGCAAAAATTCCCAAATCGATTTATATTTATTTTCCTACTCATTTTGTTCAAAATTGATTAAATTTCTGAATTTATGAGTCATGAGTATGACACATATTTTTTCTGGCAAAAATCTAATTTTTCAACAAATTTTATATTCAAATTGCTAGACACATTCTTCATTAATATACTCAAATTGTCACAATTAGTTTACCACGATTAATACAATTTTTCTATTGCTGGTTATATTTCACTATGTTATATTTATTACATTTTTTGAAGATATATAATATATTCCACATGCATAATATTTTTTATATATTAAAATTGATGTATTGTGAAATCGTCTTATCATATACTTGTTTCACATTTTCAATATTCATAGCAAAAACAAAAGAAAAAATCTATATATATATCCGTGAATTAATTACGTGGGTAAAGGATTCCCCAAATATATATTATATATATATATATCACCATAAAAAATTAATAGTTAAATATAGTGGTGGGACCCGCATCCAATAACAACAAAAACGAATTGCGGTTAACATGGCTTTGCTAATAATACTGACATAATTAAAGACCAAATTCATAAGTTAATGACCTTCTGAAGTCTTATTTTTAACTTACTTAATTAGAATGCTCTTATACGGTCAATGATTGACTGACAAGTGGATTGTCGATTTGATTAGTTGTATAAAATATAAAATATAAATATCGACAAATTTACGTAAATCTCAAAAAGTGTGATCTTCGAATTAATTATAGGTGGCCGAAATCCATTGAAAGAAACGAAGAAAAAAATAAATAATAATTAAATCGAAGTATATGTGGTCACAAACTTTTGAAATAAATAAAGAAAAAAAGAAAAAATAATTAAATCAAAACTTAACGTTAAGTGTCGTGTTATTACCTACCATCCCTTCCTTAATTAGAATGAGATTGGGAAAGCTAAGGCTGTGTTTGTTTATGTTTTTTTGGTAAAAAAATTTATAATTTTCTCGGGAATTGCGTACTACCGAAATTTGTGTGAGAATTTAATTTATTGTTTGTTTATGTTTTTAAAATTATATTGAAAGTTGTGAAGAGTGTCAAATCAATATTGATAGATTGATTGATTATGTGTAGAATGATTATTTTAGTTGTTTGTATAATAATTATGTGAATTAAAAATAATAAAATATAAATAAAAAATTTGAAAAGTATGAAAGAGAAATAGAAGAAATGATTATAATAAAAGATTTGATTGGTGAATGTGTAAAATGATATATATGTATGATTGATAGATAATTATATAGTAGATTGAAAAAGTAGAGTTGAAAATTAGTAAATTTGGATGAAAATTTGGTGTGTTAAGTTTATTTTAAATTTTGGGATTTGAAACTTGAAAATGGGATTTAAAAACATAAACAAACAAAGCCTAACAAATTTACATTTTCCTTCAATACAATAGGGGTTTAGCAATTTTAGTATGAGTCTCAGATATTAAGATTTTAGACCCACAATTTAAAATTTATCCTGCAATTGATCCTACCATCAATTGAATAAAATTAACTTTGCAAATGTCACGTTATTGTCGGACATGGTAGAAATAATATGTACGAAAAACATATAAGAGCTTTCAAATAAAATTTGCTTTCAAAATAAATGTGCACTTCTACACATTTTTTTTTCACTGAGTTTTTCTACCAAATGGTAAAACCCATGATATATACAATATATATATATATAAATATCGTTCATTGGGTGGACCAATGTGAAATACCTTTTAATTGTGGAATTAAGCATGCAGAACTTATAAAATCAGGGACCATATTTGGTGGGATAAAAAATGTAATTTGCTTATGAGAGACACTACTATATATAGACAAGTAGCAACAACAAAAATTCATGAAACCAAATTAGTTTACTACAAGACATATATAATCAAACATACAAAATGTCTTACTTTGATTTGAGATTTGTCTTGTTACTTGTAGTAAATATTTTGAAATCACAAGTGGCCATGCCATGGGAATGGGATCCATTTAATATTGCTAGTGATCTCACTTGGATGAAGTTTTGGCTTCTTAGTATTCTCCTCTTCATATTCTCTTTCATTTCTATTGCGATCCCATTTACAACTCCAAATACTACTACAGGATACATTCGGATACAAGTTAAGAACTTTTCGACATGTCTCACAGTTTCTTTCTTAGCGTCACTCTTCATGTCGCAGATACTTTTCTGGTACTATTATCCCGTAATTATGTTATTCTTTTTATACTATACTTGTATATGTAACTTGTTCAGGAGCTTCATATTCTGGGTACAAGCAGTACTCTCTGTTGCACTAGATTTAAACGTATTTATAACTACAACTAATGTTGTCGAGGATGATAGAGACCAGTTGAACGAGGGAGAAGAATTTGACGAAACAAACCTAGAAGAGGGTGGGGAACAAGTTTAGGGCACATGAGAAGGTACTTACTAGGTTATATGGAAAAATGGATGTTTACTATGAAGTATAGTGTTAAGTGTTCTTTATGTTCTATGTTTGTATTTAGCATATGCTATTTAATTTGAAGTAATTCTCCAGAGTATGAGGGATTTAGTGTTAATCAAGACAATTATAAATATTTATGTTTTCTTGAACTTTGTATAAATTACTCATCATCTATTGGTCTAGCTTGTAGTTGCAGTTATGTGCCTCAGTCCTAAAACCCTAAATTTTAGGTAGTTCAGCTGAACCCATGCCCATATGGACTTTGTATAAATTGCTAATCATCTCATTTCGATTATAAAATAATATTACAATTATATTGCAAGCTATTGAATGAATATATGTATTTATTAATTTTTTGTTAAACACATGTCACTGACTTAATATCTTGCAATTAGAATTTTTGGAACCGAAAATCCTATCTAATTTTCTTTTATTTTGTGTACCTCTAAAGATGATCTCTACTACAAAATAGGATTGCTATTGGATTATAAGCTATTGAATAACTGACACGTCTAATTGTCAAAGTTTTATCATACATATCATTCATTCAACAACTTATAATAAAAAATCATAATAGAAATTTGTAATAAAAAATCTTATCTCAATAAATCAAGAATGCAACTTCTAATAATCAATCTCATTAATAAGAAATGGTTTATTCTATATTCAAGAAAATTTCACTTTTAGTTTTAATTTTTAGTTTTAATTATACGCCGGATCCAATTTTGGCCCTCAGTTTTCCCTCTAAACAAATGTCGTTCCCCAATTATCATATTTTAATCGATTTTAGTCCTTCCATTAACTATTCCTTACATTTTTCTATCATAAATCTTTTACAATGTCTTGAATCAATGACACGTATAATGTTTAAACATATTGTTCAATTAATACCTTTTAATGGGAAATAAAACAAAATTTGCAACAAAATATCCTATGTGCATGCATGCCAGGTCATCTGTCAAATACCTATGTATAAATTTCTCAGGCGCAAGTCGTAATGGAAAGGAATTGTAACTTTATTTTAATAACCAAAACTAGAGATGGTAAATGAATGATCGAGTAGGTTACAAATTTTAAATTGAATGATTTGAGGAGGCTATGAATTTAAATTCATTGATAAATGAGCTTGTTTCAATTATTTCATATTTTTAAATTACAATAATGGATTTCAATATTTTGGTACTTATTTTAAAAGTCCTTTTTTATTCATGATGATTTCGAATAAATTTAATTAAGATTCATTTGAAATCATAATTCTATGGCTATGTATCTTGAAAATCTATTTTATGTTGTGTTTTACATGTTTTTCACTTTGTACAGTTTTTATTGAGCATATGATGAGACGTCAAAATTAGTCTTTCAAAATTGCCAAATATATGGTTTTGTTCTAGTCCAAATTGTACAAACCAAACCTATTTGATCCAAAATTTGGCCCAAAACAAAATCAAACATAACCCATCTCAAAACATTACTAACCTTTTCATATTATGTGGAGGTTAAAACCATCACCCATTTAAATTATACGTTTTCTTTTACACTTTTCATACTAATTTTTTTAAACACTTTTTTATCCAGACTTGGATAGTCCTTAAATTGCAAAATTATCTAAGTTAGTGTCCTGGTTTAGCGATCCTCACTTTGGCATGTTTTCCTATCTTTTTACTATAGTAAAATAATTATTGACAATTTACTTAGAACTCAGAACTTTTAGTAATTAAGGCTTTTGGGGCATATAAAAGGATCAAAATAAATCATTGTGAACCAGATTTAGATAAATTCAAATTCGGACCTATTTGACCTGAACCAATATCTACTTTAACAAGAAAATTACTTAATTAGGCTATATTTTAGCTTAAATGCTGAGCTTAATGTAGTTCTTAAACAGTCAATCCAGATTGATTTAACTTTTCGTCTATTAACTTTACGATATCTCCTCAATCGTAACTTGCTTTTCTTACAGTAATTTGTGAATCTTCAACCTAATTACAAAATAAAATATATTATTAATGATGTCACTTTTATTTACTTCTGAAAAGTGAATAAATTGCTTTTAGCATTTTGATTAAGAAAGGTTAGGCTTTTGAGACCTGATTAAGTCATCGTCTTTAAATATTAACCACATGCTAACAATTACAACTGATTAAAGTGTACTTTTGGTTACGACTACAACATCATGTACATAATTCAATAATTTTGACATTCTTATTATACCTAAATGTCCTAAAATATCCAAGTGTTTTTTTTCTTGTTTAATTATAATTGTAATAACTCTTAATTAATATGGTCTCGATTGTGCATGAATGACTTGGATCGATTCTAACTGTCGATGCTTCAATAGATTCGAGCTCTTGATTCAGTCAATAGATCAGCTTGAAACATGGTTTTGTCTTATAAAATAAAAACTAGACAAAACCAAATAAAAAATGGGTTTCAAAATTGTCAAATATATGGTTTTGTTGTTGGGTGCGGAAGCTATGGTAGGAAAAATTATATTTTTATTGAAGGGATTTTTTTGATAGGAGTAGAGTAGCTACGGCTCACTCTATTACAATTTCTATTTTTCTCTTTAACTTGATTTTTTTTTGCTCTAATTGTTGTTTTTCTACAAATGAGAACCCCTCTATTTATAGTGCACCATGGATAGTTCTAGGCTACAAAATACAAAGAGTTGGTCAATGTGAAACCATGATTTTCAAATGTGAAACTAGGATTTTCCAAATGTAAAACTTTGATTTTCAAAATGTGAAACTTGTGATTTTCAAGACGTCTCTTTTGACTCCTCAATGTGAAACTATCTTCTTGTGCCATTTTTCTTGATTCTTCTAGGATTTTCAAAGATTACAAATTAACTTTTAACACCCTTCCTTAATTTGTAATCTTGACTTGCTTCTTGAATCTTTCGAATTTATCGGAGGTCACGGCTTTTGTTAAAACATCGGCTGGTTGATCATTGGTATTCATGAACTTCATGCAAATTTCTTCTTGGTTTACTAGCTCACGGATGAAATGATGTCGAATTTCTATATGCTTGGACCTTGCATGAAAGACTGGATTTTTAGTCATAGCAATTGCAGACATATTATCACAATAAATTGTAGTAGGCTCATTTTGCTTGAACTTCAGATCTTTCAATATGCGTCTTAGCCAAACTGTTTCACAAGCTGCATCAGTGGCTGCAATGTATTCAGCTTCAGCTGATGATAAGGCAACTGATTTTTGCTTTCTTGAACTCCATGAAATAATATTTGTTCCGAGACAAAATATATAGCCTGATGTACTTTTTCGATCATCAAGTGATCCAGCCCAATCACTGTCGGTGTAGCCCACAAGCTTGAAATTGTCTTCTTTTTTAAACTCAATTTCTTGACTCTTAGTACCTTTCAAGTACCTTAAAACTCTTTTTGCAGCTGAGAAATGAATTTTACTTGGTTCATTCATAAATCTTGAAAGTAGACTTACAGAATGAGTTATGTCAGGCCTTGTATTGAGGTAGATCAATGAACCAATCAACTTTCGGTAAAGTGTGGTGTCAACTTTTTCTGCATCACCATGAACTTGCAATTTCTCATTTAACGCCAATGGTGTAGAAATAGTCTTGCACTGGTTCATATTGAATTTCTTCAACAAATCATCAATGTACTTTTCTTGGCACAGAAAAATTCTTCCAGGGCTTTGCTTGACTTGGATTCCAAGAAAATATCGCATAAGACCTAGATCAGTCATCTCGAATCTTTCCATCATGTTTTTCTTGAAATTTTCCACCATGGTTGTGTTTGTCCCAAAATAGATAAGATCATCTACATAGAGACAAACCACAAGAAAATCGTTCCCGGCATCTTTCACATAGAGAGAAGATTCACTAGAACTTCTATTAAAACCACTTTCAATGAAATAGCTATTGATTTTGCTATTCCATGCGCGAGGTGCCTGTTTTAGCCCGTATAGTGCTTTTCTTAGCCAATAGACTTTTTCTTCTTGGCCTTTGACTTTAAATCCTTCAGGCTGCTCGACATAAACTTGTTCAATAATTTATTCATTTAAGAAAGCTGATTTTACATCAAGTTGATACACTTGTAATTCCAGTTGAGCAGCTAAAGTAAGAAATGTGCGAATTGTTTCGATTCTAGCAACCGGAGCAAATGTTTCGGTGTAGTCAATTCCGGATTGTTGAGAATACCCTTTTGCAACAAGTCGAGCCTTGTACTTCTGAATTTCTCCATTTTCATTGAACTTGACTTTGAATACCCATTTTAGCCCAATTATTTTCTTTCCTTCTGGCAAATCACGAGCTCCCAAGTTTTATTTTTCTCAATGGTGGACATTTCTTCATCCATTGCTTTATTCCAATGCTCATTTTTTGATGCTTCTTCAAAATTTTGAAGTTCACAAGAGAATAATCCAAGTTCACAAGACTCATAAATTTCGCTTAACAAGCGTGTTTTTCTTGGAGGACTTTCATCTTCGGATTCATCCAATCTTGGAACAGGAGCTGGCTTTTCAGATGGACTAGCTTGAGATGCCAATGGATCTTCATAAATTGGCGATTCCACGACTTGCTTTTCTTTCCAGCCCAAGTAGAAGCTTCATCAAAAACAACATCTCGAGATACCGTGAGTTTATTTGTGGTTGGATCAATTAGTCGGTATCCTTTGGATTCATCACTGTAGCCAATAAAGAGAAACTTCTTACCTTTTTCATCAAATCTTTACAATCAATCCCCGAGAAATCAAGTTCGAGCCCTTTACAATTTTGGGGGGGAGTATTTATACCCCAGAAAGAAAGAAAAGACCGAATATAAGTCATAAGCGCTCATCCCCGTCTCGAGCGCTTAAGCGCATGCGCTTAAGCGCTCATCACTGTCCGGGGCGCTTAAGCGCATGCGCTTAAGCGCTCATCCCTGTTCGGGGCGCTTAAGCGCAACTTACAGTCCGATTTGGCCTTCCATGTCTTCTACAAAGTTGTAGATCTATGTCTTAGCTTCAAAACCCAACTGATTTGGATGCAATCCAAGTTGTAGAACTCAAGTTATGATCGTTTTACCAGGACTGCGCCATTTGGTTCGAAACAGAGCGTATTTGTAACTTTCGGGCCTTTAAACGTTTGAACCGGATCTTGTCATCTTCACAAAACTTTTAGGTAATTGTCTTAGCTTTCCAAACATATAAGGCTCATTAACATTGGAGGTTTGTAGCCCAAGATATGATTGTATTTCCAAACAGCGCCCATGTATCTCTTTTCATACGTTTTTTCGCCATTTTCTCGAAGTTAATGATTTTACCCTTCAATCATGTAACAAACCTATAAACGTATATGGGGTATAAATCATGATATAAAATGATATAAAAATGACTAATCTTAGGCTAGAAAACACGTATAATTGAGGTTTATCAACCCCCCCAAACTTACTTTTGTTCGTCCTCGAACAAACGGTAAAGCAAAGAAAACAAAAAATGAAAACTAAAGATAAACTCATTTTCGTAGAGTACACGATTGCACTTAGCATGTGCAACAAGCCTTTAAACCTTTTTGTTCCCCAAAAAGGACGAGTTATAGTCTCGTGAGGGTTTGCATTTCGATATACCCACAAAATCTATGAAATTTGAGCTATGTCCAGATAATACAACTTATAAAAATTAACAAAAGACTAATGGCATAACATCATTAACAATTAAGCTCAAAAGTATGTACATATCTCTCAATTTTGCCACATATTAACACTAAGAGTCGAATTAACTTCCAAAGTGGTGCATTCAATCATAGGCATTATAGTCGAGTGGCATCCTTACCAACTTTTGGATGTAATCCCCATTTTTATTAACTTTTAAATTCAAAAGGCAGTAAGTTTAATAGGCTTTAAAAATACACACTTCAAAACTAAAGCTTTTAAAAATTTTTGACTTTCTACATTGTACGTGTGGATTTCTGTTTAGCTCATTAGACCATGTGCAATGCTTGTTCCCTTAGGCTTTCTATGACACCCATGTAATGAGTTTTGGGCCAACGACTCCGAATCTAGATAGCTTTAGGGCGTTGAGTGTTGAAACACTCCTTTCGGACTTAATCACTCGAGTGTCAAAGGCCACGAAACAAGCTAGGTCTTTATTTGAGTTAGCTTCACATTGTCATAATAATCCGACACATCAATATTTTCAAATTTTAAGCATACATTATGAAGTGTAAATGTAACCATGGAACTCTATACCTTATGAGAATTTTAGTTAATATCTTTGGGAATTACTCCTTACGTGTCTCAAGATGCAACATCCACTCAACTCCTCTCCCATAGATTGTGTATAAATATCTAAATAAGCTAAACCAAATCTTAGGCCGACATGAACAAAAAACGAGATATGCTTTAGTCCAGATTAAATATTGAAGTCATGCCATCTATCTTAAGTTAATTCTAGCAAATTGTACTAATTTGACAAGCTAAAACTCATAAAAGAAAAAAAAAATTGCATGTCATATGAATAGCTCAAACGCCCCCAAACTTAAGCGAAACAAACTCATATGATATATAAATATGCCAAGTCGAATTCCACCCCCAAATTTAAACTATACATTGTCCTCAATGTTATCACACATAAGTAGTGGGAAAAAAAAAACTTAACCTAACGGGATGTTGAAAAACATGCCCGAATACCAAAAGAAAATTTGCGTTCCAAGTAAAGGTGTTGCATCATCTTTATCATTCAATGTAATCTACTCATGTACCTTGTATGACAAAACAAAAACAAAGCATGCAAAGATTTTTTTTTTTTTTGTGTTAAAGAAAAAAGAAAAAAAAAAAAAAGAAAAAGAACAAAAACAAAAACAAAAAAAAGAAAACACTTGGGTTGCCTCCCAAGAAGCGCTTGTTTATAGTCATTAGCTTGACTTTACCATGTTAACTCAGCTTTGTAGATCCCGAATCGGACCCGATGATTTGGCAATTCTCCAATCGACTTTAGAATCTCGATTTATTGGTAAAGAAACCTCTGGTGCTTGTCGAATAGAAGAACTAAATTGTCCATTTTTGAGTTTTTGTCGAGGAATCTTTTTCTCATACAATACCTTAATGCCGTCCTTTTCAATCCTTGCATTCTCATGCGCATCAAATTTAAACTTATCTGGTTCGCGACGTCGAAACTTTCTCTCCTCTCTAGTGATGTTTGATGTCAACGATGAGTTTCCATCAAACAGTCGAGCAATATCAGCGATGACTTCATCTTCTTCTTCAATCGAGCCACCACTCAACAATCGTGCTTCTAATGGATCCGTATAGTGCTTCCTAGCGAGCTTGTCTTTAGTTATAGCCTCGTCAATCCTGTAACAAGAGTTCTCGATAGAGCGGTTAGCAGCAGGTTTATATAGACTAAATTCAACTCGCTCATCCCCAATATTCAAGGAAAGCCTTCCATTCTTAACATCGATAATAGATCCTGCTGTAGCTAGGAATGGCCTACCAAGAATAATTGGGATTTGAGAATCCTCATTTATATCGAGAACAATGAAATCCGTAGGAATAAAAAACTTACCAACCTTGATAGGTACATCCTCTAACATACCTATTGGATACTTAACAGAACGATCGGCTAACTGTAAAGTTATGGTGGTAGGCTTTAAATCACGTATGTCTAATTTTTTCGCAACAGACAATGGCATGAGACTAACACTAGCTCCAAGATCACATAGAGCATTATTAAAACTTATATTGCCAATGACACAAGGAATTGAGAAACTACCGGGATCTCTAAGCTTAGGAGGTGATTTATTTTGAATTATAGCACTACACTCCTCAGTTAAAGCGATAGTTTCATAATCCTCTAGCTTCCGCTTGTTAGATAAGATTTCTTTCAAACAAATACTTTGAAATGATCCACTGTCGGTTTCTTTTTGTGCCAGGCTTCAAATGGTGTTTTGTTCCTTACAGCTTTGGTAGGAGAACGGTTGAGAATGTACACGGATGTGTGTACAGCTTCTGCCCAGTAAAGATTTGGAATTCCTTTTCCTTTCAGCATGCTTCTTGCTATCTCCACGATTGTTCGATTTTTTCTTTCAGCAACACCGTTTTGTTGTGGTGTTCTGCTCACTGTCAACTGTCTTTTAATACCATTATCCTTGCAATACTCGATGAAAGGATTGTAAAGATATTCACCTCCACGATCAGTTCTCAGAGTTTTTATCAGAAAACCACTTTCTCTTTCGACAAGTGCTTTGAATTGCAGAAATGTAGCGAATGCTTCAGACTTTTGATTTAGGAAGTATATCCACATCATTCTTGTATAGTCATCTATAAAGAGAATGAAATACCTCTTATCTCCTGGAGTAGGAGTATGCATTGGTCCACAAATATCTGAGTGGACTAGCTCTAACGGTGCTGTGGCTCGCCATGATGTTTTTGGGAATGGAAGCTTGTGCATCTTCCCAAAAATACAACCTTCACAAACTTGATTGTTCTTCTGAATGGTTGGAAGTCCGATCACCATATTTTTCTCCCTTAGTAATTGAAGTCCTTTGTTATGTAGATGACCATAGCGTAAATGCCAAAGATATGATGAATCTGCATTTTCAACTTTAAGAGCATGATTACCATGAAAAGGTAACATGAGCGGAAACGTTTTGTTTCTCATCCCAGTACTTGCAATAATAACATTTCTCTTTTTGTCAAGAATCTTGCATTCTCCATCATCAAAGTGAACTGAGAAATTCTTTTGAATGAGCTGACCAACACTAAGAAGGTTGTGTGACAAGTTTGGCACATAAAGAACATCAGTGATGAGTTTCTGGTTACCCTCCTTAGTTTGGACAGCGATAGTTCCCTTTCCTTTTGCGCTTCTTTGTGAACCATCACCAAGAATAATTTGAGATGTAATGTTTGGATCAAGCTCAATAAAGAGATCACGATCACCTGTCATGTGGTTACTGCATCCACTATCCAAGTACCACAAATTTTTGGTTTCTTGAAAATCACTTGAATAGAATAATAATTCTTCTTTTGTTTCGTTCAAGAATTTTGCCTCCTCTTTTGATTCACTTTTTTCTTTGTTTTGGAACCAACAATCCCTTTGAGAATGATTAGGGATTTTGCATCTTTTGCACTTAAAATAACAATCTTTGGATTCATGATTAGGCTTCTTGCAAATAAGGCAATTAGAATTGTTACCGGAATTTCGAGGTGGCTTGGATTGCCAATTTCCTTTCTTCTCATTTGGTCTCCATTTGGCTTTATTATAATTTGGGCCTCCTTTGAATTCTCCTCTATTTGGTTTTAATATTTGCTTTGATTGGAATGCTTGTTCGGTTGAAGAATTGGTCGTTCGATTGATTCTTTGCTCATGTGCGAGAAGCGATCCCGTCAACTCGTACGTTGACATCTTAGATAAATCTTTTGATTCTTCAATTGCGGCAGCAACATGATCAAACTTCGGAGGAAGACTACGAAGGACTTTTTGGACGATTCTCTTTTCTTCAATTGTATCTCCACAACCTTTGATTTGATTTACAATCTCCGATACTCGTGTAGAGAAATCACGAATAGGTTCTCGATCGTCCATTTTGAGATTATCAAAATCTCTCCACAAAGATTGAAGTTTCAATTCAATCGGCTTCTCGGTCCCTTGAAATTCTTATTTCAAGATGTTTCAAGCATCAATGGCTTTTTTAACACCAAAGATACGTGGAAAATTTGTTTTTCCAACACTTTGTTGAATATATCGCAATGCCATTAAATCTTTCTTCTTAAGCTCCTTTAGCAACTTGGCATATTCTTCATCATCTTTATTCGGTTCTTGAAGCTCTCCATCGATCACGTCCCATAACTCCATGGACTCAAAGAATGTTTGCATTTTGCTACTCCAATACTCATAGTATTCTCCTTCAAAAATTAAAACTTGACTTGGTGAAAATGCGAAGAGTGGAGAAGTAGAACTTGATGTCATTGTAGAAGTATGCTGAAATTTTTCAGCTCTGATACCAAATTTGTTGGGTGCGGAAGCTATGGTAGGAAAAATTATATTTTTATTGAAGGGATTTTTTTGATAGGAGTAGAGTAGCTACGGCTCACTCTATTACAATTTCTATTTTTCTCTTTAACTTGATTTTTTTTTGCTCTAATTGTTGTTTTTCTACAAATGAGAACCCCTCTATTTATAGTGCACCATGGATAGTTCTATGCTACAAAATACAAAGAGTTGGTCAATGTGAAACCATGATTTTCAAATGTGAAACTAGGATTTTCCAAATGTAAAACTTTGATTTTCCAAATATGAAACTTTGATTTTCAAAATGTGAAACTTGTGATTTTCAAGACGTCTCTTTTGACTCCTCAATGTGAAACTATCTTCTTGTGCCATTTTTCTTGATTCTTCTAGGATTTTCAAAGATTACAAATTAACTTTTAACACCCTTCCTTAATTTGTAATCTTGACTTGCTTCTTGAATCTTTCGAATTTATCGGAGGTCACGGCTTTTGTTAAAACATCGGCTGGTTGATCATTGGTATTCATGAACTTCATGCAAATTTCTTCTTGGTTTACTAGCTCACGGATGAAATGATGTCGAATTTCTATATGCTTGGACCTTGCATGAAAGACTGGATTTTTAGTCATAGCAATTGCAGACATATTATCACAATAAATTGTAGTAGGCTCATTTTGCTTGAACTTCAGATCTTTCAATATGCGTCTTAGCCAAACTGTTTCACAAGCTGCATCAGTGGCTGCAATGTATTCAGCTTCAGCTGATGATAAGGCAACTGATTTTTGCTTTCTTGAACTCCATGAAATAATATTTGTTCCGAGACAAAATATATAGCCTGATGTACTTTTTCGATCATCAAGTGATCCAGCCCAATCACTGTCGGTGTAGCCCACAAGCTTGAAATTGTCTTCTTTTTTAAACTCAATTTCTTGACTCTTAGTACCTTTCAAGTACCTTAAAACTCTTTTTGCAGCTGAGAAATGAATTTTACTTGGTTCATTCATAAATCTTGAAAGTAGACTTACAGAATGAGTTATGTCAGGCCTTGTATTGAGGTAGATCAATGAACCAATCAACTTTCGGTAAAGTGTGGTGTCAACTTTTTCTGCATCACCATGAACTTGCAATTTCTCATTTAACGCCAATGGTGTAGAAATAGTCTTGCACTGGTTCATATTGAATTTCTTCAACAAATCATCAATGTACTTTTCTTGGCACAGAAAAATTCTTCCAGGGCTTTGCTTGACTTGGATTCCAAGAAAATATCGCATAAGACCTAGATCAGTCATCTCGAATCTTTCCATCATGTTTTTCTTGAAATTTTCCACCATGGTTGTGTTTGTCCCAAAATAGATAAGATCATCTACATAGAGACAAACCACAAGAAAATCGTTCCCGGCATCTTTCACATAGAGAGAAGATTCACTAGAACTTCTATTAAAACCACTTTCAATGAAATAGCTATTGATTTTGCTATTCCATGCGCGAGGTGCCTGTTTTAGCCCGTATAGTGCTTTTCTTAGCCAATAGACTTTTTCTTCTTGGCCTTTGACTTTAAATCCTTCAGGCTGCTCGACATAAACTTGTTCAATAATTTATTCATTTAAGAAAGCTGATTTTACATCAAGTTGATACACTTGTAATTCCAGTTGAGCAGCTAAAGTAAGAAATGTGCGAATTGTTTCGATTCTAGCAACCGGAGCAAATGTTTCGGTGTAGTCAATTCCGGATTGTTGAGAATACCCTTTTGCAACAAGTCGAGCCTTGTACTTCTGGATTTCTCCATTTTCATTGAACTTGACTTTGAATACCCATTTTAGCCCAATTATTTTCTTTCCTTCTGGCAAATCACGAGCTCCCAAGTTTTATTTTTCTCAATGGTGGACATTTCTTCATCCATTGCTTTATTCCAATGCTCATTTTTTGATGCTTCTTCAAAAATTTGAAGTTCACAAGAGAATAATCCAAGTTCACAAGACTCATAAATTTCGCTTAACAAGCGTGTTTTTCTTGGAGGACTTTCATCTTCGGATTCATCCAATCTTGGAACAGGAGCTGGCTTTTCAGATGGACTAGCTTGAGATGCCAATGGATCTTCATAAATTGGTGATTCCACGACTTGCTTTTCTTTCCAGCCCAAGTAGAAGCTTCATCAAAAACAACATCTCGAGATACCGTGAGTTTATTTGTGGTTGGATTAATTAGTCGGTATCCTTTGGATTCATCACTGTAGCCAATAAAGAGAAACTTCTTACCTTTTTCATCAAATTTTTCACGAGTGTCGGATGGAATGAGTGCATATGCGATGCTACCAAATACTTTGAAATGATCCACTGTCGGTTTCTTTTTGTGCCAGGCTTCAAATCAACTTAACATCTTGAATTCACCACTAACTCAATTAATCTTTTGGTCAGTCTTTCTTCTACCTTAATATTTAAGAAATATGATTTGAAATATTGATCATAAAGGATTTGAGAACTACGTGTAAGTTATTCACAATATTTTTGTGGGTGGAATCAATGTGGCTAGGGGTGTGTAAAGATCAACTCACCGACCGAACCGAACCGATACCAACTAATTCGGTTCAAACTAAAATTGAACAAAAAATATTTCGGTTCAGTTTCGGTTTTCATTTTCCAAAAATATCTATTTTCGATACAGTTCGATTTTGACAATCAGTTAATCTAACCAAACCGAAAAATTGTGTATTAACATAGGAGTCATTGTGCAATATTTTGTAACTTGAGTTGAGGTATTGAGGATGACTCGTAAGTCGTAACTCATAATCTTTTTGTATTTAAGTTGTAATGAGTTTTGTGTATTCAAATAGGTCGAATTAATTGAACCGGTTCGGTCATAGCGGTTCGGTTACAATTATGATTTACTCCGAAATCGAATTTTCGGTTAACCAAAATTTCGATTCGATTCAGTTCGATTAAACCAATTTGCACACCCCTAGATGAGACATATAATTTCATATGGAAGTTGTCTTCATAAATATAAGTCGCCTTAATTTGAATAGTGACTTCAAATTTCAGGATTTTAGTCATGTAGTAGTCCAATGGATTTGCCTTTTAATAGTTATAAGAGTACTATGCTATTCCGATGCTTGTTTAATTTGAAAAATATAATTAGAAAGCGGTATGAGACTTGTGAGTATTATCCGCTTTTGGACTTTGATGCTCGAGATGATTCATATATATTTTTTAGTTAGTTACGAGAGGTATAATTTCTTTAATTAGTTCAGGATCTAATATGTCATTATAAGGTTATCTTGAGCGTGCAAATTCTATATTCCATTGCTCTTTATTCGATATTTTCACACTTATTTCGTTACAAGGTTATCTTGAGTGTGCAAGTTATATATTCCACTGCTCTTTATCTAATATTTTCACATTTATATCTGGTGTCATATCATGTCCCTCCAAAATAAAAAGCTCGTGAAAGTGCTTACAAGATATTCACCCAGAATACCTCATAGCCTTCCACCATATATCAATTTATATTTCATTATGCATATAAACAACTATTAATTTATTATAATTAATAAAAATAAGTAAATATTACATTTTACATGTTATTGTAAACTAATTTTATTCATCATTATTTATTTAATATAAATTTATTATTATTCTCAAGAAAAATTGGAAGCTCATTATCGTAGTTATTGTTATTTTAGTACCTAAAATTCTAAACATAAATGCCACAAAATACTAATTTTATAGGAGGATATATATAGAAAAATCTATAGGGAAGAGTATATATAGTAAATTTTTTCATTCAAATTTAAATGCAAAAAGACAAAAAAAAAATGTTTGCACATAAAAAAATAAATACATTAGAGTCAACAATATTTTAGGAGCGCTATTTAGAATTTAAGGGCCGTGTAGGAACAACCCACCAAAAACGCTCTAAAATCCCTATTGGCATAAATACCCTAAATCAATTTCAATAACATTATAGAATTCAACATTTCTAAGAATTAGTTTAGCTATGAAAAATGTTAATGTTATATACAAATCCCACTTTAACTATTTAATTCATCAATCAGTAGACGTTAAATTTTTAATAATCTTATTGAAAAGTATGATTAAAATTTAAATAAGGTTAAAGAAGATAAGAAATTTGAATTTTTCCAATGTACCCCACAACTTTGATGATAAGATTAGGTCTGTTCTAACCGCTTTTGAAAGGGCCTTAGTATATTCTTTAATTCTAATTATCTTATACTGTAACAAGATAATAGCTATAGCAAGATAAGGTACTTATTATTTTTCTATATAGTAATGGAAGTAATTTTATATATGATATTTAATATAAACATACAAACCACAATTAATATATTGTTATTAATAACCAATAAATTCCAAACATAAGAAAATCTATAGAGATATATAAAAATATTTTTTTACATGAATATTGACTACCTCAGTTCCACTCCAATTAATCAAACCAATAAATTGTAAAAAGACTATTAGTTGGGGAAATTATCAAAAAATACAACTAATTACACTTAATATCCATTAAAACCAAAGAAAGATAAATAAATAAAAGATAGTAATTCTGCTGCCACATTTTCCAGATTTGTGTCCATGGAATTCATCTAATTTATGTCTGCCACGGATTAAATAGAGAGTTAAAGTCGACAAAATAAATGAAAAAATTGAAAAGAATAAAAATTAAGAGTAATAACATAAAAATAAGAAAGAAAATCAAATATTTATAAGCATGTAAATGAGATGTTAGATCATGAACACACCCAATTATGATATTACAACGAAATGCAAATTGATAGAGAATTGAGAAAACTAATTATTTAAATTTGAAAAGAATTAATTACTCATTTAATAAGTTTAAATTGTGAACGTTAATAATTATAAATTATAGTCAATTACTCATTTAATTAGCATAAATGATGGAGGTCAATATTTTTTATAATAGTCAATTACTCATTTAAAAAATAATTGCTCATTTCATTATTCTAAAAGAATCAATTACTCATTTCATTTCTAATGAAAGCTTATTGTTTGCCCTTATTGTCTGCAAAATTTTGTTATAAACTATTTTAGAAGTCAAAATTAATTACTCATTTCATTTTCCTTTTACTATTAGATTGAAAATTAATCCACTGCAAAAAATTATAACAATTTGAGCTTGATTGATACTTCCTTCATTTGATAAAATTTGATGGGCTCTTTTTTAGAGGAATTTTATCTGATTGATTTGTTCAAGTTATGAAAGTTTACTAAATTGAGTAACATTATTTGAATGTTTTTGCAATTAGCAAATTAAACATCTGAAATTGACAGTTTTCATATTTTAGAAAGTTAATACAAACAATAATTTTTTTTCATTGTAATAAAACATTTAAATTATAGAAATTAGCATTGAGATCAATTGAGTCAAACTAAGTTCAAAAAATCCCCTTCAAATATTATAAGTAATAGATTTATGACATCGATGGTAGATTAGATGATAATATATATTCAGAAAAACATGCGGTTGTGACAAGTTTTTTTGTGGAATTAAAAATGAATTTTGCATGTATTTCCACTAAGTCTAGAAAATGCTTTTGTTATAAGAAAATTGAATGGGTTTCTGAATTTTTTTAATATGAATGTTAGTGTCACATTTAATTTGATAGTTGGAATTTGAATTTGCAGAAGAGTTTGAATGTTGATTTCTTGATTTTGAAAGATTTAGAAAATCTAAAACCTATCGTTACTGTTATGAATCATAAACACAAAATACGTTATTCGTATATTGTGTCAAATTTTTGAATTAAACAATCAACCAAATGAACTAATAAATATTTTATCGACAATAAAAACAATTAAAATTAACAAAGAAAAAATAGATAGCAAAGTGGGTCTCACACCCTTTTCTATAATATATATATATATATATATATATAATAGATAAATGAAAGTAATTTTACTACTATTACATAATACATATTAATTTAACAAATAGTAACAATTCTGACAATCAACTTAAACTATTATATAGAAATAAAACTAGCATTAAGTTGATATATTAAGTTTTTACGATTTTGTTTGTAATTGGGGGTGTATTATAAGTTATAACTCGATTTTATAATAATTTGTGAAGATTCAACGTAATTATGAAATATAATCTATTATCTCTATTATATATATTATAGCAAAGCGGTCCGTTGACCACAATATTAATTTTGACTTAAAATTGTAATTTTCTAGAATTTTAAGTTTTTTAATTGTAATAAAAATTCCTTATTGGTTGGTTTAAATTTTTGGACAAATTGACTAATTAAAATTAATATTGATTATCCTTAAATCTTTCAATCAATATAAATTCATACTTTCCCATTAATCAATATAATAATGATTTGTAATTGAAATGGCAAGACCAAAATTTAACCCCATTATAATTCTTACCATTTCAATTGAGATTGTCAAGAAAGGAAAATTGTAAGTATTTTACTCCTAATTTAATTGACGTAGCTAAAGAAGGGAAGGAATCTCGGCAAAAAATTAGCATTGCTTACTATATTGTTCTCAAATTTGAAAAAAAAAAGAAGAGAATAAATTTATGAGTAAGAATATAAGCTACAAGTTTTTCTTTGAGGTACATTTTTATTATTTATTTTTATTCAATTATTTTCACTTACATGCATTATTTATCATAGTATGTGTCTTGGACTACTTTGCAGACATGTTTGTTTTTTTCATCCTATTATGCTAAGGTATATGTAAATCATTCTTTTGATTCAAGTATATTTGGCATTTGTAATATGATCTTAATATTATTTTTAATTTTGAATACGGTTACTAAGAATTAGTCAATCATTAAGTAATTTCGATTATCTATTCAATTATATATTATTGCAAAGCGATTCGTTGACTACAATGTTATATGTTATCAACCCATTCAAGTGTATTTTTCATTTTAATTGACATATGAACTTAATTATTATTATGGATACATGATGTTTATTAACAATCAACCAATGGTTTGGTAGTCTCGTATATATACTTTTGTCCAAGTCTGTTGAAGATACATATGTAAGATTCATACATGTTTTTTTACTCACTTTTATATTTTTGTTTTGGTATTTTGATTTGAATTATTTAAGTCTCTCATAGGTGGTTGAGTGACTGACTACGTACATAAAGCATACGAAGAAGTCTTGTCGGTGACTTACGATTTCATTTTGTTAATGAATTTTGTGATAATAAAATGATATATCCTATCTTTTTTTTTTATAATTTTGACACATGATTTGATTTACTATGAGTATGAAATTTAAAATTTTGAGTTTAAGTTGATTTGTTAATTCACATAATATATATAATATATGAATGAAAAGAAAAAATAACATATTTTGCATTTATGATTGATAATAGTTATGCTATGGTTTTTAATTCCTAAATTTTTCAAACTTACGAAACCAACATTCAATCTACTAATTTGTAGTGATATAGACATTGCCAAATTCAAATCCCAACTAATCAAATTCAAAATGACATTAAAAATCATCTTTAAAATTTTCAATATCTCATTCAATATCTCATAACAAAAGCATTTTTTAAATGTAGTGAAGATTTTTGAGTTTTTAAATTTAAATAAAATGACTTAATTTTGAAATTTGAGAAATCCGACAGTCAACCAAAATAAAATTATTTGACAAACAAAATAAAATATTATAATTGTAATTTAAGAATTTTCATTCTCAATTTTATTTAATAAATGATTTGACAAACAAAATCTATTCTATTATCTATTATATATTATAGCAAAGAGGTGTGGGACCCGCTTTGCTATTTATCTTTTTTCTTGTAATTTTAATTTTTTTAAATTATAAAATGAATCTCTTTTATTAATACTTAATATATTTATGGTGAATGAATCTCATTAATTGTATGTATCACTAATTATATTATATTTGTGGTAAATTTGTCAATCACATTTTGGTAGGCTAAATTATAGTTAGATTTATAGGTTTAAAACATGTTATTGATAGCACATTCAAATTTAAATTGTGTTTTAATATGGAAATTTCTAAAACATAGGTTCAAAATGTATCATTAATAACACTTTCCAAATTTACATTGTGTTTCTATATTTAAAATTCTAAAACATTGATTAGGTAAATATATGCAAATTTGAATCCAAGAATTAATAGAACATCATTTTGCAATATTTTTCTAAAATCTGATTAGTCATCCTCTCAAATTACTATTTTTTTAGATTGATATTTCTTAATTGTTTTAATTTATATTATAATTTTGTTTATTTGATAAATTTTCTATAATTATCTACTCAAACTGCTTTTTCTTTTTTCTTTTTTATATGGTAGCGTATTTCTTTAATTTTACCATTTTGTAATTTATTCTCTTTCTTAAGCATTACTATAAATCTAATTTTTTTTTACTTTTATCTTTATTTAATATTTTTTTAATCCTCCATCACATCTTATATTGTGTATATACTGATGAAATTTCAATTTTATAATTATTTATTTATTTAATTAATCTTCGTGTAGAGGTTGAATATTTTGTTTAGTTTATTAGTTTTTCATTCTAAATTTTGTAGTTAAATTTATTTATAATCAAAATGGTTCCATCCAAGACGACCAAATAATATTGTTTGTGTTTCATAATATGAACTAAAAATTTAAATTTATTTTACAAAGTGGCCGCTAAACATGTAACATGATTATATTATTATTATTTATCTTTCGATCATCTTTTTTTCTTTTTACTTTTTTATATACATTATGTTTTTTTTTTAATTTTTTTTAAATAAGAACGCTTGCTCTCCCCTTTCTATTATTCGTTCATTTATTTATGACTGATACCAACTTTGCAATTTTTTGAGTTTAATATGACTTAAGTTGCAAATTTGTGTCCAATAAAACTAAAATTACAAGACATTCAATATTAAAAGATATGTAGTTTTTTTTTTACTTTTGGGACGACATGTGTAAATTTTCATTTTTTCATTTATTTTGTGATTAATATCGTGCATAACACGCGTTATATGCTAGTATATTCTTAATGATATCAACTTTTTGTTGAATTCCCAAAATTAAGTAAATTGCTTTTAAGATTTTTATTATTGTCCAAAAGGTTGAATTCTCAACCCCAAGGGCCCCCCCATGCCCCGGCCCGACAGAGCTATGGGAGGAATAAATCATGGTAACTCAGCCAATCACAGGGGCTAGACCAGTGCCCACTGCGCACAAGGAGCCCCCTCATTTGAAAGGTTGCTCCCACACTGCCGCTGGTGGGACTCGATCCTTGATCATTATCCAAACTTCACATTTTTGTGATCAATTGGGCTGCCCATGCGGGCAAAATAACATTAATTAAGATTTTTATTATCGTTCTAGGAAAGGTAAGGCTTTTGAGATGTGATTAAGCCGCCGTCTTTAAATAATAATTGTCCACATGCAACAATTACAGCTGTTTAAAGTGTACTTTTGGTTACGATTGCGATGACATCATGTACAACATTAAATAATTCAAATACAATTCCTTGGTTGGTTTTGATGGGTTGGATCCTACCAACAACATTCTATTAATTAATTAATCAAAATAAGTAGATAGATTTTCTACCTCTTAACTAAATATAGATAATAAAACGTAAACTAAAAATGTCATAGTCAGAGCTGAGGTTATATTATAACCTGGATGAAAAAGAAGCTTTTATTCACAACCTGCACAACATTAATAATATCTTATCAAAAGATGACAAATATAATATTGTAAAGTAAGTTGATGGTGACATTTTCTTATATCAGCCCATGGGATGCGCAGATGCGGCGTTCACGAAACATGCTTGAGTTGGGTTGGGTAAATTTTTTTGGTTCAAGTTGGAGCTCTAAAAAAAATGACTGAGTCGAGTTAAGCCGAACTCGAATTCAAAAAATAATATCTTTTATAAATATATATTATTAATTTTATATTTTTTCATATATTACTAAATATAATAATCATTAATGTAATTTTTTTTTTTTATTTATACATATATTATTACATAATATATGTAAATAAATATATAAATAAATATTTAATTTCATATATTATTAATAAAATATAGTTGTTTATTCCGACTCGCGGACTAGCGAACAAGCATTTTTGGGCTCGAATTTGGCTCGCTTGAAAAGCTCGATTTGTTAGGCTCGGTTCCGAGCTCGAATTTTACAAGCTTGAATCGAGCTTCTTTTTAGAGCCGGCTTGACTCGTGGCCAACCCTTATCCACAACAACAGATAACATGAAAGCTAAGTAAATTAATACAACACAAAACAATCTATCATACTTCGATTTCGATTTGTGTTTCTACTATTTATTAATGTTAGTGTATATAGAATTAGATTGGAGAAAATCTCTCGAGAATGATAAACCATGTTAGTAATATTATTGATGATCAGAGGTATATATAGAATATTTGACCATTAAGATAAAACTAACCTAATAGGAAAAAGATAAATACAAGAAAATCTTATTAAACTGGAAAAACATAAATATCATAAAATATAATACATATGGAAATATTTTGTATAAAACTAATGAAAATATCCTAATATCATAATACATTTGGATGTATATATAGAGTTATAAATAAGGTAAACTATCTAAATTAAAAAAAAAACACAAAAAATCTTATTAAATTAAAAGATTATAAATATAATAAAAGATAATATATAAGAAAAGATTGAATAATCCTTTATCCAACCTCCAATCATGTCATTCATTTCAAGAAAGAATAATAAATTTATATCTTCCACAACATTGCATCTTCCCTTTTATTCAGTAAAATATGCATAAGTTGAGCACATATTTCTTGTATTATTTTATAATTGATATTGCTATTATAATATTTGAACATTATATGTCTACACCTGTTGTCATTGCATTTTAAAATTTATTTTTGAAATCTAAGTTTTGAAAGTTTTAAACAGAAAAATGATATATCTATATATAAATATCAGTAAGTTGATATCTTTTCCACAAACTCCTAAAATCTTGTACATCCATGTGTTGATATCTTAGCTGTATTCTAGTTGTTTTCATCTTTTTCTTTTGTGTATGTAAAGTAAAACCTTTTTTCATTTGTCATCAAAATGATTATTATGAAATATAATGTCTGGCCAAATTGTCAAACAAAATCATAAAATAAGGTGTCCTTATCATCTTTATGATCTTTTGATTTAATTAATGTTCTAATGCCACTTGAGCTTTTGATTTGAGTAGTGTTCTAAAGCCACTTGATCAAATCAATACCAATAAATTGTCAATGCGCACATAAACAAACAAAAAAAAAACTAAGAATTTTCAAACTTTTACCATCACAACTATACCACGATGGGAAATAGATAATTTGTATAAAATGATTCAGTTTCATTTTAGATGAAAGAAATTAGTGTTTAGGAATTTTGAGGGAGTTACATGAAATAAACAAATGGTGACAAAGTTGATCGGGTGTGATTTAGGGTTTTGAGTGGCAATGTTTGGCTTGCACATTTTTCGAATCAAAAAATTATAAATATCTGACCAAAATACATTTTGGCATTTATTGGAGCATCTCCAATGGAGATCATTTCCAATGGAGATCATTAAAATGATGTAAGTTTTTCATCATTTTAGTGTCTGCTACAATAATGCTGCTCCAATGTATAACACTATCACTATATCTCACTCTAAAAGTATATTCCACAGAATATTCCTTTTTAACCCTATTTACTATTATTTCTTATATTTTACAAATAACACCCTACATTTAATTCTTTATTACATATTCATCCAAGTTAATATTTTTTTATATTTTATAGTCTTTATTTAATTTACTAGTCTTATTTTTATTTTCATATCGTGTTATTTTCCATTCCATGTAATATTAGTTATTTCCTATTTCATGTAATTTCCATTCCATGTAATATTAGTTATTTCCTATTTCATGTAATATATCCATGTTTCAATTAATATTTTTATATATTTTAGTTTATATTTATTATTGTATAATCAAATATAAAAAAATAACATATATAAAAAAAATAACATATATCTAATCGTAGCATTTATAAAATTTAGGGGCTTAATTGTAAATGGACCAAATTGTACTAAATCATAAATATATATACTAAATTAAAAACAAAAAAAAAAGAAAAAGAAAAAAAAATGTAAAACCCACGGCAATTTGCCGTGGGTGGGCCCCTCTTTTGCAGTTCCAGGAGCGGCAATTTGGCCCTCCAACGCCAAATTCCCACTCCATTGGAGATGCTCTAAAAGTCCTACACTATCTCTTGTGTCGGGTCTATTGTCTCCTACTTTTTTTTTCTCTCTCCTCTCCTACTTCATTCTCTCTCCTCTCCCTCCCTCTAAATAATCAATATATGGAAATTGGTACTATTATACAAGGGATTAGCAATTTCAATCATACTTCTTATTTATACTTATTCTCTAAATTGCATTTCTCTAACTCTGATATATGTCAATCTAAATTTTGTTATTTTATTAATTATCTAAACTCAAGTATATTATTAATGTCTAAAATCAAGTACATATATAGTGTATATTTAAGTATATATACATATCATTTACCACACACATAACAAATATATACACACTATTATATATATGTGTAATATATAACATATAACATCATATATATATGTAGACATTATATTATAATTTTATATTATGATATTATATATATATATATCGATGTTATATATATTATACTTATTTAATGTCTCATTTATTTAATTTTGTGCTTTTTAAATAATTGTGTTTAATTTAATAATATATTTAGACTTAAATTATTTATATTCAATAGTATATATTAACTTAAGTCATTTATATAAATATATAATAATTATTTATTTTAAATTATAATATATACAAATAAAACCTCATCTATAATATAATTACTACAATCTTAATATTATAATATAACTTTTAATCATTAACAGGCAAAAACTGTCATAATTTGACTGCTGCAGTAAATAATGTTCTCTCAAAACAAAACCAAACACTATCTCACCAATAATGCACGTGTCCCCGAAAATTTCTCACCAAAAATTCTCACCAAAATAACCAACCAAAACAAAACCAAATATAGGCTCAGTTTTTCTCGCATAAATCAGCGAAAATCCCCAAATTGATATACATGTATTTGTCGATTGATTTTGATCAGAATCGATCAAATGCCCAAATTTATAGCCATGAATATGACACACAATTTTTCTATCAAAAATCTAGTTTTTTTGTATTCAAATTTTGAAATCATGTCTTATGGTATACTTGTTTCAATATCCATAGCAAAAACAAAAAGATCTATATATATCCGTGAATTAGTTACATGGGTAAGGATTCCCCATATATATATATCACCTTAAAAAATTAATAGTTACATCAGAATAACAACAAAACGAATTGCAAGTAAAGAATGGGTTTGCTTATAAAGTTCCAGTGATAATGAGTGAAATAACTTCTAGTAGTAATAATAATCAAGATATAATAGAAGACTCAGATGAATATAAAGGAGAATTTAAGCAAGAAATAATAATAGATAGAAAAAGATTACAAAAAATACAAGAAAAAAAATTTTACTTTATCAAATTATTCTGGATTTAAAACAAAAAATTTTGAAAAATTAAGATTAAAAGCTAGAAAACATCATTTTTTTTATGGACTAAGTATAAATGAAAGAGCTTACTTTAACTTCTAATAAATTACAATACCCTTACTATCAAAAAGAGATAAAATCTGAAATAAGAGAAAAATTAGGATGGATACATATAGGTGCAATACAAATCATTATAAAATCAACATTTAAAGAAGGACTTGATACTCCAATAGATTTAGCTATAATGGATAATGGATAATAGAATAAAAAATAAAGAAGAAGCATGTATAGGAATTCTTAGAGGAAATTTACAATATAAAAAATTAAAATTTAATATATACCCGAAAATTTCTTATCATTTACTAGATAAAGATTTTGATAAAACTTTAAGTTTAATACAAGATTTTAAAAGAAAAGATTCTTTCATAAAAATAATAGACCTTATTCTATTACTTATCTTATTTCTTATGCTATTTCAAACTCTCATCATTCAGATTGTTTTGCAAATACAGACACTATAGATTTTCCAAAACTATTTGAAAATGTTAGTTATATACAAACACCATCTTTACCTATTATACAAGAAATTGAAGATACTATTTTAGATCTTGATTTACAAGATAAAAAACCTATGATTGATTCTTATAAAATAAAACCAAAATTAACTTTTACAAATAATGGAGTTGTTGGAGATATTCATAAACATTCTATGAGAGAAAGATATACTGATTTATATTTAAATGCAAAAAACGATTATCTTCGAAATTACAAAATAACAGGAGAATATTTTGATGGAGAAAATTTTAAACCTGTTAATATTTTAATAGATACAGGAGCAAATGGTAATTACATAAGTCACAAATTATGTAATAATCTGCAAAAATATAGATTAGAAAATCCTCATCAATATATTAATTTTAATGGAGAAACTCATGAAATAAATGAAATAATAGAAACAATTTTAAAATTTGGAAATGAGACTCTTAATCTCAGATTGTTAATAGAAAACGAATGATTAAATGATACATTAGAAATAATGTTAGGATTAACATTTTTAGAAAATGTTAAACCATATAATATAACTGAATATGGGTTAAAAATGACTCATAATAATAAATTAATATATATACCAAAATGACTAGTCCATATATTATTAATATATACCTATAGGAATAACTTATAAAGACTATAAAACAGAATATTTTGCAGCTTATATAGATAGTGGATCTGGATCTTGTTTATGCAAAGAAGATTATTTTCCCAAACAATATCATCAAAATCTTAAACCTATTAAAGGAAGAGATATTTCTAACAATATTATTAAAATAGAAAAAGGAATAGAAAATCCTATTATTATATTAGGAACATATTTAATAAAATGTCCTCCTTTCTATTCCCATAATACTGGAACTGATATCTTATTAGGAAAGAATTTTTTACAATTATTCCCAAAAGTTGTTTTTGATACAATAGCTTATCAGATACAATTTAAGACTCCTTGTCATCATCTCATAGTGGTAAAACGATTAAAAAATGCTTATGCTAAACATTATCCAATTAATTTTAGACCTCGCACAGACAAGCGTGGTGATGAACATATAAGAAAACAGCCGATTTTTCCTAAAGGAACACCTTTATTAGAATATCAAATATATTTAAAAACATTAGATTCTGATATAGAAGATATAAAAAATAAATTAGAAGAATGCTATTCTGAAAATCCTCTTCAATTTTGGAAAAAAATACTAAAAAATCCTGAATATGATACTTATAATCATAACTATCAAAAAGCTATTCATAAACATTTAGAATGTTGCTTAAAAAGCGCTTTAAGATTCGTAAATAAAGAACTAAACAAGCTAAGTCACTAATAAAAATGATTTTTTATATAATTCTTCCTTATAATAGATATTTCTATTTCTTCATCGAAAACCAAGATAATTTAATATTTCCATGTATTATTATTAATATTTTTGATGATATTTTTACTTATAATATAGTCAACTTTAATGATATTTTAGAAATAATAGAATACTTTGAAAACCTCGCAAGTTTTTCCGCTGCTCGCTTTGACTCTGAGAATGGTATCATTTCTAGGATCATCATCATTATCATTATCATCTCTTATCTATTATATATATATATATATATATATATATTATAGCAATGCAGTATTTGACTGATTTTGATTTTTGACTATGAACTCTAATCCTAGTTTTCTAGAATTTTGAGTTATTTTATTCAATGAAAAAATTCTTATTGGTTAACTAAATTTTTTGTGTATATTATTATTAATACTTATTTGTATTTATTACTATTAATCTTCTCCATTCTTATATTATATACATTATTTTAAAACCCAGCCCGGACCACCCGGGCTGACCGTTCGGGACGGGAACCGGGCCTAAAAACGGTCCGGGCTATACTCCGAAACCGCTTTCAGCTAAAAATCGGCACTTTTTGTGCAAACTCGTTTGGCCCGGTGGTCGAACCGGTAAAACGGACGACCCGTCTGCGGTTCAATGGGACCGGACGGTTTTTAACATGGTAATATCATAGCCCTAAGTTTGGAGACGGGGAAAAACTAATATGAAATTTTTCGCCGGAGATGGTCAGAATCTCGAATGCTCTATTATGAGGAAACTAGAAACAGAAATGAAAGGAGTAAAAACGAATAGGTGGAGGGCTGGAGCAATGAAAAGAAATAGGAGTAAAAATGAGATCCAGAAGAAAGAGAGAGTTGGAGGCGGCAGGTGAGTGAAAAATAAATTAGGGTTAGCACTTATTTTTTACTTCTTGGTTTTATAGTATTTTACCCACTTTTTCCTTTACTTATAGTGGTTCACACTTTTTCCTTTGCTTATAGTGGGAACCAGGAACCAATATTAATACAAAAATAGTTTCAATTTCTTAATTATTTAGTAGAATAAGTACAAAATTTATAGCAATATTGTTGAGGGATTGTCATTGATTTATTATAAAAAAATAAATGTAAATGTCCATTGCATAATAATTTATGTCAGGGAAATTGTTATGTTTTTATATTTTTTAATATTTAATAATATATTAATTTTTATTTATTGCATAATTATGACGTCACTGGTTCGACCACAGTTGATCCGACGGTTGAACCAGTAACCCTTGACCCAGTTCATTTTCCGGTTCAATGAACGGTCCGGGTTTCAAAACATTGATTATATATATATTATAGAAAAGCGGTGTTTGACTAATTTTGACTATTGAACTCAAATCCTAATTTTTTAGAATTTTAATTTTTTTTATTCAATAGAAAATTTCTTATTAGGTAACTTAATTTTATTATATATTTATTATCATTAATATTCTTGGTTGCATTCTTGATTAATGATAATTGTACCTTTCCAAATATACGTATATTTACATAATATGCTATACTGAAATTATTTGCACATATAGAAATATAGCAATAAATTTGCAAAAATTTTGTATTTAATTTCAAATTTAGTCAAAATTTCTTTATATATATCTCTAGGATCATCATCATTATTATTATTATCATCTATTATCTATTATATATATATATATCTATTATATATATTATAGTAAAGCGGTCCGTTGACCGTAATGCTAATTTTGACTTGAAATTCTAATTTTCTAGAATTTTGAGTTTTTTTAATATAATGAAAATTTCTAATTGGTTGGTTTAAATTTTTGAATAAATTGACTAATCAAAATTAATATTGATTATTCTTAAATCTGTCAATCAATATTAATTCCTACTTTCCTAATATATCTAAATTCAATGAAATTTGTAATTGAAATGGTTAGTATTGATTATCCTTAAATCTGTCAATCAATATTAATTCATACTTTCCTAATATGTCTAATATTTAATGAAATTTGTAATTGAAATGGCAAGACTAAAATTTACTCCCCATTATGATTCTTAGCATTTCAATGGAGATTGTCAAGAAAGGAAAATTGGAAGTGTTATACTCTCATTTAATTTTAATTGATGCTAACGTAACTAAATAAGGTAAGTGGATCTCGGCAAACAATTAGCACTGTTTATTATATTCTTCTCAAATTTGAAAAAAAAGAGAATAAATATTTGAGTAAGAACACAGTTCATAATATATTTCATGGAACAAGCTACCAATTTTTTTTCGAGGTATATTTTTACTATTTAGTTTTATTAAAAAAAAATCGCTTGCATGCATTATTGATGATAGTATGTGGATTGGATTATTGGCAGTGAGTTCAACTATTTCTTTTTGTTCATCCGGCTATGTTATAGTACATGTAAATCATCTTCTGATTCAAGTATATTTGTCATTTTTAATAAAATCTTAATATTATTTTAATTTTGATTACGCTTACAATATATTAAGATTTAACCCAGGATCAAGTAATTCGAATATATTAACTATTATATATTCAATTATATGTAACATAGCAAAGCGGTTTGTTGATCACAATGCCACAAATATGTATTATCAACCCATTCAAGTGTATTTTTTTAATTTAGTTAATTTATATTGATCTTAATATTATTATGGCTACAATATATTTATTAACACTCAACGGTCTCAACCAATGTTTAGTGATCCTGAATGTATATTTTTCATAAGCCCACGTCCGCTAAAGAAATAAATGTAACTATTTTTATTTTCACACATGATTTTACTTACTCTCAAATTTTATATTTTAATTTGATATTCTAGGTTGGATCATCAAATTAAGCTTATTTATTATTTATTTGGTATTTAATTTATTTATTTTTCCAAGTACTTTCATTCTTCTTTTAGTTTTAATAATCAATAAATATAATTTATTTTGATTTTTATAGGTGGTTAAGTGGTTGACTATATAAGAAGAAGCAATTGCTGGGGAGTTACGATTTTGTTTTGTTAAAATGAATTTTTGGGATAATAAGACGGTCTCTCTTTTTTTGGTAATTTTGAATTTTTCAACCATCACAAAATTTTTGTTGGTTGATTTGATTAACTATGTAATTTAAAATTTTGAAATTAAATTAATTCGTTAATTCATATATAGATGAAAAGAGAAATAATACATTTAGTATTTATGATCGATAATAATTGTGGAATGTCTTTTAATTCTTAAATCTTTCAAACTCAAGAAACCAACTTTCAATCTTATGATATGTAATGTAACCATTCTTACCACATAAACATTGTCAAATGCAAATCCCAACTAATCAAATTCAAATTGACATTATTAATCTCTTTAAAATTTTCAAAATCCCATATAATTTTCTCACAACAAAAGCATGTTTCAAACGTAGTAAAGAATTTTTAATTTTTGAATTTAATTAAAAATTTTCATTGGTTGACTTAATTTTCGAATTTGAAATATCCAACAGTATTATAATTATTTAATTATTTTTAGTAATTTTGTATTTTAAGTCCACCTAAACAAAATCTAGCATTTTCCAGTTCTTTTTAAGAATTTCACTCAGTTTTACTAAATAAATGATTTCACAAATAAAATAAAATTATTATAATTATAAGTTCCATAAGTCAAGCTAATCAAAAGTGGAAATTGAGATGCTACGTGATTGTGAATTCCTTTAATTGCAATGAACAAATCTTATTTATTGGTTGAATTGACCTTTTAAATTTAGAAAACAATTAACTTTGAATATATTAAAACACTTTTGTATCTTGCCTAATTGAGTAAATCAAGCCAAATCTAAAAACTTTCATTTTTGTAAGGACAATTTCATCTTTAAGTTTCTTTAGATTAAGGAAGTAAGAAACTAGATCAAATTATTATACTGATAAATTCCATAATTTAAGCTAATTAAAGAGAGTTATTGATTCTTTTCAAATTTAAATTCCTACACTTTTATTAAATTTAATAAATTTTATATTTTCTTAATTTGGTGTTTAGAAAAGGTTCTTGAAGTACAGTTAACTTTATTACAATTTTATTTAGTTTGCATGATTATGTTTTCAAAAAGGGTCTTCAATTTTATTCTCAAATAAAAATAATTATAAATTATATCCTTTCAAAATTGAACGAAATAATAATCATTTTTATAAATCATATTTAAATTAATATAGATCGTGCATAGCACGGGTTACACGCTAGTATATATATTATAGCAAAGCAGTATTTGACTAATTTTGACTATGAACTCTAATCCTAAATTTCTAGAATTTTGAGTTATTTTACTCAATGAAAAATTTCTTATTGGTTAACTAAATTTTTTTGTGTATATTATTATTAATACTTATTTGTATTTATTAATATTAATCTGCTTCATATCATTTATGTAAATGAATCTTTCCAAATAATGTAAATTTACATAAATATAAATGTTTTTGCACATGTAGAAATACAACATTAAATTTGCATAATTTAGTTTTAAAATTCAAATTTAGTAAAAATTCCTTTATATATTTCTAGCATATCAATTATAACTGGAAATATTATATGTTTGGAGGAAGTAATTGACTTCATTTTGGCCAAATTCAACTTAAATTCTAATCTTTTGGATTTTAGATTTTTTTTAATTATAGAAAAGTTAAAATAATAAGAATCCCTATATTAGTGGAGTAATTTATTACTTAATAACTATCTTTTTAGCTCTAGAATGTTTCAGTTTATGCTCCTACCTATTATCTGGATATACCAAAAAAGATGTACGGTCTAATGAGACTAGTATGAAATATTTACTCATTGGTGGGGCAAGCTCTTCTGTTCTGGTTTCTATTAGCTATATGCAGGGGAGAGATCGAGCTTCAAGAAATAGTGAATGGTCTTATCAATATACAAATGTACAACTCCCCAGGAATTTCAATTGCTTCAAACAAAATTTGATCAGTTTATGAAAATCTCAGAATTTGAATATTTTATTTTCAAAATAATTCTCATTTATTGTTTTACATATAATTTGAATTTTAATGATTTTTCAAATATTCAAAACTTGCCATCTATTCTCCACAAGTTTAACGACATATACTATCATAATTAAGTTTATTCACGAAAAAATATGGAAGTTTACAAACTTTTTTGTGTGTTCTGCAACTAAATATGGTAAGGGCACTCATTATGGCTTCATTTTCGTCAATTAAAGCTTACGTATTGCATATTCTTTAAATTTTGAATTTTTATATAATGAAATTTTAAAGTGTCATCGGTAATATTAATTTTGTAGATAAATCAAATTCATTTAAAGAAATCAGTCAACTATCAATTAATTTATTTTCCCATAAATGACAAAATTCCTAATTTATGTCTAACTAATGCAAAAAATTCATCTATGGCTCCAAGCCTCTAATATAACCTTTCATTTCGAAACTCATATGTCCAAACTTCCGTTCATTCCACCCCATAAACATTCCAAAGGTTTGTAATTCATTATTTGTTTTGTCATCTTTAAATTCAAAGGTAAATTTTATTTATTTTTTTCTTATCTTAGTTCATCGTTCATCATCTTCTTGGATTTTTCTATATGTAATTAGGTGTGCCTTCTTTTTCATATCTAAGTTTAACCTATTACTACTTCAAAGTCGATTGTATATACATGCATGATAGGGTACATGTTTGTGAGTTGCACTTATATTCAGGTATATAGGAATGTCTCATTTTATTTACCTTTCATATCTTTTCGGCAACTAATTTATTTTTTTGTTAATGTCAAAAGCTACATCAACTTGCTAATTCAATGGGCAAGTTTTGTTATGTACCCTTCCATTGAGGACGTGTAGATATTCTTTTTAAAAAATACTATTTTTTAAGTTTCTTAACACCATATATATTTCTCTCCAGTACTCTAACGATTCTTAGCTAATATGATTCTTCATTGTAGTAACATAATTATTAACTAAAATGAATGTTATTGATTGATATAATTATTGTGTTAACTGTATTTTCACATATATAAAATGCCTAAATTTTGATTCTTCTCTTCGATAGTTCAATTTTAACTCACATGGATTGAGAGCGAGCCAGTAAGCGAATACAAGAGTAGATGCATGAGAGCATCAAACTCTAAATTCACCACTTTAGAACTGTTAATAAAATAAATAATTATATATTAGCTTGAATTTCAAAAATGATGTATTGTCTTTTTTAATGGATATTAAAAATATTATGCATGATGGAATAATAAGAACTAAGACTCTTAAAGTCTTGGCTTATAGATCCCAACTCTCGACTAAAAAGGACATCAAATATTCAAATTCTTTTGATGTTATAGCTTTTTTGCAACTAATTTTACACGTTTTGATTAATGAAAGGATTTAAATGAATGCATGAACTATCAGCCATGAGTGAAAAATTATTATTATTTCTTCAAAGCTCGACCCATAAATTATAGTGCGAAAATAAAAACCTTAAGCTCTCACTCTTTATGTGTGAAAGTGAGTCGAGAATCAACTCTATATGGAGAATTATGTGATCTAGGTTCTATTTGCTATTTTGCAATATTTTTAATAATCATATCATTTATAAAAAGCAATTGGTTCAATGAGTATCAATTCTAAAATTAGTGGAAATCGATGCTAAAATTAGTGGAAATCAATACCCCAATTATATAATTTTTTTAGTGGAAATTGTTCCATTTGGACCCCTTCTGTAATGTCGTAGTAATGCATTAGTTTGAAATCTTTCCTAAATACATTATTAAAACAAACGAACCACAAACATCCAGCTTTTTATTGATGGGCTTAACATAAACATTTTTTAAAGAAATTTTGATTATACAAGACATTGACACATGTATCTTTTTGTATATGGTAGAACTTAAGCGCTCTCTGCCATTTTCATCTTTGTCAATTCATTTCTTATCATCACTAATATATTATAGAAAAATATTATATACCACCATTTACTTACAAAATTATTTTAAACTTTTAATTATTTTTATTTGTCCGTTTATATGACTTTACGTATTTTGTGTAAAATTTATCTTTTACATGTACTAAGTATTTACAATGTTACCTCATATATATATATATATATATATAGATATAAAAGTTAAACCTTTGAATTCCGTATGAATTATGAAAATTATAATTTTAGATACTATTATTGTTCTGTAATCTCATATGCCTTGCCTCAATTATTTATATTCAACAACATTTAACACGTAATTTAATTTTTATTATACCATAAATTTTTAAATTTTAACTTTTTTTTTGTTGCAATTCTAACTTCATATGTCTAGAAGGCAATTGAATTTGCTTAAGATTGAAAGTAATTTCACCAAATGACTCACATTTTTCTTTATTGGTATTCTACAAAAGTAAATTATTATTAGATTTGTAAAAATGTATATTATAATTTTTGATATTTGGCTAATATATAGGCATAATTCTATTATCATAATAAAAGAAATTATTTCTACGTATTTCTTACTTTTTGATTTGTTTAAGATACTTAAAATTATTCTCTTATTTATCATTATTTTATTCTTTATTTCAATTATCTTACTTTTTATACCACAAACATTCTGGGCTTTGTTAGTTTAATATGCCGAAGGGGTTAGTGGTCATTGACTTTGAAGCGTGTTCTTCTTTTTCTTCCGAGGTTTCAATTTTATTCTTTATATAAATATTAACACTGTTTTGTGTACTTGAATCAATTGATGAATTAGGTATATGTTTAATTAGATCTTTAAACATTTAGAAAAACAACTCTCTCTATTTGATTTTCATGAATATTCATATTTTCAAATTGATGATTTCATTTCTATATTCATTATTCATCTTCTTCATGCTCTCAAAATTCTGCGACTCATATTTATAACAAGACTTATTATGGCACTTCTAACCAAAAAAAAGGGAGTAACATGCCACCTACATAAGATATCATATCTTAAGGGGATAAATTGATAAATGTTTTAATGTTGTCGAACAAAATTTAAATATATTTAAAATATGTGTTAATTGTGGCATTTGCTTAATTATTCTCATTTTGGTAAAATAAATTAATAATTGACCCCTTCTAATTATTCTAAACGTTTTCTTAATTTGTGAAAATGGGCACAAAGTTGGGCAATATGATCCCCTCATTAAAAAGCAAGTCCTCACTCGGAGGATTGAAGTAAATTATTAAATAATGTTTTAATTTGAATGCTATATCTATTTTTGAATATATAATTTTATTACAGTGTGATATTAGCAAATATCGCTTAAGTTATAAAGTTTGTGGTGTATAGTCTTGAAATATATTTTTTCAGGTTCTCACTTAAATATATTTTTACAGTTTTGAAACCCCAATTTTGAAATGATTGAACATGTGTTGTACCTTTTTGCTAGAAATTCCTAAATTTGAGAATTTTAGGCTATGTTTGTTTATGTTTTTGAAATTCAATATTCAAATTTCAAATCACAAAATCTTAAATCTACTTAACACACCAAATTTTTATCTCAATTTTCTTTTTTCAACTCTACTTTTTCAATCTCCAATACTAACTACCTATCAATCAACACATCAATCATTCTACACATCCATCAATTACAATTAATATATACATTATTTTACACACTCATATATATTTATTTATTTAAATAATCATTACAAAAATAACTAATTCAATCATTATTAAACATCAACCAATCATCATTGATTTGACACATTACAATTTTCAACCAAATTCTAAAAACATAAACAAACATCTACCATTTTCACACGAATTTCGGTGGTACGCCATTCCCGAGAAAATTTCAAATATTTTACTCAAAAACATAAACAAACATAGCCTAGTATGTCGAGTTGATAAAAGCACTTCAAAAGTGATAAAGTCAAAGCACTTCAAAAGTGATAAAGTCACTCTAGTTTCATTTAAATTCATGTACTTTGATAAAACAAAATCGTTTGGCCTATTACATATAAACTTATTAGTAAAACGAATTCCAATGCTATTAACAACATTTAATTTAAGAATAGGTTTCTTTCAATGTAGAAAATAATATGTTATTTGCTTCCATCAATTGTTTTTAATATCTATTGTTCATAGAATAATTTTATCATAGAGTTAAATCAATTTGCTCTTATTATTAATTAATTTATAGAACTTATTATATATTCATGTATATCACGGGATTCACGCTAGTAAGAAATTTTAAAAAAATCAATTACAAAAATAGAGACGAAGGATTCCGTCTCTATCCTAAAAAATGTCTTGAGATGAAGAAATAGTGGGAATTGAAGGTCAAACATTGGATCACCTTTTGAGGTTTAGAAGTTCATATCCACCTTTTGAGGTTTAGAAGTTCAAACCGTTGCAGCACGAGGTTAACAATATAAGATTTTGTAAAGTTATTATGTGATATATTTATTATCTTTTATTTTTATTAAAAATAATAATGTTTGCAAAATCACCATTCAAACTTACAATTTTTCACTATATTTAATGGATTCTATTGTCAACGGAACCATATCTATATTTTTCATGTTAAGGTTAAATAATATTACAATTATAATATAGTTTGCATAAAATAAATAATATTAAATATTATTATATAGAGGCTCACGAGCCTATGGATAAATTTTAACCCGATCCGAGCTTAAAAAAATAATACATCTTATATTTGCGCTGGAAATGAAAATTAGATTTAAAAATGAACAAAATCAATAAATTCATTAGAACAAAATAAAGTTTGTAGAATATATCAACAAACTTTATTCTCTTTGATGTAAATATATATATATATATATAATATAGTATATATAGAGTATATTATATATTATAAATAATGTTAAAATATTATTTAGCTTATTATCTATAGACTTGCTAGTCTAGAACAAGTTACTTTGCTGTAGTTAAGCTCATTACAATATTTCATATTTTTTAAAGAAATCGTCCAAAAACTTAAACAATACTATACCCTAAAATTACCTCTAACCCCTAAATTTACCCTAAACTTTGAAACCCTTGTAGAGTGATGGAATTTACATAAATTATGTGAAGTTTGATTATCTTATAAACATTTAAAGCTATAATTCAATCTCAAATCATACTTCATCTTAATTAATTATGAATTATCAAATTATACTTTCGTCTTAATTAATTATGAATTACTTGAGTCGGGCTGGGTCGTAAACTTGATGAGATTAATTATATGTTATATAAATAAACTTGTATTAGTGTATCTTATAAAAGAATAATAAATTTAAAAACTACAATTAATTAAAAAGAAACAGAGGAAAGATTTAAGTTTGAAGTGTTAACAACCCAAACTTATCTTACAACCACAACTTCTACAACCAGCACTTCGAGAGCCCAACCCTATATTCCTCATTTCTTCTATGAAATCGGTACCACCGTCGACCAGTTTCCGTGCTGCACACCTTCTTTGTCCGCCATTCATTCAAGACTCTCAACCACGCATACCTCACCCTCGATCTAGCCAGATCTATCTTGTCGTCGTTCCTGTTCAACATCGCCGCCTCCAACTCTATACCAGATCTATCGTGCTCTAGTTTCGGATCCGTTCCTGTTCCAGATGAGATCCCGGCGAACTATAGATTATATCGAGGTTGAAGGAAGCTGTTATGTTTCTAAATATGAGTGAGGAACACACTCACAGATGAATAGAGAAATAAACTGAAGTTTAATTCTGAAATTTTTCTTCTGCTTTTCATTCCTTGAAATTCATCAGAAATTAAATACATAAACAACGAACCCTAAAAACAAGGAAGCACTAAGTGCACTAAGAGCGGGGTTTACCCAGTGCGCACTAACGGTAGCGGCTGTGGGTTCTCTTGTCATCAAAAAAAAAAAAAAGGAAGCACTAAGTGCACTAACTTAGTTGGCTACAACCACTAACAAAAACTACTATGACTAATTAAATTAAATGAAATAAATATGGGCCTTAAGCTGCTAAACAATAATTCAAGTGGACTTTAAATTTAGTTTGGGCTTTTCTGCTTGGTCCATTGACTGGGGTTTAGGTTAACAGAAGCCGAAGAAAAACTGGAACCCTTCCACAACCCCAAAAGTAGGAATTCATTTTCTCCATCTCCGCCGCCGTATATAGATCTCGATGTCCACCGCCGCCGTTTATAAACCTCGATGTTCACCGCCGCTTAGAGATCTCGATCTCCGTCACCCGATTACTGATCTCGATCTTTGCCTTCGGAAATTGAATTTCGATTTGAACAAACCCTAGCTCTACGAGGCATTCGGTTATCTGCTTGAAAGGTAGAAATTTTAACTTTTTGAATTATGACTTTTAGTTTAAGCTGAATCATTGACGGCTGAGATCACTTTGTGGTTGTCGAACAGTGAGTGTGGCCGTGAGCGGTTCTTGACGTTTCGTGTGTCATGAAGCTAATAAAAACGTAATATGAATAAGTGCGCTTCTATAGATTAGCACAAGGTGGGGTTACGACACCGTTTTTTGTATATGAAGTTATTATGGATTAGTTAGTATTTTTGGGGAAATTAGTTATACACGGAAAGCGACCTATGGGACCATCTAGCAGGATACGCGTACGTGGCATTCGTAGGAGGCAGAGAAGGAATCTTCAAAAGTGGGCAGGAGGCTGGAGAAAGCAGTTTTGGCTAATTTTGGGTAAAACTCATATCTCTCATTTTCCCCCATTTCTGTTCTATTGTTGAGCCTTGCTTTTCAATTAATTGATCGAAGCTGCAAAATTGCAGGGAGATTGATTATTGAAGGATGCGAAGCAATTTCGGTTTATTATCGAGTTAATCATATTACGGTAATTCCTAATCCGTTGTGAATTGTGGTGTTTCGGATTTACGTTTTTTTTAGAATCTGGTTTCATCCTTAACATTTGGCCATCAGAGTGTACGATCCGAGGGATAGTATGACGAAGGCGCAAGGTAGAATGGACGTGAATCGTTTGGAGGAGCTGGAGCAGCAAGTGAATGAGATCAGTGCTTCGTTCGAGGCGAAACTTGGACAACAGAAGAAAGACTTACTATCTGAAATGAGGGTTCTCATGCAGCTGCAAATGGAGGCATTAACCCGGAATATGGAAAATGCGCGAACTAAGGCTCCAGCTATGGTCTCTTCATCGCACTCGGGTCCATCGTCCCCAATCTTAGCAGATAACCCTCACTTACCCCAGGGAGAGCATCCGATGAGAATGCCGAACATGAGTTCCCGAATTAATGAGCAACACAGGCAGTACACACCCCCTAATCAATTTGCTAAGGGAGTTAAAATCGACTTCCCTAAATTTGATGGTACCAATCCCAAGAGTTGGATTAGGAAATGTAATAAATATTTCCTTGTGAATCCCTTGTCCGATTACGAGCGAATCATTCTAGCAGCAGTGAATATGGAGGGACGAGCAGATACTTGGTATCAGGATTATGTGGAGGGTAGAGAGAACATGTACTGGGAACGGTTTTGTGAAATGGTGTTAGATCGATTCCTTGAGGCAGGGCAGGGGAGTATTATTGGGGAATTCAACAAGCTAAGGCAAGTAGGGGCAGTGTCCTTGTATTTGGAACAATTCGAGGAGTTGAAATCATTCATGGTGGCTATGAATAGGAACCTAACTGAAGAGTACTTCATGCACAGCTTTATAAGTGGGCTGAAGGAGTAAATAAGGGCTGTTGTTCAGATGGTCAACCCGACCACACTTAGCCAAGCATCACATTATGCTAAGCTACAGGAGGTGTCACTCGAAGTAGTAGCCAAAATGCAGAAAACTTGGAGCAGACCCATGAGTGGAACTCAAAATGGAATACCAAGGAGTAATAGGAGTATGAACAGTTCAAGTCCTCAGAGATTGAGGGGATCCATGGATCACAGAGGGGTAGAATCACCAGTAAGGAGGCTAAGCCCAGCAGAAGTTGAAGAAAGGAGAAAAAAGAAATTATGTTTTACTTGTGATGAACCCTACCATTTTGGACACAAGTGTAAACAACTATTCACTATAATTGCTGTTGAGGAAGAGTTTGGAGAAGATGAGATACAAGGTGAGAATGAGAGTGAGGAGGAAATAGAGAATCCCCTGATTTCAGTCCATGCTCTGGCAGGGAAACAGGTACAGGACACTATCAAGCTGATGGGGAGGGTTAAGAACAACACAATTTCCATACTTGTAGACACTGGAAGCACCCACAGCTTCCTAGATCCGAATGTGGCCAAGACAACAGGGCAAGAAATTGAATACACTAACCCACTGTTGGTGACTGTAGTTGATGGTAACAAGCTGGAATGTAATATGAAGTGTCCTAATTTTAAATGGAAGATGGGAGAATATGAATTCCAAACTGATATGAGAGTGTTGAAACTAGGGGATGTGACATGGTATTGGGGGTTGATATGATGAGGGAATTTGGACCTGTCACTTTTGATTTTGGCAAGCATCAAGTCTCTATGGTAAGGAATGGAGAGAAGGTTTCTTTACAAGGAGTACACAATGAAGCAGACCTTAGGATTATCTCTGGAGAGAAGGCTCAGAAACTGTTAAAGAAGGGAGCAATTGAATCTGTATGCCAGTTATATGTGATGAGTGGGGCTCAATCATCTCTGAAACTTAACCATACAATTGATGGAAGGGTGAGACAGTTGCTGCAAGCTTATAAGGAACTATTTGCTGAACCTGAGGGACTACCCCCTAAAAGATCACAAGATCACAGAATTGAACTCAAACCAGGAACTTCACCTATCAAGCAGCCTCCTTATAGGTACTCTTATGTGCAGAGACAAGAAATTGAGAAAATGGTGGGGGAAATGCTCCAGGATCATCCAACCCAGCACTAGCCCATTTGCTTCACCAGTACTCTTGGTGAAGAAGAAAGACAACACATGGAGGTTTTGTGTTGACTACAGAATGCTTAACTCACTCACCATAAAGGACAGTTTCCCTATTCCCTTAATTGAAGATTTACTAGATGAATTAAGGGGAGCTACTGTTTTCTCCAAAATTGACTTGAGGGCAGGGTATCACCAAATCAGGGTGAGGGAAGAAGATATCCACAAGACTGCATTTGTTACAGTCTCAGGCCACTTTGAATTCTTAGTAATGCCTTTTGGGCTTACCAATGCTCCAGCCACCTTTCAATCTATTATGAATGCGGTGTTCAAGGAGTACCTGAGGGACTTTGTGTTAGTCTTCTTTGATGATATCCTCATATATAGCAAGGACTTGGATGCTCATATGATGCAATTACAATTGGTTTTTGAGAAGTTAAAAGAGAACCAGCTAGTGGCCAAGGAATCCAAATGTTTGTTTGCACAGAATAAGGTAGAATATCTGGGGCATATCATTACTAGAGAAGGGGTAGCAGCTGATCCATCTAAGGTGCAGTGTATGCTTGACTGGCCTTCACCTAAGACAGTGAAGGGACTGAGGGGGTTCTTAGGGCTCACTGGCTACTACAGGAAGTTTGTGTATAACTATGGGGTCCTAGCTTAACCACATTATTGAGAAAAGGACAGTTCCTATGGGATGAAGAAGCTGAGCTAGCATTCAATAAGTTGAAAACAGCAATGGCCACCACTCCAGTACTAGCTTTACCAGATTATGAGCAAGTATTTATAGTGGAGACTGATGCCTGTTATGGGGGAGTGGGAGCAGTATTAATGCAAGGAAAACATCCACTGGCCTACTTGAGTAAAGCTCTAAGACCAAAAAGTATGGGGCTGTCCATATATGAAAAAGAATTTCTGGCAATCATCATGGCAGTAAGTAAATGGAGGCACTACTTAATGGGGGCTGAGTTCATAATCCGGACTGATCAACAGAGCCTCAAATACTTGTTGGAGCAAAAGATAACAACTGCATTGCAACAAAGGTATTTAGCTAAGCTGATGGGCTTTACATATAGAATTGAGTATAAAAAGGGCCTGGAAAACAAGGCTGCAGATGCTTTGTTCTAGGAGGGGCAGAGAAGATCAGTCCTTGGAAGATCAAATTGCATAATGCCATTCAATCACTGCTGTGCAACCAGCTTGGATCCAACAGTTGATACAATCATATGAAGGGGATGAGGCTGTTAAGGAAGCCATAACCAGCTGTCTATTAAGGCCCTTTGATGTATCTTGGTACACTTTCATGGAGGGGTATTGAGGTATAAGGGTAAAATATATGTGGGAAGGAACACAGAACTGAGAAGACAGATTATTGATTCTATGCTTGGTGGTCCTCCATGGGTTAAGGGGACATTGAGTAGGCTACAGCTGAGCTGTTGTTTCACTGGCCAGGTGTACATAATGAGGTTAAGAAATGGGTGGAGGAATGTGAGGTTTGCCAACTTTGCAAAGGAGAACATGTAGCTTCACCTGGGCTGCCTTCAGCCCCTGCCTGTGCCAGAACAAGCATGGCACCATATGTGCATGGATTTCATTGAACAACTACCATTAGATGAAGGGCATGATACCATTTTGGTGGTGGTGGACAGACTAACTAAATATAGTCACTTCATTCCACTCTCACATCCATTACCAGCTTCCAAGGTTGCAAGAGTTTTCATAGATGAAGTGTACAAACTTCATGGGCTGCCAGCTACCTTGACAACAGATAGGGATAAGGTGTTTGTCAGTCAATTTTGGAAGGAGATGATGGGCATACTAGGAATACAGTTGGCAATGTCCACTGCTTATCACCCTCAAAGTGATGGACAAAGTGAAAGAGTGATCCAATGCCTTGAGAATTATTTGAGGTGCATGTGCAATCAACATCCTAAAAAATGGGTTAGGTGGATAAGTATGGTAGAATGGTGGTACAATACTAATTTCCATACAAGCATACTGATGACACCTTTTGAAGCCTTGTATGGATACAAACCTAGTCATTTTACTCTTGGGCCACACCAGCAAGTGAAGGTTAAAGGAGTAGAAGAGTGGTTGGAGCAAAAACAGCAGATCATAAAGGGCTTGAAAGAGTATTTGACAGCTGCTCAAAGTAGAATGAAGCAGTATGCAGACAAGCATAGGAAGGAAAGGGTCTTCAGTGTGGGGGACTTTGTTTACCTTAAACTTCAACCATACCGGCAGTATACTCTGAGGGACAAGCGGATATGGAAGTTGAGTGCTAAATATTGTGGTCCTTTTAAGGTTGAGGCTAGAGTGGGCTCAGTGGCTTATAAATTGAGGTTACCCGAGGGAGCAAAAGTACACCCAGTGTTTCATGTTTCATTGTTAAAGAAGTCCATTTCATCCAAGGCTAAGGTTACTGGTACACTTCCCACTTTAACTGAAGAAGGAAATGCTATACTTGAACCAGAGGCAATTATAGGGAGAAGGATGGTAAAGCGAAACAACCGAACTGTGGGGCAGATTCTTGAGCAGTGGTGTCACCTTCCAAAGGAGGAAGCAACTTGGGAGGATTGGTATGATATTATCCAGCAATTCCCTCAGCTGGAGGTTTGGGGACAAACCTCTTGAAGAGGGGAGTCTTGTCATGAAGCTAATAAAAACGTAATATGAATAAGTGCGCTTCTATAGAAAAGCACAAGGTGGGGTTACGACACCGTTTTTTGTATATGAAGTTATTATGGATTAATTGGGATTAGTTAGTATTTTTGGGGAAATTAGTTATACACGGAAAGCGACCTATGGGACCATCTAGCAGGATACGCGTACGTGGCATTCGTAGGAGGCAGAGAAGGAATCTTCAAAAGTGGGCAGGAGGCTGGAGAAAGCAGTTTTGGCTAATTTTGGGTAAAACTCATATCTCTCATTTTCCCCCATTTCTTCTATTGTTGAGCCTTGCTTTTCAATTAATTGATCGAAGCTGCAAAATTGCAGGGAGATTGATTATTGAAGGGTGCGAAGCAATTTCGGTTTATTATCGAGTTAATCATATTACGGTAATTCCTAATCCGTTGTGAATTGTGGTGTTTCGGATTTACGTTTTTTTTAGAATCTGGTTTCATCCTTAACATCGTGGTTGTCTGTTAATGGTGGGTTAGCTACAATTAATGTTAAATAGGATCTTTGACAATGATAAATTGGCGTTGCAGTGTCAACATAGTTGTAGTTACTATGGTTTGATAATATTTATGTTTGATTGCCTAGTTGAATTAGGACTTCTTTTAACTGCTATATGTTATACCCGGGGTTAAAACTTGTAAATATTCATTCAGTTTTGAATGGAAAAATTCAGTTTGTAGGACAAGAATAAATTCTTGCAAGACTTTCGAGTTGTCGGAAGTATTTTCTATATTTCTGTTTCTACCGAGTTGTCATATTTCTAGTATTTGGAAAGTTGCTTCAACATTAGACTATTAGTTTCATCGTTCAGAAATCTCAAGTAGAAATTTGAAGCTTCCTCCATTCATTGGTGAACAATATTTGCACGATGATGCTTTAGGTTTACATTTGTTCTTGTATACATAATTATGGCAGCTTCATGCGTTAGTACACTGATGCAATATCAATTTAGTGCACTTCTAATACCATAGGACTTGTAGCTGTGTCTTCAACGCATACAAAGGGATTTAGTGTTTTTTGTCAATGAAACTTTATATGTTTTTTTGTTGATCTAACAGGATATGTTTAAAGATTCAGGAACAAATGGATTATTTCATGGAAGACAATTGACGGTTTTTGTAAGTTATGCTTTAGTTTGTTTGTCAGTTTCTCTATATTTCTTATGTGCTAACGTACTATATGAATGATTTCAATTAAGTTTTCAGTTCGGTACACTTGCATGTAGGGATGGCAACACGGTTCCGGGTCTGGAACCGGAACCGGTTCCCCTATTATGAAACCGGAGGTCCAACCCGCGGGTACCCGGATCCGCATGTAAAATTATTTTTTCCCTCCTTTTATGTTTTACTTAGGTTATTATTCATCTAAATTGAATTTATATAAGAAAATAATTTTACATAAATATCATTATAACCATTACACGAACACAAAGTACCAAAATGGTAGTAAATGCAATCAAATTAAACTATATTGATATACCATCAATGTTTTCAAGCCCAGCCCGTCCAATGAACCGGAAAAGTGACCGGGTCACGGGTTACTGGTTCAATTGTTGGGTCAACCCTGGTTCAACCGGTGATGTCATAATTATGCAATAAATAATATATTATTATTAAAAATATAATAAATTAGTAATTATTACATATATATATATATATATATTTTGCTATTTAAATTATATATATCAATATATATATATATTAGCAAAAAGAATAGACAGGCCATGGGTCCCTCTATCTTAATACTATAAAATAAATATAAATATATTTGAAAAATAATAAAACATATATAAAGACAAAAAACCCTCCTTTTATCCTAAAACCCTTATTGTGCTCATTGACGCCGCCGCCTCACAACCTTCTCCTTCTTCACTTTCCTGTTTTCATTTTCTCATTTTCTGATACTTTGATTTTTTGGTTCTTTTTCTCTTCTGCCCTCTAATCTTCCATTCATATTCAACCCATTTCTTCTTGAGCAACATCCAACTACAATTTCTTCTTATTAATTCTCAGAGGAACTAGGGCTTTCAAAAGGAGAAATAGAAGAAAACTAAAAACAGTAGCCTAACTATTTCTACAAACCCACCACCGGTTCGAGCGGTTCGACGATTGAATCGCGGGTTTGAACGGGTTTTGACCAAAATGAACGAGTTTTGACCAAAAACGGTTTTGACATCCAACTCGAACCGTTTTTATGTCCAGTTCCCGGTTCAACCGGCTGGGCCGGGCCGGGTTTCAAAACAATGTATACCATACAGTAAAATATTTATTCATAAATCTATACAAAATTATGTAAACATTACAAAATTAGCTAAAAATGCAAATAACAACAAAAATTGTCTAAATACAAACATAGCACGTAATTTCCTTACATCTTTCGCATCAAAATAAAAACATTAAAATTAGGATAGTTTTGTATTTCTTTTATAATAACTAGTCTTGCAAAACAATGTAATAGTTTTATATAATAGCATAAAACTTTGGACGGTTTTACAATAAACCAAATGAATGTATATTATGTTTTATTGCTTTAGGATGTGTTGATTTAACTTATGTATTATGTAAATCAATTTTATTAAAATGAGTCGAAATCAAATCCAAATATATTGGTACATATTTTAATTTAATAAAAGATTGAGGGACAATTACACTTGAAATAAACGATTTAAAATTTATAAAATTTGAAGACTTGATATTCAATTTCCTTGCAATGAAATAACCTAATAAACATTTTTAAGTGATTTTGGTTGGTTGAATGATTTTAATATGTAGTAAAATATCCAACATTAATCTCAATAAAAACAATCAAAAATAAAAAATAAGGCATCCCGAAACTGGACCCGGAACTGCCTAAGAACCGTTTAGTTGGATCTGGAACCGAAACCGTTTAGGCTCTGTTTTTTTATGTTTTTTAGATAAAAGTTTGAAATCTTATCGGGAATTGTGTATCATCGAAATTCGTGTGAGAATGATAGTTATGTGTTTATGTTTTTAAAGTTAGGTTAAAAGTTGTAAAATATGTCAAATTAATAGTGAAAGGTTGATGGTGATGTATAGAATAGTTATGTTAGTTGTATATATAATGATTATGTGAATAAAAAATAAAGATTTATAGATAAAAAAATTGTAAAGTATAAAAGATAAGGTGAAATAATGATTGATTTGATTGGTAAATATGTGAACTGTTGTAAATATGATTGATAGTTAGTTATATAGGAGATTGGAAAGTGGAGTTGGAAAAAATGAGAAAGATGAGAATATGGTGTGTTGAGTTTATTTTGAATTTTGTGATTTAAAAAGTTGAAAATTGATTTTGAAACATAAACAAACAAGGCCTTAGTGTTTGAAGAACTGGAACCAACAAGGGGTTCCGAGTCTAACCCGAAATTGCTGACATCCCTACTTGCATGTACTTGCATGCATCCCAGTGCATTGGACACATTTTCGACATGCAATCTTTAAAACAAAAGGGAAAGGTTTTAAATTATAAGATTACATGTGTTTTAGGTCAGGAAAAATATGTGTTTATAAGCCTTCTGAATCTTTCTGCTATGATGCTTTTGGTCGAGTCGGGTGTTTGGTCCTATCCCACCTTGATTGATCCCTCTAAACTCAGCTCCATCAATCTGATTAAGTTTTTTTTATCGAGTTCTAGAGTGATAGCTGTTATTTTCATGGCAGCTATCCATTCATCGATTATCTTTTCAATATTTCGAAAATCGATGACATCCAGACTAAGAATAGTACCATAAGGGTGCAAAGGCTGAGACATTGTCCTTGCCCAAGGTGTATTTTCTAGTACTTTTTTGGATTTCTCCCTGGATTCTTCTTGAGTATTGTTCCAACAAAAGTTGGGGTTGCATTGGTACGGAAATCCACACCTTCACGCATCGAACTATCCTTTGGAAGATCATTGGATGCGGTACTTCCTTGCGGAGGTTGTAGCACCGGTGGCACCATTATGGTCACCTCATTTGGTTTGACATTAACTAAGTCTACCATTTTAAGTTGGAAGAAAGATTCAGCTAATTCTTGTAAATCAGATATATCAACTCGTGATACTTTAATTAAATAATACTTTTGAGGATTTCATTAATTCTATCTTTTTGTGTTTTGGGTCGCGGAATTTCCGTTGCCTTACCTTTCTGGTGTAAAAGGGGCACGAGCCCAAAAGCGTCACGGATGAGGTCCCTATTGGATGTACCAATATAACCCTTTCTTTCTTCAGATCTATTGTCGAGTTCTTCAGATTGGGGAGGATCTGTAATATCTCGTCCATTTTTTGGTTCAATTGTTCTATTTTCGTAGGTAGATGGATCAACCTATGACTATAATCGTAAACTATTTTTTGAATCTCTCTAAGATTTTAGGTAAGCTTAGAGTTATCCATTATTTTGATTTATGTCCATCTCGGACAAAATTCTCTCTTTTTGTAACTTGTTGAACGTTTGTTCGAATGTTCCATTCTTGTTTAAATCTCCTTCATTAGAGAGTAGAGCAATAAAATGCAATAATAGTCAATTATTTCATCAATAAATCATAAGAGTTTGATACCATTTTGCAGAAATATAACGAAGATGTCCTTAAGTTACATTTTACAAGACTAAAAGTGTAATTTTTCCATAAAAAGGCGCATTTCGTTTGTGATTTAACGGAAGTTTAATGGTAGGGATTATATTTGTCCGGAATTCGTGAGTTGAGGGACTTAATGTGCCGATTTGCAATGTTAGGGACCATTTATGCTATTGGACTTAAGTTTGGGGACGAAATCTGTAATTTCTCCTGTCATATTTACTTAAATTTTTATTTGCTTATTCATACCATTAGATTCAATTATAAGGGAATAATTACTGTCTATTCCAGTAATTACTTAACATGGGTATCAGATACGAAAAACAGGATATCAGAAACTGAAAAATTCGTCTCTGATACGTATTTTTTCGTCTCTAATAGTTATAGCGACGGAAAATATATGTCGCCCCAACCCGATGCTAAATGACTCGACGCTACTAGAGACGGAAAAAATTTGGTGTCTACTTTCAGAGACGGACATCAATTCCATCGCTAATTCCATCTTTATTTTCTTGACTAATCTACACAGAACCTGTCTCTAAATTCGTCGTTAATCCAACTTAAAATCCATCTCAAATGTTCGTCGCTGACCGACTCAAAATCCGTCTCAAATTGAATGTGTTATGTTTACTTAATTTTGATATTTTTAATGATATTATTAGATCCGTGTTCTACGGTCATAAGAAATGTCGGATAATGTTTGCATGTATCATGTTTACATAGATTTCGATGTGTTTAATACACTATTAGTTATGCGTTCTATACCATGTAATATAGTAAATGAGCTTTAAATTAATAATTAATTTAATATTTGCATATTTGTCATATTTACTTAAATTCTTATATGCTTAGTCATATCATTATATTACATTATAAGGGAATAGTTATTTTCTATCCCATGTTAAGTTATTACTTAATATGGGTATCAAAGACGAAAAACGGGGTATCAGAGACGGAAAAATCCATCTCTGATACGTATTTTACCCTCTCTGTTTGTTATACTGATGGAAAATATTTGTCCCCCCAACTCGATGCTAAACGGCTCGAGCTAATAGAGACAGAAAAATTTACGTCTCTACTTTTACAGACTGACAACAATTCTGTCTCTATTTTCTTGACTATTTTAAACAAAATACGTCTCTAAATTCGTCGTTAATTCGACTCAAAATTCGTTTCAAATGTTCATCACTAACCGACTCAAAATCGGTCTCAAATTGCATGTGTTAAGTTTACTTAATTTTGATGTTTTTAATCATATTATTAGTTCCGTGTTCTACGGTCATAAAAAATGTGGATTAATGTTTGCATTTGTCATGTTTACTTAAATTTCGATGTGCTTAATACACTATTAGCTCTGCATTCTATACCATGTGATGTAATAAATGAACTTTAAATTAATAATTGTTAATTTAATATTTGCATGTGTCATATTTACTCAAATTCTTATATGCTAAAGCATATCATTATATTCCATTCTAAGGGAATAATTATTGTCTGTCCCATGTTAAGTAATTACTTAATATGGGTATCAGAGACGGAAAACAAGTTATTAGAGACGGAAAAATATGTTTCTGATACATACTTTTTCTGTCTCTAATAGTTATAGCGGTGGAAAATATTCGTCGCCCCAACTCGATGCTAAACGGCTCGAGCTAATAGAGGCGGAAAAATTCTGTCTCTACCTTTAGAGACGGACAACAATTCTGTCGCTAATTCCGTCTCTTTTCTTGACTAATTTACATAGAATCCGTCCCTAAATTCGTCCTTAATCCGACTCAAAATCCGTCTCAAATGTTCAACTCTAACCGACTCAAAATCCGTCTCAAATTGCATGTGTTAAGTTTACTTAATTTCGATGTTTTTAATCATATTATTAGTTTCGTGTTCTACGGTCATAAGAAATGTGGGTTAATGTTTGCATATGTCATGTTTACTTAGATTTTGATGTGCTTAATACACTATTAACTTCGCGTTTTATACCATGTCATGTAGTAAATGAGCTTTAAATTAATAATTGTTAATTTAATATTTGCATGTGTCACATTTACTTAAATTCTTATATGCTTACCATTAGATTCCATTCTAAGGGAATAATTACTGTCTATCGCATGTTAAGTAAAGTATCAGAGACGGAAAATAGGGTGAAAAATCCGTCTCTGATACGTATTTTTCCGCCTCTACTAGTTATTAGCGACATAAAATATCCGTCGCCCCAACTCAACATGTTATTAGCGACAGATAAACAAACTAGTTCAACATGGGATAGACAATACTTATTCCCTTAGAATGCGGATCAAATGGTGTGATTAAGCACATTGAAATTTAAGTATGCAACTGACACGTGCAAATATTAAATAAAAAATAATTTATTTATTTAAATATCATTTATTCCTGTTACATGGGATGGATAGAACCTATGACCTTAAAACGCGGAGCTAATAGTGTGATTAAGCACATCGAAATTTAAGTAAACATGACATGCAAACATTAAACCAACAAAACAATTTTTATGACCTTAAAACCCGGATCTAATATGATTAAGCACATATCAAAATTTAAATAAACATAACACCAGCAAACCATAGTTGTTAATGGCGCGGCGTGGCGACAAGGGTCCCATGGCGCGGCGTGTAGGGATGGCAATGGGGCGGGTCCGAGGTGGGTAATGCTAGACCCGAGACCCGCTCCGGTCAGGAATTTTAGGACTCGGACTCGCCCCGGACCCATTAAGACCCGGTTCCGCCTCAGACCCGTCGGGTACCCGGTGGACCCGATTAAAATATTTAATTTTGAACTTTTCCCCAATTTTTTTTATCACAAATATGCTTAAAACTAATATAAATAATACAAAAATAATATAAACCTAAAATACATTAAAAAAAACAATCAACCACACTTAATCATTCACAATAAAGACAAATCTAAATAGGTAAAGTAATTCAAGTTGACTCCAAATTTGAAAACAAATCAAATATCAAATAAACATCAATGAAATAAAAATCAAATATCTGTGGTGAAGATGGTGAAGGGTTTTGTTGAATTTGGAACTTCCAAGTACTACCAACTAAAAATCTAAAATTAACTATTAATTTTATTAAAATATCATATTATATTAATAAAAAAATATATAAACTATATAAATAAGCAACCGGGGCGAATCCGGGTACGGATCCGGGACGGGTATATGCTGGACTCGCTAACCTCCCCGAACCCGGTCGGGTCTTGGTTTTTGATACTCGGACCCGACCCTTTTTTTGGACTAATGGAGCCGGGTCCAATACGGGTATTTACATTACCCGGCCCTATTGCCATCTCTAGCGGCGTGGCGCACGCCTTTCGAAGAATTTTTTTTTAAAATAAATTAATTATATATATACACTAATACAATCAATAACATAATACTTTTTTATAGTAACATAAAAATTATTAGATAAATTATAATAACAACTTTCAACAATTAACTACCCATTAATATATGAAATTTTAGTAATATAATACATTTAGCATATATTATATATAATTAAAAATTATAATTATTAGCAATATCAAATTAATTGGGTCAATTAGTAAAATTGGGCTTGGGGTTATGTATTGACTTGGGGTCAAAATTGAAGTCAAAGTAATTGGTCTAGTCAAGGGTAAATTAGTTAAACTGCAGCCTTACAAGATGACCCACCCCAAACCCTATTTTCTGGTATAAAATGACCCTAAAATGACCCACCCCAAACTCTAATTTCAGAAAGCCATGCTATTCCGCACCTTGAAAGCGCGCGCCATGGCGACCGTGGTGCCGCTGGTGTGCGCCATTGTGAAGCTCGGCCCCACGCCACGGTCCGTGGCGCCGAGCTCGCGCCATGGCGCGCCATTAACAACTGTGAAGCAAACATTAAACCAACAATTTTTTGTTTCATACTAGATTTACTTCTTCGCATGGGATTAGACAGTACTTATGACCAATATGATTATTTTTCGTAATTTGTAGAATAAGTCTTAAGTGCCTCTCATGTTCTTCCTTACTTTTTGAGTATATGAGGATGTTATCGATAAACACCACCACACATTGATCTAAGTAAGGTCTAAATATCCAGTTCATCATATCCATAAAAGCAGTTGGCGCATTAGTGAGCCCGAACGGCATCACTAAAAACTCATAATGTCCATATCTCGTTCTAAAAGCTGTCTTTGGTATATCTTCGGGCTTAATCTTCAATTGATGGTAACCAGTTCGAAGATCAATCTTCGAGAAAACCTTGGATCCTTGTAGTTGGTCAAACAGATCATCGATTCGAGGTAATGGATACTTATTCCTCACAGTTGCCTTGTTCAATTCCCGATAGTCAATACAAAGCCTCATACTACCATTCTTAACGAACAAGACTGGTGCTCCCCACGGTGAGACACTCGGTCTAATAAATCTCATATCTAGTAGTTCTTGTAGTTGCTCCTTCAACTCCTTCAATTCAGCCGGAGCCATTCGATACGGTGCTCTTGAAATAGGGCTTGTACCAGGTATTAAGTCAATTGCAAACTCAGTCTCTCGATCAGGTGGTAATCCAGGTAATTCTTTCGAAAATACATCTGTAAACTCATTAACAATAGAAATATCTTCTAGCACTAGATCAATATCTTTTGTATCACGAACGGTTGCTAAGTATCCAGCTCAACCGTTTTCCAACAACCTATGAGCGTTTAGTGCAGAAATAAACTTGGGAAGAGGCTTGCAAGTTCCACCTAAGAATTGGAATTCTGGTAAACCGAGTGGATGGAAGTTCACTTTGTTTGCTCGACAGTCGATGGTAGCATAATATTTAGCCAACCAGTCCATCCCAAGAATAACATCAAAATCGCTCATGTCTAAAAGGGTCAAGTCCGCAGGCATCTCGTAACTTCCTACCTTAACTATACATGATTTGCATATGTACTCCGCAATAAAAGTGTTCTCAATAGGTGTATTAATAGAGAGCGTCACATCCATAGGTTCGTAAGGCAAGTTATTTTTCTTAGCATAGAAAATAGATACAAAGGAATGGGTAGCTCCAGAATCAAACAATACATGCGCATATCCTGATGCAACTGAAATCATACCTATAACCACATCGTTGAAAGTCTGTGCATCTTGCTGAGTAATGGCATACACCTTACCCTGCACTTGAGGCCTCTGATCTCCCCCTTTGTTATATCCATTGGCTAGAGCACGATTTCCTGATTGTGCTTGGTTCTTCCAAAACTGTTGAGCTTTTTGGTTATTCTTCTTATTTGGGCAAGTAGCAGCTTTGTGACCCTGCTGGCCACACTCAAAGCACCCTCTAGTATGCTATGGACAAGCACTCTCTAAATGAGGTCGTCCACATCGAGTGCATGAAATACTCGGTCTCTTCGTAGGGCAAAAGTAGGCACGATGACCGGGTTGTCCGCACTCATAACAAGCTCCATTCTTCTTTGGGCAATTTCCATCAGGGTGAGTAATTCTGCACTTACCACACCAATCTCCTCTATTTTGTTGCCCCCCAATTTGCTTTTGTTGAAAATTATCTTTCTTTTGTTGCTTACTCGGACCATGATTTGATTGAAAGTTTGTGGGTCTATCTTCCTTCACTTCTTTTGGTTGTTCATCCCCTAATTCCAGCTCAACATCCAAGGCCTTGTTCACAATCACTGCATAGGTCGTCAATGTCTGAGCAGATAATGGCACTCGAATTTCCATCCTCAAACCTTTCAAAAATTTCTTAGACTTTCTAGCTTCATCTTGTGTATAGTAGGGAGCAAAACGACAAAGTGAAGCAAACTTAGCCTGATATTGCGCGACAGTCATATCTCCTTGTTTCAAGTTGAGGAATTCGGCCTCTTTCTGGTCTCGTATGCTCTCAGGATAGAACCTCTCATAAAATAAACCCTTAAATTTGTTTCAAGTAGCCGGTTCCATCTCGGAATCCTCAATCATTCTCCACCATTCATATGCTTCCCCTTTCATTGTGTAACTAGCATAAGAGACTTTCTGCAAGTCGTTGCAATCCAATCTCCTGAAAATCTTCTCCAGGTTGGTGACCCATCCTTCTGCTGCATCAGCTTCTGGCAATCCTTCGAAAGAAGGTGGATTTGTCCTTATAAACTTCTCGAACTTATCACCTTGACTTGTTCCATTTCTGATAGCTCCAACTAAAGTCTGCAGTAAGTCAAACACTCCCACGGTTTGGTTTGGAGCGGGATTCTCACCACCCCCAGCAGCAACACCATCAACATGATTTTCCTAATTGACATCTTGCTGACCATCAACTGTATCAGCAGGAGCACGATGATTCTCTTGATTATCAGTGCCTATTCCAACTACAGTACCACGCAAATTAGCTCGGGTAGTACCAACACGTCGTCCTCGTTTAGGTGGCATCTTTCCTAGGAACAAGATAGATATAGCTTAATTAAATGAAGATGTGTAAAAGTAATCCATTAATTCTCTACGAATAAAGAAAAAAATTCCAACACCACATACTGATATTGTTTCCTTAACGTCCACCCACAAGCCCGGTCCTAAACCTAAGCTCTGATACCACTAAAATTGTCACGCCCCGAGCCCCAGGACCATGACAATCGCCGCAAGTTTATGAGAACATCTCAATAACATACAAGGCTCACCTAACGATAATATTGGTATAGAGCATCTATACCTAAATTATACGAATCGCCAACTATAAAAAGAAATAAATCCAATAAAAGAAACTCGGGTCTTGTTCCTCGTACAACAAAAAAAAATACTAATCCAGCTTCAAAAACGAAATCATCAAATGTCCTCAAAAGAAATTCTAAATACGATAAACTAAATTAATGTCTTGCGAAACTCATAAATAACGCCATCAAGATGCTCCCAACCAACCCAACGATGTTCTCCTACTAAGCCTTGATATCTGAAAAGAAAGTTTAATAAAAGGGTGAGCTCGACGGCTCCGTATGTAACTCCATCACTCATCTAGCCGGATCAAGTAAGCTAGAAGTTAGAAATATAGTTTAAAACGAGTTTCAAAAGTAAATCATTTAAAAGAGAATTTTATGAAAAACACGTTTTAGGATACTAACCAATCAAAGAAGTTTAAGAAAACAACGTTTTAAACTATCATCCAATCGCCACGTTCAAAATCACCACGCAAAACCAACACATAAGCCAAACATGGTTAGGGACAAGTTTAACCCCCCCTGTCTTAGCACCTGGTGCAGGCATAACCCCCCTGCACTGGGTCCTGGTATAGGCATAACCCCCCTATACTGGGTCCTGGTATAGGCACAACCCCCCTATACTGGGTCATTAACCAACCTCACACGGTCTCGGCTCTACATTTCCTATTCCGGAATAGTCAACGATGTAATGGTCTCACAGTGGTTTTAAAAACTACCACCAAAGCAATCACATTTCTAAAACCACGTTTTCCAAAACCACGTTCATTCCACATAACCACAAACCATATCTCACTTTCAAACACTTTCACCAAAACAATCACGTTTTCAAAACCACGTTCGTATCATGATTAAACATCATAACTCGCTTTTCCAAAAACATATTTTTCAGAAAATATTGATATGTTTAACTTTATCAAAAACCATATATATATGCACTTGCACGATCCGAATTTTCAAAATCATACACCCACATCAAAACGATTACATATATATATATAATTTTAATAGAACTAGAAGAGTGAAAAATCACTTACCTCGATTAACCCGATCCTAAGCTAAAGTATACACTCGCTATGAATTCCTTGATCCGTCTTCAACCGAATCTAAATAATTCCAGCATGGAATTAATAGCTACATAAATTAATAATCTTGTGTTTAACTATGATATGTCTGAAATTCGATAACTTCCACCCTACTATCGGTGTACACCATCCCGAGGTACAACTATCAATTAACTAGCATGATAATTATAAAAAGTGAGAATTATAAACTACTATATAAATTATTTCTCCTACTTTTAATGTTTCATAAGAGACAAAATGGATTTATGGTGAATATATGACCGTGAGTGGAAAACCAATAAGCTGACTGACATGCCCCATGCCCACTTTTGTGTTAATCTCTCAATTAATCAAATTTTCAGTTCCAAATCATTAAAGTGTTGTGATCTAAAACTTCAAAGGTTTTGCTTACCTGCCATCTTTATTTCTTCTCCAGCCGCTATAGGTTGTTCACCGAGAAAAGGAGATGTATTGTATATAATAGGGTTACACAGTTCTATTTATAATGTAATTTTATTTATAATAAAACACCTCCTAATAAAAAGGTTTAGAATCAAGCCCCTTTAATTAAGTAATTAATAATTCTAACTAAACACGCCCCTATTTCTTAATTGATATATCAGACACTAATCCTAATCCTATTGGTACAAAATAATTCACTGCCGACAATTGCTATTCTTTAAGCTATCTGTTGGATTCATGATTCACCCACTAATCACCCATAACATATAATACTCTAATGCATCTTATGCCTTTGCCTATATGAGATTTAATTATTCAATCCAATTAGAAATTTGGACAAGAATTAACTAAACAATTGCTATTCTTTAAGCTATCTGTTGGATTCATAATTCACCCACTAATCACCCATAACATATAATACTCTAATGCATCTTATGCCTTTGCCTATATGAGATTTAATTATTCAATATGGATCTAATTAGAAATTTGGACAAGAATTAACTAAAAACTCTAATGACTAACCTGTTGAAAGAGACGGGAATCAATATCTAAATTTCTTTTCTTGTAGCCACCAATCTGTGAGTTTTTTTTTTCTCTTGAAATTCTCCTCCAATAATCCCCCTCTTTTCAGCCGTCTCATACCTTAGGTCAAAGGGTCTTATTTTTCTAGTCTTAGAGTGATTAGGGCTAACATTACCCCTTGATTAGTTAGAGGTTTTATAGAAAGTGAAATATGAGCCTCATGGGGCGAGGGAATGGACATGTGAGCATGACTGTGATGTACCAATTGCACACATGTTTTCTTTTACTTTTTGGAATTTTGTATGTGGTATTTGTGAAGATGATACAAATAATTAATGTATTATACATGTCACTAAAAGAATATAAGGATTAATAGCACTCACGTGTGAACTTAATTATATTATAACGTGATTAATGCATGCATTCATATATCATTATTATAGTCTCTTTGCTCTTCATAATCTTCTTTAAGAAATTATATAAAAATACATACAAGCATGAGTCATATGTATCACATGTTACAAAGCAAAGGTATATATTGAAAAACTAAAAATAAAAGTACTAAACTAATATCCAATATTTAGGGAACATAGCCAATAAAATATTGACACGTGCGGTTTTTTTTTTTAAATAAGAAAGTCATGAATTTAAAATCTATTGGAAACATCATCCATATCATTTTCCACAAAACAGAATATGACATTAATGATTTTGCATGTAATACCCAGTAAATTAATTTAAATCACAATAATAAAATCTAATAATAAGTTTAGTAAAGTGAATATTTATGTAAATAAGAATTTATTCATTTTAACTATTATTTATAGTCGATTTTTTGTTTACTAATATGATTGTTATTTATATTATTTTGTTTTAAAATAATTTACAAAATACTTGTTAAATATAGTAATAGACACTGTAATATCATTGTTGATGATTTCCTTTAAAAGTTTGATATGACATTTTTTTTATGTATTCATGTTTTATCATGTAGAAGAACTAATATAAAACAATTGAATATATATTAAAAATTTAATGCATTCTACAAATGATAAAGTAAAAGTCTTTAATGACTTGGAACATAAATTATAAAAATATGTAATACTATTAGAAGGTTTTATTAATCCTTTGATTGTTTGCTCTTGATGGTTCTTCCAAACTTTTCGATATTTAGCATGACCTTTTTCTTTTTATATGCTTACTGAAAGCGCTCAACGTTTCTTCATCATCACTTGATATGTTCATTCCTCCTTGAATATCGCTTGTTGTGATCTTCTGTTTGTGGTTTGCATCATTCTGTACATTCTCCGATTTCGCTACATTATGAGTTTATTCTGATTTATTAACTTTTTTAACAAATACACTTGCATTCTTCTCTTGACCATTCTTTGTTTTCTTTCTCTTTTTATCATTCTTGCATTCTGGAAGTACTCTTTGAATTGCCTCCGCGACAGCATATAATTTTCCCATTTCAATTTCAGCTTTTCTATTTAGTGCAATTAGAAAGCAGAATTCATACTTGTTTGTAGGCTAAGAGATCTATAGTACTTTGAATTATTATCTCCCTAAAAAGATAAATATATCATAATTAATTATTGTATATATAATAATCTTATATAATCAAAATGTAACAACTTAAGATATGTGAATAGATTAAACATTAATACTGTAAAATTACCTCTTGGATTGATGATATGTACTCATTTACCGAACATCCAATATATAATGTTGCTGCATCCTCAAACATTGTAATATATGCAATATCATCGTCTTGTACGACATTTATAAGCATTCGATACCTTGAAATTGGCCAAAATATTAGTATTTTCTATCTCTAATCAATCATAAATAATTTGAAAATTATGTATTAGGATGATTACCTTGGTGTGGTTTGAATATTTTCTTCATTACATTTTGTACATTTTGCAAATTCCGTTTTGTTTGAAATTGCAGTACCACATCTCTTGCATGAATCATACTACAATGATGATTTGTTTTCAACTTTAGTAACTCTTCCTTGAAATAATAATATGTATCCTATAAAATAAATTGTTTAAGTTGTCAACTATTATTAAAAAAATGATTTGACTAAATATTTTATTTTTAATATACCTCAAAGAGTTGATCTCTGTTATGAATAATTTTCTTAAGGGTTACTTCCTTGGAGTTTTGTATTCTTCGCTTCATTTGCATGTCATGAATTTTGATCGGATCTCTATTTTTCATTAACCTGTAATAGCTTGAATGTTTAATCAAAGGATTAATGAAAAGTAAAACAATTAATTGAATAGCTTGTTATTTATTTATTACCATTTCGACAAAGCATCAATCTCTTGAATATCTGGATTAATTTGTATTATTGACGCTGATGTTGTTTGCAGTTGAAGTTGACCTTGATACAAATAAAAAGTAAATGAATAAAGTTAACAAATGTATAAACATTTGATCAAACAAAAATAATATCGTAATATATGTTTTTTTAAGTCTGTTATAAAATTAATTATAAAAAATGAATTACCTAGGTATATGTTTGTTGTCACATTTGATATTGCTATTATTGGCATTTGATCAGTCGTTTTAGACAGTTGTTCACCTTCATTTCTTGCCAAATCTTCCCAAAGGCATACGATCAATGTACGAGCTCTATAAAAACGAAAGTAGAGAGCATTGAATTCCATAACAATAATTGTCATAATATTATCATATAAATCTTGAAAATACCTCTTGTTGATAATTATTATTTCTCGCACATGCTTTTGTAGTCCTCTTGAAGTTGGAATGATTCTTGTTTCTCTGACTTTGGTAACGATTCCGTAAATATCTGTAAAATTGATATAACATTTGGATATTATTAAAATAGTTATAATAATAACTTAATATTAAAGGAAAATGAAATTGTACCTATGCTTTTATTGTTGTTTGCCACTAGTTCAATTTGTTTGAAATTGACAAAGTTGTATTGGACGTTTTGGCAAATAGGATCGCATACGTCACTTACTACTATGTACTTTTGAAGAACCAACTCTTTTTCAGGGTGTGCATTATGATAGATTGAATCAACATCTTTAATCTGACCATTGGAGATAACATATGTGTTGTTCACCTTAAATTTTGTACCGAAAAGATCTATTACGTCGCTTAACATAATAACTCCAATTCATGATCCCTGCACATAATATAATTTGTTTAGTTCTACATAAAATAATTTGTAGCCTAAAATTTCTTACTTGATCATCCATCATGATAAGTTTTTGTATTTTTGAAGGAAAATTTTTGCCGCAAGCTGTTTCGACTCCAATTCGTAAAGCTCTTAAATGTAATGTGAATTTTGTCTGATCTCTCTTAAGATTGCTTATGCACGTTCGTTGCACGAGAAACTTTGTGATTAATAAATGTTTTAATGCAATTTAACACTAAAAATAATAACTAAGAATACATGTTTATAATTCAGTGAGTATAAAGTATAGTCAATTAATTAATTAATTTTTAAATAATAAAAAGAGAAATTTATCTCCATATCATGATTCTCAATTAAAACTTTAAAATAAAATAATGCTCAAATGTTAACATTTTTTAAAATGATTCTAATATTATTATTTTTAGTGCATATGTATGGCCACGTGAGTACAAACTTATTAAATATAATTTTCTATTTCTCATTGTCGCTTTATGAGTTATTTATTAGATGACATTCATAAAACTTTCCTAGAAGGGTAGAGATAATATTTTTGCATATTCTTATGCATATAATAGTCATATTCAATATATTTTTCTTTGTTTTATTTATTATTTTTCTTAATCATTAAATTAAAGCAATACATATAGGCAACCTAGATATTTAATAATAATGTACATATTATTCAAAAATATATATCTATTATAATTACTGATATGATAGCCCTATTATTTTTTTTAAGTAAACTCAAGTGCTTTGCACGTAAAAAATACAAATTTTTTTTAATAAGTATTGTTCAAATAATTTAAGAACATAATACTGCAAAATTGTAACAATAGAAGTATATTTCAAAACAATACAGATGTAGTTTCTTTTTATTGAGAATATTTTAAATTTCAAACACCAAATAATTGAGCAGTCGCTAAGTTTGACGTAAGGTTAAACTCGTTTTTCCTCTATATCTTCAAACATCACAAAAACATATTTATAAAAAAATATCCTAAGTGTATGTCAGTTTAAAATTCACTCTCCACCTCTAATGCATGGATACTTCAAAAAATCACAACGTGTCGTGTCGGACACCTGATTGGACACGACACTCGTCCGACACTCTGCGACACCGTGTCCAATATAAAAATAAATTTGTCAACTTAAATAAAATAAAAAAATAACTATTTTAATAGCATCCAAATGCTATACCAATGTTACAGATATTTACGGAATCGTTACCAAAGTTAGAGAAACAAGAATCATTACAACTTCAAGAGGACTACAAAAAATATGTGCGAGAAATAACTGTTATCAACAAAAGGTATTTCCAATATTTAAACGTGCATTTTTTGGCAATTAAGTGTTATAAATTAACATTAACATAGAAAAAAATCACCATGATTATTGTATTTTGAATTTTATTTTCAATCATTTTTCCTTTAAATGTTATAAACTTATAGTGGTTCACATTTTATAAGTTTCATAAACTTGATCTACTTAAGAATTAAATGATCAACATAATTTCTTTTATGATATAGAAATATTGCACAAGAAGTTTAAGTAAACTTGACTAATCAGTCTCCTTGTTGCAAATGATATTTAAATCACAGCTAATCCCATGTATGTTGAGTCTATTCTAATTCCTAATTGAGTTGTTTCCCATGATGAAGCTAAGCTGGGTTATATTATAGCTCGTATTTATTTTTCGATCAAACTACAATTATTTTCTTATAACTGTGAAAGAAATCATTACATGATTATATAGTATGAACCATCCGGACGAAAATTTGACTTTTTAAATTTAGGTAAGTGTCATTCCACAACATACTTAACAACAAAATCGTGTATCTAAGAGTATTATCATTGTGCTTTTGGAAATGACCTTTATCTTGACAAATATATTCGGACTCCATTTCTTATATAATTTCTATAATTATATCTGTATATCTATTATTTATACATCAATTGGATGACATTGAGAATATGATTATTCCAAACCAAATATTAAAATGTATTAGCTCAAAAAATGACATGAATCAACTGTTAAAGGTACATATCATACCCTCTTTTTTCTAATAAACTTTGTGTAACGTTTACTAATATTTTATCATAAAATAGTACACATTTGTTTCTCATATATTTTCAGCTACAAACTCTGATCACAACATTTTAAAAATCACCACTATATTGTAACTATAAAGTATGTATAGTTGAGTTATTGTAAAATGTTAAAAGTTCATTCTGAATTTATAATAGAATTTTTAATGATGTATCTAGAATCAAAATTGATATTTTCAAATGATCCATAATAATTTATGAGATCTAGGATACATATTAATCAATATTTATATAGCCGCCACACACCACTACAAACCCTTCATTATAGTTAAATTTGATATCAAGCATATTTTAGTAATGTTTATAAAGTATAATTTCTAGTAACCCACATATACAAATTCCTTTTGGTGGTTAACCAAATCAAGTAGAACTAATTTAACAATTAAGTGCAAAAAGCTCATTTTTTGCATAATGTTGTGGCAGATATCACCAGAATGAGCATATCACCATGATATGTGACATTCCGCTTTATGACATTATAATGTGCACATCAATAGCAAGAAATCTCGACCAAAACAAGCAATGTTATATTTTCTCCTTTCACGGTTTTATCCAAGATTATGTTGTTTGTTAACAAGCAAAATCAGTTAAAAAGTCTCAAGCGTTCCAACAATTCTATAGTAATATATTCCAAACTAAGGATGTGCATAACTGTTACTACCAGGTGCTTGAGCCATTGTACAAATTTATTTACACCATTATAATTAACTACAATATTTAGCATTGTTGCAGAGATTTAAGTTGAACTATTAATATATAGAATCAATAAATTAATTTCTCTATTACCAAGTATATATAACGAACTAATACAACAGCAAAAAAATAGACATAAAGCACTTTTGAATATATACAATGAACTAACTAAATAATTTGTTAATATTATGCATGTGATGAACTAACACTAATTTTTTAAAGGAAAAAGTAAGTAAACATATAATAAATTATATACTCAATTAACCATTTTTTCCTAATATATTATTCATATAGGAATATTTGAATTAAGAGATAAATAATGTCACACCCCAGACCAGGGCCAGGGATGATGACCATTTTCTTTTGTAAATGTTATGGTTTTCTAAATAATAAAATTTATCATTTGAAATAAAACAAATATTTTTATATTACAAAATCAAATCATGTACATTAACAAACGTTGTTTACAAAACCATAATGAAAAGACATACAAAAAGACTGAACCTTTATATAAATCTAAAATAATTAGATCTACGTAATCAATACAAATACCTTGTTCATGATCATGATTACTTGATTGCGCTGGACCAGTATCTTTATTTGAAGGAAGGGAAACAACCTTTTCAATATTTTGGTGCCATCCATTTTGACCTCTCGGGAAAAGAATTGGATATTGTAGGGGGTCATAACATCCATAATAGTGTTTTATTCTGTGCTTATGACCCGAGTGAGCATGAACTACAATATCCCGTTCAAATGGTATAGTCGCATTATTTCCTTCAACCCATATAGCTGCAACTTGATCAGCTAATGGAGAATTATAGACTCGTTGATCCAATCGTACATCTTTCGAAATATGAAGTTTCACATCGTTCATTGAAGGATAGTCTTTTAATCTTCTAAATATTTTTGCATATGGATTTGTTTCTAAAATCTTTATGAGTTTTTTCACAGTAGATTCACATAAATTTGCATCTTACATTATCTTCATCCTATTCTCAACCTCGTTGTCAGTATCAATAAAATACAATTGGAAAAATCCTGGGCCTTTTTCTCTTGGTAGTAAACTTGGTAGATCGTGATAACACATTCCTTGTGCACGAAAAGTGTAAATTCCTCATCTTACAGATGGAAGTTCCTTATCTAACTTCACACCAAAGAATGTAAACGAAAATATGGAATTAAAAGCACGTATATTATTTCGAAATTGGATAGCATCTTCCTCTTGCGATGTAAATAGCTCATACAATTCATCAGACACTTGAATAGGTGCGAGCTTAATTGTACCACTACCGCAACAAAAATCCGGAGGTTCATATTCAAATTTTATAGCACAACAATGTTTGCAGTTCGAAACAATTTTTAATTCATGTAACTCCGATGTCACAGGATCATAAGTTTGTGAACCTATAATAAAAAAAGAAATAAATATAGTTAAGTGTTGCATATTCATGTTGCTTAAATTAAACTTTAGATAGATAACCTCGTGATTGTAATGGAATCATTTGAGCTTTAAGAAGCCAAGGGATTTTTGAATTTTGGTCATTTCTATTCTTCATGGACCCACTTGAGGAGTATGAGCATTTACTTTGCCCATTTACGTCTCCAGTTGAAGAGTGTGAACGCATTCTTCGCTTTTTCCGTAGTTCATTAACATGTGCGATGTACTTTCTTTTATCCTCCTCACTCAAGTTTTGGTAGTGACTTCTCTTGTCCGCAATTATTGGAATATTTGTGTTTTTTGTTTTCTTGCGTTCCTTAACTTTATCAATATATTCTTGTCGTTGGCTACTGTTCAAGTTGGCATATTTTCTTTTCATCAAATCCAATCTTCTTTGTCTTGATACATCTATTGTAGTACAAAAAAATGTCACATTTTTTGGAAATCATGTAGCATCATATTATGAAAGATTAAGTAATATAATTTTTTATATATACCTGAGGAGGAATCCAGTAAAGAAGATTGATTATGCATGATAGTGTTTTTAAGAAATCTCTCCTGAAATTTCGAACCATGATTTAATCGTGAGCAAATGTTACAAATAAGTAAGAAAATGATTGTGTGTGTGCAAGCTTTGAGAGTGGGAGAAGATGACGTTCATTTTTATTGTAACTGGCGTGTGGTGCGAGCGTGTGGAGGATTGGTTCATGCTGACCAACAATTGAAAATCATTGAATTCAACAATCCAACTCATGAAGATAACCAATTCTAATTGGAAATGAAAATTTGTTAAGTTAGATAACCTACTACGCCAAGTTTCGATTTCAGTTGTGAACGACCATGATGTGAAAAGCTTCACAAACATATTCACTAATTGATAAGTTTATTCACTTAATTAAACTATCTCCAATTTGAATAAATTCAAAATTGAACTTCACTGTCCGTGTGTTGATTGATAAGTTTTTTTACAGATCATGTATTTAAAAATTAAAAGTTATAATTACACACTTCATACTTTGAAAAAATTGGACATTGAACAAACTTGTTTAATATTAATTAGTTTGTTCAATATTAATTTAAATTCATGTACATTAATTTAATAACAACCCTACAAAATTTAGTAATTTGTTTAGATTAAATATAAATATTAAATATTCAGATTCTTATGAATTATTAATGTTAATGTACATTGAACAAACTTGTTTAATATTAATTACTTTGTTCAATATTAATTTAAATTCATGTATATTCATTTAATAACAACACTATAAAATTTAATAATTTGTTTAGATTAAATATAAGTATTAAATTTAAGATTTGTTTTTAGACGACATCAATACATTCTTTTAAATTTCTAATAAAGTGGGCATCATAAGATTTATTATAAGAGATGGATTAGTGTCTATTATATATTTAAAATGAATTAATTATAATTACACTAACTAATTTCAAAAGTTAATATAACTATCCTAAAAAAAAGTACACTAATAGTATTTGCATGAAAAAAGCTTCTGAAAAGCCCGTAACACTTCTTTCCATTACAAATAATAGCATTTGCATGGAAAAAGCTTCTGAAAAGCCCATAACACTTCTTTCCATTACAAATCTCACATGTAGCATTTGAGGTAATATAATAGTCATGCTGCTTAATTTGATGTTTTAAAATACAAAATAATATAATAATAAGTAGTCAAGGAAAAATAATAGCATTTGATAATTATGGGGAGTGTTGATTTTCTGAAGAGCAACACGGACAGCTGTAGACGTGGAAGAGCTAATACTGATGGTATCCAAATCTTCATTACCTTGAATTAAAAATATTATAGTCTTATCTAGAAATATGTTTTATTAGTACTATTGTTATTCTTGCATATGATATGAAGATTCGTAAATGTGATGGCCACTTAACAAATCATAAATGCTAATTATATATGTCACAGCCCAAAATCGAACATTACATTAAATCATACATTAGCATAAACACAAGCATTTATTTTGCTAGCATTAGCACTAATTATATAAGCATGACGTCTAAGCAGGCACGACGTTTCGATTATTAATGAGTTAGATTAAGTAAGCCTGACGTTTAGCACTTATCACGAATTAATTAACGAGCGGAAAAATTGAGCTGCTTCCCAGTAACGTCTAGCACCTATATGTCCCGATTAGTTTAAATACATGACACGTATAAAATATAATGTATAAACGTATAACACGTAATAAGCTAGCAGCTGCAAATAATTATAAGAATATAATATATATATATATATATATAATTTAGTCACTACACTTACCAACCAAACTTTGCTGGCGGGCTTACCTTTAAGTTAATTAATGAGTCACTAACTTAGCTTCAATGAGTCACATATTTAGTCTCTAAATATCATCAGCCGACTTACTTTTTTAAGTGATATAGATATATAAATATGTATTAACCATTTTCTAAAGGCTAACTAACAAAGAAAGAAAGAGAGAAATTAGAGGGATAGCAACAGCAAACAAAACGAGAGAAAAGAAAAAGAAGAAAAAAATAGGAGAAAAATCCGGGAAAAATAAGAAAATTGACGTTATCATAACGAGTAAGTGTTTTACCGATTGCTTTGTTTGTTTTAATTATGAGTTCGAAAATATAATTTATATATATATTGGAATTAGTGGTTAGTTTGAATTTTTAGATATTTAGAACCTATAATTTCGAAAATTGAAGTTATTCAACACATATACATATGTATTAGATAACTTAACACGTAATTTGTCAAAATTCAGAGTTTGTGTTTCGAATTTAAGTCTGTAATTGTGTAGTTAAACCTTCAAAATTAATTGTGGTAAATATTCTGTATCAACTTTAGGGTGTTAGAAATACTACTGCAATTTGGTAATATTTGGAACTACGTAGAATTTTCTAAAAATCGTAGCGTCAAAACCGCCCAAGAATAGCTTACGGATGACTGGTTAGTTGTAAGTAAATCCAGGAAAGTACTCATGCATTCATTTGCATTTTATGTGTTATATCAAGTATAGTTATAATTTGCAATATGATTAATAGGACGGGCTTCCAACAGAGGAGCTGAAAACGTCAACTAGGTGAAGACGTATCGGGAATCCACTACTTGTGAGTATAATTTGGTGACTGCTATTTAACTGATATCTGATTTATTGATGGTATTAAATGATTTACTTTATTTGCCTAATTGTGTTGATTGAATACTCTATGGTGCTATAATGTGGACTATGTGATGTTTGAACGATGGAATTGAATGTGACGATATGGCATATTGTGATTAGACGAGTACATGTATGTTAAGTATGTGCTGGATGATTTTAAAAAGCAATGTGCGTATTATCATAATGTAACGGGTACGGGTGTTACAATATATATATATATATATATCACTTTTTCATAGAACACTTCAATATGATCCAGTATATTTCAGTTAATAACCAATTAATAATTCTGTTTTGTATCATCATCAACTTATTGGCTGCAATATTCCTGGAAATTTTGTAACAAATAGGCCCCATCCATATCATATATGAGACAAATGGCAACCATGCAAACCTTTCCTACCTATAAATTTTTTCTATAAGTCCTTAATGGCACTGGAATAAAAACTATGGCAAAAATATGTACAATATCATCATGTTAAAATACAAATTAACTATATTAGATAATATAGAACACAATAAGAAGCTAAATAGTAGGAACGTTGAAGCTCCATATCATTAATGACCAATGGAGAATTGCTTCTCGTAATTTAGGCAAGAGATATCAGAGTGTAAAAATAATTAAAGTTTTTTTTTTTTTGTTAATTCAACCTAACTAACCAACGGTGACTACTAATCTTCAATGACTGCAGATTTTTTTACCACTACATTTGCCATAATTTCTTAACAAATGGGCAAAAGCTTTTATAAAGAATTTAGCCACGATTAATTTTCCGATGAATCTTTCTACTATAAAAAAGAATGAAAACATCTTCTAAAACAAAAATAACATAACATACTTACGATTATTAAATTCCGTGTTGGTTAGTTTTGCTTGTTTATAGTGATTTGACCTCTACATTGCATGTGCAAATTTTGGTTATGATTCAACAATACTCAAATATAATTCAATCAAATGTAGAAAATGGTTTGTTAGACATAATGAATTTTTTTAGTTTACCATCCTTAATTAATCGTCATTATCCCTTGACCTCAAGCTCTAACTACACTTGCAAATTAAATGGTACCAGAGAGGATTGAGTTCTATGAATAAAAATTCAGAAAGAAAAGATAACAAAGATTAGACAATATTTACAATAATTAATAGAGGCAAAGAAATCATAAAATATACCAACCTTAGATGCTTTGGCACAAGCATTAATTAGAAATGATGAAACCGATCCCCGTATATCTATGAAAGAGCACTTGTATTTTCGTCCCTTCTTTTTATTTACAAAAGCATTGTAAGGGGTGGAAGTATTCCCTTAATGTTTCATTCTTCATTTGGTAGCCGAAAATGTTGAAAACTTTCCAATTGCTTCAGAGTTAATTATTAATTCAGGAACATACTAAGTTAAAAGTATACATACATTGAACAATATGTCATATTAATTAAAAATCAAAGTTCATGCACACTAATTTAAAACTAAATATACAAGGTTATAGTTAAAAGTATATATACATTGAACAATATGTAATATTAATTATAAGTTAAAGTTCATGCACACTAATTTAAAACTAAGAATACAAGGTTATTTTGGTCTTTACAAAAAATGTTAAAACTAAGAATACAAGGTTATTTTGGTCTTTACAAAAATGTTAAGAAATGTAAATCATCTATATGGATTCACACTTTGATAATAGTTATAGATTTTATTTTTCTATAGTTTTTTATTATCTGAACTCCACGAATTTTACAATTTCTAATATTTAAACATATCCCAATTGAATATTCCAGCAAAATTTGAAATTGTCCCTAAATTGCCAAATTAGTAGTAATTACTAGAAGTGAACTACATTTAATCAAGGCTTTTATTTCGTTCAGGGCATATAACATGATCAAAAGACATCAAACAAGATAAAGTGAACAAGAAAATTACTTAATTAGGTCTTGTTCGGTCTAAGCCAAAACATTTCAGCCACAATTAACCGATGGACTTAATATAGTTCTTAAACGTCAATCCAGATTGATTCAACTTTTCGTCTAGTAACTTTTCGACCCGTTGAGCCATTAACGGAGTCAAATGGTTTTTCCAGTCTCCAACTTCGCCTTTCCTATAAAACGAACTATTCTCGATAACCCCGTTCCATTTTCCCTCCTTGTTCACATTCAAATTCTTAAGATTTTTCAGACTACAAAGCATCGAAATCTCATCAATCCTACCTTGCTTTTCTTCGTCCAACGAGAAAGGCATTCCAATAAACCCCGCCATTTTCTTCAAACTCGAAACGATATCCTCTTTCAACTCTTCGTACTTCAAGAACAAAACCTTTTCGGAATTCTTTATTCCCCCATTCCAGTAATCAAGCATGTGATCCCAAAAGGGCCCGAATGGATGAATCCCATTGCAGTACATCTCAAAGGCTTCGTCTATCGACAATGGCTCCTCATCGGGCTGCAGACGGTTTCTAAGCAAGAAATGGCGGTGAGAAACGAACTGATCCAATGGGTTTCTGCAAATGTATATTATTTTACACTGTGATTCTTGGATTGAACTGGGAAGTATCCCGTAAGGCACATGTGTTGCGAATATTCTAGGAGAATGAATATTTTCCAAGTAGGGTTTCTTTTGATCTCGATATGTATCGAGCTCGAGGAAAGGAACTAGGTCATGTGAGCTCGATTTGAGTAAAGGGTTTTGTGGGTTGTTAGTATTATTGCGATTAACAATGCAGAAAGCTAGGGCTTTGAGCCAAGTGGTTCCTGCTTTAGGCATGGTTGCTAGTATTATATCTGTGTTTTGAGCTTCAAAGTTTTTCCGGCAGTAGAAAACGCCATGAAAATCTCCGACGGGAAACCAGTTGTTTTGGTATTGGCACAACATCCGGCCATCCCAATTTCTCCGGTGAGGAAGGGTTTCAAGGATCTCTTCAAGTTCGTTATTTGATGCAACATGATCTATACGGAATCATAATCAATTAGTAATCACATATAAATTATATCTATACATTCCCATTTTATATATAGTCGCATTAATAAAACATAGGAGGAATTTTTTTGCTTACCATCTTTATTATGAGAATTTTGATTGGTGGATGCCACAGAAACATTAAGATGACTCCGTTTATTGTACAAGTTGAGATTTGAACTTTTGTTGAATGAGATGAAAGATGGATAAATTGGTGTTGCTGTAGCCATTGGTGGATATATAGTGGAACTGCTCTATGTATATATGTTGTAATGAGGCTATATTTATAGTACGGTAATTAGATTTTTTATTCCAAATTTTTATTTCATCTTAGTTTGACACGTGATTAATGAATATTTGAAATTTGTAAGTATTTTAACACGTGTTAACCTCCAACGAAAATAGAAAATTTTATCTTCGGGGTCGAAGATGCAGAACTGGATTTATAAAACTAGGATGTTCAGATTTACAAATTTTGAATTCCATATATGTGATCTATGTACAAAAGAATTGAATAGTGGCCATTGGATGATCCAAGTTGAAATTGGGTAATATTTCAACATTGAATTTCATGCGTCTCCGTAAGTAAGTAAGTAACGGTCGCCTGTGATGGAGAGAAGTCCAACGTCAAGGCATAATAAAATTTTCACAAAACTTAAATTTGTATTTTTTATGGTAAAAAAACACAATTTAGTTGGTTACATATACATTTTATAAATGAGAGAGAGTACTTTCAGACATAACAAAATTGAATTTAATAATTTTTAAATACTAATAAAGTAGTTGTATAGAGAGAAGTGAAAGAGGAGACATATATTGAGCGAAAATGACTCAAAAGCCGTTTAATTTAAATTTTACCCAACCCAACTCTGATCCATACCCGACCCGTAGGCTCTTTCGACCTGAACCCGATGATATTAGGTCATTCGGGTCCCATCAAATATTTACCTCCAAATATTTTACCTGAGAAATTTTTAAAATTTATCCGAATTTTACCATTCAAAAATACCTAAGGGTCTTTACCTGAATAGCCAGGTCCAGGCGAAAAAAAAAATATAAGTATTTCACAAATATATGCCTGAGTCCGGCTTTTCGCCACCTATTGAAAACCATACCCGGCCAAAACTCCTAATCCTAATCTAATCCTGTCCCCTATAACTTTGACGACAGTCAAAAGCCTACAATTTGGCTGGCTGAAGATGGAAAAATCTATCCTAGACCGGTCCAGTTTTCACCACACGATGTGGAGGTGGTGGGTGATTTTCCCGCATGGGGTAAGAAAAAAAACCACCCACCACCCCCAAAATGTATGGTGGGCAAGGGTCGGGACTGTTAGTCCCAGTCCATGATAATCTCACCCGGCTGAAGACCCAATCAAAGCGTCTAGCCAGTTTGATTTGGTGTATTTTTCAAACAAATGACATCCTTTATAATTTTAAAAAAAATAATATTTTAATTTTTTTAATTTTCTCTTATATGTACTTTTGTTGAGATATTAAATAGTTGAGATTAAGTCACATCAAAAATGATATGTAAATATGTTGATGTAATTTTACATACACGACTTATTGTTCAACTGTTGGTACAAGTAAGAATTTCTGCATTATACACATACTTAGGATAAAATTGTAAATTTGAATCTAACTTAGTTGAAGTCAATTTTTGCATTGTGCTAGACAAAACTAGTTCAAATGGGACAAACAATACTTATGCCCTTGGAATGAGGATCCAATAGTGTGTGATTAAGCGGAATATTTTATGCTACACCACACATTATTGGGTAGTTGGTTTTTCCGGTGATTAAGCACATTAGAATTAAATAAGTAAATTATGACAAGTGTAAATATTAAATCAATAATTTATTTATTTAAATATTGTTTACTATATATATTCCTGTGATAAGTAGAACTGACCTTAGAACACGGAGCTAATAATGTAATTAAGCACATCGAAATCTAAGTAAACATGACATATGCAAACATTAATCCAATAAAACAATTTTTATGAGCTTAAAACCCGGATCTGATAACTGATTAAGTACATCGAAATCTAAATAAACATCACACATGCAAACATAAAACCGACATTTTTTTGTTTCATACTAGATTTACTTCTTCACATGGGATTAGACAGTACTTATGACCAATATGATTATTTTTTGTATTGGTATTGTTTATTCAGACTTAAATCAATTTTGAATTTGAATTTTGATTGTTTATTTAGACTTTTATTTCTATATATCTATATTTTTATTAGATGTTTAATTTGGTCATTTCTATTATTGATATTAGTAGAGTCATGTTATAACTTAGGAGTACCTCTTCTGTTCGAATAGACGAAACTTTATAGGTGCTCTACTAAACTAATTGCTCCAAATTCAGGAAGAAAAACATCTTAAATTCTTTAGTTAATTTTCAATTCGAATAGACTTTTATTTCTAGCTATTTATTTTATTTTAGTAATTTCTAGAATTGATTGTAGTAGAGTCATGTTACGAGTAGTTTTAGGATTTAGTTATTATTAGGTTACAAATATGAAATTCGAGTTTATAAGAAACCATTTTTTTTTTATGGAATATCATGCTTATAAATATGGATATGAACAAATTAATGAACTTAAAGAAGTTTTAGTCTCTACTAATTCAAATTCATACTATATTAGATTTTCTGTTCCAAACCGTGTTCCAATCTCCTATTCCAACCATGTAGATATGCGACACGTGTAATGCATAAATCCATTTATTAAGAGATGTATTACATGTGTAAATATTTTTACACATGTCACAACTACCTTTCTGGAATAGGAGATTGGAACACGGTTTGAAACAGAAAATCTAATATAGTATGGGGTTCTTTTTCTCTATTCCAAACCGTGTTCCAATCTCCTATTCTAGAAAGGTAGTTGTGACATGTGTAAAAATATTTACACCTCATTCATATAATACACGTAAATACATATTCAATAATGAATAATGTTATATACCACTATTTCCATATCACCAATTTTTCCCTTCTTCTATTATTGGTAATAATTGTTGAATCTAACGCTCAAAATCAATCCAATACACAACCTGTAAACAGAAAATCCAACGCTCACAACTCGCCTCTCTCCAACCTTCAATCAGATATTCAAGAAAAACCAATCGCAGAAATCAAAAATAATGGGCACGATTATTTAACGTGGTTCAACTCAAGAATTGAGCCTACATCCACGGAAACCAACAAACAATCGATCTTATTCATCTTTGAGCAATTTACAGAATCCAAACAATTATGAACAATCAACAATTGAACCCGTTCACAATCTATTCTAAGCTCAAGAACCCTAACTCTTCTTCTACTTAAGAATTACAAAGAGAAATAACAATTGTGTATTTCAAAGTGAATGAATCAACAACTAACTGTAAATGAACCCCTAACTGATTTCAATTTATATGGATGGTATCAGAAGCTGAGAGAATGAAAACGGTTGAAGCTAAACTTCTTCTGTTGTTTTCCCTCAATTAAATTGGTCTCCTTTTAATCTCCAAACCCCAAACTCGAGATCAAATCCTGGCTGTCAAATTAAACACTTTGAAAGTTGATCTACACTTCATAATTCTCCACCTTAGATCAATTTTCCATTTGTTGGCTTCATGTCATGTCTCTGAAGTTAAGACATATCCCTGAAAGATGTCCTGTCTCTTAGTGGTTAAGACAGATCCCCATAACCTGCTTCTTTAGATTGAAGCAGCTCCATTTTCTTGAACTTTCATAAGCCCTGCACACAGCTGAAACTTGCTGACTGGAAGGGGTTTTGTAAGTGTATCAGCTGTGTTTTCAGAAGTGTGAACTTTCTTCACTGTCACATTTCATGTTGAAATGATATCCCTAATGAAATAGAGCCTAACATCTATATGCTTGGTCCTTTCATGATACACCTGATGCTTTGCAAGTTGTATTGCACTTTGATTATCACAATATATGGGAATGCACTCCTGCATCACTCCCATCTCTTGGAGCAGACCTTTCAACCAAATTGCTTCCTTTACAGCTTCAGTGATGGCCATAAATTCTGCCTCAGTAGTTGATAGAGCCACAACAGACTGCTGAGAAGATTTCCAACTGATAGCTATCCCATAGAGGGTGAAAACATAACCAGTAACAGATTTCCTTGTATCTATGTTAGATGCAAAGTCAGCATCTACATATCCTATAAGTGGTTGAGAACCTTCTTTTGCAGCTTGAAACTTGAGACCATGATTAACAGTGCTCTTTAAGTACCTCAAGACACCCTTAACAGTCTCCCAATGAGACCTCCCAGGATTGCTCATGAATCTGCTAATAACACTCATTGCAAATGCCAAGTCTGGCCTACAGCAAACCATAGTGTACATAATACTACCCACTGCACTGGCATATGGGACTCTGCTCATCTGAGCTATCTCATGAATTTCAGTTGGTGACTGACTGACAGATAACTTCACACTAGGGTTGATGGGAATAGATAGCTCTTTAGCAGAATCCATATTGAACTTTAACAGAACTTTCCTCAGATAGTCAGCTTGAGTAAGGTGAATTATGTTATGTTCTGAATCTCTTGTAATGTCCATCCCAAGTATTCTTCTAGCTGATCCAAGGTCCTTCATTTCAAATTCTTGTTTGAGCTGTTTCTTTAATTCATTAATCCTAGCATGTTCCTTCCCAGCTATCAATATATCATCCACATACAGAAGGAGGTATATCTGGTTGTCCAGTGTTTCTCCATGTTGATATATGCAGCTATCATACTTGCTTCTCTCAAACCCAATAGATCTCATGAATTCATCAAATCTCTTATACCACTGTCTTGGACTTTGCTTTAGACCATATAAGGATTTCTTGAGTAAACATGCTTTAGATTCAATATCCTCAGCATACACACCTTCAGGGATCTTTATGTATATCTGCTCTTCTAGTTCTCCATGCAGAAAAGCAGTTTTGACATCCATTTGTTGTAAGTACATATTCCCTTGAGTGACCAGTGCTAACATAATCCTTATTGAAGTGTGTTTTACAACTGGGGAGAAGATTTCAGTGTAATCTATCCCTTCTCTTTGTGTAAAACCCCTAGCAACTAGCCTTGCCTTGTATCTAATTCTCTCTGTGCCTACAACTTCAGCTTTTTTCTTGAATAACCACTTACAGCTCACCAATCTTTGCTTCTTTGGAACAGATACAATTTCCCATATCTTGTTTTTCTCCAGTGATAACAATTCTTCCTGAATTGCTATCAGCCACTTGTCTTTCTCAGGACATGATATAGCATCCTTATAATCTACAGGTTCTCCTAGGATCAAATCTTCTGCAACATTTAGAGCATAAGATATATTATAGGCTTTTGCAGCCCTGCCAAAACCAAGCATGTCAGGAGCCTGCTTGGTTCCCCTCTTTGCTCTGTCCTTAGCCAGTTGATAAGAAGATAGATCCCTCTGTTGGTCTTGACTTGAGCTGGTGCCCTCTGCCTCTTGATGATCATCATCAATGTCAGGTGCTTGCTCCACCTCAGGCTGAAATCCATCTGAATTATGGTGTTGATTTTCACAAAATTCCACTTCCAATTTAGTAATTTTCTGCTGAGGTTTCAGTGGCATAATGTCTTCATTGAAGACAACATCTCTGCTAATCATACACTTGCTCTGTTCAATACACCACAGCTTGTACCCTTTTATTCCCTTAGGGTAGCCCAGGAACACACATCTTAAAGCTCTGGTTTCTAACTTGTCTTGTTTTATATGTGCAAGTGCAAGACAACCAAACACCTTCAATCTTGAGTAGTTTGCAGGTGAGCCACTCCATACTTCTTCTGGTGTTTTAAAACTTAATGGAGCAGATGGGCTTCTGTTGTGTAAGTAGCAGCTAGTGGCAGCTGCCTCACCCCAGAAACTCTTGGATAGACCTGAACTGATTAACATACACCTTATCTTCTCCAGTAAAGTTCTATTGAACCTTTCAGCTACACCATTTTGCTGGGGTGTGGAAGCTACTGTCTTATGCCTTATGATCCCTTTGTCTTTGCAAAACTGGTTGAACTCATTTGACAGGTACTCCAATCCATTGTCTGTTCTGAGGTACTTGACCCTTCTACTTGTCTGGTTTTCAGTCTCAATTAGCCAGTCTTTGAAGTTGACAAAGGCCTCATCCTTGGTTTTTAGAATGAAAATCCATGCCTTCCTAGAGAAGTCATCAATGATGGACATGTAGTACCTTCCTCCTCCTCTAGTTTGAGTCCTTGATGGGCCCCAAAGGTCTGAATGTATGTAGTCCAGTGGGCCCTGTGTAGAGTGTCTTGCTGTGTCAAAGCTGGTCTTGTGAGCTTTTCCCATGACACAGTTCTCACAGAATTGTAGTTTAGAAATGGTGTCCTGTCCTAGTAGTTTTTGCTTGGCTAACTCCTTTAGCCCTTTCTCACCTAAATGGTCCATTCTCTTATACCATAGGAGGGTCTTATCCTTGTAATCTGTAGTGGCCAGTTCTCCTGTTATAGTATGTCCAGCTAGGTAGTATAAGCCATTTTTCTTAATTCCCTTTAGAATGACCCTTTCTGCTTTGTGAACCTGAATGATCCCAGATTTACTTTCTGTTGTGTAGCCCTTACTGTCTAGCACTCCCAAGGAGATCAGATTCCTTTTCAGCTCTGGTATGTACCTCACATCACCAAGAGTCCTTGTTGAGTCATCATGTGTCTTGATTTTAATGTTTCCTGTTCCCCTTATAGTACATGAGTGATTGTTCCCAAGTAAAACTGAGCCCAGGTTTTCATACTTTAAGTTGGTGAACCATGACTCAATGTGGCACATATGAAAAGTGCATCCTGAGTCCAATATCCAGTCCTCATGACTTAATCCATCTGAAATTGCCAAGGCTTCAGCATCATCATAGTTGTTTTGTGACTCAGAAGTATCTCTCTTTTGCACATTGTTTGTCATTGGAGCCTTGTTTGCACCTTTAGATTTCTTGTAAGCAAAACAGTCCTTTTTTAGGTGTCCAGGTGTGTGACAGAAATAGCATTTCCTTTTTTCAACCCCATCAGCTCTTTCACCAGATCCTTTGTGATTCTTGTTGAAAACCTCCTTTGACTTTCCTTTATTTTGTTTTCTTTTATACCCGGCCTGTTTGATATTAAGACTTTCAGCTGCTGGTCCTTGAGAGCTCCCACCACCAGTTGCAATATGTCTTTGCTTTTCTTTGGTTTGTAGTGCTGTTACTACTGCACTGTATGTCAGCTCAGAGGATGCATTTCCATACAATAATGCATCTGTTATGCCCTCATATTATTTAGGTAAGCAATTAAGTAGCATGAGAGACTTATCCTCATCAGCAATCTTAACATCAGCCTGCTGAAGATCCTTTATCAGTTTGTTGAACTCCTTAATCTGCTCAGTGATCCCCTTATCCGCTGTGATCCTGAATGCGTACAATCTTTGCTTCAACATCAGTTTACTAGCTATTGTCTTCACATTATAGACCTTTTCCAGTTTGTCCCAAATGTCCTTTGCTGATTTTTCTTCGCTTACTTCCCTCAGGGCATCATCTCCCAGGGACAAGATCAAGGTCGTGCGAGCCTTTTCCAGTGCAGTTGCTTTCTCCTTTTCATCCGTAGATTTGTCGAAACCATCATCTCCTTTCAAAGCTTCGACACAACCCTGCTGAGATAGCAATGCCTGCATCTTCAATTTCCATAAACAGAAATCAACCTTCTCTGATAACTTCTCAACATCGAATCTAGCCGACGCCATTGTTGTCTTTATTGTTCAAGAATTTTCAGCGCTACAACGTTTTCCCACAGACGGCGCCACTTGTTGAATCTAACGCTAAAAATCAATCCAATACACAACCTGTAAACAGAAAATCCAACGCTCACAACTCGCCTCTCTCCAACCTTCAATCAGATATTCAAGAAAAACCAATCGCAGAAATCAGAAATAATGGGCACGATTATTTAACGTGGTTCAGCTCAAGAATTGAGCCTACATCCACGGAAACCAACAAACAATCGATCTTATTCATCTTTGAGCAATTTACAGAATCCAAACAATTATGAACAATCAACAATTGAACCCGTTCACAATCTATTCTAAGCTCAAGAACCCTAACTCTTCTTCTACTTGAGAATTACAAAGAGAAAGAACAATTGTGTATTTCAAAGTGAATGAATCAACAACTAACTGTAAATGAACCCCTAACTGATTTCAATTTATATGGATGGTATCAGAAGCTAAGAGAATGAAAACGGTTGAAGCAAAACTTCTTCTGTTGTTTTCCCTCAATTAAATTGGTCTCCTTTTAATCTCCAAACCCCAAACTCGAGATCAAATCCTTGCCGTCAGATTAAACACTTAGAAAGTTGATCTACACTTCACATAATAATTATTTAGATTTAATTAATTCAATTGAATTTAATACATTCATACTTTCTAAATCAAGGAAAGGTGAAAAATCGGTGGTATATAGCATTACTCTTCAATAATTCTTTAGTTTCTCATATATAATATATATTGTGAACTAAACCAATAATAACGCACTTTTGAGTAAAAACGTTTAATGCTCGTATTTTACATATCCTGCATTATACTTAATGAGTAATACTCTAATTTTGATAAAAATAAATATTGTAAAATGTGAAAATTATCATTAATTTTATAAGTACTCAATTCGGTATTATGCATTTTAAACCTATGAACTTTGATCATTCATAAAAATATCGAGTATTATCAACTAGAAGCTCATACAAAATATTACTTATATACAAAAAAAAAGTCCAGTACACGTAATATATCTTTCAAATTCACATAATAATAAGTCACACTTTAAATCTCGAATAATTCGTTAGTATTCGTAGTATACTCGTATATCTACGACGTCGTTGATTCTGAAAATTGAAGCAATGTTTCATTAAGAGCCAATTTATCAAAACTGCCAGTAAAAACACATCTTCCCAGAGGTCCTTTCAAGAGAACAAGCCTTAGTTGCCCATTAGCCACCTTTTTATCAACCTGTTAAATTTCAATTTTTAAAATTTTGATCATTAGAAAAATTTAAATAAATGAATTTAAGAACTTATAATAATATCTATATGACTTTTATATATATATATATATATATATATATATATATATACCGCCATGCCGGATTTGAACATCTCCACTGTCATGCTTGGTGGAGGCACAATCGGTAAATTTGCTCGTTGTAAAATACATTTCACTCGTTTCACGATAGAATAATCTATCCACCCGAGGCGATAGGACATTGTTGTAGCCATAACCTGAAAAACCCGACGTTAAATCTTTACAATTCTTAATAATAAACTCTCAATTTTTGTTTCGATTGATCTTTATTAGAATAAAATATATTAGTTTAAATTATCATATCTTTCCGTATCTTTCAGTTATTTAAATTTGTTTTATTTCCTTAAGTTTAGGTAAATTATAATTTCATTTGATTTTCGTATAATCTCTATAAATAGTTCGTTATCAATAATACAATATTAACGAGTTTATATTATTCAACAAATCTAACCATTCCAACTGCTACAGCTTCTCCATGCAACCATTTTCCATAGCCACAACTAGTCTCAATAGCCTGTTAATGAGAATTTTCATAGCTAAAATTTGATTTATGACACCTAAATGGATTGATTTACAATTGTGAAAATACTTACATGACCAAAAGTATGACCAAAGTTTAAGATTGCCCTTATTCCATTCTCTTTTTCGTCTAAGGACACGATCTCGGCCTTTATTTCACACGAGCGCTTCACAACATAAGCGATGGCGATGGGATCCCTATAAACAAACCGTACTTGTAAAAGCTCGATAAAATACTAAAAAACGTCTCGAAAATCACATAATTTTCAAAGTGATTCTCTATGCAATTAATTAACCAAATGTGCATCTTGTATCGATCTTTCAAATTATCGAGAAACTTGTTTATACTAAGAGTATTGTCGCATAAAATAGGTATATATATATCACTTTTGACTAACAACAGTTAGTTACTTTATATAGAATGTTTTAGATAAAAATGAGTATTTATATGATGGACTGAAGTGTAATCTATACTATTATAAAAAGAAAGGTTGTTTTGTCTCACAAATAGAAGTTATTTCTAGCATTTTTACGTATTTTAGTCCTTTTTTTTTTTAGATTGAAAATATAAGAGTAATTTTGAGGATAGAATAGGGATTTCATTATAAGTTAGACAGTTGTGAGACCATTTTCTATTTGTCCAAATATACCCTTGGGAGTAATACACAAGCGATTGAAAATAGACTAAATTTGTCATTTGCATGTGTAATTTCCACCCACTATCCCACTATTTCAAATACCCATTTCTCCTTCAAGTAAATTATAATATTTCTTTAAAATTAATATTATTTATATTATACTTAAAACTAGTCATGCACGCGAATACTGCGTGCGAAGTTGCTATTACAATATAAAGAGAGATTTCACCGTTTTTCATTATTTCTTAAAACGAGTGTGTTCCCTTTATACACTTCCTTTTATACGTCCAAAATAAGTCGAAATAATTATAATTACACTAAGTACTAGGGTTAATAATATAATTAACCCTAAACATTTTTCAATATATATTAAAAGTGGTAAAAGAATCAATTTTTTTTGTTTTACCTTGCTAGTAAGGCCTGCATATTGTTCTCTAGCCACTCAAAGAATTTGCCATCTTTAACCATAGCACATTTTATTGCTTCTGCAATCCCAGATGCTAATTCTCTGTTTGGTAAATAATTCAAAGTGTCTGTATCTACCAGCACAGACTTAGGTTGGTAAATTGCACCGATCAAATTTTTACCGACTCGGTAATTTATTCCAGTTTTACCGCCTACAGATGAATCCACCTGAAAGACGATAAACAATTTGATAACACGAAAATTGCAGTATTAGTCTCATAAGATATTATGGCTATGTTTGTTTATGTTTTTTTAGATAAAATTTTGAAATTTTCTTGGAAATCGCGCACTGTGGAAATTCGTGTGAAAAATGGTAGGTGTTTGATTATGTTTTTAGAAATAGATTAAAAGTTGTAAGAAATGTCAAATTATAGTGATAGGTTGATGAATAATGTGTATAATAATTGTGTTAGTGGTGTATATAATGATTACGAAAATAAAAAATAAAAAAATATAGATAAAAAAAGTGTAAAGTATGAAAGAGAAAGTGAAATAATGATTGATTTGATTATTAAATGTGTGAGAAATTGTATATATGATTGATAATTAGTTATATAGGAGATTGGAATGTAGAGTTGAAAAAAGTAGAATTTGGATGAGAATTTGGTATGTTAAGTTTATTTTGAATTTTGTGATTTTAAAAGTTGAAAATGGGTTTTGAAAATATAATAGAGTGCCTTTTTGAAGACTAATTTTATAAATTTTTACAACTAAAGTAACTAAAATTGCAATATGAGACCAATATTGCAATTCTCCTTTCGATAAATATAAAATTGGTTCTCAGTATATTAAATAAAAAAGCGTATGCGATAAACCTGTGCCATTAAAGTAGTCGGAATTTGAATAAAATTAACGCCACGCATATAAGAAGAGGCGGCAAATCCGCAAATATCGCCTATCACTCCGCCGCCCACCGCCACGAATGTACACCGGCGGTCCATCCTAGCCTCAATTGCCGCATCAAACACTTTGATCACCGAGTCCTATACATCCATGCACTAAAACTATTATAATCGCAGTAAAAAAATAATTTCGATCTGATAGTAAAAATATTACTCCTAAATAGGAACTGTTACAGTATTAGTCTCGCTCTTTACAAACTTGTAAAATTTATAATGAAATTACGGTCATAAAATACATTTGATTTTATTACTGATTACGTGCAAGATACGTAACTAATTTAATTATTTTCCTTTTTTTTAATGATTAGAACTAAAAATTAAAAAAAAAATATGAAACTATACGACTAATTTTATAAGTTTGTAAATAACTAAAAAAAATACGACAATATTTACCAACCATATTTTTGAATTGTTCGCCGTCCGGTAAGATCACAGTCTCGAGCCTCATTTCCGGGTTCCCTTGTTTTAAAGCATCAATAGCCTTGTCAAGAAATAAAGGTGCAACTGTGGTGTTTGTCACCATTAGGGCTTGTTTGCCATGAACATGCCTACTCAAGACATGAATTTATTCAAAAGATTTGATATATAATTTTACTATTCTTTCTCATGAAATGTCTAAAAATTAAATAAATTAATTAATAAAATTGATTTAAGACCCCGTGATATATATCGAATTATACACTTACCTCGATAGAAGTTCGGGTTGATTCAAAAGTCGAGACCCGATATAAACGGGGTAGCTCCGACTGCCCAAATCGACGTTCACAGTAATAATCTCGGACACATTTTCGATCGACCCGTCTTTATTTGATTTCATTCTTGATTGTACTACTATAAGACTTTGCTTGGCTGAGCCTTGACGCCATGGACAGTGGCGTATTTGGTGGATATTGAAGAAATTGATCAAGTCTGGTTTTGAGGAGAAAGAAGAAGCCATGAAGAATATATTAGTAGCTTTTATACAAACACACAAAACAATTGTAAGTTGAATTTTATGTTAATAAGTAGTACTTGTCCCACAAAGAGGAAGGCCGGCTTAATCTTACCAAAAACAATTAATTGAAAATTAAATTTTCAATATAATTCTGACATAAAGAGGCACATGAAAAAACAGTATTTTATTATATTATGAGTGTATATATCTCTAATTAAAAAATAATTTTGTTTTTCGTATTCATTCTGAACATAATGTAAATAGTATTTGTATATTTGAGTCAAACCGGTTAATACATATACTTCACTGTGTTTAATATTGCATTTGATGAATAATACTCTAATTTTTTATAAATACTAATTAAGTGAAAAATTAGAACTTTGATGTTTTATCAAAATATTGATTACTATCAATTAGTGACTCGTATAAAATATTTACAAGCATTATGCTTTTCAAACTTATACGTATTTTTACTCTTAAAAAATTCATTATAATTCATATTTACTACGAATAATCAATTTATTTTTTGTTCACATATTCTTTCAAATATTAAAAACATGTTTGTCTCATTTCATATTTCACCAGCTAGGGGACATTATGTTTATTTAACAAGAAAGCAATTTATTACTTACTAAATAGAATCTGAGAACATAATTGTTCACAACAAGCATATTCCTGATATAATTCCTTTTCAAGTTTCAACAACACTAACCTGGTGTTCATGAAATTCGGAAAATTTTATAATAATTGAGTTTTAATGGATTCGGTCTATTATAAATTATTGGATATAATTGGATAATAGGTATTTCAAAACACCTATCATATTGTCTCATTTATAAACTACAACAAACTGAATTCATTAATTAAACTCGATTTATAATATAATTGTCCATAAACCGATTTTATTAAATCTAATATATTATAAAATTATCGTAAACCAAACCCAATCCAATATATAGTTGCACATAAATTTAGACACAATCCTCAAGATATGGTTTTCATTTTATCTTTTTCATAAAAACCAAAAATGCATGAAAAATTGTGTTTTAACTGTATGGATTTGCATGCAATGGTTCGGCCAGTTTTCCAATTGTAATTAACTTTTCTCATTTTAATATTTAAAAAATTAAGACTCAGACACACAATTGGAAGCTCATCAAAATTATTGATTTATTTCTCTTGATAATAGGCAATTAATTATCTTCAAAAATTGTTTTGAGTAGGGTATTTTTGTTGATGAAACAACATATTGGTCCCATTTTATTTTTGAACTAATAAAATTGTTTTAGACCTAAACCTATAATTTAGTCATTTTGTATCATATAAAATTATAACTTAAACTAATACAGAGGCGGAGTTAGGGTGGGGAGGCTCACCCAAAATATAAAATATATGTATATTTTTTAAAATTTCAATATTGCGAAAATTGCATCATCTCCCCTAAACTATGGGGATTTGGCAACCACACCCCTCATCTTTAAAAAATTGGCATGGACCTCCCCTCATTCACTTTTTGAGAAAATGTCAAAATTCATACCATAGGATAGGCCCAATCCAGTTTTGATACCACGGTTTAGACCTGTAACACATTGGGTACCAAAAAATTTGTTTTTTTAACACATTTGGTACTCCCGTTAGTTGTTGGTATGAATTTTGACATTTTCTATAAAGACTAAAATACCGTTCACTTATTATGAAAATATCAAAATTCATACCGTAGGATAGGCCGAATCCAGTTTTGATACCACGGTTTAGACATGTAACACATTTGGTACCAAATAAGATTTTTTTTAACACATTTGGTACTCCCGTTAGTTGACTAACGGTCAAACTCACGTGCGAATCACGTGCCCATTAGGAAATAACATTTTCTTCATTCAACCATCTTCAATCAGACATTTTCTCTTAGAACCCTAATTCAGCCATCTTGATTTAACATTTTCTCTTATAAATTCTCCCAAATCTCCCAAATCCGCTATGAAATTCTCTTCGTTCTCCCAAATTCGCCCCCTAAACCTACCCTTCCGTTTGATGAATCTGACCTTCGCCCAAGAGTTCGGGCTTCTATGCGAGGAATGTGCTTTCTGACATTGAGTTTCGGCTATGCCAAGAGATTAATACTTTGATACGGCCGCTTCCATTGGTCATTCTTCAAGAGAAAAGAAATTCCGAAACTGAACTAGTCAATTGATAGGATACTAGTGCAGGGGATGTCGCCATTGGGCATAGCAGCTCACTAAGTATTGAGGCATATTCTCCAGCTCATAATTCCATTCCACGTTTTTTCTCTGCTGACTTATTCTCAGTAATTAGCTTAGCCCCTATTCTACTTGAGTTAGTTGTAGGCTTGTAGCAGTTGACGACAGGACGATCAGACAATGACAATCCAAGTTTGATTCCTTGGCACCCATTCTCAACATTCCGTTGCATCTTCGTAGTATTTGATTCTCCTTTGGTATTCCAGTTCTTTTGATTCCTTACGAGAAATTATTGAAGTGAACTTATCAAAGAAAGAGAGAGTTGTGGCAGCCAGAGTCTTACCGTAGACTTAGGCGCGGCGTGACTAAACAAATACAAGCAATTGGTGAAGCCCATATTCTGATAGACATTCGCTCGAAATAAGCAAAGTTATGTTCTTTAGCATTGTGTGCGAAGTGGATTATCCATCCCGCACATAAAAGGAGGTATTCTTCAGAGAGAAGAGCCTAGAGACCGTTACAAGACAGCTCGATCGGGAAGTAGCATATCTTTCAAGCATTTTCATGAAACTGAAGAGGGTTTGCATGGGTACTTTGTCCGAAGCTTTTTGCACCATTGATGGTGGTGGGGGAGGAGGGTGTAATGAGGAAGAAGTTTCTAGGCCATAATGAATAAAAATTTGGGGAAAAAGATACTAATTGTTAAAGATTTGGGGCTATAGTGTAATAATTCAGGTTACAAGAACTTAAATGTCATTGTAGACAATGGAATTTTATATCCAATCAAATGATGACAAGTGGCAAGAATGATATTAAATATTAATTTAAATCTTTTAATATATATATTTTGGGATTTATCAAATTTAATTCCAAGATAAAATAATTGATTTAATTGATATTTTAATATTCATTTTATCAACAAATCAAATGGCGACACGTGTCAAATTGAGGTGTCCCATCCAATCAAATCATGTCTTGCAGTTAATAAATCCACGACCAATCAAATCGCGCCACGTGGAAATATTGACCAATCAAAAGTCGTCTACGACAAAAGATATTTATCTATTTAAGTTAATTTATGGATAATTATCAAGTTAAGTTTTGGATAATATCTAGAAGATCTAGATCTTCTATCAGCCAATCAAATGGCTCCAAAATTATGATAATTATTTATTAAATCAAATGGATAATTATCAGTGGATTCCAAATTATCCAAAACTCTTCCATCCTGCACCTATAAATAGGGTCCTTTGGAAATCATAATTCACACACAGAAGTTCAATCAAAAAGCTAGAGAAGACGAAAGAAGCTCTCCAAATTTTCTCTACGAAGGTTCTTCAAACATTCAAGGCGTTCTAAGTGATATTCAAGGCGTTCTTGAAGAAGTTTATCAAATTATAGCGTTTGATTCGTAATTGCGGTGCTAAACCTACGAATTAACGTTATAGAAGTTCAAATCAAGTTCAAGGAAGATCAAAAGTACAAGTCAACCTTGAAGATATCAAATTCCATATATCAAATTCAGCGTTTGATCCGAGAATAAGCTGTCAAGCCCTCGCATTAACGTTATAAACATTCAAGTCAGCGTTGGAGAAGATCAAAGAAGCAAAGTCAACTCCAACAATCAAATAGATTTCAAATTCCATATATCAAATTCAACGTTTGATTCGAGATTAAGCTGTCAAGCCCTCGCAATAACGTTATAAACATTCAAGTCAACGTTGGAGAAGATCAAAGAAGCAAAGTCAACTCCAACAATCAAATATATATTTTGAAGGAAGAATCAGAGGATTAAATATAGAGATTTGTACCCTATATTTTTATTTTGATTAATATAAATTTCTTTGTCACAATTTTTTGTGTTTCTCGATTTTCAGAATTACAAATTTGTTGTGTACAAATTTTTGGCACGCCCAGTGGGATAATCTCTACCTCTCATCTTTTCTTTCCATCAAGTCAAGCTTCAAAGACAATGACTTTCAAGCCAACTGCCTCAAGCTCTTCAAATTCTGCAAGTGAGAGTGTTGGCGCCATAACAAGAAACATGGCCAAGAAGTTGCAAGCATCTTCCGAGGAAACTCCTCCACCAAAGGCCATCGAGAAGGACTCTCTTCAACTTGAGAGCAATACTGAAAACAATGATGGAGAATCTACACCATCTTCTCCCCATTCCATGTCAAGTTATTCGGGTGCGGCGCCTGTGATGATGACTAACGCCATGACTTGGAAGAGCAACTTGCAAGTCTAACCAAAGCTATCGAGGGGCTCGCGAAACATGTCCAAGAGCAAGACTCGAGAATTGCAAAACTGCTCGACAAAACGGATAATACTGATACTAGCCATATAAGGAGCAAAGAAGTTGAAAACCATGATGAAGTTGAAGTTGCAAGACAAAATCCAACTGAGAAAGAAATTGCTAAGGAATTCCAATTTTCAAATGATGGGATGATTCCAGTTGATCAACTAAAAGATTTCATTATGGGAACTATCAAAGACAAGTTTGATGGAAGCTTCAAGTCATCCTCGACCTATACCAAGCCATACACTCAAAGGGTTGATAATCTGAAGATGCCAAATGGTTATCAACCACCAAAATTCCAGCAGTTTGATGGAAAAGGCAATCCTAAGCAACACATAGCGCATTTCATCGAGACATGCAACAATGCTGGAACCTATGGAGATCACTTAGTAAAGCAATTTGTCCGATCACTGAAGGGAAATGCATTTGACTGGTATACCGACCTAGAAGCTGGCTCAATCGACAATTGGAACCAATTAGAGCAAGAGTTCCTCAATCGCTTTTATAGCACTCGTCGTACAGTGAGCATGATCGAACTCACCAACTCCCGTCAATGGAAAGATGAAGCAGTCATTGACTATATCAATCGTTGGAGAAATTTGAGCCTTAACTGCAAAGATAGACTATCTGAGTCGTCTGCTATTGAAATGTGCATCCAAGGAATGCATTGGGGCCTTAGATACATCCTTCAAGGTATACAACCAAGAACGTTTGAAGAGTTAGCCACTCGAGCTCATGACATGGAACTGAGTATGGCTGCAAGTGGGAGCGATGGACCACCTATCCAAGAATCTCGAAATGGCAAAGAGAGGCAAGACGTGAAGAAAGGGGGCAAATCCTACTCAAGAGTCCCAAACAAAGAATCGATGGCGGTTAGCGTCCTACCAATGAAATTGCGAAGCAAAACTGAAGATCCTAGTGATGAGAAGAAAATTAACTCTGTAGACAAAAGACAAAGAAAGTTGACTCTCAAGGAGATGCAATCAAAAGAATATCCGTTTTTAGATTCTGATGTGGCGGGGATATTCGATGATTTAATAAATGCCAATCTCATCGAGTTGCCAGAGATGAAACGTCCCGAAGAAGCCAATCGCATCGATGATCCGAAGTATTGCAAATACCATCGTTTAGTAGGGCATCCAATTCATGATTGCTTCGTGTTTAAAGACAAAGTCATGCAACTAGCTCGCCAAGGGAAAATTTCTTTGGACGAAGAGAACGAAACAACAAACTTCGTTACTTTGCATCATGAAGAGGTTAATACGATATACGAAGATGGGGTGCCTGAATCATGTCTCGCTGAGAAAGGAACATCCGCCGCTATTGATCATTGCATGTCCACGATTGCATTCACTGATGAGGACTTAGGACTTGGTTCAAAGCCTCACAATCGCCCGTTATTCATAACTTGCTATACTCGAGGGCATAAGATAAATCGAATACTGATAGATGGGGGTTCAGCTGTCAATATCTTATCCTTGCGCGCGTTGAAAGAATTGGAAGTTCCCATGGATGAACTTTCTAAAAGTTGTTTGATGATCCAAGGCTTTAATCAAGGAGGACAAAGGGCTATTGGCATCATAAGGTTGGAATTGATGATAGACGATATGATATCAACAGCATTATTCCATGTCATCGATGCCAAAACGTCTTACAACATGCTACTTGGTCGACCATGGTTACATGAAAATGGTGTAGTCCCATCGACATGGCACCAATGCTTCAAATACTGTCGTGAAGGCGTCGTGAAAACAATATCTGGTGATAGCAAACCATTTACCGAAGCTGAATCATATTTTGCTGATGCGAAATACTATTTTGATGAACCAAAAGGATACAAAGAGAGCTCATTCACTGAAAAACTCAAGTCACGAGATGAGAATAAACTATCCCTGAGTCAAGAAAGAAAGGAAGAACAAAAATTACTCACCGAGTCTAAGTCATTGGAAGGATTAACATTACCACTAACTCCACTTGGTATAACAAAGTCTTCTCGTCCTCCACTTAAAGGGTTCACTCGTCCAACTCAAGATCCTGAAAAAGAACATGGAGAAACTCTAATCAATAAAAATGAAGGATGCTATGACCCAAAAGCTTACAAACGTCTCGTAAAAGCTGGATATAAGCCCGATGACAAGACGGAAGAGCTTCCTTCCGAAGTTTTAGACAAGACGCATCGTGGACTCAATACTACTCAAAAGATGCTGAAGGAAAGTGGTCATTCGGTTCAAAATTCTCGAATAGGTCTTGGGTTTACACCACCAAAACCTATTCATATTGCTATAAGGAGAGCAAGTTCCAATTACATAATTGAAGAAGAGGTCTTATCAACTAATGACATGCTCAATAAGAAAGAAACAAAGATGACACGAGTGTCTGTCTTTGAAAGGCTTAACACACATTCTGTCTTTGATAGACTTGGTCCACGTAGAAATGCGATGAATAAAAGGACTGGTGATTATAAATGCAATGCTGTCAAAACCTTTAAGAAATCAAGAAAGATTGATGAACCACGATTTGGACAAAAAGTTAGAAGTTTGATTCCATCTCGTATGAGGCGTTGCACTAAACTGATCATATCATGCGACAAAGTTTTGAAAGCTAAGCTACAAACCAAGATCTTTACACATACTCCATTGGATGAAGATGATAGAGAAAGTGTCGCATCCTCCGACTACACTTGTTTCATTGAAGATGAAGTCATTCAAATCTATCATATTACTCTAAATGAAGATGACTCAGTCGAGGAAGAAGATGCTGAAGACGCTCCTCCCGAACTCGAAGAGGGAGTTAAAGCCACAATTGATGAACTGAAAGAAGTTAATTTAGGTAGCCAAGATGATCCACGGCCAACCTACTTGAATGCGTCATTAACTCTCGATGAGGAAGAGTCTTATATTCAACTATTGAAAGAGTACAAAGATGTATTTGCATGGCCATACAAAGAGATGTCTGGTCTGGACCCAAAGGTTGCCGTCCATCATTTAGCTGTGAAGAAAGGGGCTCGTCCAATAAAACAAGCTCAACTAAGGTATCGACCTGAATTGATTCCGTTACTTGAAGCGGAAGTGAACAAGCTTATTGAAGCGGGATTTATTAGAGAAGTGAAGTACCCAACATGGATCTCTAGCATTGTCCCCGTGAAAAAGAAGAATGGGCAAATTCGAGTTTGTGTTGACTTTAGAGATTTGAATGATGCATGCCCCAAAGATGATTTTCCATTGCCCATTGCTGAATTGATGATTGATGCCACAACGGGCCACGAGGCTTTGACATTTATGGATGGATCTTCAGGGTACAACCAAATACGAATGTCACCAAAGGACGAGGAGTTAACTGCTTTCCACACTCCTAAAGGCATATACTGCTACAAAGTAATGCCATTCGGTCTCAAAAATGCTGGTGCTACATACCAAAGGGCTATGCAAAAGATATTTGATGACGTACTCCACAAAAACGTTGAATGCTATGTTGATGACTTGGTTGTAAAATCCAAGAAACGAGCAAATCACCTCATGGACTTAAGAAAAGTGTTTGAACGTTTGAGAAGGTATCAACTTCGAATGAATCCTTTGAAATGTGCTTTTGGTGTTTCCTCTGGGAAATTTCTCGGGTTCATCGTCCGCCATAGAGGCATCGAGATCGAGCAAGCAAAAATTGATGCAATATTAAAAATGCCTGAACCACGAAATATCCACGATCTCAAAAGCTTACAAGGAAAGTTAGCATATATCCGAAGGTTCATCTCAAACTTAGCTGGAAGGTGCCAACCATTTAGTCGCATAATGAAAAAGGGAGTTACATTCGAATGGGACGAAGCATGCTCAAACGCCTTCAAAAGTATCAAGTCCTATTTAATGAAGCCTCCCGTGTTAGTTGCACCTATACCTGGACGCCCACTTATCATTTATGTCGCTGCTCAAGAGCGTTCTGTTGGAGCACTATTAGCACAAGAGAATGATGATGGAAAAGAAAGTGCCTTATATTATTTAAGTAGAATGATGACACCACACGAGTTGAAGTATTCACCTATTGAGAAGTTGTGTTTGGCTCTCATCTTTTCTATCCAAAAGTTAAAGCATTACTTTCAAGCTCATAGTATTCGTCTTGTTTCAAAAGCAAATCCACTAAAATATGTGATGTCGAGGCCAGTTCTTTCTGATAGACTCGCAAGATGGTACTTGCACCTACAACAATTTGAAATTACCTACGTACCTCAAAAAGCTGTGAAGGGACAAGTGTTGGCTGACTTTCTTGCTGATCACCCCATCCCTGCTAAATGGGAACTATCTGATGACTTTCCTGATGAAGATGTTCTTGTAGTCGAAGTAACTCCACCATGGAAAATGTACTTTGATGGAGCCTCCCACCGAGAAGGAGCTGGTGCTGGAATTATCTTCATAACATCTGATGGGGAGGTGCTGCCATATTCTTTTACTTTGACTCAAAACTGCTCTAATAATGTTGCCGAGTATCAAGCCCTCATATTGGGTTTAGAGATAGCAGTTGACATAAAACAACTTCGCCTTGAAGTGTATGGAGATTCTAAGTTGGTGATTAACCAAATCCTTGGAGATTATGAAGTGAGAAAGCCGGAATTGCTCCCATATTACAACTATGCAAGAAGAATAATAGGATGGCTTGGTCATGTGGTGATTGAGCATGTGCCAAGAAGTGAAAATAAACAAGCTGATGCGCTAGCTAAACTCGCTTCTACTTTAGCTCTGTCTGAAAAGGAGACTAAGATACCATTGTGCCAAAATTGGGCCATACCACCAATTTTCAGCGACGACGAAGAGGATGATGATGTTGAGGAACTGGCTCAAGAAGAAGAAAATCATGTCGTGGAAGTTTTTGAAGTTGAAAAGGAGGATTTGCGACAATCTCTCATCGATTACTTGAAATACGAGAAATTACCAGACGATCCACGTGGAAAAATTGATATACGACGTCGTGCTCCTCGCTTTATATACTTTAAAGACACACTCTATAGACGCTCATTCGACGGAGTCTTTTTACGATGCTTAGGTGATGATGAAGCTATCCAAGCTATGGAAGAGGCTCATTCTGGAGTTTGTGGTGCTCATCAATCTGGACCCAAGTTGCACTTTCGAATAAAGAGAATGGGTTATTACTGGCCCACGATGGTCAAAGATTGCATGGATTATGCACGAAGATGTCAATCTTGCCAATTTCATGCCAACTTGATTCATCAATCGCCGGAGCCGTTACATCCAACTATTGCTTCATGGCCTTTCGACGCTTGGGGTTTAGATATTGTTGGGCCAATGAAGAAATCTTCTGCTGGTCACTTATACATTTTAGCTGCAACTGATTATTTCTCTAAATGGGCTGAGGCGATCCCACTTAAAGAAGTGAAAAGAGAGAATGTTGCTGACTTCATTCGCACCAACATCATCTACCGTCATGGAATTCCTCGCTATATAATCACCGACAATGGAAAACCTTTCTGTAATAGTGTAATTGATAAACTCTGCGAGAAGTTTGGATTTAAACAAAGAAAGTCTTCCATGTACTATGCTGCTGCCAATGGTCTTGCTGAAGCATTTAACAAAACTCTGTGTAACTTGTTGAAAAAAGTGATTGCAAAATCAAAGAGAGACTGGCATGAAAGAATGGGAGAAGCTCTATGGGCATATAGAACTACTTTTAGAACTCCTACGCAAGCAACTCCTTATGCGCTGGTGTATGGAGTGGAAGCGGTTCTTCCTCTTGAACAACAAATCCCATCATTGAGAATAGCTATACAAGAAGGGCTCACCGAAGAAGATAATGCTCCGCTGCGTTTTGAAGAGTTGGAGGCTCTTGATGAGAAAAGATTAGAAGCACAACAAAGACTTGAGTGCTATCAAGCTCGAATTTCCAAAGCCTTCAACAAGAAAGTCCGTATGCGCTCTTTTCAAGTTGGTGACTTAGTACTTGCTGTGCGAAGGCCCATTATTACTGCACATCGAATGGGAAATAAATTTACATCAAAATGGGATGGTCCTTATGTTGTCAAAGAAGCCTACACAAATGGCGCATACAAATTGATCGCCGAAGATGGTTTAAGAATTGGCCCCATAAATGGCAAATTCTTGAAACGATACTATGCATGAAATCACAAGATAGCTCCATGATGCACGAGCCTAAACTGCATGTTACTCCTGGCCCGCATGAGTATAAACTGTGAATGGTACCCACCAATAGAAGTGCAAGTGGTTAAATTGCTATCTTACTCCACTAAAAGTATTTCATGTGGCTAAAATGTAGAAATACTTCACCTCGTCCAGGGTGGCTAAGCTGTGGATACTCCTGGCCCACATGAGTAAAAAATGTGTACGGCAAACTCCTGGCCCGCATGAGTATAAACTGTGTACGCCCCCCCCCCTAAAACCAAATTATCTTTGTGTTTTTGAACTACGTTATGACTTGATTCCTTTTATTAGGATACGTAGGCAGCTTAGATTCTCTCTAAGTTCAGTCATAATCTCAAAATAAATCACATTTTCCCGATGGAGTGACGTCGTTCATTCAAATGAATTTTCCAAGAAAACGAATTCATGATCACACTCAAGGAACACAAGATAGAAACAAAGTTCTATTAGTTAATTCCAAAAGTAATGTTCATGACTTGGGGCATATAAATCTTGCAATAACACAGATAGCTTGCTGATGGAAACCAACAAAGTATTTGCAAAGGAAAGATGTTCGTGGTATGAAGACTTGAGCCGAAGCAAATATTGTAACGTGAACCTTATGTTGGGAAGTCTCAACTCATCCACTACGACTATGCTTTGAAGTGATCAAACTTCCGCGAACAAGTCTCGAAGGGGCATCATGATGTGTAAAATTCGCTAAATCTGGCAGTCCATGCTAAATCGATCATAACTTCTTGTACAAAATTCTAATTTACGAACGGCTTGAAGCTTTGGAAAGACCGCTCAATTATTTTTCCATACATATATTATTCATGGCTAGATACGAAGTAATGCTGGAGTTCACTGAAAAGTTGGAAGTTATTACGATTTGTTTCGTCTTCGCTTCAATAATATGACGGCCTACGTCGACGACAGGAACCTTCTTGGAACATTGATGGTTTCACTCATAATGTTCTACTACTTTGGGCCTTCACTTCACAATTTGACTGGAAAAGGAGACAATTGTCGCATCATATCTTCCTCCACTGTATACTCTCCATCGCCAAGGATTATCCAAGTGCTTCATCTCCAAGTGCCCTTTGTCACCAAGGATAATCCAAGTGCTTCATCTCCAAGTGCCATCTATCGCCAAGGGTAATCCAAGTGCTTCATCTCCAAGTGCCCTTTGTCACCAAGGATAATCCAAGTGCTTCATCTCCAAGTGCCATCTATCGCCAAGGGTAATCCAAGTGCTTCATCTCCAAGTGCCCTTTGTCGCCAAGGATAATCCAAGTGCTTCATCTCCAAGTGCCATCTGTCGCCAAGGATAATCCAAGTGCTTCATCTCCAAGTGCCATCTATCGCCAAGGGTAATCCAAGTGCTTCATCTCCAAGTGCCCTTTGTCACCAAGGATAATCCAAGTACTTCATCTCCAAGTGCCATCTATCGCCAAGGGTAATCCAAGTACTTCATCTCCAAGTGCCCTTTGTCGCCAAGGATAATCCAAGTGCTTCATCTCCAAAGTGCCATCTATCGCCAAGGATAATCCAAGTGCTTCATCTCCAAGTGCCATCTATCGCCAAGGATGATTCAAGTGCTTCATCTCCAAGTGCCCTCTATTGCCAAAGATGATTCAAGTGCTTCGTCCCAAAGTGCTCTTTATCGCCCAGGATGATTCAAGTTCTTCATCTCCAAGTCCATGATCCACATCAAAGTATGTCCTCCATCCATTGCTAATAGCCTTTGACACAGTAAGCTCCATCAAGAAATTGAAAATCATCACGATCCCACTCCACATGCCTTCAATGATCTGGAATCCCAGTCGACGAGAAAGAATCCTCATATAAGTGTTGATGGTGTATTGCTCGTAAAAGTCACGCCGTAGATGAATTGGCCTCAAGAATCTCTTTGAATTGCCCCTCATCATATGATGGATTCGCCTATTTGAAATCTTGCCTCCGCGTCGACTCAGCATGCCCTCCGTCTATAAGCCTTTGATGTAGCGGAATTCACCGGGAAGCGTAAGATCACCAATCCACTTCGCCTTGCTGTCAATGATATTGATCTCCAGTATTGTCAAGAAAATTGGCTCCTTTGATGGTTGATGGTGAGTAAACATCAATCGCCATGCCTTGGTCGTCTTTGTGAGAGAAACTTCTTAACACTAGTCTTTCACGCATAGAGTCTCCACTAACACCGGCCACGATTCCACCTTTCAACCGATAACGGGGGCATGAATTTGTAAATCACACCCTCCTCCACCAGTTGGTTGCATCACCAAACTATCTACGCCGGACGAAAACGAAGTATCTTTGAAGACCATCATGATATATCTACACACACACAAAAAAAAAAAAGAGAGAGAGATTGTTAGAATTTCATGATGGAAGAAATCAATATCGAAAATTTCAAGAAAATGAAATAAAAACCCGATATACAATGTTTTGCAAACAAAAAGAAGATGCACTCAGAATCCAAGAAGACTCACTGCAAAAAGAGAAAAATTCGATGTTAAAACGAAAAAAAAAAAAACGAAAGATTGGGAAAAGGAAAAAGTATTAACTACAGTATGTATTTTTATGCATATACATAATATATATATAACTAAGTATATATATATATATGCATATCAAAATATATACATATTCTCCTTAAATAAACAATAAAGTGGAGCCACTTTTCTTCAATTTCCTTGCAAAACATATCTGCTGCCGTTGTCAACAAAAGGGAAGAAATAAAGAAAAAGGACTTTCATACCAAGTGGCTACTCCCAATTGTGAAGAAATACGAAGATTAAGTCAAGATTACAAAGGATCTCCTCTACTCCTGTTTCGATTGACGAAGAGAAGAACAATTCCAAACCAAATTTGTACCAGAGAACGACAGAGATGGGTTAATATTTTTTCGAATTCACTTTACTGCTCGAATTTGAGAAGAAGAGCTGAGGCCTTTATATAGAGGATTTGCGAAGTCATTAAATCGAAGTGGGTCTCAGCTAGTTGAATTCTATTAGGATTCGAACTAATGAATCCTAATTATACTCAATTTAAAATCATGGAAACTGATAGGGTTATCTAGCATGTTGAAAAGATCCCGAACGAGATAAGGTTTAAACAAACTTCGTCGATTTCCAATTGAATATCGGGTGTCCTTATCTTCTTCGATTTCGTATATGAGATCGAGAGTCCAAGAATATTGTCGTTTTTTTTATTTCGTATATAATATCGGGTGTCCTTATCTTTTTAGATTTCGTATTTAAGATCGGGAGTCCAAGCAAAATGCTTTTCTCAAAAGAATCATAAAGAAAGGGGATTTTAGCTAAAATCGATTGAAGAAGATGATCTGGAGAAAAATCATGTGTTAAAAGACTACCTACACCAAGTTACGTGGGCCTTATATGAAAAGAAAATAAAATTGTTGGAGAGAAAATGTACAAAAAGATGTTGCCCCCCTATGCTTAAATTGAAGCCCATATATTTGTTGGCAAAATCCTCCTCAAGGCCCATGAGCTTGATTTAACTGTTGAAACCCAAATTTACTTAATTCATATGACAATGAAGCCCGCCCAAGCCGAGCAAATTGTTGGGCTACGTATTACGTTCCGTCCAAATCAAACTCATCGCATGGATATTGAAATCAAGATACTCGCGACTCATCCACTTTGAAGCATGTTTCACATTGAAGCTCTCGTGAACGAGTCTCGAGGGGGCATTTGTAGACAATGGAATTTTATATCCAATCAAATGATGACAAGTGGCAAGAATGATATTAAATATTAATTTAAATCTTTTAATATATATATTTTGGGATTTATCAAATTTAATTCCAAGATAAAATAATTGATTTAATTGATATTTTAATATTCATTTTATCAACAAATCAAATGGCGACACGTGTCAAATTGAGGTGTCTCATCCAATTAAATCATGTCTTGCAGTTAATAAATCCACGACCAATCAAATCGCGCCACGTGGAAATATTGACCAATCAAAAGTCGTCTACGACAAAAGATATTTATCTATTTAAGTTAATTTATGAATAATTATCAAGTTAAGTTTTGGATAATATCTAGAAGATTTAGATCTTCTATCAGCCAATCAAATGGCTCCAAAATTATGATAATTATTTATTAAATCAAATGGATAATTATCAGTGGATTCCAAATTATCCAAAACTCTTCCATCCTGCACCTATAAATAGGGTCCTTTGGAAATCATAATTCACACACAGAAGTTCAATCAAAAAGCTAGAGAAGACGAAAGAAGCTCTCCAAATTTTCTCTACGAAGGTTCTTCAAACATTCAAGGCGTTCTAAGTGATATTCAAGGCGTTCTTGAAGAAGTTTATCAAATTATAGCGTTTGATTCGTAATTGCGGTGCTAAACCTACGAATTAACGTTATAGAAGTTCAAATCAAGTTCAAGGAAGATCAAAAGTACAAGTCAACCTTGAAGATATCAAATTCCATATATCAAATTCAGCGTTTGATCCGAGAATAAGCTGTCAAGCCCTCGCATTAACGTTATAAACATTCAAGTCAGCATTGGAGAAGATCAAAGAAGCAAAGTCAACTCCAACAATCAAATAGATTTCAAATTCCATATATCAAATTCAACGTTTGATTCGAGATTAAGCTGTCAAGCCCTCGCAATAACGTTATAAACATTCAAGTCAACGTTGGAGAAGATCAAAGAAGCAAAGTCAACTCCAACAATCAAATATATATTTTGAAGGAAGAATCAGAGGATTAAATATAGAGATTTGTACCCTATATTTTTATTTTGATTAATATAAATTTCTTTGTCACAATTTTTTGTGTTTCTCGATTTTCAGAATTACAAATTTGTTGTGTACAGTCATTTTTAGAGACACAAGATGGCAAAAACTAACGGACCAGTGAGTTTGACCGTTAGTCAACTAACGGGAGTACCAAATGTGTTAAAAAAAATCTTATTTAGTACCAAATGTGTTACAAGTCTAAACCGTGGTATCAAAACTGGATTTGGCTTGTTCTACGGTATGAATTTTGAAATTTTCCCTTTAACAATTAACTTTTATTTTTATTATGTTTGAAAATGAAAAAATATTATTAAATGGCAAAATAGAAAAAAATGAGGCATTCACAATTTAAACTTTATAATTATAACTCTAATCTCCTAAAAAAATAATCTATCAATTAATAATGAATTATAATATATCGCCATGTTTTTGTTATTAAAAAGATATAGTAATATTTTTAAAAATGACAACAATTTATAAATATTTATAAAAACAATTGTGTAGTTTAATGAAAGTAAGCTAAGATGCACAACATAATTTTTCTTTCTTTCTTTCTTGAAACAGACTGAAAAATAAACCACCATATTATCACCCTAAATTCTTAATCTGTAATGTGAATTTATACTAATTATATCTAAATAAGTAAAAACAATTTAAAAAATTATTGAAGACTACCATAAAAATAAGAAATAGTATAATAGATTAAACTAACATAATTATAATAATACCACATTTTTTCACGAGATTTAACACTTCTTGTATTATGAGAGATAAAATTAATATTTTTAAGTAATATTATTTGGTATAATAAATTTATTCATGATTTAAAAAATTATTATTTTAAAGTTAAAGAACATTATAGTTATGTTTATAGAAACTATTTTATTTTGTTACCATGTGAGGGGCATTTTAGTCATTTCATTAGTAAATATAGTAAAAAATTGATAAAGGGGGTTGATGCCAATTTTTTAAAGATGAGGGGTGTGGATGCCAAATACTCATAGTTCAGGAGAGGCCGATGTAATTATCCCTTTCAATATTTATTACACCTAATTTTATAACTGTCAGTCATACTTTAGTGACACCTACTTTAAATTTTTGGCTTTGCCACTGGAGTGTTATGTGTATTTTGTTATTTTGCTAGCACATTCTATTGTATATGTTAGGTTTGTGGCATACTTGAATGTCTCTTTATACTTACATTTATCAATCAAAATCATTTATTATAATGATTATTTCTTTTTCTCTCCATACTTTACAATTTTTATTTTATACATTATTATTTTTTATTCAAATAATTAATATATACATAATTAACACAATCAGTCTACACATGATTCATCAAATTATTATTATTGATTTGCCATATTTTATAAATTCAACAAATGTTTAAAAACAGGAACAAATATATAACATTCTCGCACAAATTTTTGCAATATTCAATTTTTGAGATATTTTTAAAACTCAAATTTAAATATATAAACAAACATAAGTATTTGAGGCTAAGTGTGTAATTCATCAAACCTCTTGAGTTGGAATTTCTATTAGAAGTTTTAAGGTATGTCTGGTTTTATTCTGGGTTTTTTTTGTCCAAAATTCTGACTGAAAAAGACTTTGGTACATTTGATTTGGGCCAGAAAAGAATTCAAATTTTTTTGTCCAAAATTTTGGAAGCCCTATTTTAATTCATATTGTAACTTGTAAGTGGTTATTATCAATTTGTCATAACCCCACTTATGTTGTAAGCTTTGTTTGTCATTAAGAATTTGTAAGTCATATTTATGATATCTAAAATACATATCCATATATTTCTATATTGAACATATAGAGTATTTCATTGTTAGCGAATTATATGAAGATAATTAATATATACATAATTAACACAATCAGTCCACACATGATTCATCAAATTATTATTATTGATTTGCCATATTTTATAAATTCAACAAATGTTTAAAAACAGGAACAAATATATAACATTCTTGCACAAATTTTTGCAATATTCAATTTTTGAGATATTTTTAAAACTCAAATTTAAAAATATAAACAAACATAAGTATTTGAGGCTAAATGTGTAATTCATCAAACCTCTTGAGTTGGAATTTCTATTAGAAGTTTTAAGGTATGTCTGGTTTTATTCTGGGCTTTTTTTGTCCAAAATTCTGACTGAAAAAGACTTTGGTACATTTGATTTGGGCCAGAAAAGGATTCAAATTTTTCGTCCAAAATTTTGGAAGCCCTATTTTAATTCATATTGTAACTTGTAAGTGGTTATTATCAATTTGTCATAACCCCACTTATGTTGTAAGCTTTGTTTGTCATTAAGAATTTGTAAGTCATATTTATGATATCTAAAATACATATCCAATATATTTCTATATTGAACATATAGAGTATTTCATTGTTAGCGAATTATATGAAGATAATTAATATATACATAATTAACACAATCAGTCCACACATGATTCATCAAATTATTATTATTGATTTGCCATATTTTATAAATTCAACAAATGTTTAAAAACAGGAACAAATATATAACATTCTTGCACAAATTTTTGCAATATTCAATTTTTGAGATATTTTTAAAACTCAAATTTAAAAATATAAACAAACATAAGTATTTGAGGCTAAATGTGTAATTCATCAAACCTCTTGAGTTGGAATTTCTATTAGAAGTTTTAAGGTATGTCTGATTTTATTCTGGGCTTTTTTTGTCCAAAATTCTGACTGAAAAAGACTTCGGTACATTTGATTTGGGCCAGAAAAGGATTCCAATTTTTCGTCCAAAATTTTGGAAGCCCTATTTTAATTCATATTGTAACTTGTAAGTGGTTATTATCAATTTGTCATAACCCCACTTATGTTGTAAGCTTTGTTTGTCATTAAGAATTTGTAAGTCATATTTATGATATCTAAAATACATATCCATATATTTCTATATTGAACATATAGAGTATTTCATTGTTAGCGAATTATATGAAGATAATTAATATATACATAATTAACACAATCAGTCCACACATGATTCATCAAATTATTATTATTGATTTGCCATATTTTATAAATTCAACAAATGTTTAAAAACAGGAACAAATATATAACATTCTTGCACAAATTTTTGCAATATTCAATTTTTGAGATATTTTTAAAACTCAAATTTAAAAATATAAACAAACATAAGTATTTGAGGCTAAATGTGTAATTCATCAAACCTCTTGAGTTGGAATTTCTATTAGAAGTTTTAAGGTATGTCTGGTTTTATTCTGGGCTTTTTTTGTCCAAAATTCTGACTGAAAAAGACTTCGGTACATTTGATTTGGGCCAGAAAAGGATTCAAATTTTTCGTCCAAAATTTTGGAAGCCCTATTTTAATTCATATTGTAACTTGTAAGTGGTTATTATCAATTTGTCATAACCCCACTTATGTTGTAAGCTTTGTTTGTCATTAAGAATTTGTAAGTCATATTTATGATATCTAAAATACATATCCATATATTTCTATATTGAACATATAGAGTATTTCATTGTTAGCGAATTATATTAAGATAATATATATATAATAGTTATAAGTATATTTAATTTTGTAAGTATATTTAATTTTTTAAGTATATTGTGCGATTATAGATACATGTTGATAATGATGTGTATTGTCTACATTATGGTATAAATATGAACTATCGGTAATATGTATCACAAGCATGTATTTAGTAATTGATTTTTATATACTAAAGAAGATAATAAAACACACACTTGTATATATTAATAAACTCTATATTAATTATATTATGATATATTTAATTTTGTAAGTATATTTAATTTCGTAAGTATATTGTGCGATTATAGATACATGTTGATAATGATGTGTATTGTCTACATTATGGTATAAATATGTGTATCACAAACATGTATTTAGTAATTGATTTTTATATACTAATAAAGATAATAAAACAACATACACTCGTATATATTGATAAACTCTATATTAAATATATTATAACATCATCACAATTTCATTAATATATTATAATTTATAATTATTAACAGGTAAAACTTTACATGATTTGACTGCTACGATAATTTTTTTTCCCTTCGAAAACAAAATCAAACGCTATTTTATCAAAAAAAAAATCACTCAAAAACAATTCTCAAAATAAAATCAAATACAATCTCATAAAATATATACACGCTTCTCTAAAAAATTCTCTCCATTAAATTTAACCAAAACAAAACCAAATATAGCATAAGAAATCGTAAAATCGGTATCATTTTAAATCTTACAAAGTTTTCAAATATTTTTCAATAATGTAAATTGAACATAAATAAATAATTAGATGTGGATAAATCTGGTCCTAGTATTTCCAAACCACAAAAATCAACGTACAACTTGTACAACGGAATGTTCAAACCCATTTTCGCATCACCCACTATTTTGCATGAACTAAAATCCACCTCAAAATTAGCCCAATTTTCTGAAAATCATACTTAGATACGTATCGTAGATACATACACTGCCATTTATACAGAGAGAGAGAGAGTATGGAGTTGGTGTGCTCAAACTGTTTCTCCATTTCTTCGTCTTCATCGGTACTCTCGCCGGTGATCAATTATCCGAAATCTCATCGGAGCTTTGTACAGTTGAATCGGAATTATTCAGGTAAAAATAAAAGTGGAACACCGGTGAGAATTAGAGCACAGAAGAACGGTTCATTAGTACAAGTCGAGAATGGACCGAGTACAAGCAGCAACAGCGCGTTGGATCTGCTCGATATTGAACGCGGTGTTTGTGTCCCTTTTCGGAGATACACACCGCAATCGGTATGTGATTATTTTCTTTTACTTGCAACTGTTGATTTGTTTTTGAGTTTTTGTCAATTTAGAACGTTAGACAATTTGGAATTTAGTAATCGACAGGATAAGTTTGATTTGATTTAGCTCGAATTTCGTTAGACAATTTGAAACTATTCGATTACTTAAATCGAATTGAAGATATACCGAAATGAACTAGATTATAGTCTGTGTGTTGCCTAAGTCAAACTGCCTAGGTACCTAAGATCATGTAATCCAAATTACACCACCGGAACAATATGTCATTAGTTTCTCACTTGGCTGTTGATTTCCTTTTACTTTTCTGAATTGAATTGTTTTCTGCTTGTGTATATATTCGAGGAAGTTAGTAATCGAAAAAAACAAGTTTGATTTAGCTAGAATTTCTATGAACAGTCAAACCCAGCCGATGATTTAAAATGAATCGAACTAGGAATGAAATGAATTAAGTATTGACTGGACCCGACCTAAGAGAAACTGCCTAGCTTCCTAAACAAGTAGGATCAAGTCTGACATAATTGAAAGTACACCCCGTAATCAGTATGTCATTAGTTTCTCAATTGAGACTGTTGATTTCATTTTGCTTTTCTAAATTTTTGTTTTTGTTTGCATATACATTCGAACAAGTTAGTAATCTAAGGACAGATTATAGCTATATAGATCCTAGTTGTTGCTTGAGCTACTGTACGTTCACCTAAATTTGTTATCTTACTCCATTAGGGTAGTAGTTTGATATTTTATTTGATAATACTGCTAAACCGGTAGATTGTGTTTCCAAATAAAGTTGTACTTTGACCCAGGTCCACGATGAGCTCCGGGAGTGAGACTCAGATCACAATAGGTTCTACTAGCAGTTGCTTTATACTCGTCCTCGGTTTGCAAAGATGGTTAATGTGAAATTGCTATAGTAGTCTGTTATACTCACATGTAAACTAACCAAAATCCGCTTCCGCAGTTCAAGTAGGGTTATCACATGTCGGTTTAGAATATGCAAACTGATATCACTTCTTTAACTAATAATTTACAAAGAAATGATTTGAACTGACATTTGATGGAACATATAATTGAGCCATTATCTTTACTGGTGGCAGTTTGTCATTAACGAATATCAAAAGGAATGCCTTAACTAAGAACATTGTTCTCTTGTCAATATTTTTCTTCTATCTGTTTGAGTTGATTGTATTTATGAAAGAGCAAAACTAGACAATATGGAAATTTTAATTCGCATATCCTAGGTAGATTAATTGGAGATTGAGCAATGCTGTGTAATCAATTAACCTTAGAAATTTTCCTGATCTTGCATGATCTTTTCTTTATCAGATCATTTGTCCTGCGTCAATGCAATTATTTTGTTTTTATGTTTAGATTTTTCTAACAATTATTTTGGTTATTTATGTAGGTGAGGAATAAAGTATTGGAGTCTAGAGGTGCAGTGTTGTCATTGATTGGTAGAGGAGTGGAGATTGTATGGAGTCTGGGACTATATTGGTCTACATTGATGTACGATTATTTTGTGGGTCGTGATGAAGAGGTTGTTCCTTTCCGTGCACGCCAATTGAGGAATCTCTTGTGTGACTTGGGCCCTTCTTTCATTAAAGCTGGACAGGTTTTTCTTTCTCTCTAGTTTGCATAAGCTTATGGTGTTGTGTGTTGTTACTAATGAAGCAAAATTTCTTCTCACACGACCTGATTGTCACTTAGAATTTTAATGACTTGGCCGAAAAACAGAAGATGTGGAAGGTTAATATTTTAAGGGTTGTCTAAGGCTTTAAGCAAATAGTGCTGGACAATTATTTTGGAAGGGGCTCATAAACTTCAAAGTGCCAATTAACAATGAAACATAAAATCCAATTATAGTAAAGATTATTAGTGGTTGAAGTTGTTTTGCTATTGCTTTGGAAGTTTCACATACTTACAGAATTTTGGAATTGAGTAATTAAGAATGAATTTTTAAGTATAAGCACACTGCACTGTGGAGTAGCCAGTATTGGAGAACCTAACCTTTTGACATTGTGGTTTTTTCATTCTATTTTAAGTGTAACTACACTGCTACTTCTTAAGGATTCATTTTTTCATTAAGACTCATGATTGTTCATTGCTATGCTCCTAACGTTCTTTCCGTCTTTCACTTGCCTTTCGTTAACCAATTTTTGGTTCATTGCTTTTTTCTGAATAGGTGCTGGCAAATAGGCCTGATATTATTAGAGAGGATTACATGAATGAACTTTGCATCCTTCAAGATGATGTTCCTTCTTTTCCGAATCAGGTACTTGGTTGTCTATTTGTTGATGCATCTCTCTCGTATTATTTTAATTTGAGCACCCCATTTAAGAGTAGTGTAGGTTGCTTTTGGCATCATAGAAGAGGAACTGGGCCAACCCCTTGAAGCTGTTTTTAGCCAAATTTCATCAGAGACAATAGCAGCAGCAAGCTTGGGTCAAGTTTATCGAGCTACACTACGGTCCTCTGGGGAAGATGTTGCTATTAAGGTTTCCTATTCTACTAAGTTTAATAGTTTTCTTTGGCTTCTTTATTCTTCTTGGACTAAAGTTAATCTTATATTGTAGGTTTTTCCTCTTTTATGGATGCTTGTTAATTAATGTAGTAACCCTCACTGATATGCTATGCTTATCACAATAACTCATGTTGGATAGTAATATAACCATAGAATTTTTCGCTAACTAACTAACTGTAATCCTGATTATTCAAGCTGCTTAGTGATAATTGAAGTCAATAACTAAAGTATTATAAATTTTCTTATGTAAACACAAATGCTACTACATTGTTATATAGATTTCACCTAAGCAGTACATTTTTTCCATCCTTTTCATGTTTTAATCACTTCACAGGAAATTGCATTTTCTGAGTAATTACTGGCGCATCTCTTTTTTTTGTTTGCCAGTCATAAAACATGATTCTCTTTGCGACATATTAGATTTTTGGCATGAATTTTAAACTCATTGCAAGCTAATCAGGGTTTTCAAAGAAATCCAATAAGTAAAGAGCAGCTAAATTGAATCATTATTGTGTTTTTGCAGGTGCAAAGGCCTGAAATAGAGCCCATCATTTATAGGGACCTTTTTCTTTTCCGTACTCTAGCATCATTCTTGAATGGCATCAGCTTGCAAAAACTGGGTTGTAATGCAGAACTTATAGTTGATGAATTTGGTGAGAAGCTTTTGGAGGAGCTTGATTATACCTTGGTATACCATCTTACTCTTTATCATTTATCGAGGGAGAATATCTCCCCTTCCTCTCTCTCTCTCTCTATATATATATGCATACACACACACACTCATATATAAACATCAAGTTATAAGTACTATCATTGTTCTTTGAAATTAAAAATTAAATGTGTTTCTTCAGCATGTATTTTGACACAATCAAGTTCCTTTTTAAATAACTTTAATTACTTTTTAATGGAAGCCAGACCTGAATAACAAATTTACTCTTATAAATTGCAATATATAGACGAAGAGACATATCATCACATCTTTTTCTTGTTTGTTCTCCCAGGAAGCCCGTAATATTGAAGATTTTCTTGAGAACTTCAAGGACGACCCTACTGTTAAAATTCCTCGTGTTTACAAGCAGCTTTGTGGTTCACGCGTGTTAGTGATGGAGTGGATTGATGGGATTCGATGCACAGACCCTCAGGTTTGAATATCAATCAACTTTTAGAATGTGGTTGGGTGTATCGTATAATAATGGTCCTTTGTGAATACAGGCTATCAAAGATGAAGGAATTGACGTAAATGGGTTCTTGACTGTTGGAGTGAGTGCTGCCCTGAGGCAGCTGCTGGAGTTTGGTCTATTTCATGGGGACCCACACCCTGGAAATATCTTTGCCATGCGTGATGGACGTATTGCTTACGTGGACTTTGGGAATGTAGCTGTGCTCAGTCAGGTAGTAATGCGTGGATAATATCAAGGATTGAATCGCAAATTAGTTTTCTCTTCTTGCACTTTGTAAACTTCAGCTTATTGATTGCTCTGTCATTGTGTGATCAATTTCATTTGCTTGTCTGAGTTCTGATCTGTATGTCTAACCTTTCTACTATTTTTTGGGTTAATTTTACTTTTTTCTGTTCCGAGGAGAAGGTGCTATAAATATGGAAATCATGTTTATAGATACCCTGTATACCTCTCTGGTAGGTAAAGTAGGGTTTAGATGCGATTGTTCCTGCATTTTTATCCAGAGAAAATAAGCCTTTTAGTATTTCTTGTTGGATTTTTCTTGGGACCAATCTGTTATGTTTCTATTCCTTCTTCTGTTTATTATTGTATTCATAAACCTATATGAGAAAATTTGTCCTGGTTCTGCACGGGCAAATTATATCACCGCAGTTCATTACTGTTGTTGATAAATGTTAACTGACTTATGTTGCTATTCTCTGCAGCAAAACAAACAAATTCTTATAGATGCCGTTGTCCATGCTGTAAATGAAGATTATACAGAGATGGCCAATGATTTTACCAGGCTCGGTTTTCTAGCTAGTGGAACTGATGTCTCCCCAATTGTTCCAGCTTTGGAAGCAATTTGGCAGAACTCTGTTGGAAAAGGACTTTCTGACTTTAACTTCAGAAGTGTAACAGGTAAGTCTTAATGAGTTATGGTTGTATTTGGAATGATTCCACTGTCTTATTTCTGGTTTTTACATATGTGCCTTTTTTATGCATGCATGTCTGTAACTTCCTTTTCGCATGGTAGACTAATTATTTCAAGTTCTTTTCCTGTTTTTGCCTTCGTTCAGCTCTGTAAAGGGTATAGAGTTTTGTATGGTTTATCCATGCGGCTTCTTTGTCAATACTTATAACTGGTCACATTTGATGACCAATAATAATTAACTAAAATAAGCAAATGATCACAATTAACTAGTATAACTTTCTTGAGTTTTGTATATCTTAGCCCAATCATTTAATTTGAATTTGCATATGAAACAATTATAATCTTACGACATCATTAGCAGCTAATGAAGTTATCTGCCTTCCTCTTTACTGAGTTATTTGGTACTTCGATATGTTTTCATTTTTTTCAGTTAACATATTGCGTTTCATGCAGGTAAGTTTAATCAGCTAGTGTATAATTACCCCATCCGCATTCCAGAGAGGTTTTCTCTTGTTATTCGCTCTTTGTTGACTCAAGAAGGCATTTGCTTCACTCTGCAGCCTGATTTCAAATTTCTTGAGGTATGTATTTTCTTTACTTAATCTTAGTTTTCATTGTGGGTTGCTCCTTGTTGACCTAGAGGATGTGTTTCCCATTTCGCCTGTTAGAGGTTTGTCTAAGTATTGTCTGAGCCAATCTTCCAATACTTTGGAATTGCTTGCAAATGGGCTTTGTTTGTTTATGTTTTCAAATCCCATTTTCAAGTTTTTAAATCCCCAAATTCAAAATAAACTTAACACACCAAATTTTCATCCAAATTTACTCTTTTTCAACTCTACTTTTTCAATCTCCTATATAACTACCTACCAATCATATATACAACATTTCACACATTTACCAATCAAATCAATCATTATTTCACTTTCTCTTTCATATTTTATAAATTTTTATTTATATTTCTTTATTTTTTATTCACATAATTATTATATACACAATCAAAAATAATCATTCTACACATCATCCATCAACCTATCAATATTGATTTGACACATTTCACAACTTTCAACCTATTTTAAAAAACATAAACAAACAACTACCATTTTCACACAAATTTTTTGGTAGTACGCAATTCCCGAGAAAATTTCAAAATTTTTACTCAAAAACATAAACAAACATAGCCAATTTGTATTTTCTGTCATTTATATATGCTGCCTACAACAGTATCCTTGTGTAACCCAACTTATCAAGATGCTCAAACTTCCACTTTAATTTCATGATGTTCTCTAGTTCCCGGACCCTAAATCATCCTTACGCTAAGTATATATCTAAAAATGTGCTTCTGTTATTAACAACATCACGTCTTAGTTGGTCAATCACATTTTGGAATTCTACTCTTCATGTGCTTCTCACAAAACTCGAGAAATTAGCCCATCTGTATCTTATTATCCCAGACAATTGGAAGAGCTCTACAGTTCAGCTTTACTTAATAAGCTAATATCAAAATTTTGATCTTGTAGTTATAGGCTTTTGGAAGATGCTAATTATTTATTGCAAACATAATTTACAAGATTTCTTTGCTGAATCTGCAGCTGTGACAAACACTGCCGCGGCATGATAGTTTCTGTGTTGTGGTATATAATATACAGTCCAAGAACTGTGACAATGTCCACTGTTACCTATCGGACTCTGTTGAGCTATAAGAACTTGTTGAAATATTTGTAACTGAATTTCTACTAAGGACAGGACCAGTAATTATAGCAATTTTCTGATTTCAATAATAACTCATAACAGTTTATGGATATTGATTAAAGGAATCTTCCTGCATCAATAGGAACTTCTTCATCATTAGTATTTTTCAGTAGAAACGATTAAGCTTCATGTGCTAGAATAGAGTTCCTTACCATATACATATAAGGTGACTGTTGTCCTCGAGATGATTGAAGATCTGGTTTGACCTTGTCAAACATGCCTAGCATTTTTCCTATTTTCTAATTTGATTTTTGTTTAATTGATATTGATTGTTCAATGATCATTTCAACAGGTTGCCTATCCTTATGTGGCAAAGCGTCTCCTCACGGATCCTAACCCTGCTTTACGTGAACGTCTTATTCAGGTTACCTCTCAACCTTATTTCATGTATATTATGATCTCTACTGCTTTTTTTTCACTTTTTCATTCAAGTTCGTGTTGCATCATATCCTGTAAAGAGCTGACATGTTGCATCAAACTAGCTTTAACCTATTGATGACGATATCGCTGTGGCATCTTATATAACAGTCAGTATTCATGTTCTAAATTGATGCATCTAAGACTTGAGGACATCAAGCTTAAGCATTTTGCTAACTTTTTCTAATCATTTTGGTGCCACAAAGATGCAACTTTGCGGAGGAGCATACAAAATGCTCCATGACATTTAGTGCTGCTTTGACATTGTAATGCCTTAATAACTGTAGAAACTTCAAATTAAGAACAGTAACATACTTTTGCGATTAATTATGCGCTGGATAACATTGCAGTAATTAATCTTAAAAGAATTTTAATCAATTTTGCGATGGTATAATTGGAAGCATATTCGACCAGGAATAAATAATTACTGTAAGTGATTGTTGCAGCGATGATCACTTCTAATTGTTTATACTTTCTGTGTGCTTAAAGAGTTTCTGCATATGTACAAACTTATCCTTCGTTCTTGTTTTTATGTTCGCTCTTGCTCAAGTATAACTTACTCGATCAATATGTATAAAATAATATTGGCAATTACTAATGTTGACGACTTCATCCACTGCTTCACTTGCCAGGTTCTATTTAAAGATGGGGTTTTTCAGTGGAAACGCCTTGAGAACCTAATTGTTTTAGCGAAGGAAAATGTATCAAAGATGAGCTCTGCATTGCAGAAAAATAACATGTTTGTATCTTATTTTATTTCTCTTTATCCTTTCTGTTGAAGTTTTCTTCCTTTTCCTTTCTCTTTGTTGGAACACAGTAGTCTTTTCACTGCACCCAGAAAGAATGAAATAATAACACTTGCACGTAATAAATTAATATGTCCAATGTCTTCTTTTTGTTTATCATTCGCACTTTTGCTATGTCAGACAAAGGTCTAGAGAGCTACAAGTTGAAAAGAAATTGGGGAAATTGGACCTCACAGACACAATCAAAGACGGGGCTCGGCTTTTCCTAGTTGATGAAGGAATTCGTAGGAAGCTTCTTCTTGCTCTCACTGAAGATTCCAAGCTTCACATTGAAGAGGTTTGTGACATCTAAAATTAACTACTCAAGTAGGCTTATATAAATTGGATTACACACGTTGATTTCAGCATTTCATGTTATAACATCATTATATATTCGCAACCTTTCACTTTTTGATATAGTTAAATGCATACCCGTTAACTTATTAGGTTCTTCTATGAGCCCCCTGATGTTCTACAAATTATCTATCAAATCATCCCATCAGATCATTACAACTTTACAAAACAGGGGCAAAAATACAATGATGATATTGTATTTGTATTATACTTTTAGTGATAGGGGAAATTATGGTGTTTTCTCAAACTTTGGGGTGTTTTGTTGTAATTAGGGTCTCGTTCACGGGGGTCTTTGTAATTTACCTTAGGGTGTGTTTGGATTGAAGGATTTGAAATTCATATTCATCGACAAATCCATTTAAGTTCGTTTGGATGAATTCATGTTACGATGGATTTCAAATCCCTTGTTATTCACTTTGAGCTATTTTCTCCATAACTACGGTGGATTTCAAATGACTCCATTTTAGGTATCATTTCAAATCCTTCCTACAAATCCCCTCCCCAAATCCAAATCACTCAATCCAAACACACCCTTAGACTTGGTGATGTTATTATGTATTCACCCAGGTAGATTGATAAATCCCGAGCTCTGATACATAACAAGAATGTGCCTTTGCAGCTTGTAGATGTATACAGACTGCTAGAGGACGAAATAGACGTACCCTCAGTAGCTTTGCAAGTAGTACAAGGTAAAAGCTTTACTATAACCGAGTTTAAGACAGTATAACTCATGCAATCGATCTTCTAACATGCGTGCACTTATGTCTCTTACAGACCTACCATCAGTTGCTCGAGATGTAATGCTTTCATGGAGTAATTCTGTCTTATCCGATAGATAAGCTCAGTTACGGTGTTTTGGAAGATGCTCTCTTATACTTTGTCGACTTCTGTAAATTTGTAAGAGCCTTTCTATTCGGTAAATGCAATTTTTATAGTTGGTCTTGAGGATGTGACACCATAAAATTATAAGCTTTTGTATAGAATCAAAATTATCCCTATATATATAGAAGTGATTTGTCTTGAGTGTGTAATTATGGTAATTTCTATTATCCATGACATTGTGTATTTATAGGTCCTTTTTTCTTGTGAATTTTCACTAAAGTGATCCTGAGAAAGGTAATATTAGAAAGATGCAATTTATTTTATGAAAAATCGGTGATATGAAAATGGTGGTATATATATGTCCTTTCTTGTGATATTTTTTTGTGTAATCTCCGTTTTGTGTTTAACTCGACGAGCTTCCAAGGTAATTGAATTTATTCATGTGAATTACGAGCGATGTATCTTTGGTTTATGAATGAATAGTTGTGATTTTATCGGAATTTAGAGCCAGTAACCACATTTTTATAGGATATTGACATTTGGTATTCTGGATAATTGGAATCAGTATATATGCATTTTACATGAGTTTGAAAAAAAAAAATGGGATTGTATAGGAACTTAATTTGACAAGAACCACTCTACCCAAAAAATAATTTAAGCCCTATATATGAGATATTGTTTTGAAATTTATTTTCCAATTGCATATTGTTGCTTGGTTACTGCATGAGTACTGTAAATGGCATGTCAATTTTTATCTCTTTGATTTGCAAAAACTGAGATTGAATCTATTGCTTTAGAAATTTTTGGATCTGGAAAATACATATGGGTATAAAAACATATCAACTGAAGTCTGAAAAATAAGTGAAGAAAATTCATAAGAGCGAAAAATATAGATCATAAAAGGCTTTTGTCAATTATTGTAGTTATTATTCAAGGACATTATACATTTTTGTAATCTAAAAATAGAAGACAAGCTAATAATGGTATGGCACAAAAACAAGCTAATATAAATATTTGATCATATAGTATTTTTCGTAGTATTATTATACATACGACAATATGTTAAAAACGTAATTCAACATTAGTATTCAACGACATTACGAACAAATAGATAATTATAGGAAAAGGAAAATTAAAAATAACCCGACCTCTAATACAACATAATGGATATCAAAAATACTATCTTACAGCCTGTAAGGTTTTCATAACTTTACAGGCAATTCCAAGCCACAAATTGTGGTGGAAGAAACCGGCAACTTGCTGATGTTCTTTTATTTTTTTGAATTAAGCCACTCAATATTATTTGTATTTCCTAATTAATCCTATGTATAATCTAATTTTTTTTTACCTTTTGCCTCTAGTTATAATTTTTAAAATATATGATGATAATATAGTGAATTGATTTTCAGAGATATATATCATTATTTATAGGATTATTAATAGTGATAATAATTGCATAAAATTCCTCATATAACAATTTATGACAAAAAAATTATTGTTACTATTGAAAATTATACAAAGTAAAAAACTAGCTGACAATAAACATAGTAATCTATATATTTGTATTATCACTAAATTATCATTAAACATATATTTGGTAAATTTATGTAACTAATATCATAATAGAATAGATAAAAACTATATAAATCTAAGATTAACAAAATATAAAATCAATCAATTTTAAAATATATATTATTATATATTAGTATTCAATAAAATTAATAAAAGTGCACCTTAAATTGAATTGAGCCTACTATTTGTTTAATGTAGGCATTTTTTTCTTGGAATAAGTGATTAACAAATCATACCTTAAAATAAAGATTTTAATTATTATGTGATTTTACCTAATATAATTTAGGGTGAATTATTTTTAAAATGGGCTTTTACACAAAAGCCTTTTTTGGATTTACCCGCTGTCAAAGCCTAATCTCACAGAAAACTGTGAGATTAGCATGGTTCTTTTAAAAATAGGTATTTGTCAATTTTATAACAGATGCATTCCGCTAAAAAAGAGAACGACAACCTCGACTCCTAAAACGGGTAACCCAAATCCGAAACTTTTTACCGGGTCGGGTCCTGACTAATATTTTTCTTTTTCCCCTCTTCTATAAAATGAAGCAAAGCAAGCGTTATCCCATTTAATTGTTTATCAAAATCGAAACCCTCGTCCAATATCATCTTCTACTGATTTCAGGTACGTATCTATCAGTCTGTATAATCTACGCATGTAATTATCCGTATCTCAAACCATACTCTTCTAGTTTTGCGTACCTATTTGGATCCGCATTTCATGCTTAATCCTCCTAGCATTAGCTCAATTTGAGGTATTTCAATGTTTTATTGATAAACAATTGTATTGGTTTGAAAAAGAATCGATAATGTTGTTCACTTTTTTTTTTTGATGAAATATTAGATGAATTGTTCGGCAAAATTTTCTAATTTTAGTCACGCGGTATATTGTGATTCTAGTTTTTGTACCGATGATATTTTCCATTAAATTTTGATGGAATGAGCGACTAAAAACTGTGTTTTGCGCCTGAAACTATATACCTTGTGCCCCTAAACATATTATTTTTTCACTTAGCCCTTGAAAAGGAAGATAATTTTTTTAAAAAGAAAACGAAATCATCATATTCCCCAGCCATATTAATTTTTTTGTTAAATTTCTGGGGATAAGTGACACTAATATTTGTCGAGGGGTTGTTTAATACATCTTGTATAGTTCGAAGGGCAAAATGCAATTTTAATAACTAAAGTAAAGTATGAGACTAACATAGTTTAAGAAAAGAATTCACACGCAGCCTTTTCAAATTACTGGGACTATTTAAAAATCTTGTAAGTCTAGGGACGAAAACTAAAATCACATCATCCTATGAGACTAAAGCTCATAGAGTTGGAATTTGGCCTGAATTGTTTCAATTGAGTAACTGTGTTCTATTTTCTGTTAATGGTAGGTATATATTTATGGTGGTGATATGATTTACCAGTGACATATATGCAAGAGATATCAGTTAGTTGGAGATTTTTTGAGATGGCAGTTGATGACCATGTACTATATTTAACAATTAAGGCTGCATTCAACTGAGTGGAATTTGGTGGAAGTTTTAAACTTTAAAGTATGGCTCAGCAGTCGTCGCGGCTTCATCGGCTGCTCACTTTGTTGGACAGTATCCTTTACAAAACCATTTATGCACGGATTTAAAAAATAAGTTATATTGTATGTATTTCTATATTTGCGTAAGTATGCTTTATAAATTTGCACCTGATATGCATGTGGCTATATGTTCTTGTTGATTTCTTAAGGTGCAATTTCTATTAGAAGTTTATTTTTTTTTTATAAATAATTTAACTGATCGCGGTGTGGGTGCATTCTTTCTGGGTCCTTGGGACGATATATATTTTCATTTCTTCTATTTATGTAGAACAAACAGGGGCAGTGAATGTGTTTGGGGGGGGGGGATTTAAAAGTCAAAAGCTTGTAGGCTAAGAAACTAATTTTACAAAAGTTGAGCGCGAGGGCTGCCTCTATCAGTCCCCCCTGTGACTCTGCCTCTGAACAAAAAGGTCTATTATTCTCATTTTCTTGTTGCAGGTTGATTTTTGTTCATGGATTGCTACTGGGTATCAAAATTATAAAAGAATGCATTTTTCTTGATTTTGCATTTGGTTATGCTCCCATTTTTTCTGGTCCTTGGAGTTCAACTGGAGTCAGTATTGTATGGTCTGTTTTTTCTTTAACAAATGATTAGCGGGTTCAACCCAAGGGACTAGGTTTTCTGCAGCAAGGCAGATAGGAGAAATTGCGAAATCACACCCTCAGGACCTTAATGCCCTTTTAACTAAGGTATGATTTTACTGGTTAATCATTATCGTAACTTAATCTAGACGATGCTTTGTGTCCTAATGCTATTGTGAAAAAATGGTTTCATTGGTCGCTACAAGCATCAGCATCATGGTTATGGTTCTTTTGGAGAATATCCTGAAAAGGAACTAGGTAGGAGTTACTTCATTAGCTAGGAAGAATTTCAGCCATTTTTTTCTTTTTTGATTTAGTTGTAGGGATGACTGGGCTGTTAATTCTGGACCTCAGTATGCGTTCAAATTCTTTTAGCACTGTAATATTAATTTTCTTTTCTTGATTGGTTTAAAAGTTAGTTGAACGGAGACAGATCATAAAACAACAGAACTAACAATTGTTGTAACAATAAATTGTGGTTATTGCAATTGTTAATTTATGGAGCACTATTGTACTGGTTTTTCTGCAACTAGAGGTTATCAAGCGCATTCTCATTTTTTATACTGATATTAAAAGGCAATTTGAAATTAAAGTATTGGAAATTAAAATTATTTGTGCTGTTTGTGACATTTTTTTATGTTGGTTTATTCAAGAACTTAAATAAATGGAGAAAGTTTGTCCTCTTTTGTACTAAACAAAAAAGGAAATAAATAAATGATCACTGATAACTAGGAAATTACATAACTTACCAGAAACTACAGGTGGGAATAAGGAAGACTTTACTTAAGGAAATGATTAATTTCATTATAAAACCATAAAAAATGTTACTGCATTGCATAATGCTTGATAATCGGTTCTTGTTAGATATTTCATGAATCCCTGCTTGGCTGCACAATGATAAATGTGCTTCTGGTCTTAATTCCATCAGCAAAAGATAAATATATTGGCACAATAATAGATAAAATAAAGTTAAAACATCATCCACTTGTTTTTGTAACATATTATTCAGAAGTTAAGACATATGTAATTAGGCTTCAATAAATCCTAAAGAAGCCGTAGAAATTTAAAAGATCACCAACAACATCTAATGTGGAAACTTGTTGCAAGAGTAAATATCGAGTATACAAAATAAATTGATACATACATATATACACACATATGTATATATTATATATGTATGTATGTATGTTTAAGCAAAAATGACACCAAACGTGGGATAATTTTGACTTAGTCTTTTTAACCCATGGTTTGTTTGGAAAACTGATAGAAGGGGGGAATGCAGTATAGCCCGTTTCTTAGATTTCATTATCAACTCTATCTACTGCTAAGCTGCGACGTCGCCTTTGCAATGTATAATGCTAGTTGATCTAGGTCGGAGGTGCAGAAATCTTGTCACAAATCCTTTTTTTGCATGAAATGAAAAGTTGCCGGTTGGTAGCACTGATCATATTGTATTATAAACGTCAGTGCTTAGAGTTCTTGTGTCGGTAAGCATGGATTTTGTCATGATAACATCCGCTATGCAGCTCAAGTGTTTGGTTATTGATTTTTGGTTTTAGTTTATTTTCTTACTAACTTCATACTGAGAAACTGAGATGGTATTTGGAGATGAAGACTCGAGAATCACATCACTTTAATTTACACATTCTCCGTAATCTTATAGGTATTATGCCTGCTATTTTTTTATGCTTGTTATTTCTTTTTGATTGAATATATTTTCTCCATTTTGATTTTTAATGTCTGCTAATGAAGTTCTCTTCGTAGTTCCTGAATCCTGATGTAGCATGAACAATATTATTCCACATTATTTTTGGCTTCCCAATTTACTTACGAATTTGACCCTCATCAAATACAAGTGTAGGTATCGCAGTATCTACATAGTAAAAAATGGGATACTCGGGTTGCTGCAGCTCATGCCGTGGGAGCTATTGCGGAGAATGTCAAACATACATCTTTGACTGAACTTTCCAGCTCTGTTGAGGTGAAGATGTCAGAAGCTGGGATTCCTGCAACCTTTGATGATGTGGTGACTTGGCCCCACCGCCATTCTGAAATTGAAGCGAGCACTTCTTTCAGAAGGTTTTCGTTTCTAATCATTACTTGTATTTGTTTTATTCTTTCCGGTATTTTACCTGGTTATGTTAATGAAAATGCCATACCTTATACATGGTCCTGTATAATTACTGTGTTAATAAAAATTGTTCTTTTGCAGCTTTGATCTAAACAAGGTGTTGGAGTTTGGGGCTTTGGTGGCATCTGGGGGCCAGGTACTTTCCCTCCAATCTCCATTGATCTTTTAAAGATGAAAACTAGATGGAATATGTTTTTTATTACTGATTTAGACATTTTCATATCATCAAAAGCTTTGTGTCTTATTTGTGCGCTCGAGACGAATATGTTTATTTGTCTGTTTTATATAATTTGTTTTCACTTGTTAAATCTTTTGCAGTAGCCCTGGAACTTTACTTCTAATTTTATGGATTGGCGACAAATCATTTTGCTTCCTTAACTTGTTTCATTAAGATGTGTCTTAGTGGTAGATTGCAAAGAAATCTAATGTAGTAATTATCTAGTTAGAATTGAATATAAAATAGTATTGTTTTTGGGTGGTTGTATAATTCTGGTCATATTATCCCATTGTTGAATGTCACTTGGTGATAGTTGTTACTAATGTTGGCAAAATAGAAACTTATCTTATTCGTTATAGGTGGCTTAATTTATGTACTGGATGGAGGTTGTTTATTCCTCTGCCAGAAGTTGATTTTCATGGATTAAATTTCAGGAATATGATATTGCAAATGACAACTGCAAGAATTCCAAGGAACGATTGATCCGACAGAAACAAAATCTTAAACGTCGATTGGGTCAGTGCTGCTTTATTTTTCTTATAATTTTTAATCATAAAACAAATGTCGCTATCACTCTGCTGAACCTAATTATATAAAAAAAGGTAAACCTGAATTCTATGGTTGTAACTTGTCCTGCCAATGTTTCTGTACAGATAGCTGATAATGACTATACTGTTATAGACCTTGTTTAAAAAGCTCATGTCCTCTGATATCCTCAACAGAAGATTACCGTTTCTTCAATTCCATATTCCGGTTTCTAATTGGATTCCTACTTTACACATGGGAAGTTTCAATTTTTGATAATGTGGTCTAGCATTGACTGAGAAACAAACTGTGGTACTGGGGCGTTTCTCTCTATTAAGCATTTATATATTGCTGCATTTACATCTTATATGAGATGCACTTTTTGTGTGGATGTAATCCAATTTGAATTTTCTATGTCATGGACTGGTCTTTCATTGTGCTCTTGTGTATCTAGGGTCATATGTTATTATCCCACTGAAAGACTTTTGTTTGTTAATATTGTATTTGAGCAGAATGCATTAGAGCTTTCCCCAGTCAGTCAATATCTTGGATTTTCGGAATTTATGTGGAGGTCCTCAATTTAGTGATAAAGTGCTTGTATTGCATTCAGCTAAACACACATGTTCTTTCCACTTGGAAAGATACCAGTATTATTTCAGTTGATCATTTATTCCTGATAATCCTATATCAGACACACGTTCATCTTTCATTATCCACAATTTCCTCTCTTTTTTGTTATTCTTTCCACTTCTCATGTTTCCTATACTTCCTTTGTGGAAAACCAAAAAAGAGAACCCCCACTTGCGGGAATGGACTGCTTAGACCATTAATGCTGTGTGCAGTTGACGTTTACCTAATTAAGGTTCTTTATCATGTGAATACGGAACTATGATTTGCTAAAAATAGTAGCACTTATTGTCATTTACAGGTTTAGATGTGTGTGAGCAGTTCATTGATGTCAATGAAATGATAAGAGATGAGGACCTTATTGAGCACAAAATTAGTTATCCCGGGAATGGAGTTGCCTCGCAGTATTTTATGTCACAGCCTCAACGTAATATAAAGCAACTTGTGACAAGGATGGTGCCCACCTCCAGATCTAGAAGGCCCAGTGCCAGGGAACTCAATCTGTTGAAACGGAAGGCCAAAAGTAACTCGAAAGACCAATCAAAACTGTGGTCGAAAGATGGGGATACAGAAGCTACACAATCACTTGGTATGGTGTCACCGAGGACCATCTCCGTGGACTCATCAAGCTCTTCTAAGGTGAATGAAGCACTAGCTTGGATTTGTTTTTTTACGGATGCTAGTAAATTGTCATATTTCCCTTTCCTATTATTAAAGTTTTGCATCATATGAAGGCGGGGAGTGGTTTTTCTCCCACAAAATACATACTAAGTTCTAACCTCGATGATGCAAAAGGAACTCCGAGCTAATTTTTTGGCAGATGGCATATCAGACAAATGACTCTAACTTCTTCATTCCCATTAGATGCGCATATAAGCAACTATAATAAAGTTGTGGATGAGGCCTCGTAAGTCTTGAAACTTGGTTTAATTATAGTAAAGCAAATCAACTTAGAAGCCCCAGTCAGAACAGAATGTCTTAACAAGAATACGTGTTGCAGATGCATTTTCTTGAGTTTAGGGCTGATAATGAAAATGTTGTTCGTCAATGAAAGCACGAGACCAAAACGGAGATGCCTTCATGATTATCGGAAACAAGCATCGGGAAATCTCGCTAATATAAAATTGGGTCTCAAGCATACAAGTTGTATACCTTCAAGTAATAAGAACCTCCAAGTGTAGTGATTTATAAGAACCCCCTGCTTGCTGTTAAAGGTTCAATATGGTATATCTAGTCCAATATCGTTTTGATATACCCTTACCAATTGCCTGCATGAGTAATATGCTTTGAGCGGTGCCACTGGTTGAACAAAAGCAGATTTGACTAGTCCAGTCAGAAGGCAATACTGTTTTAATTGAATGCTAACTTCAAGAACTAATTCTTTTACATATTACACTACATGTTATCCGCTTTCATTAAAAGTTTCCCACAAGAAGGCCTGTGATTGCTTTAAATAGCAGTTCTGAGCCAATGATATTCCAGTTCTAGCGAAAGTCAGCTGGTATCCTCTGATCTGGGTGGGTCTGTTTGATATTTTGTTTTCTTTTATTCCTGGAAATGATTGATAGAAAAGTTACTTTGTCTTGGATATAGAAATCCATCATATGGAAAGTTATTCTTTCTTAGTATTTGATTTTATTCTTCATTTTTTGTTTTCCATGAGTCCGCCTGTTTCTTTTTCTTGATATTTCTCTTTCATTTATGGTTTACATTATAAACATTCTTATAAGGACCTTGAAATCCAATACCACTGAAATAGTTTTCCTTGCAGCAACTTACAGAGGTCGTTTCCGATGATGAGAGTTTTGAGAATGATGGAGATGGGGGTTGGCCTTTCCAGAGTTTTGTCGAACAACTCCTCGTTGATATGTTTGACCCTGGTAAATGATTGTATAATGTTACCACATGATATGTTTGATAATATATATGAAATTATATATACAATTTATGTATTTCAGTTTGGGAGATTCGTCATGGCAGTATCATGGCTCTCAGAGAGATATTGACCTATCAAGGAGCTAGTGCGGGAATCTTTGTGCCTGAAGTCAGCTGCCCTGGTGTGTTAGTTTCCAATATGAAAGATGAAGATAATGAACCGGCAATGAAAAAAGAGGGGGAAATTGACCTGAATTCGCAAGTTTCACTGGATGAGTCAGAGCCAGTTTTGAAAAGATCAAAGCTTGAAGATGCACCATTTACTATGGCTGGCTCTGGAGATGGACTTCTAGATGTTTCCATGAAAGTTGAGGATGATAGAGAACACATCCCCCCTGTGCAAGCAAATGGTGAAATTGATGTAAGCCTTGTGAAGGTGGAGCCTCAATCTGGCATTTATAGTGCACCCCTTTCTAGTAATGATGCTACAGAGACAAAGGATTGTTCTGAAAACAAGGAATCTGTGGAGAAGATGAATATATTGAAAGATCTTCCTGAAAACCCCGAATTGATGAACTTCATCAAAGAGGCCAAGAATTCTTGGCTGAGGAACTGTGAATTTCTACGAGATTGTGCGATTCGCTTCTTGTGTGTCTTGTCGCTTGACCGGTATGGCTTGTTTAATAAAGTATTGAACCACCAGAGTTTTTTATTTTTTCCTATGGATAAATAGTGAAGTCAGAGGGTAATAAAATGAACAAAGAAGAAACAAATAATCTGTGCGTCTCCAAATATGATGATAGTATCTTGCTATGACACGTATTTTTCGTTGTATTGGAAATTCTTATAATTTCCATTTCTTATGGAATACTTCATTGGCAATTATTCACTCATAATTTATGAGATATAAATGGTGGATCTCTCGTTACAGGTTTGGAGATTACGTATCTGATCAGGTTGTTGCACCGGTGAGGGAAACCTGCGCTCAAGCCTTAGGTGCTGTGCTCAAGTACATGCATCCAATATTAATTCAAGGGACATTGAATATCTTGTTGCAAATGCAGGTAAACATTGAGTAACAAACATCTACCAATTTCATATGGTCAAGTCTGTGAGTCCAGTTCTTTGTTTGTTTCACTCGAGGCACTGTTTAATTTAGCCCTTCGCTTTTTTCAGCGTAGACCAGAATGGGAGATTCGTCATGGAAGTCTTTTGGGTATTAAATACTTAGTTGCTATCCGACAGGTAGTTTTCTGTGCCTTGGATGTGCTTTTCCTACTGATTTTAGTTTTGGCATATATCTTGTCTTGATTTATCTACACCAGTTGTTGCATGTAGGTTGAAGCAATGTGAAATTGTGTTTTTTATTTTGTTAACAGTATTATGATACAGTTCCAGTTTTGAGTTTTGATCTACATAAATAACTTTCTATGACTGTATGGATGTTTCTGATAGAGAGCTTACAGCTGATGTTCTATTACCTTTGCACTCAATAATGAAGAACTGATGTGGATTGTTGAATTATATTGCAGTTTTTGTTGCAACTGATGATTATCAGTTTCACTGCTTTGATTTTGTTCCTTCTATTTTTCTCATATTGACATTAGGAGATGCTCCATGATTTACTTGGTTATGTTCTTCCTGCTTGTAAAACTGGGCTGGAAGATCCTGATGATGATGTAAGAGCAGTTGCAGCTGAGGCTCTAATACCAACTTCGGCTGCTATTGTTTCTCTCAAGGGTTCAATATTGCATTCTATTATTATGCTTCTCTGGGACATTTTGCTTGATTTGGATGACTTGAGTCCCTCAACGAGCAGGTGCCATTTTACTTTCTCTTGTTTGAGATTTTCTGCACTTGTTCCTTATGGACTTCCTTACCTTCCATATGTCATGTTTCAAGGGCCAAATTTTGTCTGTGTTTCCTCTTGAACATTAATTATAACTACACTGTGGGTATTTTTCGGTTTCTTATTGATAATCCTATGTTGGAATTGCAGTGTAATGAACCTATTAGCAGAGATTTATTCACAGGAGCAGATGATTCCAAAGACTTTTGGTACCTTAAACTCAACGGATGAAATGAAGCTTGACCTTAATGAAGTTGGTCACATAGATGATCATGAAGAAGGAATGAGCTCTCTAGAAAACCCCTTTATGCTATCAACACTGGCACCAAGGTTATGGCCTTTTATGAGACATAGTATCACTTCAGTCCGCTTATCAGCTATCCGTACCTTGGTAGTGTATTTTCCTACAATGGCTACTCAATATTTTGAAAATCATTTCTAATTTTTTTGTAGGATAGACTGGTTCATTTACATCTTTTGCATGTAAAACGAATGGATAATTTTAGAATGAGATTGATTGATGGGCAATTAATATGCAGGAACGTTTGCTTGAAGCTGGTTATAGGAAGAGCATTAGTGATGAGTCAAGCTCATTTTGGCCATCTTTTATTGTTGGTGACACCCTGAGGATCGTTTTCCAGAACCTGCTGCTTGAGTCAAATGAGGAGATTCTGCAGTGTTCAGAGAGAGTTTGGAATCTATTACTGAAAGTATGTGTCTTGCTGTTTATTATTCTCTTTTGGTGCAATGTATATCATCATTATTTGTTTTTCAACTAATTGTTTCATGATAAACTAAGAGGATGTTTTTAAGTTTCGATCAAGTCAGCATTTACAATTGAAGCTGAAACTTTGATCCATTTTTGTGGATTGGGATCAATAGGGTTTTAGTAAATACTAAACAACAATGCAGACTGGTGAAGTGTATACGTATGAAGTCTGGTAGTAATGTTGAGTTCATGAACTGGGCTGGTTTTGATCACCTAAATCATGCCAAACTGTGGTCTAACATAAGTCTGGTAGTAATGTTGGGTTCATGAACTGGGCTGGTTTTGAGCACCTAAATCATGCCAAACTGTGGTCTAATATGGCAAGTTCTTTGTGCAGAACATTGAATCAATAATCCTGATTTTTTGTTTTTGTTTGAAGTATTAGTTTATGTATTTTCACTCTCAACTGCTACTATTCCACTACTTTAGATGCCTGACTGTAAATATCCCTGGTAAAGTGTCCCGGTTGACGTATGGTACCAGTGATATATAGTCCAAAATACTGAAGTCCATGGCACAAATTGAGAACCCATCGAGTCACTTATACTATTATTTTGGAGTAGATCTCAGTTGTGATGTTACATACTGAGCCTTAAATGTAGTGAACCTTTTGACCAAGCTAGAGATTGTGCGTTAACAAATCATTATTTTGGCCATAGTGTCTTTCTTGGTCTTAAACTAATATATATTTCTCTAACACCATCTGCTACCTTCTAGTCGCCCATTTTACTTTTTAGCCTCATTAATCTCTTATTATTAAGTTTCTGGTACTTGTCTGTCCAATCCTTTTCCTGTATAGTTCATTTTGGTCCTTGTAGGTTGCATCTTTAGATGTTATAGGTGGTAGTGTTGCTTTCTTTTGGGTAGAGAACCAAGTTTCTGATAATCGTTCCTGGAAAAGATTCTACCAGGTTGAAATTTTCAAAAGCTCACTATTACTATTCCAAGTTGAAAACGTAAGTGAAACTCTGTTTTGGTCCATATCTATGCCGGAGTTCCATTCGGTTCTTATTTGACCTCAGAAGTTTTACTTGAAGAGTGATCTTTTTGATACATAATTCATCCGCTGTCACTTAGTACCTTTAATATAATACGTAAAAAAACCTATATATGCAACTTAATCAACTAACTAGGTAATTTAGTCAGGTATCAGTAAATGCATCTTTTTTCTATTTTGTTCTTGCATTAATCTCTCCTGTATGTCCGTTTTCTCAATTAGCACTTATGATCTCTGTGCGACTGACATTTCACTTTTCATTATTGTTGAACGTATAGCCATGGAATTTATGTTTTTCGATTCACTTATGATCTAACGAGATAAGCATCTCTAGTTATGAAGTCATCTTTATGCTATTGGTTTGCCTAGATTTTATGGATCATTTTGTACTTGTATCTTATACTGCCTGTATTAAAATGCCATTGTAACTTTAATGCTTCTTGTCTGTTTTAATCTATTTTTTCCCTACTTTGGTACTATAATGTTCTTTAAATTAATCAGTGCCAGGTGGAGGACTTAGCAAATGCTGCAAAATCATATTTCTCTTCATGGATAGAGCTTGCAACTACTCCATATGGTTCTCAATTGGATGCTACAAAAATGTTCTGGCCTGTAGCTCTACCTCGTAAAAGTCATTTCAAGGCTGCAGCTAAAATGAGAGCAGTTTATTTCGATTTTGAGAATTACAAAAGTAAGACCGTAGAATCCACAGAAAGCACGTCAGGGGTGCAAAATGGGGATGCTTCCTCAACGTCCTCTAAGATTGTTGTTGGTGCTGATTTGGATATCTCTGTAACATATACAAGAGTAGTTACAGCAACAGCTCTTGGCATCATGGCTTCAAAGTTAAATGGTCCATCCTTGCAGTATGTGGTTGACCCATTGTGGAATGGATTAACTTCTTTGTCAGGAGTGCAGCGGCAGGTAATTTTTGACTGCCAAACTCAATAAGTGGTTTCTATGCCTTGATACTTCTAGGCCATGTTTGGTTCTTGGATTTTCGTACAAAAGAAAAAGTATTACGCGTGCCTCAATTTCTAGTATTTTATGCTTTATTCTTTTATCATTCTCATTCTCATTCTCATTCTCATTCTCACTTTCCTTTCATTTTTCCACCAAAATTCAAGAATGAAACAGAGCCTTAAGGTTTCTTGTGTTAAGTATGGTTATGTGTTGATGACTTCTATTGTTTGTTATTGCAGGTGGTTTCGATGGTTCTTATATCTTGGTTTAAAGAACTGAAAGACCTATCGAAATCCGATGAAGTTATTGCTGGAATTTCGAGTAACTTTAGGCCGTGTTTGTTGGATATGTTATCTTGCAGTAACCCTGCATTTCCTACAAAAGATTCACCTCTACCTTATTCCGAACTCTCAAGAACATATAGTAAGATGCGAAATGAGGCCAGCCAGCTGTATAATGCTACACTGGCATCAGGCATGTTCAACGATCTCATGTCATCTATTAACATTGACATTGAGAAACTGACCGCTGATGATGCTGTGAATTTTGCATCACAGCTTGAATTTATGAGTAATGGTATTTCTGGGCCAGAATCTGATGGAAGGAGTTTATTTGAGGAATTAGAGTCTCTGAAGCAAAAACTTCTGACAACTGCTGGATATCTGAAATGTGTTCAGGTGCGTCTCTAGCTAGGATATAAAATTGTATTATCTAGTCAAGGACTTAATATTTTCTTATCACTTAGAATTTCTGTTTTTTCGTCTGAATGCAGTCAGTCATGCTTTGAGTGTGCAACAGCCCTTATGGATTATAATAATTTGTTGTCTATCAAAAAGCTTCCAGATATTTCCTGACATTTTTCTCATTATTCTGGGTGGTTTCAGAATAATTTGCATCTTACAGTGACGTCTTTACTAGCAGCTGCAGTTGTTTGGATGTCTGAGCTTCCGGCAAAACTCAATCCAATTATTTTGCCTATAATGGCTTCAATAAAAAGAGAACAGGTAATGTGAAGGTATTGTGCTTTTTTTCCAGATACACCTAAATTTAATCTAATATTGTTTTTTTCGGATATTTGCCTATAGGAGGAAATACTGCAAAATAAGGCTGCTGAATCTCTTGCAGAGCTCATCCATCATTGTATTGATCGTAAACCTGGTCCCAATGACAAGCTAATAAAAAACCTTTGTACTTTAGCTTGTATGGATCCTCGTGAAACGCCACAAGCTGGGGTACTAAGCTCTGTTGAAATAATTGAAGACCAAGACCTTTTATCCTTTGGGAGTAATAGTGGTGGTAGACAAAAATCAAAGGTCCATATGTTAGCCCCTGGTGAAGACCGATCAAGGGTTGAAGGTTTCACTAGCAGACGGGGGTCTGAACTTGCATTAAAATATTTATGTACGAAGTTTGGTGGTTCTTTGTTTGAGAAACTCCCAAAGATCTGGCATTGCCTTGTTGAGGTCCTTAAGCCTTGTAATCTTGAAGGACTTACGCCGGAAGATGAGAAGCTAATTGATAAAGCTATTGATTCCATAAATGATCCTCAGATTTTGATAAACAATATCCAAGTAAGCATGTTAGACTTCTGCAGCCTTAACTTTTTGTCTTACATGATATTATGTGCAAAATATGAGTAATGTTAATATATCTTCGTATTTATAGAGTTCATGATTTGACTTTTACTCGTGGAAAGCAATTAGAGGTTTGAAATGCAAAACAATTATAAAGGAAGATATTTTGCTGTGTCTTACGACTCACACCATAAAGACCATTCGGGATCTCACTTTAGTGGGTATCAGTAAATTGGATTATGCTGAGGATCTGTCACACCTTCTTCCTCGTATATTACTAATGAAATTTCTGTTTACTTGATTTCCACTGGGTTCATCTGAATGGAAGATAAATGTAGTCATATGTGTTGTATCATGATTACTTTATAAGCGTTAACAAGCATAATTTTCAATTCTTCATAAAAATGATGAATGACAGCCGCACTTTCAGTTCAGTTTTCTCATTTTCGTTTATTGGTTGCTCCTATTGTCGATGTAGGTGGTGCGTTCTATTTCTCCTTTTCTGGAGGTGACATTGAGACAGAAGCTTCTCACTCTTCTGCCATGCATTTTCAGATGTGTTCGTCATTCTCATATTGCTGTAAGATTATCTGCATCAAGATGTATCACGGCAATGGCAAAGTCAATGACTTTGGATGTAATGGGCACTCTTATTGAGAATGTTGTTCCAATGTTAGGCGATATGGCATCTGTACATGCTAGACAAGGGGCTGGCATGCTTGTCAGTTTGCTTGTACAGGGATTGGGTTTAGAGCTCGTCCCATATTCTCCTTTGTTAGTTGTTCCTCTTTTGAGGTGCATGAGTGACTCTGATCATTCGGTTAGGCAGAGTGTAACACATAGTTTTGCTGCCCTTGTGCCTCTTCTTCCACTAGCACGTGGTATCTCTTTGCCCGTTGGCCTGACTGACCGTTTGTCTAGAAATAAAGAAGATGCGTTGTTTCTGGAGCAACTGGTTGACAATTCTCATATTGATGATTACAGACTCCCCTTTGAACTAAAAGTGACTTTGAGGAGGTAATCAAATGTTTTACTTTGTCAATGCTTATGCTTTTCTTTGAAGTGAAAGAATTGATGCAGATGAACTAAAGACAACATTTGGTGTGTTTTCGATTTTTTTCTTTGAATGAATGAAGAGAGAAGTGGGGGAATGATTTTACGATTTGTTGTTCTGATCTCGCCTCTCTGTATTGTATCCTTGCTTGAGAAAATCTTCCATTTTAATTTGGTAGCTTTAATTTTTCTTAAATGTATAATTTATTGCAAATGAATGATTTTTGTTGTTAAGTTATATTATGTCAATATCAGGATCAGACCTTTCGGGTTTTAGTTGAATTTCATTATTACCTTTCAGCTACTCAATGGATTAGCAAAGAGAACTTCTTTAATGGTGGTATGATTTATTTATAGTATATTTTAGAGACTGAAAATTATCTCTATTTGAGACTAAATGTTGATGTACTAGTTGCTGTCAAAGATGTGTTTTATCTGTTCCTATCCGAGTGCTAGCAAATTTTCAATTGTATTAAGTCTGAGTAGTAAAGAAATGAATGGTATAGAATTGCCTAGTCTGTGATCTTATATTGTAGAGATGTATAAAGTTTCTGATCTGCTAAAATGAGTCATATAAGTGACAGACATCTCATCTGGAACTCAGCAGAGAAAAAGTAACCCACTTTTTATTTTTCAACTATTTGCCTAGTTTTTATGGGTTTCTAAATTCATATTCTACACTTTTAATGGTTGGACATGCATTGAAACTCTGATAAGTTTTACTACTGTGATCAATTGATTGATCTATTATTTCTAGTTTCCTTCTCATGTCTCTCCTGATTTACATTTATCTTTCTATAATTTCTTTTGGCTTCTGGTCATGATCATTATTATTTCTTTTGGATTTTCAGGTATCAGCAGGAAGGTATAAACTGGCTAGCATTTCTTAGGCGGTTTAACCTTCATGGCATTTTATGTGATGATATGGGTCTTGGTAAGACCCTTCAATCATCAGCAATTGTGGCATCTGATATAGCAGAGCATATTGCTGCTAATAAAGGCGACATTTTGCCACCATCATTAATTATATGCCCATCAACACTTGTTGGACACTGGGTTTACGAGATAGAGAAATTTATTGATCCTTCTCTTTTAACGACACTTCAATACATTGGATCTGCTCAAGAGCGTACCTCTTTGCGAGAGCAATTTGACAAGTATAATGCAATAATAACATCATATGATGTTGTCCGGAAAGATGTTGATTATCTCAGGCAGGTATTTTGGAATTACTGCATTTTGGATGAAGGACATATCATTAAAAATGCCAAGTCCAAAGTCACATGTGCTGTAAAACAACTGAAGGCTCAGCACCGCCTCATATTGAGTGGAACACCAATTCAGGTTTTTTTCCTAAAAAAAAAAAATCAAACTGAACTTCTGATTGCAGACATAAGTTTATATTTTTTGCTGACAAATAATTCCTCTAATTGCAGAATAATGTGTTGGATCTATGGTCTCTTTTTGACTTCCTTATGCCAGGATTTCTTGGAACTGATAGACAGGTAGAATTATATAATCTACACATTTGCACATGATACGGTTTATCTCTGACAATGTTAAATACTTGTGGCTGGTACCGTTTTATAATATGTAATATGTTTTAGTGAACAGTAATATCTTATTCATTGGATTCCAATGCGGGCATGAAAGAGTCGGAATGGTTGATACTATAAGGAAAACATCATTGGCATGATAGTTTAATGTTATTGTGTAGGACATTTTATGTTTTTGCTATTGTCGAGGGGGTTTGTTTGTTTTATCATCTTTGAAGATTGTTTTAGTTGGTTTTCTGAAATAGTCTGGGAGTACAGCGTTATAGAGCAGTAAATGTACTAACCACTTATCTGTAGTAAGTTTGTGCTGCACTTTGCATGAGTTTTCAATCCAATTAATATGAGTGCTGATTGATTAAAATTTTCTTTGTTCACATGTGATATGTAAATGTCAGGAGAAGTGTTTTCTCATATTGGCTGCGATTTTCTGTAGATCACTTTTTACATGTATGATAATTTATGAGTGTACTAAAATTTCCTTTTGTTTCAATAGTTTCAAGCTACTTATGGGAAACCTCTATTAGCATCCCGCGATCCCAAGTGTTCAGCAAAAGAGGCAGAAGGAGGTATACTTGCCATGGAAGCGTTGCACAAGCAGGTGCGTATTTTTGTTTTCAAATGTTCTATTTCCTTGAAGCTATCTACTAACTTTTTCCTCTTTTTTGCTTTATTTTTATGCATTTGTATTCTGGTCTTGCTGATGGGATTCTCCTCTGATAGGTTATGCCTTTCCTCTTACGCCGTACAAAAGATGAAGTTTTATCGGATCTGCCCGAGAAGATTATTCAGGATAGATATTGTGACTTGAGTCCTATACAACTGAAGTTATATGAACAGTTTTCGGGTTCACATGTAAAACAAGAAATCTCAAGCATGGTTAAGTTAAATGAAGACTCGGGAGTGGCGCCTAAAGCATCTACTCATGTTTTCCAAGTATGTAATAGGGGTATTATAACCAATCTAAATGAATCACTTATATGTTTGTTAACCTGATTTCTTCTCTTATCTCTGTTTCAGGCACTTCAATACTTGTTGAAACTGTGTAGTCATCCATTACTTGTCCTTGGAGAAAGAATTCCAGAGTCACTCTTACCTATGCTGTCAGAACTTGTTCATGCAAATTCTGATATTGCTTCAGAACTTCATAAACTTCATCATTCGCCTAAACTTGTAGCTCTTCAGGAGATAATGGAAGAGTGTGGTATAGGCGTGGATGCTTCAAGTTCTGAGGGCACTATTACTTATGGGCAGCACAGAGTTCTGATATTTGCACAACATAAAGTAATTTTAGTGCTGTATATTTTTTGAACGATGTCTTTGTCTCCAACATTGCTTACTTTGCTTGGTTTGTAATTGTAACTTTTTGTGCAGGCCTTATTGGACATTATTGAGAAAGACTTGTTTCACACTCATATGAAAAAGTGAGTAGCCCCTTATCTCTATATAGATTTATATTCTGAAAATGGTGATTTAATTGGTTCATGCCCCTTTAAAAGCAGTGTCACGTATTTGCGGTTGGATGGATCAGTTATGCCCGACAAGCGCTTTGAAATAGTCAAAGCTTTCAACTCAGACCCTACAATTGATGCTCTGCTGCTCACAACACATGGTAACTACTATATTCACACCTTCCTTTCTCGGCATAATAAAATGAAATTTTGGTGACCCTAAACAAATCATTGCTACTTGCAGTTGGCGGTCTTGGGTTGAACTTGACTTCAGCTGATACACTTGTCTTTATGGAGCATGACTGGAATCCCATGAGAGATCATCAGGTGAGAATGCAGTTTTTATTTGTCACAGCTTGTTTTGTAATCCTGTTACCTATAAACTTTGGGATTGTAAAAAGAAAATTTCGTGTCTTTCACTCAAAGAAATTGATTATGCGGCATGTTCGTTTAATGAAGAAATTTTATTATGCTTGTTTGGTCGAGTGATAAATAAAATTGCTCTTTGTTTGATCTGAACAAATGATTATAGGATTCCAATACGTATAATTTTTTCTCTGATGTCATACGCTTTAATCTTGGGTTACGTTAAAAATTAGATAATCTTAATTGCTGACTAAATGTAGCGTAGATTTCACTTGTAATAAGAAAGGAAAAGAACCACAATCTATGTTTTTCTTATTTAATGCGAGATTTGAAATAAATCTGCATTTGCAATTCATTTGCAGGCCATGGACAGAGCACACAGGTTAGGTCAGCGAAGAGTGGTGAATGTCCATCGCCTTATAATGAGAGGAACCCTGGAAGAGAAAGTGATGAGTCTACAAAAATTCAAAGTTTCCATAGCTAATGCTGTCATAAACGCAGATAATGCCAGTATGAATACAATGAATACAGATCAATTACTCGATCTCTTTACTTCTGCAGATGGCAAAAAGGTACCTTCATAGCAACCTTGTTGGTTCTTCTTTGCTTATTAATTTAGAGGTGGCAAACGGGTGGGTGGATTGGGTTTGGGTTGGTTCCAGTGGTCAGTTCTTAAATGGGTTGGTTTTTTAAATGGTTCTAAGGTGGAACCAACTCAACCCAAAACTGAACCAAAGTCAAACCCGAAAAGGAACCAAGCCCAACCCCGACTCAATACCTTACATTTTGTTCTTTATAATTTAGATTATTGGCAAATGGTTTGGGCCTAACTTGAAATTAGTTGGACACTTGGACCCATCTTGGAACCAAATTGGAACCAATTAGGAACCAAAAATAATTTCTTAGGAACCAACCCAACCCGAACTAGTTTAATATGGTTGGAGCCATAGTTCCGGACCCATTTTGCCACCCCGTTCTATTCTATCAGATAGATAAAAATTAGGGTTAAGTACATGCAAATCCCCTCACTTATTGTGTAATTAACATGTTCCCCTTTAGGTTTGGAAAATTTCCACACCTATTTAATGTCCTAACTCGAAAAACTAGGGGCAAGAGTGTAATTGACTGTGAAATTTTAATATGTTTTTACCGATGCTTTGAAATTATAAAACTTTCTCATGTTTTCTGTAATTACAGTGACACATGGATGTCTATGTTTTACTCCAAACATTATTCTTGATAGTCGTTTATTTGGCGCATTATTTTACCCTAAACATTATGCATCTGGTTTTTATTCAGGGTGCAAGAATGTCAAGATCTTCAAATGCAACTGACGGGGATGCTAAATTACCGGGAAGAGGAAAGGGACTAAAATCCATTCTCGGTGGATTAGAAGAGCTTTGGGACCACTCACAATACACTGAAGAATATAATCTAAGCCAATTTTTGGCTAAGCTAAATGGATAAATTAAGGTCATTATACCATTGTGTTCTCAAGATATTTGGAGTACAATATGCCTCCATAAAATCGTATTCGGGCTCATGGAAGTTGATACGAAGCTTCATAGAGTGGGCAAATTGTATATCCCTCAAAGTAGCACCTCCAATTTTGACGTTTTGGGTTCTCAATCGTTTCTTTTTGACTTGATAACTCTTCTTAGACGTTTCGTTCATGCATTTAGAGATTGCTCGAAGCCTCTTAAGTTAGTTTCTGAGTTATTACCAAAAAGATAGTTAGTTTCAGGCATTTTGGGTATGCAAGTGAATGCAAATAGCTTAAGGGCTCAAAACTTGTAAATTTGGGATATTGTACATACATTCGATTTTTCTTGATGAACATTCCACATTACATCTTTTATAGGAAAAAAAGTAACCATGTTTAACAACAAAGCTAAATACAGTATGCTAATCTAAACAACAAACAATATCTTGTGAAACTAGTCGTGTACACGAACAAATTGAACTTTATTGGATGTTGACAATCCATACACGATTAGGCCATCTACATGTTTAGGTAAAATATGACCATTGTCTACAATTATTAGTGCTCTGTTCGTTCTGCTATAAGCTTTACAAATAAACCTCTTGACTAAAAGCTTATGAATGTATGTATTATCACAAAAGTGGAGGATTATATGCATGCAATTTATCCTATTTTTCTTCAAATAGTTCATTTGCTATAACAATTTTTTTGATAAAAGTATCCAAGTAATTAATTTAAATTATATATTTTGTAAATTGATGTAAGACTCGTTGTTCACTTTTATTGTTAATGCCTTCTTACATTTTGACCAACATTCTTGCACACAAATTTGAAGTCTTGAAAAAGAAAAAAAAGGAAATATAGTAACACTTGTAAACATGGACTAATACTTTAATATATATAGATAGCCCAACTCTACAGAAATGCAAGGGAACATCATAACTCATTTTCAGATGCTTTCTTCAAACACCAAAAGCATAGCCATTTATTGTTTCTCCAGATATTTATGGTATAAGTTGACAAATGAGGTTTTTGATTTATGAGGATTGTTATGTTGATATTCTGAATAGGCTGCAAAAGTTCCTTATGCTTACTATAGAGAGATTACTCCCTTTGCATACTATTGATCAGTTGAGTTGGGATTTAGGACTGCATGTAATTTCGCGTAATAAGTTAGTTGCGAAACGGGCCGAGTTATTTTTTTTCGTGAAACTTCTCGATGAGCTTGTGGGGTTGAAATTATTAACTTGGGATAATTCTTTAGTTGTATCACATTTAGAATTAAGAACTATGAATTTGAGTAATAATACTTCCACAATGGACATAGTTTCTAAATCTTGTTGTCAATTTTGCTTTCTTCATAAGCTGTATATGATGCATGCATAAAGAGTTTAATTGCTTTCTATATCTGCCATTTCATGGGCATGCAAATACATGAAGAACAAAAAGATTTCAATTCTGTTGAGTATTTTCATTTGAAAAGTGTTCGTCTTTTCAATACATTTGCAGACAACGAACGATCTTATTTCCTTGAGCCACCATTCCTCTTCCTTGGAGTATGCCGACGAAATGAAGCAGGGCTGTACATTATTATAACAAAAGAAATATATATATATATATATTAGCCTAAAATGCATACATTTTATGAATATGAGAATAGTGTATTTATTATATATGCATAAAAAAGGATTTTTTTCAATTAAATAGAATTTTACCCGCAACTTTGTGGAACAGACCATGAATGTGGCTGGCTTTTCCTTGCATATTCCGGTAAAGAAAGGTACTTTCTCCAGTCCTCTAGCAATATTTTCAGATCATGAATTTTATTATCCAAACCAGCACAGCAATTTGCATGCATTGTGCAAACCAAGTTCAAATCCTTGCTAGGCGAACAAAACCCGCCAAAATAAACCGTATCAAGAAACTTGATCTCTAATCCTATGTTGTCCCTGATAAAGGGATTAAACTTGATCTTGTTAAGCACGTCTTGATCGTGCTTTTTTGGATAGGATTCTCGTGATTTGTACCAGAATTTGTAGAACTCGATCGTTTGATTACTTGATTTAACGTAATTGAAGCCTCCATTAGGGGCGTTGTTTAAGTCGTAAGGGTTGCCTAGATAGCTGTCGCACGAGATTTGGAAGTTGGTGTCGGAGTAAAAATGTGGGAATGGATTTCGAAACCACATTATATCTGCATCCTGCATCAAGAAATGGAAGGGGCAATTTGGAGATGATTAGATTTTCGATTCCAATTTTGTGTTTTATTCATGTGTTAAAATATATACACATGTCAGACAGATCATAATAAGTGCAAGTATAAAATTACACGTGTCAAATATCTAATGCAATGGAATAGAAGATGGAATATGAATTTGAAATAGAGAAACTCGTCCCAATTTGGAGCTAGCTAGTATAATTGTGTAGTAGAATAGTGGATATAATTAGGGATAATTGATGCACACCCCTTCACTTGTGGGTATTACCATGAACCTCGTGAAGTTTTGAAAAATACCAAGACACCCCTGTTAGATTCTGATAACTCGAAAAATAAGGGTGAAATTGTAATCTGCATTTGTTGATTGGGGCGAAATTGTAATTTGATTTGACTACCATGTCAACCTATGATAATTTCTCAAATCTCGTGTGTTTTTCGTGATTTATCTATATAATTACATTTACAAAAAGGGGCCGACAAATTGGTGAGGGTATTTATGTCCACAGAAATTACCCTTATGATGTTTTTTCTATTTTATTTGTCTAAAAAATTATAGGAGCAAAATGGACATTTTACCATCACGGGCTGTAAAATTTACGGTCAAATGGTGTCGGGGAGGTTTGCAGTAATTATGGAAAATTGAGGGGATTTTTCAGTAATTTTCAATTAGCAGGAAGGTTGATATAATTTTGTCTATAAGTTTATTTTTACATATACTTCATCTTCACTTCAGATTTTCTATTTCAATTGGTGTTTTATTTAATCGTATCACAAATGCACGATAACTATTGTAATGCGATTCATCTCTACATTATTAGTTCAAAATGTATACGTATAATTGATGTAATATAGCGCCTATATATATAGAAACATACCGTGAAAACGAAATTGAATCCCATCTCAAGAACACTTCTCAAAAAATCGATACGTCTCCACATCATCTTTAAGTAGTCGGGGGTCATGAAATGCGCCTCGCCAGAGAAGTCAACGCCTTGACTTTTGAGAAAATAACAGTTGAGATGTAACCCTAAGCAATGATCAAATGCATTTTGGTCCAAAGAAATAACTACCAAATGTTTGAGAAGCCAAAGTGTTTGATCCCCAATTTTAAAGCTCTCAAGAAAGAGATCAAAGATTGAATCAGGTTCAATCCAAGCTTCATTTAGTGTTGTTATGATCACTGTTTTGTCAGCCATGGCTGCCCTATTTAGGACTTGCTCCAACCCTAGCTCTCTATTTCCCTACAATTAATCACATGCATATAATTAATTACAAGGAATAATTTTAAATATAAGGGTTTCTTATTTATGATCAAATAGGTATTTAAGAGGAATTTATGATAGTGTTTAACATGAACACCCCTCATATATGCAAGTAAAGGTATTACATAGACAACCCTTGTAATTGTCATATTTTGGTTCAGAAAAAAATTATAATTACATGTACCCTTAAGGGTATTTTGGTCAACCTCGGTCAAATGTTGACGATTTTTTTGATGACGTTAAAATTCTGACCGAAAAATGGACATGCATGTGGTGCCCGTGTAATCCAAATCTGATGTCAGTCGTGGTAATTATGAAAATGTGGCGAAGTTTTCTGTAATTTTCATATAATTGAGGGGAGGTGAATGTAACTTTTCCTAAATTATAATTCAAATAAATAGACACGTGTCAATTTCACGTGAAATTATTATAATATACCATTGTATCATAAAATCTTTGTTGAGGGGAGGGGAGATCAATGTAACTTTTCTTAAATAATAATTCAAATAAATGGGCGACTGTATAATCACATTATGTGTAACACTTGATAATACCCAATATTGAGCAACATGCAATAAATCAACTTTCTTCAACATTTAATATAAAAAAATACCTCTTTCTCTTCAAAATTCTCATTACCCTTTGCAATTCCTAAAGAACCCTGTAATTAAAAAATGAATCAAAACCCAAAATTTTGCATGCACAAATATACCAAAAACAATTAAAAAAATGACAATCAAACTTACAGCAGCAGTGGAAATATTATCTGCATGATAAATGGAGAATGAATATATAGACTTTGGAAGAAGCTGGAAAGGAGTTACAGATGGTTGATAAAGCAAGAGACAAGTTAATGTAACCATAGTAAATAATAACACAGCTCTAAAAAGGTAGCCTGAGAAATATTTATTCTCATTAGAGTTTATATGGTGGCCGGTTTCCGGCGACATTTCTAGGCTGCTCTTGCTGATATTTTCTCCATTTTCTGGATCCATTTTCACTGTAGAATGGATTAATGGTTAACTTTCTAGTTGTTATTACAACATAATATATATATATATTTATATGTATTATATGTTAGATTTTTTTTTTAGATTAATTTGGATATGAGTGAAAAATTTGGTTTCACATGTTTGATTGCTGGTAAAACAAGCAAGAACATGTACATGCAGATTGAGAAATCAACTAGGATTTAATTTAATTTATGTGTGAATAGTTTTTGTACAGCTAGTGTTTTGTTTTTTGTGAAGTTTTACCCTATTTTAATGCAATATGTAATCAAATATTAATTTTGATTTTAATCGCAATTAGCCTCTTCACCGTCTGTATGAATTAAATGACTTGATTGATGAACTTTAATGCTTTTACAGTTTTATTTTCTTATTAGTAAAAATAAATAAATAAATAAATAAATAAATTCAATTTTTAAATTTCATTAAATTCATAGTAGCATTTTTTCATTTTATTTTGTGTTTTAATTTAGAATTCAATGTTTATTGCTTCAAGAAAATAAATATAAACAATTGAGAAGTTGTGCCACTAAATATGGAACTTATCTTGTACATAAAGGACTGAATGCTTTCTTGCTTTTGAATTGTCTTCACTAAATTCAAACCACAACTCCAAGACCACCACTTGCTTGATTTAATTGTCTTCTATTAATCATAAATAATTTATTAATAGTTAATAAGTCAATTAAAATAATTTGTTGACTTAGAGCACAAAAGTTCGAATTTTATTGTTACATAGATTCTTGAAAATAATGTGATTTTTTAATAATCTTAAAAAATTAGTCATGATTTGGTCAAATATAATAAATCGACCATGCATGTGAACCAGTAATACACCCATATATAAAATGTACATTTTTAAGTTCATTGGGTCTTATCATAATCAACTAGCGTCAAGATTAACCATTTTCGACAATTAAAATTTTCATAAATAAATCAAATAGGACAAATTATAATCAGTATTCTTTACACACCCATTTGTGTCGATTTTTGGGTACAATCTCGACGAACTTTTTCTGGGAGTATGATGTGGTTATTTCAAGCTGGTTAAATATTGCAAGTTGTAACATAGTTGTTCGGCTCAAATGAATAGTGCAACCTCATAGCTTGTATATATTTGTTTGTGAATTAACAACTTTTATCTCTTTTAAAATTGGTTAAAAGTTGTAAAATACAGTCGAATTAGTAATATCACTTTATGTGTAAAAAGATTAAATAAATTAAAAATATGAAAGAGAATAGAAAAATATTAGTTGGATAAATGATTAGTAATTAATAATTGTATAGAATAATGAATTATTGATAGTTAGTTATGTTAGAGTTCTTAGGGTACGTAATATAAAAAACTCTTATGTATTATGTTGTATCAAAAATGTGAGATTTACATGTATATATAGAAAATACAATGAATGAATAAGGTCACGGACTATATAATATATGGGCCGAGTCTAATATAAATATATACATTAACAAGTTATATCACGGGTGCTATTGGAGTTGGGAGGTTTCTGCTTTTTGATTTGTAAATAGTTAGGTTTTTTGTGTGAATTATAAAATTAGGGTTATATATAAGCGGGTTCATATCGGATCCGGATCCGGAATCGGAACCACATAGGAACCGAATATTTGGAATCGGTTCCGGATCCGGAACCGGAACCGCACAGGAACCGAATATTTGGAATTGGTTCCGGATCCGGAACCGATTAAGGCCAAAAGAACCGGAACCGATGGGATGGTTCCGGGACGGAATCGCATCCGTTGCCATCCCTAGTTATATTATTAATATAATCATAGGTGATTGATGAAATAGTGTTAAAAAAGTTACACTTGGAAGAAAATAATTTGTGTTATGAGTTTTTAGGATTTTTAAACTTTAGATTAAATGGGCTACCAAAAAATACCGGCTTTTTTAATTTGTGTTATGAGTTTTACAAGTCGAGTTTTTCAATTGAGCCGAGCTCGAGCCCAAGTCCAAAAATACCAGCTCGCGAGCTGGAATAAAAAAAACAATTATTAATAAATATATATATATATAAATAAATATTTATTCCATATATTTTTATTTAATATGATATATTATAATAATATATATATGTATAAATAATAATATTTTTGATATTAATTATTACTATATATATAAATAAATATGTTAATAATATATTTTTAGCTCGAGCTTGGCTAGGCTCGAGTTTAAACGAGCTCGAGCTCATTTTCCTACAGCTCGTCGAGCTCGAGCTCGTGCCAGGATTTTTGGTCCAACTCGACTCGAGATCGACTTGTGAACACCCTTCACTCCAAACAGACTTGGGGTATGACTTTTTTGGATTTAGTAATCCAAAATCTTTGAAAATAGAATTCAAAAACATAAAAAGCCTTGAATGCATAACATTTGAGACTACTGAGACTTGGAATTTTTTCAAATTTTAATAAAAAAATTAAATCCAAAAATGTTACCTTTTCAATTTTAATTCGAGATATAGCACAAAAGACCAGTAGTATTGAGATGTTTTGAACAACCCAATACTACCCAATAGTATTGGGTTGTTCTGACAAGTGTTTTTATTGGGTTGTTCTGACCAGTCTCAGGTGACTTGTCTCCCTTGACTGGTCAAAAAGTCTCTCTCACGGATTTTTTACCAGTCTAAAATATTATAAAACTAACATATTAAATACATACCTAAATCATAATTCAAAAAATAATAAATAACTTAATAAAATTACGATAACATAAAATTTACCTAGATTTTGGAATGAGAGAATATTGATATCAAGAAATTGAGAGGATTTATTTTTATGGAAGAAAAGAAAATTTGCAATAGAAAAGGAGCAGTCCATGCCTCTAAGTAAAGGAGCAGCCCAACGCCTCTTTGGTCATAGTCAAAGTTGCAGAACAACCCAGAACAACCCAATACTGTTGGGCTGTTCTTTGGCCCGCGCGCTTGCACGCTGTCAGAACAACCCAATAGTAACAACCCAATACTATTGGGTTGTTCTGAAAAGACCACTCCCACTCACACGGGTCTTTTGTTCTATTTCTCGAATTTAAATTGAAAAGGTAATATTTTTCGATTTATTTTTTTTTTTTTTGTTAAATTTTGAAAAAATTCTGAGACTTGTTGGTCTAAGAAAATTAACTTTCAGCCTCGTGGTATAGGTTTTGAATATGTGCGGCCATAATTAAATAATTATTAACCCGAGCTTATTAAGGAGGTGTTTGGCTAAGTTTATAAGCTATTTTAAACATCTTATAAGATGTTTGACAGCTTATAAGCTCTATAAAAGTGTTTGGATAATTTTTTTAAAAAGAGCTTATAAGACCAAAAAATAAGATGTTTGGGTCTTATAAGCAAATAAAAAATAAGTTGGCAAAACCCAACTTATTTCAAAATCTTGAATTTGGGATGTTGTTTAGATTTTTAAAAGACACAAATAACTTTAGTTAACTTTCTCATTTCCAACAATACCTTTCTCCAAAAAATATTTATTTTTATTATTGCACAAATTCTCCCGTATAACATTTGAAAACATCTTATAAGTCCAATAGTCTTATTTTATCCAAACACTTAAGAGCTTATTTTTTAAATAAGACCAAACATCTTATAAGCTTTTAAAACATCTTAAAAGGTGTAACAACTTATAAGATGTTTCAAATAAGCTTAGCCAAACACCCTCTAAGTTAGGTATCCCCTTACTTTTTAGAAAAATAAAAAAGGGCAAAATACAAATAACCCACACGTGAAATATTTTATTGGCTGAAAACCCCTTATGAAAAAATATAGCCTAAAACCCCCCTATGAAATTTTTAAATTGTATAAAAACCCCTGTAAAAAAATATAGCCTAAAAACCCCTGTAAAATTTTCAAATTGCATGAAACCACCTATGAATAAAATATAACCTAGTTAATTGAAACATTGAAAAAAGTTTACCACTACGAAATATAACTACATTAAAAATTAATTGTTGGAAAAACTTGATTATTAGTATTATTAATTAATTTGTAAATTTAAAAATTTTACGGGAGGTTTTTAGGCTATATTTTATTCACGGGGGGTTTTTAGGCTATATATTTTTCACAGGAGATTTTTAGCCAATAAATTATTTCACGTGGGGGTTATTTGTATTTTGCCCAATAAAAAACATATATTTGGGGTTAAATTAGAATGCTTTAAATTTAAATATCTCTAAGTCTAAGGACCTAAAAGATATTAGCTTTTTACCAAGGACCTAACAGAAATCCCATAACCCTCAGAAAATACATCACGTACAATTACAAACCTACACTCCCTTCGTAGTTCACGACCTAGCAGCGGTGTGCGTAAATTCTCCGGCACGGTGGCTCGTGATTTCCGGCGTTAAATCTCACTAATTTTCCTTCCTTTTCACTTCAATCTCTCGTGAACCACAGGTAATCTTCTCCGTTCATTGTTTTATTCATTCTAATTATGAAATTTGTGATGCGATGGTGTTAATTAAGACGGGTTTCTGGCAAATATACCGGATTGTGTATTTGAATAGGCTAGTTAACGTTTTTGTATTGTTAATTTGAGGGGTTTTATCCTTGTACGCTGTTGAGCTTCAATTCTTGTGTTGCTCGAACTCGTAACATTGGCACGTAGGGCTGTAAACGAGTTGAGTTGAATGGTTGTTGTTCAATCTTGTTTGAATTACAATCTAGCTTCAATATTGGTGTTTGAACTTGTTTGGATGCTAATCGAGTTGCGCCCCAAATAAGCTTAATAGAGTCGAACATGAGTCGAGTTTGAGTAGCTTGACTTTTTTTTATACACGTTTTCATTATTTTTGACTAATTGAGCTGAGCCCAAGTCGATCTTCGAAGCTTATCAAACACATGAAGTTGTTCAGGCTTTGATTTAATATGTTAACGAATCGAGCTCAAACAAGTTTATCTTTCAATCAAGGATTGAATGGTATGTTTATCTTTCAATCCTATTCCTACCTGCATTCAGTTTGAAATCTTTTGATGGGGCAATATGCAATTCTGTAATTATTTTTCTTTTCTAATTTCGTTTGGTGATGGAGATTTGTAAACTTTAGGTCTTAATTTTGTCATGTGTGATTGGTAAGTGTATTAGTTTTGGATGTTGGTAGTACGTATAGTAGTCCGAGTTCGTGATTTACTATATATACTGTCTTCTTATTATCTGTTCCATATTTGCTTCAATCAGAAAGCATAATTTCTCCTTATTCATAATTTCTCCTTATTTTTGTCTTTATTTCTGATATATTTATTTATGTTTCATCAACAGCAAGGTTATTTTTAATCCTTTAAAGAAGAACAAAAGATTGCAAAATGTACATATGCGACATCAAAAACGAGTGTTTTTTTCAAGTCAACTTAGATTCAAATTTATTTTTTGCCCTCATGCTGATATATGCACCATGTAATAGTTTTTGTGAGAAATTCTAGTTTTGTGATATGTAATTTGTTTCATGTCTAGTATATCAAATTCGTTACCCTAGCTTTCCTGTTTTCTGCCCGAAATGTGGCTTATCTATCTTTCTTTTGTAGTTAAGAGAAAGGGGTAGAAATGCATAAGAAGACGGGAGAAATGCATAAGAAGAGGCATGATAACAATGGAGGATCCTCAGCCTCTCGTGGGGATGTGGAGCAACCGAAAATGGACATCAAGTCCATCCTGAAAGATATTGAGTTCTTAGGTAATTAGATTCTCTTGATATTTACTGCAACCCAAATTTTCAAAATGAGATGTTGCATACAAATCATACACTATTCTTGTGTAACTGGACTGCTTTATTCTGTTCCAAACATATAAAAATACGTTTGTAATGAGTTTGACTTTACCTATGTGGGTATTTATCATAATGCTTATTGTACAATGTGATGAACACATATTCTTTAGATTCATTGAACCCCTTATCTTAGACTGATATCTCCCTTGACTATTCGAGATACTTTTCTAGTACTTAATCTGTTATATAAAATTTAATACATATACTGGGTCGTATTCTTAACTTTGACGTGATATCAGGATCCTCGCATATGACATGGAAACAGAAGAAAGACTTGGAGAACAGGAAGGTGGTTTCTCTCGGTGGAAAGGTGATTTCATGTATTCTTATTATTGGTCACACATTAACCTCTCAATAGCCATATATTAACCTCTCAATGGCCATATATTTACTCTTTGTTTCTCAACAGCCACCAAAGAAACAAAGATTACCTCTTAGTGTAGCCCGAGTCACAATGAAGAAACAAAAAGAACGAGAAGAGAAATCGCTTGAAGAGGTAACAAAATTTGGATTGAGTGATTTGAATTTGGGGGGATTTGGATGAAGGATTTGAAATAACACCTAAAATTGAGTCATTTGAAATCCACCGTAGTTATGGAGAAAATAGCTCAAACGAGCGATTTGAAATCCATTATAACTTGGATACATCCAAAACGAACTTCATGAATTTGTTCAAATCCTTCAATTCAAGCACACCCTAAATGTTATTTCAAAACTTACATGATGGATAATTGCACTTCCTCAGAATGCTATACTGAGAAGATTTGGAGGCTATAATAGTAGCAGCGCCAAAAAAGAAGAAGAAAGAAGACGACCCGAGGACAGAGTTTTGAGGCCAACTGAAGGCTATTTCAGAAATGGTGTACTTGATGTTAAGCATCTATTAGGGTCATCTGGCCCTCGTGTCACTGATAACAGTACCAAGCATGTTGCTGCTGGCAGTAAAGGTAAGAACAAGAAAGGCGGTAAAAAGGGCCATGGTAAGAAAAAAGGCGGTGGTGGTGGTAAGAAACGTCGTTAGAATTACTTGAATTTACGAGAAATTTTACATAGAAAGCTATTAATAGTTTCGTTTTTGTTGCAATCAGTTGATTCTTATTTCCAAGATTACTGTTTGATTATGTTTTTGAGATGAAATTTTGAAATTTTATTGGGAATTGTGTACTATGGAAATTCGTGTGAAAATGATAGGCAATGTTTGGATTTGTTTTGGAAGCATTTTGGTCAAATTTTTTGGCCAAATAGTGTTTGGCTTGATTATTTTTTTATCAGAAAAAATGGAAAAATTTGGCCAAAAAAAGTACTTGGCCAGAAATAAGTTATATATTCTCTCTCATCATGAGTTGTCAAATCTCATTAAACACACTCTCTTTCCTCACACTCTCTTTCCCCTTTTAGCATCCCTTCTCTCTCTCATTTTTCAAATTTGTTTATAAAATATAGAAGGATAAAAGAGTATATACAAAATAGATTACACATACGTATAAGTTGTGTTAGTGCATAACTAAATAATATGTATTATTTATCCTTTCTTATAACTATTTATTCTAATTATCATTAAAAACAATATATTATATATCATATTATAATTGCAGAATATATAAATATCTCTCTATATATTTGTGTAATTTCAATAATCAAATATAGACGGATATATGGTGAGTATTTATAAATAATATATAGAACAAATGTTTAAAAATTAATGTGTGGCAATATTATACATATATAAGAAATATACATGTGAATAGTTATGAATAGATCACTATAAATATATTAAATCTTTTTTTTGCTTAGTATATAAAATAATAGTTTATTTAGTAACTACTATTATGATATAGTTCAATAATTATGATCCCAAAATTAGAATAATACACCACTATCCTCTATCTTGTTTTGCTAACTTTTTGTTTAAATAATGTCACCTTTTTATATTCCCAATTTAATATTGATAAAGAGAAGTCATCTCCAAATTTATAAAATTGTATCTCTATACATATACTATCCGGAATAAGTCATCTTACATTTAATTTTATATGATTGTTATTTATTTTATTTTTTAGTAAGTGGTTTTATTTAAATTGTTTTTAAAATAATTGTCTCTTATTTAATAATATATTTTGAATTAATTTATTTATATTTAATAATATATTTTAACTTCAATTTTTTATGTAAATATTTAATAATTTATTTATTAATGTTAAATAGTATTATATACAAATAAATATTCATCTATATAATAATTATTATAATTGTAATATTACAATATAACTTTCAATAATTATTTAATCACCAGACAAAACTGTCATGATTTGACTGCTACAGTAACTTATGTTCCCTTTCAAAACAAAACCAAACACTATCTCACCAAAAAAACTACTCAAAAATCAATTCTCAAATTAAAACCAAACACTATCTCACCAATAATGCACGTTTACCCAAAAATTTCTCACCAAAATTTCTCACCAAAATACCCAACAAAAACAAAACCAAACATAGCCATAGTTGTTTGTTTATGTTTTTAAAAACAGATTGAAAGTATTTTAGCAGAATTTTCTTGATCTATCTATGTTAGTACACCAATGATCATTTCTTGTCTTATCCTCTGTTCTTTATTTCTCTGTTTTAACATTTTATGTTCTTGTAAGAAGTTTCAATTTATGATGCTACAATTGAGAACTTCATTGTGCTACAACTGAAATATCTAGAGTATTCGTTAACGAAAACGTCTGATGTTAAATTCTCTTAACAAAAGAGTCGATTAGTAACCGTGTTTACGTGTAAACATTACAAAACCGGTAACACAATATGAAAGTGGAACCCTGATATGAAAAAGCAAAATATTCTTGTTCCTTTCTTGTACTTGGCCAAGAGTTCACATCCATCGCCTGCGACTTCTCGAGCTTTGGGCTCCTTGGAACCACCTATCCCAACCAACATCAGCCGGTCCTCTAGTCCTGCATAAATGGCGTATCAAATCTTCATATATAATTTACATTTAGGTATGAAGTTTGTATATAGAGTTATATTTACATATCAAATCTTCATGTATCGTTTACATTTAGGTAGGGGTGGCAATTGGGTGGGTTGGGTTGGTTTTGGGTCGGTTCCAATGGGTTGGTTGTCAAATAAGTTTGGTTCTTAAATGGTTTTAAGGTGAAACCAAATTCAACTCAAAATGGAACCAAAATCAATCCAAAAGGGAACCAAGCCCAACCCGACTCAATATCTTACATTTTGTTCATTATAATTTAGATAATTGACAAACGATTTGGGCCTAACTTGAAATTTAGTTGGAACCAAATAAAATTTTCTTAGGAACCAATTCAATCCAAATTGGGTTGGAACCGTTGGAACCGTGGCTCCGGATCCATTTTGCCACCCCTACATTTAGGTATGAAGTTTGTATATAGTTATATTTATACTCGGAGAAGAAAATGAATGAAGAGTAGAATTCTTACACAGGAAGTAGTGCATCTGGAACTGAGTCTATGCTTGAGATCAACCTGTTATTGAGAATAAGACACCTTAATAAGTCAATTGAACTCTATATTTCCCTTGTAAGGAAAAGAACAGAATCAGTATCATAATGGATCTCTTGTTTGTATCTAAAAACTGCAAGAAAATAATTTGGCAAGCAGACAAATTTGGATTCCATAAAAATGGTAAAACGTGAAAAACGCCCTTCATTGTTTTCAACCAAAGGGTAGTGATTGAAAAATGCTTAACAAGAAGTTGAATAGCATAACATGTTAACACGAAAAGAAAAAAAACCCTTCAATTGCGTAACAATGTATCGAGGTTGAAAATCGAACAAAGTTATTCAATATTCAACTCGAACTCCGTTGATAAGAGTTCAATTGAGCTCGATTTGATAACTTATTAAATCAAGCTCAAACAACTATTTTGTTGTCAATTAACTTATTAAAGCTCGGCTCGATTCAAAAGATAATAAAAACATGTATAAAATACTCAAACTACTTGAACCCGACTCGTGCTTGTCTCGGTTTGATCTCGTTTGAGCTCCACTCAATTAATCAACAATCAGATCAAACTAGACAAAATTTTCAAAACTCGATTGGAATTCAAACAAGTTCGATTCGACTCATTTACACCTTTTAATTCGATTGGATAATACCTTTTACTCTATTGTCAAGCAAAATGCATGATATGAGTATAAAGAGAGAAGGATAGAACAGTGATGTACTAGCATATAAAAGTTTTGCCCAAAATTAGCACAAACAAGAAAAGAATACAGAGAGATATCATTCAAAAAATAGTAAAATTTGGCAAATATAGAGCTGCAAAAAGTAGTTACTCTGGGCAGACAGTAGAGGCTCCACCAATGGTGTCGAGCTGGTCTAGCTCATCCTGCACCACACAAATCAAACAATCAAACTCACAATAAAAATCAAGCCGCCATTAGTGCTGATGAAGTGAACACCTAAAAACAAGACCTGAAGAATCTGGATTTGCTGATTGAGGTAAGAAATAGCAGCGGCCAGTCGATGCTTCCCCATACTTACTGAGGAGCCGTGAGACGATTGCATTGACGTCGATGGAGTGTGGTTGTTTTGCTGTGCGGCGGCGTGCGGCGGAGCTGGCTCCATCGGCGGTCGCGCTTTGGGAATTGGGGGAAGAAGGTGGAATGTATATATTATTAGTAATAACTAATTAATGATAATGATTAAAGTGGAAATGGGAAAAAGGTAAAGGAGCAGCAAAGTAGATCGGAAGGGACATGGAATGTGGTCAAATGGGGTAGGAATATGAGGGGGGCCGGAAAATTGCAATTTTGGTCCTGTAAGTTTGGTATTTTTAATTTTTGTCCTAGTTAATATGGGATTATTATATTATATTCCCTGTAATTTTGTAAAATTTTCATATTTGGTTCACTATGGTTCTCGTCCAAACAATAACGATCAACTTTATTAGCAAGTACTTTGATCTATTATTTATAAAATTCACACATAAATGCACTCAACACAACGGTTATATTTAGTATTACAATTTTTCACACAATTTCAAGAGGTACTACCCAAAAAAAATGTCCATAAAAAATCGATCAAAATGTTGATTAATTGAGTGAATCATTATCTTCTGAACGAAAATTATCAACCATAAGTGGGAAAAGTTAAAAGTTATGGGATATGATATGAAATTCCATATTTTTAGCTATAAAATTGGGCTAATTACATAATATACTTTGACTTAACTCTAGTTTCGTATATACCTCTAAACTTTATATGCTAAAATTTTACCTATAATTAGGGGTGAAAATTAACTTGATATTCGATACTCGATTCGAGCTCGATCGCTAAAAACTCGGTTCGACATTTTACCAAACCAAGCTTGAACAACTTTTTCTGTTCGATAAATTTTAAAACTCGACTCGAGCTCGGCTCAATTAGCAAAAAAAATAAAAATATGTACAAAATATTCAAAATACTCAAGCTCGACTCGTGATCGGTTCGATTAAAGCTCGTTTGAGCTCAGCTCGATAAGCAGTCAAACCAAATTCAAACACAATTTTTAAAGCTCAATTGTAATTCAAACAAGCTGGAACACTTATACGTTCGATTCGACTCGAATCATTTGAGATTAACTGATTCTTGACAAAGGAAAATTTGTTATTTAAAAAAGTAGGATATATATACACAACCAAGAGAATATTTTGAAGGTATATTTTGTATTTCTTTGAAAGGAAAAAGTGGTTAGTTTGTCTCTAATTGCTTAAATTTTGTTAAATGAAATATTTGCTGATTATACAATTTACCTTCAATTTAAAGGTATCAAGTTTCATATAAAAAGGTTCTTAATTCAATTTCATACTGTCACAAATTAAAATTGTTTATTCATTTTTTAAGGTTTCCAAAATCTATATGGATCATGCCCACAAACTATCAATCCAAATTTGTCGGCCATTATATCCCCCTTCGACTGAAAAACTTAAAAGTGTAAGTTTTATTGGAGGTTAAGGCCTTACTTGATTATGATTTTTAAACTTTATTTTCATGTATTTGGATAAAAGGGTTTTAAATAAATTTAATACAATAAATTCGCATTCAAATTTACATTTTTCACTTTATTTTTCAATAACACGTTTCATACATTCACCAATCAAAATTATTATTATAATCCTTATTTCTTTTACTATTTCATACTTTATAATTTATATTTTCTTATTTTTCATTTAGATAATCATTATATACATAATAAACACTATTATTATACTCATTATCTATGAACACATATCATGTCTATTGATTTGTCATATTTTAACCAATTTTCAAAAATTAACTATGTAGTGTTTTCATACAAATTTTCATAGTTTTCAATTTTCAATTTTTTTTCAATTTTTTTTTAAATTCTTAAACTCAAAAACATAAATAAACATTTTTAAATAAATTAAAATTCAGTGTAGTTAAAAGCAATGTTTTGAAACCCAACCCAACCCGGCCGGTTCGACCGCTTTGACCCGGAATCGGTCCTTAAAACGAACCGGTCAAATCCACAAAACCGTTTTTTGCTCAAAACCGGTCAATTTGGCACAAAACCGTTCGACCCACCGGTCGGACCGGTGACCCAGTAAAATCGGTCCCGGGTCAATCGAACCGTTCGGTTTTTACAAATTTCAAAATTCAAGCTTAAAACTTGATTTTTTTTTTCCCCAAAAAATCACAAATTCTCCCAAATCTCATTCTATTATTTTGCTCCTCCAACATGAAGTTCTCAAAAACTTTTCTTTCGAACAACTCAAATCAAAACATATTATTATTGGTAAAACTCAAGTCTTTTTCGTTTTAGTTTTTGTTAGTTTGCAAATTATTAGAGCTCTTTTAATTTATTTTTTTCAAAATTGTTGGCTTTATTATACAATGATAAATCAATTATGTCATTTGAAATGTATGTATATATGATGTTTTGTTCCATGAATTCGGAAATTATATCACTTGAATATAATATTACTTGTTTACTAAAAAAATTTCAATTTTTTTCATCGTTTTGCCATAAATATATGTACTAAAAATAATTTTGAATATAGAAAAATATCTATTTTTATGTTTAAAATTTTATAATAAATTTTATTATTTTATTTAATATTTATTGCATAATTATGATATCACTGGTTCGACCGGTGTTGACCCGACGGTTGAACTAGTGACCCGTGACCCGGTCAATTTTCCGGTTCGATGACCGGGTTGGGTTTCAAAACATTGGTTAAAAGCAACTTATAATTTGAGCCCAAGAATAGTTGATGATAGATTATCCCAGCCCCCTTGCCTCTTGGGATTCTTCTTCGATCCACTCTCCAATGGCGGCAACAAAATCACTTGTGAAAAAGCTGCTGCTTTTCCATTCCCCATTCCCCAAACCCTCTCCCTATCCCCTTCGATTCTCCATTTCCACCACTATTACCAAAGCTACATACAGCACTCTCCGAAACAGAAACAAAAACGAGAAAAATCTGAAGCAGAAAAAGCAGCAGCGGGAGAAAGCAGATTTGTTATTGAAGAGGCGAACGCGTTCCGACAGAGAGATTGACGAGGAAGGCTTTTCGAAGCAGTTTGGAAATGACGGTTCTGCCCATGTCCCCGTCATGCTCGGCGAAGTGCTTGATGTATTTGCTTCGGTACCCCTTAAATCGTTCGTCGATTGTACCCTAGGTGCCGGTGGTCACTCTGCTGCTGTAAGTCAATTATTTCATTATTTTTTGATTTAGGATTTCATAATGTTCTGTGAATGAATTCTTGAGAATGGAAACTATGTATGATATTCGATACTTTTTGTTATTGGTTACATTCTGAAATATCGTTCAATTATATGAACTTCCCAAAATCATAGTATAGTTTCAAATCAATTGTTCCGACGTATCCATGCAATTGATTTTATTTTTCTCGGCACAAGATAAACCGATTAATCTCAAGCAAGGACTTTCTGCATTGAATTTGGAGATATGCTAAACCATGTGAAGGAGATTATAAATAGACAAATTTAGCTGTATAATATTTGTGATTAATGAGAAATTGGAGATGGGTTTTAGAAAAAGTTGGATTCAACAATGTTCTATAACCCTTCACGAATTTTTTACGTGGATAATAAAGCTTTGTGCTGTAAATACAGATGATTCAGGCACATCCAGAAATGGAATTTTATGTTGGACTTGACGTTGATCCTGTTGCCCATGAGATAGCTCAAGCTAAAATAAACATGCTATTGAACAAAGATTCTGGCATTTCAACTTCAGATTTACAAGTGCATACTTTCTTGAAGAACTTTAGAAACATTAAGAATGTGCTTCATGACATTGATGGGAATCATACAGCTTCTGGAGTTCACGGGATTTTGATGGATTTGGGAATGTCATCCATGCAGGTGAGCTTTTAACAATGGCATTAATGCTTTTGAAAAATCATTTGGTTTTACATTTACTTAATACGCCTATAAGTTTACATGTGTGCCTACTATGTGTTAGGAATATGGTGCCAGAATAATCGCACGAAAGAAAAGAAAAATAAAAACACACGAATTGTTTACCCAGTTCGTCAAAAGAATTTTGACTAAGTCTGGGGGGCGCTGCCAAGCTAGGATTTTTCACTATATTTTTCGGATAATGAGATTCTAATTCTACGAGTTACAATGATATTAGGGCTATATATAATACAAGATATATAACCCTAATAGGAAAAGGATTACAGTCCTAATAAGAAAAGGATTATGTAACCCTAATAGGAAAATGATTACAGTCCTTCAGGCTCCATAACTCAACACTATGCATGTTTGTGGCTAATTGAAAATGGTTAACTATTGCCACATACAACATTCTTTGCTCGGTCAATTGCTTCCAACAATCTTATTCTTACTAACCATCAACCCTTGTGGATGTAATTCTGCTCTTACTTTTTGATGCCTGATAAGGATTTCACTTTCAATTACCCATGGAAAAATTTATATTCTTGATTTATGTCTTCACGTTATCTGCTGCCTCATTTTGCTAGAGTTTGAGTAATGACAATAAAAACACATTCTCCCAAATACATTTGGATTTGCAACATTGTATCAAAAGTCTTGTGTTACTTGTCATTAAGAAAAATGAACGCGCTAAAAGACCCTCAATTGTAACGTATAGAATGAAGTTTTTTCTTGTGCATGGTCTTCAGGTAAACAATGCTGAAAGAGGATTTAGTGTACTCAATAATGGGCCTTTGGATATGCGTATGAATACCCAGGTAATTACTGAGCCTTCTACTCATAGTCATATGTCACTCTTATGTCATTATCATTTTCATTTAGTTTAACTATCAGAGTTTTAGTATCAAAGAAAGAAATAAAACAAAGACATGGCTGAAAAAATAGCAATAACCACGCAGTTTCATACTTGTTTATACGTTATAACATTTAAAATATCATCAAAAAATAATGTTTTCAAAATTAATTATTATCTAACACAGCCATGTACTTACTATATTAGTTCACCAGCCATTTTTTTCGATTACTTTGGACCACTTTACTTTTTCAAAGGAATATGAAACCAATGCTTTAACGGGAGTGTTCATATAGTTTGCCCGTTAACTGATTGGAGCAGGGGTAATTACAGGCTACTCTTAAAGCAGAAGACATTTTAAATTTATGGCCAGATGATGAAGTGGGTCGAATTCTACGAGATTATGGTGAAGAAAGTAATTGGTTTTTTCTCCAAAAGAAAATTGTCAAAGCTCGTACAACCGGTGGATTGCATTCTACTAATGAACTAGTAGACCTCATTCGAAGCTCGGGTTCTTGGACAAGAGGTGGATTTCCCCTTTTTTTCTATTTTATTTCCTTTTTTTCTTGATTTTGTACAAGGAAAAGTAGAATTTCTACTCTAAAACCGAGGAAAATTGATCCTAAACATTTAAATAGGGAGCTACACGTAGGGGTGAAAATGAGTCAAGTCGAGCCAAATGCATAGGTGTTCAAGATTGTAGAAATCACAATCTGAGCTTTAAAAATTGTGTTTGAGTTTAGTTTGATTGTTCATCGAGCTGATCATGCTCGAGCAGTTTGAATATTTTGTACATGATTTTTTATTTTTTGCTAATCGTGCGGAGCTCGAGTCGAGCTTCAAAATTCTTCTAACACAAAAAGTTGTTCAAGTTTGGTTTGGAAAATTATTGAACCGAGATCGAATCGAATATCGAGTAGTTTGGTTCAATTTTCAGCCCTAGCTACACCCCATCACTTCTTGTAAGATTATCACCTGTTTCGTGAAATTTTCAAATTACAAAGACACTCCCTACCAAAGCCCGATAACACAAAAATAGGGAGTGAAGTTTTAATATGCTTTTTGCTCACAGGAGGTGAAATTGTTATACACTTGAAACTCAAACCTAGCGTATATTTCGTAAGTAGGGGGAATATTGCATATTTGGTATACTAATGTGGCGTGCACGTTTATTTGGTACACTAATATGGGGGTGTCAATTTAAGTACACTAATGTGGGGTATGTGGGGTATGTCTGACAATTTGAGTACAAAAGTCGCCAGAATATATTCGATTTGAGTACAAAAGTCAAAATTCAGTCAAAATCAATAAAATGTTCAATTTTAGTCAAAATTCCCAAATTTCAGTCAAAATCCCCAATTTTAGTCAAAATAAAAAAAAAATTCCGGTGAAAATCGAATATTCCGGCAAATTTCGTATTCAAATTGCCACACATACCCCACATTAGTGTACCCAAATTGTCACCCCCATATTAGTGTACCAAATAAACGTGCAGGCCACATTAGTGTACAAAAAATGCAATATTCCCTAATTAGGGTCTCATGCAGGAGGTCTTTATGTAATAATTTGACACAAAATTATCTTTAATTTAACCAGGGGGCAGGCAAGGTTGGATTAAAACCGCAACACGGGTTTTTCAAGCTTTGCGAATAGCTGTGAACGATGAACTCAACACACTAAAGGACTCCATTCATTCTAGTTTCGATTCTCTTGCTTCTGGAGGAAGGCTTGCTGTCATATCGTTCCATAGTTTGGAAGACAGAATTGTGAAGCAATCATTTTTGGACATCATAAGTAAAGACGGTGGATGTAATGAAGAGATTGGTCCAAATAATTTTTCAAAATTCGATAAGGAAAAAGAAGCTTGGATTAAACAGATTGTACAAGGCCATAACGCGACTATACTTACAAAAAGACCGATAACGCCATCTGAGTCCGAGGAGAGGTTGAACCCTCGAAGTCGAAGTGCTAAATTAAGGGTTATTGAGAAAATATGAAGAGAATATTTTTGAGGGTTGTTATATATTTGGTTTAATTAAGTGAATTTTGTGGATTATTTTTTCTGTTATTGTGTTAAAATTGGCCATTTTTTGCTTTGAGGGCCAAAGCTAAGGAAGGTCCTTAATTCAAGTTTCTTCACAATTTTATTTCTAAAAGGAAGTCATAGGGATGTCTTTGATTTGTTGTAGGAACTATTTATTTATGTTGTTTTTGTTGATTGTTATAATATTTATTTTGTGATTGATCCATCTTTTTCGAATTTATAAGAAGGGGCATTGTGTGACTTAGATTCGGTCGAGTTCAATTTGGATTAGGAGTTTTCAACTAACACAAAAATATCTATCTAGATATTAGCCTGTATAATTAATATGTATAATTAAGCATTCAAATGTTTATTAAACAAATTATGTTAAAAGAATTGAACGTTTGTTATAATCTTGAGTCGAATCTCGAATAATTTGACTTTTTTTTACCATGTAATTGCTAATGGGAGATAGTTGATCATATAGATATTTTTGCAAAATAAGTCTTATTTTTATCTTTTTTTTAGTAATTTTGCAATATAGTAAAACTGAATAAAACAGGAAAAATTACATTTGGACTTCCTCAGTTATTGTGTAATTACTAAAACCTCCCCTCACTCTTAAAATTACCAACACATCCCCTTAAGGCTCTTTTTGTATCATAAGGGTAAAATTATAAGAATTTTTAAGCACATAGGGGTGTAGTTGTAATATATTCTTAGTATGAAAGGATAAGTTGGTAATATTCAATAAGTAAAGGTATTTGGCTAATTACACAATAAATTAGGGGTATGTAGGTAAATTTCCCTAAAAATTCTTGCTATGAAACAGTAGGTACCACAGTTCTAGTTCATCAAAAATTTATAACTAATATATTCTAAATTTTTCCATCCCACAAAAACAACAAAATATTCATAACTATTCACTCTAAAAAACTGAAAATGAGGTCAAAAAATTTAATCCATTCCACAAAATTACAATTAAAAAAAAAAAAAAACAGAGAAAACTGTTAGAAAATGGGGCACACATAAATGGGTGATGTAATTGAATGCTAAAAATAAACCTCAAAAATAAAACTACAAATACAGAATTCACAAGCACTGAATTATCCATATCCATGGCCACAACCAAGTACCACTCTGCACATCTTTTTCATGAAATCTTCACCTCCAAAACCAGGTAATTTTATTTTTTAGCAGCTGGGCTATGTGTATTTTTATCCCATTAGTTCAAAATCTTTGGTAAAGATTGAATTTTTACTGCAATTTTTTGTGAAGGAAGAGAATCGGGGGCATGAAAGTGAGTGTAAAGAAAGCAGAGTTGTCGAATTCAAATACAAAAAGAGCAAATCTTTCTGCTAGAAAGAAGGAGAGGGTTAAACTTCCTTCTAATCATGGTGATTATATATATCATATCAGTCAGTTTTTTAATCATCCATCTGCTGTTGAAGCAATCTTGAATACTAGGGCCTTGCAGAGTTATCAATCCCTTGATTCCAATTTGTACAGGTAAATTATTTATTATTAGTATTATTGTTGTTTATTATTTATTTATTTTTCACTTTACAGTCATGATTGCTGGATTTAGTTTGATGCCTGGACCTGATATCTTAATCCTTACATCCATTGATACACATTTTTTGGACCAAATTTTGTAACTAGGAAGGATAATACTGTCTTTGTGGTACCCATTTTTCTTTGTTTTTTTGATTACATAAGTGCTTATAGATATCTACTTATTGCTTTGAGCCTTCACATGGTTGAACCCACAACCATGTGATGGAAACTGAGCCCAACGGGTATTGGTAGTGTCATTTTGCTCTGGGGAATGCGTGTTACATTTTACTGATTTCATTGGAAGTGTTTAATTGGTTAGAATAACCCTTTGAGCTAGCCAATTACCATGAATGCTCGTGTTTTATTCCTTCTTACTTTTTTCCAAACTTTCAATTTCATAGTACCTGTAATGGCGCACCAGGCCTCGGCTATCCATGTGTGTAAGTAATATTGCACAAACTGATATGTACTACTACTACTACATGCAGGTGTATTCTGCCAGAGATTAAACTTTTCAGTTTTAAAGTAGCACCAGTGTTGGATTTACAAGTAACCCCAACTACCCAAGATTGCACTGTCCAATTGTTATCTTGCAGAGTAAACTTCTAAACCAGGAAACTCAAATCTTTACGTTCTTGCGATTTCTTGTATTTGTTTTCGATTTGCATTCACTTCTAGTTTGGAATTTACACGTGAATGAAATAGTCTATTGATCTCTTAGTATTGGATAAGGCTATAAATTTATGGCTTTTTGATATCTTCCCTGGTTGCAGTTTGAGGGATCTGAACTTGTGGAACGCCAGAATGAGCGTTTTTCAGGTACGTACATTTATTTTGAAGTTTTTATATTTTTGTGACGTCAAAGAGAACTGCATTCTTGGATGTGAGTATACATATGCAGTCTTATTTAGAAATGAACTTATCTTGGAATATTTTTACATATACTTTTATACAAAGGTTCTTAGAAGCTTAAACGTCGTTTATATATCTTCTTGCAGCTTCTATGAGAAACCTAATAAAATGGGAAACAATTGACGATGAGCAGTTTTTGGACGTTGACGTGAAGTTAAATCTCGTCCTCGAGGTTGTCGTCTTAATTTGGTTTATGTGAATTGGAAAGTTGGATTGATTTCGTTTCTTTCTCTTAGGCGTCTTTTTTTAGTACATTTTAGCTGAAACAAATAGGTGATTTCATATCATCATATAAATGGTGTCATCTTCTATGCAGATTTACACCCAGCCGTTCACAATGTTACCCGTATCGGCTGTTGAAGGTCCAGGAAATATGTAAGTACCTAACAACTCCAAGAAGTACAACTAGCTTTGTTACATAGGCTTATCCTAGAAAGTAAGGGTGTGTTTGGATTGAGTCAAATTTATCGACAAATCCATTTAAGTTCGTTTGGATGATGATGGATTTCAAATCCCTCGCCATTCATTTTGAGCTCTTTTCTCCACAAATACGGTGGATTTCAAATGACACCAAATCCACTCCTCAAATCCAAATTCATCGATCCAAACGCACCGTAAGTTCTTAACTATCCTGAAATCTGAGCCAAGTACATAGCTTTTTGGCTCGGGCTATCAATGGGCGAGGAATACCTCTCGAATTAGACCAGCGAAATACCCACAAAAAAATAATTTTACCTGGACCGATCGCTTTCGAGATGGGTCTAAAAAAAGTTAGACCAGATGGGCCGGGTATGTTTCTGGTCGGGTCCAAATCGGGTAAATGCCCATTGATAAGCTTCAGGTATAGACCCACGAGTATTTTCAAAGGATAAAAATTGGAACAGGATATGACCCGAATCCGAAATACCTAATGTCATTGGGTCTGGGTCTCGGGTTGGGTTGGGTTGGGTAAATTTTAATTGAACGGATCCGGGTCTGGGCAACCCCCGTCCATTGACAACCCTCGATTTGGCAATAAAGCAAAGTTATAGTTCTATGTCCCGGGTGATAATGAAAGTTTTGTTTGGAACGTAGAATGATGCAAGCCCTTGTGGACCAGCTAGTGCCGTTGCTCGTACAACAGCTGCTGCAAGAATACGAGGAATGGATACGTAAACAACGCAATCTTCTTCAATAACACCAACCGTATATCAATTGCAGTGTGAGTCTATCAATCACAAGATATTGTGATATAATGTATTGAAACAATATTCTCATGCATTTTAGAGTTAATTAATAATTAATAGTTAGTTACATATGTAAATAGAAGCTGAATAAATATTCAATCTTTAAGGAAAATTATACTTGTCGTCCGAAATTGGCTAAGAGCATTTTAGTCATGCCCTTTTTTGACTCGTTACTTTGAGCTTGAAAGAATGAGTTAGGGCCCAATTGGTTGGTATGTCCATCTCCGAGAATTTTTTTTTCATGATAAAATTGAGAAATGTAGTTTGAAATATGAGATTTTTAAGAGAAAAATAGGTAATGATTGTGGTTGATGTGACATATTTTTTGTTGTGAAAAATTTGTTTGGGTTGATATTTTAAATATAATTTTTATTAAATATGTTTAGTAAAACTTGTTGATTTAGATGTCAGAAAATAGTCACAATGGACCTTATTTTAAACCTTGCATTATTTTGCATTAGAATACGTAATTAATTTAATTTTTGACTTTAAAAGATAGTCGAAAAAATTGTTTTAATTGATTGTATTAACTGTCAAATCAGGAATAGTAAAATAAATTTGTTGCAAGAAATATTTTTAATTATTTGTAATTTTGAGAGATTTTTTTGTAAAAATTTATGGGACATGCTAAACAAATACATTTCTCTAAGAATTTTATCTTGAACACTTTTTTTCATAGCAATAGGTTGCCAACCAATTGACCCCTTAGTTTTCTTGACGGAATTTAGCACGTGCAGGTCACGTGCCTGTTTAGTTGGATCACTTTGCAATTTTTTTGGGTACTTATAAACATTTTTATCAAAAAATTACTAAAGCTCTGGAACAACATATAAATTATTTAGAGAGCTAAACCAAACATCCTCCGGACACTTCCATTACTATAACAGTTGGTATTAATGTTTGACATTTTGGGCAACTTTGAAAAGAAAAATATCTCTTGATCCTTATGACAAACAATAATATGCAAATTAGTAAATACGTTTTTTTTTTATTATTAACATTTATGTCTGAATAAAATGTGCATTCACTACAAAATTCAATTCAAGGAGATATTCTCTGCTCATCAATACTAATGGTAAAAAATATGTTTTATAGCACAAATTCAATTCAATTACACTCATTATGAGTTTTTCACATTTAATTTCATAACTTTCAAAATGTTCATGCCATCCAAAATCTAACTCCCAACTCCGTTAGATTAGTATTCAATATTATAATATTTCTATCTATTACGATATTTCTAAATTTCAACTCAATATGATCGACTTTTTTAAAGAATTCATGTGTGAATACACTTGCACATTATTCAACATCACAATATATCAACCGTATGCTTAAAATCTCTAAAAAAAAAAAAAAAGAAATGGTCAAAGTTTATGCAAATGCAAACAGACAGTTTAATTATGACAACTATAAACTGGAACAAAAACTAATAAAACTGCAGTGCAAATTCACATTATAGAAACATAAAAAGATGATGTATTAGTATTTACACTTTGAGAGTTCACTGTTATCTCTCATTCTTAAACTCCATAATCATACGAAACTTAAACGCTAAAACATAAAACACCAAATTCAAACACATAAGTAACCATTGAAACCTGCAATTTCTGCTTTAAGCACTGCCCTTAACAGGCTCATCAGCACCATAACTGACTGCAATTTTCTCATCGGAATCTTCAAAGTAATCCTGACGAGCATTATCAGCCAACATCAAAGCAACCAACCAGAACAGGCACGAATCAAGAGATAGAAAGGCTCCACCACCGAGAAGGCCAGTCTTGGCTGTGGGGCATTGAGTTTCCAAATTGTGATGGATATTGTGAATGTGATGGCTCTGTTCGGTTACTGTGGGCCATAACAGCATCGATGCAGCTAGCCCCGTTGTGGCCCTTCAACAGGCAACCATGGAAAAAGTTCGGTTGATCAACAGTTCGGTTTTCAAACTAATAACTTGAAACTGGAATTGAATTTAAGCTCGAAAATTGTAATGAAAAAGTTGCACATCAGCTAAATATTTGCCTTGTTCTTTTTACAAAAATAATACGTTGTACCAAGAATAAAGATATAGCCTTTATACAATATCCATGGTTATATTTGAATTGCCCTGGCTATACATAGAGAACTTTTGATTCATATGGGGAAATATACAACAATCTTAGTGAGATTCAAGTTTTCAAGTCTGGTATAATTAAGACTATCTGTGTGTAGTGGGCTTCAGATGGGTCCCACCACACGGATGGTTATTGTTGACACGGGAGATCAGACCCAAGAGCTACTAAAAATGGTCCGTCAAAGTATGGCACTATCACAAAGCCTAGAACTAAATTCTATTAACAATGTATTATTGATCCATTCATATTACTAAGGGCTAAAAAGGGTTATGACACAAACAACTGAGAGCCCTCAAATTGTAAGCAAAACCAAAGGGTTTCGCACAATTGCAAACGAAACAGATATATATGTATACTTACAGAGCAATGTTGAAGAAGACGAGGAAGCCCTTATTCTGGAACAAAGCTCCTGAGGGAATTGACTTCCCTTTGTAGGGGTAAAATAGAGAAAATATGCCAGCAACGGTTGTGACAGCAAGGAAAACGAAAGACAAGTATCCCAATGCCACGGTGGGATCAGATGGATATTTGCATATCACCACGCCCTTCCCGGTTATGACAGTACCAGATGCAGGCTGCAAAAATTAAAGAAGATAAATACAAGAAAATTGAGGTAGTAGGTTCGAACGATAAATAGGTCGAAAAGTATAATATATATGGCGCTTTTTCGGTCTTTGTTTATATGTTCTCTAAAAAAAACATATGCATCATCATATCAGCCTATTCATATATGTTCAACTCCAAAGATAGATAAACGAAAAATTTCATCGATAATTAGAAAAAGAAAACCTATTATATATTCTACTATTAATCAATCTAACACAAGAAAGCAAATGTATCAATCAATAATGAAACAGCTGATTAATAGAGGAGCCACATGATTAACAATCTATAACAATTAACAATACATGAACTGTATAATACAAAATTTACAAACGAATTCCTGATAAATACAATCAATCCAGAACGGTGAAAACGGAAGTGAAATAATATGGAACAACAGATAATCACCAAGAGGGCACTTGATAAAAGCATCAATGATTCAATTTTTTCACAAAAAAATCACCTTTTTGTTTTCAGCAATAATTCCAAATACAAAAGACACCAACCCGAAAGTTGCCACAATCAGGGACATTTGCTTGATTGTAAGCGCCATTGCTGCTCAAATTATCTGTAACAATGAACAAAAAATCAGACACAATTTGGAAAAACTTATAAAAAGTAAAGGAAAAAAGATACAGTTTTATACGGTTTATGAAAAACTATTTTAAAATTTCCCTCTTGTCATCCTTCTTGTGCTTACAATTGAAAATTAAAATTTCAAAAGTTTTACACAAAAGGGTACAACAGGAATCTGGAAACAAAGAAAAAACTGAACCTTTTCCAATTAACCCACGTCTTCACATAAAAAATTCAACAAAACTGATGCAAATCAAAACAATTCTACACAGAGAATAATAAACCTGTAGGCCCGAACAAATTGATGAAGAAAATTATCAGATCTCAGTTTCTGTGATCAAAATTTCGTCAACGCTCGGCTGTCAGAGAGTAGATATGGTTAGTCTTAGAGTTATAATGCTGAATATTGACCTTTAATATTGGGACTCATTAATGAGATTTTCCAAGTCTAGTGGGATTCTACTTTGATACGGTTTTTGCCCCTTAAGGGGCGGGATTCATGGAAAAATTAGGTTAATCATATGAATAAGATTTTTTATTCCAAATTTTATTTTATGATTGACTTAAAAAATATTTCTTAATTGCTATGATTTAAAATATAGCCTTTTATATTACTTTTCATTTATTTTATTTTATTTTATAGTAAAAAGACAACTTTGCCCTTTGTTATTTTATAGGGAAGGAAACAAAACAAAATTTCCACCAACACACAACATAAACAAAATGCAGATAGTGTGGGAGGGAGATTCGAACCCGAAGAACTCAAATCAACACAGAAAATTCGAACAACACAAAATTCGAACGACCTAAAGGAGCACGGAGAAAAGCTTGCTCCAAATTTGGTATTTGTAATTAAGGTATTATTCAAAACCCTATTTTATTTGTAATTAATTGTTTGGATTGTCTTCTTTTCACATTTTGTATTCCCCCATCCCTTCGTAATGCAACCTAAAGTCCTATTAATTAAGTAGTGAGTGAAGGCAATTTTAAATTGGATTAATAAAATTGTGGAAATCCTTTTATCGCAAAATGGTAGAAAACAACATTTTTGAAGAAATTCTTTTTGGTCTTGGTAATTTAGTCTTAGGAAATCATTCTTTTTTTACTGATTTATAGAAGCCTTGATTTACAATGTAAGCACCATCTTTTTAGTAAGAAAAAGATGAGAATTTATATGTGCAAATAAGAATTTATTTACCTATATTGTTGAAACCAAGATTACATGCAATATAAATAAATTTGAAAATGCAACATAAATACAACATATTGTAGAGGTAGGCTGAGTTTATCCTCACGATTCTATTGGAGTGTCAATTGACAAATACTTTTGTGATCTGTAGAAACACAACGTGGGTCCCACACCGCTTTGCTATAATATATATAATGATGATATGAATTACATCAAATTCTTACTAAAATTGCTAATAAAATATATATATCTAAAATATAATTTTTATTTGTTAATTATTTTTATAACTTGAAGCATATATAAACTTCTAAATATATACATGATGATAATTATCTAAATATATTCAGTAGATGGAAGAGACTATTAAATAGATAAGGAGGTGAACTGAGATCAACGAGAAAGAGGCCCTACTCACTACAAACGAATACACCACAAGATCGAACCGCACTCATGCCTCCACCGCATCAAGTTGACCGCCCTCCCTACGTAGTGATTCTATCAATCATGTACGTAGGGAGGACCCTCTATTCTGATTGGTATATCATGAAAAAAGAAAGCCATTTGCAGCCCCCGATGTATTGAGCATTAGCAAACAACCCCCGAGATATGAAATTTTAGTAAAGAACCTTTCTTGTTAAGTTGACCGTTAGTCAACAGTTAAGTTAATGGACAAAATTGTAATTTACATAATGCATTTTATTAATTCATAGTTCCAATTAAGTTGATCTAACATAAATAAATTTTAATTCAATTTATACAAAAATATTTTTATCAATTTCAAATATTTATTTATTTATCTAAATTTTTTATATATTATATTATTATATCTAATAATTTAGTTGTGATAATTGAATAACTGAAGAATACTTTTTAGTGGTGTTGGTCATAAAAATTTAAATATATATTTATTTTCTATATATATTCCGCATTCTATATGCCTAATAAGACTTGAATCCTTTTTAATATTGGTTACAACTCAAATAGAAAAAACGAATTAATGCATACTTATCTCCAATATTTTGAAAATAAAAGAGAATCTATAAACTTTTCCCATTTTACAATCTTAATTTAAATTTTTATGACCAACACCACTAAAGGGTAATCTTCAGTTATTCAATTATCACAACTAAATTATTAGATAGAATAATATAATATATCTAAATTTTTTCGATAAATAAATAAACATTTGAAATTGAGATTTTTTTTTTTTTTTGTATAAAGTGAATTAAAATTTATTTATTTATGTTAGATCAACTTAATTGGAACTATGAATATAATAAAATGCATTATGTAGATTGCAATTTTGCCCATAAACGTAACTGTTGACTAACGGTCAACTTAACAATAAAGAGTTCTTTACCAAGATTTCATAGCCCGAGGGGTTATTTGCTAATGTTAAATACCTCGAGGGTTATATACAAAAAACCCTATAAGCCATTTTCACAAACTTGTTACCTAATATGTATATCCCTTAAACATATACCCAAGAAAAAGTCATAACTTCATCAACTATGCAAATAACCAAATCTCAAGTATATAAAAAACTAAAATAGTCATATATACCCATTAATTAAAGTATATTCATTTCTGTTAATTCTCTCTGTCCTTATAGCTTAATTTATTTTTAGTTTTCTTTAGATAATCTATCCTTTTTGAGAAATATTATGATCATATATATATATGATATCTATCTCCTTTGTATGTGAATGTGTTTGATGCATGAGTGCAAGCAAATAATAAATTTTTATCTTTATTTTGGTTTAATTTTTGACCATTAAATATATATATATATATATATATATATATATATATATATATATATGTTGAATCATGAGTAGAGTCTATATACATATATATATATATATATCCTATTTCAAATAATCATAATTTACTTAATCATCTTTCTCAGTGATCTCGTACGTCAATATAATGAGAGCCAGTAATGGATTATATATTAGTGTTTGTGACTTGTGGCAAATAATATATACTTTTGTGTATATTTTATGAATTCTCTCCGAATAGTTGCGAAAATTTGTAACCATGGTTTCCAATAAAAAATATTATTCGTGAAAAGTTCAACTTTAGAAGTTGAATATGTTTATTTATCTCAATTTCCATAACAATAATATTTTAGATTTCATAGAAATGTCAGCTAAAAATGTGTTAATTTTATATTGTTTGCAGTAAATTCATATTTTTTTTTCTTTTTTGCGATCAATGAAAGGTAATTTGCACTTTCCATCTTGAAAAGTGGGCTAATAGGCACTTTACACCCTTAAAAAGAAAAAATAACACAACACACCCTGGAATTGATTAGATTTTAGCAAGTTGCACCCTATTTAATTTTTGTACTCGAAATCTCATCTCAATAAGGGTGAAAATATTCAAAGAAAAGCGAATTCCCTCCGTTCATGTCGTCAATCTAACTCTAGTCACTCGCTCATGTCCACTTCATCATAATTCTTCCCACAAACCCTCGAAAATAATTACTTAGAAATGCATAAATTTTTTAATTAGTGAAGAGGATTTATCTTCTTTTTCGACCAACACTAAAGACTCTATCATCATTAAAGTAATGCACAAGAACGAACCAATTTGCTATCACAAAATGTGAACTAAATGAAACGTCGTGACCACAACACAATTAGATTCCAAAAGACATAAAAACTTGAAATTGGGTCAAGCGTATGTCAAATAAAAATGAAAAAAGAATTACAGACAACATTTGAGATGCATTATTCTTCCTTTCAAAATAAGAAATTTGAAAAACATATTCAAGATGCAATTTTCTACTATTCTAAATAAAAAAATATAAAATTTGAAGACAACATTTGAGAGCTTTAGAAATGAGAAACTTTTATTTTGATTCATAATTGTATTATTTTGAGAACTTTTATTTATTTTGCTAAAACCTCCATAAATGGAGCATAAAATATTTTTGATATAGGTTGATTAATTATTTTGCCTTTAGAAATTTATTTGTATTTCATTGATGAATTTGCCCTTTCCAAATGAAATTTTGGGTTGAAAAATTAAATAGGGTGCTACTTGCCAAAACTTAATCAATTTCAGGATGCGTTGTGCTATTTTTTTCCTTTTTAGGGTGCAAAATGCATATTATCCCTCTTTTAAGGGGGCAAAGTGCAAATTACCCCAATTAGAATCCACAAGTTGGAATTTCTTTTTCACTAGTCACGAGACACAGAATCAAAGCAGAAAACGCCAAAATAGTAATGGAGAAATTATTTATATTCCATTTAAAACTAAGAACACTTAAAGCACTTTGCCTGATTCCTTTCTTGAACTGGCACTTCACCACTACACAACATGTAACTCTAACTAAGCCAATACAATTTAATTCAGTTAGTTTCTTGTAAAAATGTGTGGGTAATTATCTCTATCGATATATAAATAATATCGATAAATAATTTATAAATAACATTACAAGTGATTTTTGATTTAAAAAAGCAAGCTTTGATCGTTATAAATGATCGAAATCGACGTCACAATTTAGTATAAAAAAAACAGAGAAAGACAAACTTTAACCAAATAAAAACCCACAAAGGAATATTATTTATAGATAGATAGATAGATTGAGACCCTCAAAATCAATGAGAGAAGTTGAGGATTATCCTCTATAAACAATAAATAATCATGGTTTTATTCAAACACTTGATGTATGTATTAATAATTAATATTAATTAATCAACAAAAACCATGATTTCTGCTTAATTGTTTTGTTCATATTTTAATGTTTTTCTGGTCATGTGACAATGAAAGCTTCTGTCTTTGACACCATCTTGGTTGGTTTTGTTCTTCCTTTTTGCTATCTAAGCTCCTACACATAGCTCATGATCATATTTCCACATCTTTCTTTCCTCTTTCATCACAAAATTAGGCCCCCTAATTTATTCATACACATAAAAGTTCAAAATTTCATTTTTTTTTCCAATCAAAACACAAATTTCACTGGTCAACACAGAAACTTGATCAATAATCTTGAAACCCTTTTCAATTCTGAACCCTCTTGAGGTGTTTCTTCAGTTTCTTTTAAAAAAAGTTGATAAAAATTTGAGCTTTTTGTATGGGTTTTTTAAGCATGAACTGTGTGTTGGCAGTTACAGGGCTTGTGTTATTGTTCATGGTGAATGGAGTGGACAGTATAGGGGCAAATTGGGGTACACAATCAACTCATAATCTTCACCCTTCAATTGTAGTGAGGATGTTGAGAGATAATGGGATTCAAAAAGTGAAGCTTTTTGATGCAGAAGCTAGGGTTCTAAATGCTCTGAGTGGGTCAGGGATTGAAGTTATGGTTGGGATTCCAAATGATATGTTGAACACACTTGCTACCAGTGTTAGTGCTGCTGATAGATGGGTTGAGAGGAATGTCTCTGCTCATGTCTCATCTAATAGTGTTGATATCAGGTGAATTTTTGTTTTTTTAACTTACTTTTTTCTGAGTAATTTGTGTTCTTGAATCTTGTTTGATTTGTTGAATTTTGAGTATTGGGATGATGGGTTGAGATTGTAGTGTTGAGTGATACTTTGTGCTAGATGATGATGTTAGAAATTTTTTTGGGATTTGTATGTGGATTTAAGCTATTGGTAAAATGGTGCTTTTGAGGTTGTATGAAAATGACTAAAAATTTGGAATTTTTGTAGAAACTTCAGTAGAAAAATGTGCAATTGAATGTCCATGGAGATATGAGATTTCACTTAGGATGTTTGAAATATGAACTAATTAGACATGAGAGAAGTTATGAGGTGAAAACATGACTAATCTAGGCCAAATCTCTGGCTTGTGTGGTGGTGAAATATGTTCACATCTTGAGTTCTGAATTTTTCTTGTTAAAATGCAGGTGCATTCGCACGTGAAAATTGGTTTTATAATGTTAATATAATTAAAAATATTCAAAAATAATTTTGAAATAATATAAAACCTATAAACAGATTATTTATTCAAATATTGCCAATTTTTTAAAGTACAAATTTTAATTTTTAATTTTATCACTAAGTCTATGTCAATATATGCATCTTTTAGATTAACTACATAGTTTCTTTTCTTCACTTTACAAGGTACGTTGCGGTTGGAAACGAACCCTTCCTATCTACATACAACGGGACGTTCCTCAGCACGACTCTCCCGGCTCTTCAAAACGTTCAAGCGGCACTAATCAAAGCCGGCCTTGGCAATCGTGTCAAAGTCACCGTTCCACTCAATGCGGATGTGTATCAAAGCTCGACCGCTCAACCCTCCACCGGCGACTTTCGACCCGACATCCATGACCTCATGGTCCAAATCGCTAGCTTCTTGAGCCTCAACGGCGGGCCTTTCACCGTCAACATTTACCCTTTCATTAGTCTCTACAACGACCCTAACTTCCCCGTGGACTACGCCTTCTTCGACGGGTTCTCCTCGCCGATCGACGACAACGGGAGAATCTACACCAACGTGTTCGACGCGAACTACGATACCCTCGTGTGGGCCCTACAGACGAATGGGTTCCCTAACATGACCATCGTGGTCGGAGAGGTGGGGTGGCCCACGGACGGGGACCGTAGCGCGAATATCGGGTACGCGCAAAGGTTCAACCGAGGGTTCGTGTCCCATATGAACGGGGGCACCCCAATGAGGCCCGGCCCGGTGGATGCCTATTTGTTTAGCCTCATCGACGAGGACGACAAGAGCATCCAACCGGGCAACTTCGAACGCCATTGGGGAATCTTTAACTATGATGGTACTCCGAAGTACAACCTCAGCCTCGGGTCGAACCCGGGCGGTCTAGTAGCGGCTAGAAACGTCCACTACCTATCGAGACGGTGGTGCGTTTTGTCGCCCTCGGCTAGTCTTCAAGATCCGAATATCGGACCTAGCGTGAGCTACGCGTGCGACCGGGCCGATTGCACGAGTCTCGGGTACGGAACGTCGTGCGCGGATTTGGATGCTCGAGGGAACATATCGTATGCATTTAATAGTTATTACCAGAGATATAATCAGCTTGAGAGTGCATGCCGGTTTCCGAATCTTTCGGTTATTACAACTACCGATCCATCGATAGGAACATGTCTGTTCGAAATCATGATCCAGACGGCGGGGACCGCGAACGATGGATTCTTGTTAGAGCCACTTGGCTTTTTGGTTAGAATGATTGTGCTAGTGATGACTTTTTTGTAATAAGAAAAGAAGTATGTGTGGGAAAAAATTACTATTAATGTAGGCAATTATTGAATCACGTAAATTGCATTGTGAGTTCTTTTTTTTTTTGCGCTTTCATTTTGTTTTTTTTTGCTCTGACAAATTGGCTAAAAAAATACATAAGTAGTTTACACTTTACTCTGTAAGTTTAAGCCGTTCATTTTTCTACTTTTTGTGATTCTTTTTTCTTCAATTCAATAAGTTTGACATGGTTAATGAGATGTGAACATAGTATGTTTTACTAATGAAAAATATATAAGTAATACTTGGCATGTTTTTAGCATATTTTCGTAATAATGTCTGTCTCAAAGTCTTATATGTAATAATAATATTTTAAAATTTAAAGGCAATAATGCCTATCATTATGGTGGTCATTTCACTCGTAAATTTTTAAAAAAAATATTTCCTTTATGTATAATTCCATAAGACTATTATTAAGCTCTTCACTAGTCTTTTATCAATCCACCACAAAAGTTCTCAACTTTCTCCTTATATGATTTACCCACTTCTTTGGAGTATAGATATTCTCTACATTATTATGTATATGTAAATATACATAACTAATTTAATAAATATAGTTTGAAAACTAAAATTAAAAAAAAATCCAAATATTAAATAAAACAACACGTAAAAAGCCTACGAAGTATGATTTGATTGATATCAAATTTAATTAAATATGACAATCATTGTTACATTTAATTAGTAATATCCAATTTCACAAGATAAGCCCTAAGAAACAAAATACTTATTATATAAGATGAAAAACACATAAAAATTACTCAAATTGAGTGAAAACCTAGTTGAAAAAAAAAAGATTGCTAAACATGAAATAATTTCTTAACATTTTGTCTAGGGTGGGTGAGGACTTTGTATTTTTAAAAGATAGTATACTAAATTTGCAAATTTAAAAGTGTGATCGATTGGAAATATTTTTTCGTAAATTTTCATAAATGCCAACTTCCCTTGCTTAAACAGAGTCGTTGATTCTGTTTGAGCAAGGCAAACATCACCATCAAACACATAGTTACTAAAGTACATATACAAACATTCGTATATAAAATATATGTGTATATGGACAATAATATATATATATATATGTATTATTCGTTTTTTTTATAACGGTTCGATCGATTGAATCAGTTACCCGGCCAATAACTCAATAGATTGTTCGATTTGATTACTGGTCCGGTTTTAAAAATATTAGTATTGGTGAGTTATGAGGTTATTTACTGCTTTGCTGCATCATCAGTTCACTTTAATTCCTTCAAGAATTATGAACACTTTGGACACGTTATTCGTAAATATAATTAACATATCTTTAACCGTGTCCTAATTTTATAGTTAGTGACCTTAATCTTGTTGGAGAAGAGAGTGATAAGAGGGAAAAAGTTTATAAATTGCAAGATAAGTTTTTTGCTAGAATATTTTTATATTGATAAGAGTTTTCCTTATGATCAAAATGATCATGGATTACACATATTTAAAGGTGCATAAAAGAAGTTGAAAAAAACTAAACTTATTCAATACATAATTTAATCTATGCATTTTTCCATGCTTGATTTTTGAATGTTGAATATCTATGCATTTTTGATTTTGAATGTTGAATATTTATCTTTGAATATTGACTATCTAGAATTTTGAAAGTCATCTTGAATTTGCAAATTATTTACTTCAACACCCCTCCTTAATTTGCAATTCTTAGCACATCCTTCACTTTCTCAAATTTTTCGATAGTCACGACCTTTGTAAGAAAATCAGTTGCTTGATCATTTGTTCAAATAAACTCCAAGCTAATTTCACCTTTGCTCACCATATCCCTTATAAAGTGATGTCGCAACTCGGTGTGTTTAGATCTCGAGTGAAATACGGGATTTTTTGTCATAGCTATTGTTGACATATTGTCACAATAAACTATAGTTGGATGCTTTTGAACTTCTTGTAAATCCAAAAGAAGTCTCCTTAACCAATTTGCTTCAGTAGTCGCTTCAGAGGCAGCGATGTATTCGGCTTCAGCGGAAGATAGAGCGACAGAATTTTGCTTCTTCGAACTCCAACATATAACATTAGAACCAATACAAAATAAATATCCAGAAGTGCTTTTTCGATCATCTATGGCTCCAGCCCAATCACTATCAGTGAAACCGATTAGTTCACTTTTATTTTCCTTCACATATTTTATTCCTAATTGTTTGCTTCCTTGAAGATATCGTAAGATTCTTTTTGCTGCTATGAAGTGAATTTTACTTGGAGCACTCATAAATTTAGAAATTAAACTTACCGCATGAACAATATCTGGCCGTGTGTTTGTTAGATAAATCAGCGACCCAACAAGACTCCGAAATATTTTGCTATCCACTTTCTCACTTCCATCATCTTGTAGTAATTTTTCATTCACGACCATAGGAGTAGAAACATGCTTGCTTTTCTCCATGTGAAATTTCTTCAAAAGATCTTCAGTATATTTTTCTTGAGAAATAAAGATTTCTCCCTTGGATTGCTTCACTTGAATTTCAAGAAAGTATTTCATTAATCTCAAGTCCGTCATTTTAAATTTCTTCATCATTTTTTGCTTGAATTCTTCAACCATTTGCTTTTGAGTACCCATATAGATAAGATCATCTACATAGAGGCACACGATCAAGAAAATATTTCCGTTTTTCTTCACATATAAAGATGGATCATTTGGACTTTGATGAAATTCATTTTTGCAAAAATATTCATCAATCTTTTGATTCCACGCTCGAGGGGCTTGCTTTAATCCATAAAGCGCTTTTCGAAGATGTTAGACTTTGTCTTCTTTTCCTTTTACTTCAAATCCTTGAGGTTGTTGCACATAAACTTCTTCTTCAAGTTCTCCATTGAGAAATGCTGATTTGACATCCAGTTGAAATACTTGAAGTTCTAATTGTGCCGCGAGTGCGAGAACGACTCGAATAGTCTCCATTCTAACTACCAGCGCAAATGTCTCATTAAAGTCAACTCGTGGTTGTTGCAAATATCCTTTTGCAACGGGTCTCGCCTTGTCTTTTTGAATTTTTCCATTTTCATGAAATTTCGTTTTGAAAATCCATTTAAGCCCAATTACATCCTTGTGTTTTGGCATGTCCACCAATTCCCATGTTTTGTTTTTCTCTATCATTGTAATTTCTTCTTTCATCGCTTTTTGCCATACTTCTTTTGCAGCGACTTCAAAGCTTTTAGGTTCAACGGTAAAGAAAGCAATATCGCAATTTTTATAAATATCTCTTAAAGAACGAGTCTTTCTCACCGGAGAATCTGAATTTTGATTTTCTTCCATTTGGGGATTATGAATTGGACTTTGAGGTGGAGTTGCAAGATCACCTTCATCTTCTAGCGACGACGTTTCAAAATATTCATTTGAAGTATTTGATTGAGTGGAATCTTCTTTCCAACTCCAAGACGCCATTTCATCAAATATCACATCTCTTGAGACCACTAGTTTGCACGTTATTGGATTGAAAAGACGATAGCCTTTAGACTCATCGCTATATCCAATAAAAATAAGTTTTTCACCTTTTTGATCATACTTATCTCTGTTTGGAGCAGATATATGAGAGTATGCTATGCATCCAAAAATCTTCAAGTGATCAACGACAGGTTTCTTTTTGTAAAATGCCTCGAATGGTGTTTGGTTCAGCACCGCCTTTGTAGGACATCTATTCAATATATAAATAGATATGTGCACAGCTTCTGCCCAAAATTTCTTTGGTAATCCTTTTTCAATTAACATGCTTCGTGACATTTCTGTGATAGTTCGATTCTTCCTCTCAGCGACCCCATTTTGTTGAGGACTTCTACTAACTGTGAGTTGTCTTTGAATTCCATTTTTCTTGCAATAATCCATAAAAGGAGTATAGATAAACTCACCACCACGATCTGTTCGTAGAGTTTTAATTTCACGACCGCTTTGTTTTTCAATACAAATTCAGAACGTCAACAAAATGGAAGAGAAAGAGGTGGACCATTCCAAGGAAGAGGAGGATCATTCCGAGGAAGAGGACGTGGACAAAGTTTCAAGCCAAGATACAAAAATAAAAATCAAGAAGCATTAAATTCAAGCAAAGGATGCTTTAATTGCGGAAAAACAAATCACATAGCAAATGATTGTTTTTTCAAATACAAGAAGTGCAAAAATCCCAACCATTCAAAAAGGGATTGTTGGCATCAAAACCAACCTAAGGAAGATAATGCAAATTTCACAAAAGATGAAGGAGAACAACTTTTCTCATGTATGTCGATTCAAAATCAACCACAAAATGTGTGGTATGTTGATAGCGGTTGTAGCAATCATATGACCACGGATAGAAATATTTTTGTCAACCTTGACAAAAATTTCAATTCTGAAGTCAAGCTCGGAAATGGTGAATTACTCAAAACTGAAGGAAAGGGTACTATTTCCGTCCAATCAAAAGGAGGACAAAGAAAACTCATAAGCAATGTTCTCTACGTTCCTAGCTTAACAAGCAATCTCCTAAGCATTGGACAACTTCTACAAAAAGGATATTATGTAATTTTTGATAATGGAGAATGCAAAATTGTTGATAAGAAGACTAACAACACTATTGCTTCTATCCAAATGAGCTCGAACAAAATATTTTCCATGGTGATGCCATTTGAAGAAAGTGTCGCTTACAAAGAAGAAAATATTGATCAATCTCAACTTTGGCACATGAGATATGGTCATCTAAACAACAAGGGGCTGCAACTTCTTAAGCAAAAGAATATGGTCGTTGGGCTTCCTAAAATCGAGAGCAAAGACGAAGTGTGTGAAGGATGCATATATGGAAAAATGCATCGAATTCCATTTTCCTTGCAATAATCCATAAAAGGAGTATAGATAAACTCACCACCACGATCTGTTCCTAGAGTTTTAATTTCACGACCGCTTTGTTTTTCCACCAACACTTTGAATTTGAGAAACGCCGAAAATGCTTCGGATTTCTCATGTAGGAAATAAACTCACATCATCCTTGAGTAATCATCAACAAATAGGATGAAATACCTCTTGTTTCCAATAGAAAAGGTCCGGAAAGGACCCCATATGTCCGCATGTATAAGCTCCAGTGGTTCTTTTGCTCTCCAAGAAGTTTTTGGAAACGGAAGTCGATGCATTTTTCCATATATGCATCCTTCACACACTTCGTATTTGCTCTCGATTTTAGGAAGCCCAACGACCATATTCTTTTGCTTAAGAAGTTGCAGCCCCTTGTTGTTTAGATGACCATATCTCAAGTGCCAAAGTTGAGATTGATCAATATTTTCTCCTTTGTAAGCGACACTTTCTTCAAATGGCATCACCATGGAAAATATTTTGTTCGAGCTCATTTGGATAGAAGCAATAGTGTTGTTAGTCTTCTTATCAACAATTTTGCATTCTCCATTATCAAAAATTACAGAATATCCTTTTTGTAGAAGTTGTCCGACGCTTAGGAGATTGCTTGTTAAGCTAGGAACGTAGAGAACATTGCTTATGAGTTTTCATTGTCCTCCTTTTGATTGGACGGAAATAGTACCCTTTCCTTCAGTTTTAAGTAATTCACCATTTCCGAGCTTGACTTCAGAATTGAAATTTTTGTCAAGGTTGACAAAAATATTTCTATCCGTGGTCATATGATTGCTACAACCGCTATCAACATACCACACATTTTGTAGTTGATTTTGAATCGACATACATGAGAAAAGTTGTTCTCCTTCATCTTTTGTGAAATTTGCATTATCTTCCTTAGGTTGGTTTTGATGCCAACAATCCCTTTGTGAATGGTTGGGATTTTTGCACTTCTTGCATTTGAAAAAACAATCATTTGCTATGTGATTTGTTTTTCCGCAAATAAAGCATCATTTGCTTGAATTTGATGCTTCTTGATTTTTATTTTTGTATCTTGGCTTGAAACTTTGTCCACGTCCTCTTCCTCGGAATGACCCTCCTCTTCCTCGGAATGGTCCACCTCTTCCTCTTTCATTTTGTTGACGTTCTGAATTTTTATTTTTCTCATTTTGAGAAAAATTCAGTTTTGACTTGAATGCTTGCTCCACGGGCTGAATTTGAGGATTTGCTTATTCTTTCATCATGTACTTGTAGTGAGCTTGATAATTCACTAAAAGTAAATGTGGTCAAGTCCTTAGACTCTTCTATGGCAGCAACGACGTAATCATATTTGGAGGGAAGACTTCGTAGGACTTTTTGGACGATTTTATTTTCTTTAATTGTATCTCCAAAACTTCTTATTTGATTCACAATTTCAGCAACTCTTGTTAGAAAGACTTGCATTCCTTCATTATCTTTTTTTGCCAAATTATCAAACTCTCTCCAAAGATGTTGTAATTTGATTGATGTCACTTTTGCGTTTCCTTTGAAACCTTCTTTCAAGATGTCCCATGCTTCCTTGGCCTTCTTTACTCCATGAATTCTTGGATATAAAGTTTTGCTTAAACCTTATTGAATGATTCTAAGTGCACTCGCATCTTTCTTCAAATTTTTCTTGTACTCTTGTTGTTGTGCATTACTCGAACCTTCATTAGGTAAAGGGGGATATGATTCTTGAACTACATCCCGTAAATCTTGAGATATAAATAGAGTCTCCATTTGGCTACTCCAATAATCAAAATGCTCACCTCCAAAGATTGGTACTTGATTTGGAGTATATGTAAACATGGTAGTAATTTGATTTTCGGTCATTATAGAAGTGAAGGAAATGATATGTGAACTTGGCTCTAGATACCACAATTTGTTGGAGAAGAGAGTGATAAGAAGGAAAAAGTTTATAAATTGCAAAATAAGTTTTTTGCTAGAATATTTTTATATTGATAAGAGTTTTCTTTATGATCAAAATGATCATGGATTACACATATTTATAGGTGCATAAAAGAAGTTGAAAAAAACTAAACTTATTCAATACATAATTTAATCTATGCATTTTTCCATGCTTGATTTTTGAATGTTGAATATCTATGCAGTTTTGATTTTGAATGTTGAATATTTATCTTTGAATATTGACTATCTAGAATTTTGAAAGTCACTTGAATTTACAAATTATTTACTTCAACAAATCTAATGAAAAAACCAAGGTTAAGTATGGTATTTTGCTGAAAATCTGAAATATAATCCATAATTTTATAATTGTACTCCCTAGCTATTATATACTTGTTTGTATAGTTATGTTTTTCTTTATTGTAATTTTCTTCATACAGATTAAGATCTGCGTGTCACATGTTACATCAATATGTTTACACAATAATTTAGTAAAAATCTGATTTACTAATAATATTTATTACTATAATATATGTACAGTTGAAGTGTACAGTACAACACTAGTGCCGTACTAAATTGTTATTAATTAAATTAATTTTTTAAATAACATAGCAAAGATGATTTCCTTAAGTTTTTTGAGACTGTAAAAGAAATTGATAGGAATTACAGATGGCAGTCTTCTTGAGAAAGCTTAATTCATTTATTTACCTTATTCTAGCCTAACACATCCAAACAGAAACTAAATTAATTAAATCTCTTACATAAAAATTCAGCCAAACCCCATTAATCTCATATACTTATATGAGCATGATACTGTTAAGTTGCATAATTGTTCATATAATAATATTTATTTAATTTTTCTCTTGTCCCTCTTATGCTCATAACAAAATTTTCTAATGATAAAATTCAGAAGAGTAAAGCTCCATTCCTAAATTTTATTGCTTTAATTAATTAATTAATCATACATTAAGCAAAACAGGAAAGATGTAGTTAGAATATAATATCATATTTTTATTAATTTTGTATAAAATCTTTCTTATGTATTATGTTTACTTATACAAAAATAAAAGTACTTCCCTGTTGAAATAATAATAATAATAATACAATAATAATAATCTAGATTCATTAGAAGTTGAAGAGTCATGTCTAGATTAATTAGAAGTTGAAGAGTCATGTCTAGATTCATTAGAAGTTGAAGAGTTGGGTATGTGAAAGATCAAGAGACAAGTAGTTCAAGAGTCCTTTAATCTTAGCCATTAAATTGAATCAATCTTAACCATTGGTTTGGGCTTTGTATTAGTATAAATAGGGGTCTTGTATTTCATTTGTAATCATCCAAAAATGAAGTTACATTGATATATAAAATACAAGCTTCCTCTACTCTCTTCCTAAAGTTTTAAATTATTTTCTCTCCATATTCTAACAAAGTGGTATCAAGAGCCAATTTTGTTTGGAGATATTCTCAATTTTGAAGATGTCAAACGGAGCACCTTTGCAAGTTTCGACTCTCACCAAAGATAATTTTGATAATTGGTGTTTACGTATGAAGGCTTTGTGTGGAGCCTATGAAGTTTGGGACTCCATTGAAAATGGAGTTGACGGAAATGAAGCAACCGCCAAGAAGAAGGATCAAAAGGCGCTTGCACTCATCCATCAAGGATTGGATGAGAAGATGTTCGAAAAAGTTGCTAGTGCAACCACGTCGAAACAAGCTTGGGATATTCTTCAAACTTCATTCAAAGGAGTTGATAAAGTCAAGAAGGTGCGTCTCCAAACATTGAGAAGTGAGTTCGAATCTCTACGCATGAAAGATTCGGAATTAGTATCCGATTATATTTTAAGAGTTTTGGTTATTACTAACCAAATGAAAAGATATGGAGAAGAGATGAAGGATAACCGGATTGTTGAAAAAATCCTACGATCATTGGATGCAAAATTCAATTATGTTGTCGTCGCCATTGAAGAGTCCAAAGATTTGGACACCATGACCGTGGATGAGCTTGCCGGATCCTTGCAAGCACACGAAGAAAGATTGACAAAGCCGTTTCAAGAAACACCGGAACAAGCTTTGAAAGCAAAGCTAACATTAAAAGAGAATGAGACTTATTATGGCACGTCTCAAAGAGGTCGAGGACGTGGTGGAAATCGAGGGCGTGACCAAGGAAGAGGCCATGCTCGTGGAAATAATGGGAAAAATAATAATAATTTTCGCCCTAATGATGAAGGACGACAAAATTTTAACCAAGGAAGAGGTCGTGGACGAGGTAGAGGACCGAGAGGATCGAGAGGCGGAGGAAGACAAACTCAACAAAGGTATGACAAGTCAAATATTGAATGCTACAATTGTCATCGTTTTGGCCATTATGCTTCGGAATGTACCTATGTCGAAGAGACGAGTAATCTTGTGGAGAATAACAATGAAGAGGTCCATCCCACCATGCTACTCGCTTGTCAAAGCAATCAAGAAGAAGAAAATAATCAATGGTACCTTGACTCCGGTGCAAGTAGTCATATTTGTGGAAAGAAAAGTTTGTTCGTGGAACTTGATGAGTCCATCAGCGGCAATATCACTTTCGGAGACTCTTCACAAATTCAAGTGAAAGGAAGAGGTAACATTTTAATACATTTGAAAGATGGTAGTCATCAATTTATCTCCAACGTTTACTATGTGCCAAAAATGAAGAGTAACATCTTAAGTTTGGGACAATTGTTGGAGAAAAATTATGACATTCACTTGAAAGATAAAAGTTTAACAATGAAAGATGAAAATGGAAGGATCCTAGCTAAGGTGCCAATGACAAGAAATAGAATGTTTTTGTTAAACATTCAAGGTGATGTCCCGATGTGTTTGAAATCTTGTTTTAAAGATTCATCCTGGCTGTGGCATATGAGATTTGGGCATTTGAATTTTGATGGCCTAAAGTTAATGAGTAAAGGAAGAATGGTAAAAGACTTACCCGCCATAGACCATTCAAATCAACTTTGCGAAGGGTGTCTGCTTGGCAAACAAGCAAGAAAGAGTTTCCCGAAGGAGTCGATGACAAGAGCTCGATATCCATTGGAGTTGATACATTCAGATGTATGTGGGCCTATCAAGCCATCATCGCTTGGTAAGAATAATTATTTTGTACTTTTTATTGATGATTATTCTCGAAAAACTTGGGTGTATTTCCTGAAGGAAAAATCAGAGGTGTTTGAAACCTTCAAAAGGTTCAAAATTATGGTGGAAAAGCAAAGTGGTTACAAAATCAAAGCTCTTCGGTCTGATAGAGGTGGCGAATTTACATCAAATCAATTCAAAGAATTCTGTGAAAAGAATGGTATCTATCGCCCCATGACAGCTCCATATTCACCACAACAAAATGGTGTAGCCGAGAGAAAGAACCGAAGTATTCTCAACATGGCAAGGAGTATGTTGAAAAGTAAAAATATACCGAGGGAGTACTGGGCCGAAGCTATTTCTTGTGCCGTCTACTTGATGAACCGCTGCCACACTAAAAGTGTTCATGAAAAAACACCACAAGAAGTTTGGAGTGGTTATAAACCAAGTGTTTCACACTTGCGGGTATTCGGAAGCATTGCCTATGCACATGTACCAGATGAGAAAAGAAGTAAGCTCGATGATAAAAGTCAAAGGTATGTATTTATTGGTTATGACGAGAACTCAAAAGCATATAAATTGTATAATCCTTGCAATGGAAAGATCGTGATTAGTAGGGATGTTGAATTCGATGAGGAAAATGCATGGGATTGGAGTACTTCACATGAAAAAATTAATCACAATCCGCTCATTGTTGAAGAAGAAGAAGAAGAAGAAGATATGGTGCAACCTACCACTCCACCACCATCGCCTCCACCACAAAATACACAATTTGATGAAGGGAGTTCAAGTGAAGGGCCTCGAAGGTTCAGAAGTCTACGAGAATTGTATGACAACACTGAGGAGGTACGAAATTTAAGTGAATTTACACAATTTTGCTTATTTTCTGAAAGTGAGCCAGTAGATTTTGAGGATGCCATTGAAAACAAAAAATGGAGAGATGCAATGGATGAAGAAATTAAATCCATAAAGAAAAATGATACGTGGGAGCTTGCATCACTTCCTAAAGGCAAAACCACTATTGGAGTCAAGTGGGTGTACAAAATCAAAAGAAATTCCGAAGGTGTGATAGAGAAATATAAGGCGAGGTTGGTTGCCAAAGGATACAAGCAAAAGGCCGGAATTGACTATGATGAGGTATTTGCCCCAGTTGCCCGTCTTGAAACTATTCGTTTAATAATTTCTTTGGCAGCTCAAAATTATTGGAAAATTCACCAAATGGACGTCAAATCTGCATTTTTGAATGGTGTCTTGGAGGAAGAAGTGTACATTGAACAACCGTCGGGTTATGTGGTAAAAGGACATGAAGATAAGGTCCTAAAATTGAAGAAGGCTCTCTACGGCTTGAAACAAGCCCCTCGTGCTTGGAATAGTAGAATTGACAAGTATTTCCAAGCAAGTGGGTTTACCAAGTGTCCGCATGAACATGCTCTTTATGTAAAATTAGAAAAAACCGGTGATATTTTACTCTTTTGTTTGTATGTGGATGATTTGATTTTCACAGGAAATAATTCGACGATGATTAATGATTTCAAGAGAGCTATGTCCAAGGAGTTTGAAATGACGGACATTGGTTTAATGTCCTACTATCTTGGCATCGAAGTAAAACAAAAGGATGATGGTATTTTCATATCTCAAGAAGGATATGCTAAAGAAATTCTCAAGAAGTTCGAGATGGAAAATTGCAATCCTGTTAACACCCCCGTGGAGTGTGGAAAATTATCAAAGCTCGGAGATGGTGAGAAGATTGATCCCACATTTTTTAAAAGCCTTGTTGGAAGTTTGAGGTACTTGACGTGTACAAGACCGGATATACTATATGGCGTTGGACTTGTGAGTCGTTATATGGAAGTTCCTAATACTTCTCATTTGAAGGCGGCAAAGAGAATTCTTCGATATATCAAAGGAACACTTGATTATGGAATCTTTTACACACATTCTAAAAATTATGAGCTCGTTGGTTATTGTGATAGTGATTGGGCCGGTGATATTGATGATCGAAAAAGCACTACCGGGTTTACTTTCTTTATGGGAAATTCCGCGTTTGCATGGAGTTCTAAAAAGCAACCTATTGTCACTCTTTCTACATGTGAAGCGGAATATGTGGCTGTTACTTCTTGCATTTGTCATGCTATTTGGTTGAGAAACTTGTTGAAAGAGCTTCATCTACCACTAGAAGGTCCAACAGAGGTACGTGTTGATAACAAGTCCGCTATTGCATTGGCAAAGAACCCTATGTTTCATGAAAGAAGCAAGCATATTGATACTAAGTATCACTTTGTTCGAGATTGCATCACCAAGAAGGAAGTCGAGCTTGAGTATGTGAAATCTCAAGACCAAGTTGCGGATATTTTCACCAAGTCGTTGAAGTTTGATATTTTTCGAAAATTGCGGATGTCTCTTGGAGTAATGAATCTAGATTAAGGGAGGATGTTGAAATAATAATAATAATAATACAATAATAATAATCTAGATTCATTAGAAGTTAAAGAGTCATGTCTAGATTAATTAGAAGTTGAAGAGTCATGTCTAGATTCATTAGAAGTTGAAGAGTTGGGTATGTGAAAGATCAAGAGACAAGTAGTTCAAGAGTCCTTTAATCTTAGCCATTAAATTGAATCAATCTTAACCATTGGTTTGGGCTTTGTATTAGTATAAATAGGGGTCTTGTATTTCATTTGTAATCATCCAAAAATGAAGTTACATTGATATATAAAATACAAGCTTCCTCTACTCTCTTCCTAAAGTTTTAAATTATTTTCTCTCCATATTCTAACATTCCCATGATCAATAATATTATACAAACAAAATAATGTATTAAACTAATAAAAATATCATAATATTTTCTAATATAAAGATCCTATAAAAATGTAACGATCTGATTCAACACTTGATCACAATATTTTTCTTTATATTATGAAGTGTTTGACAATTAAGCAGTCTGCTAACTGCTAAGCATGAATATCTATATGAAAACCAGTCTATTGCTCTTCAATGCTTCTAGACAGTCTTCTTGACAATGGCCCGCCAAAAAAAAGTCGATATAGTCTTTGTTAAATAACTACAAATCGTAACCAAAAAAATGATCTTAATTGGATGAAGTTTGATGATTGCCTACAATTGTGTTCTTGAAGTTAGCTTTATAACGATTTTAATAATTATAATGATCATAATCTCCGTTCAACGTTTTAGCTAAGCCAGCACGAAATATTTTGTTTAATAGCTTGGGACAACTATATGATTTCCAACGTGTTTCGAGGGAAGTTTCTTCTGGGATTGAACTTAATCTGAAAACAACTAAAATGATTGTTAATTATTTCTCATATATAGAAGAGGCTGTTTTATTTTGTTTCGACTAATACTTTTCAAGAAAATCGTAACTATGTTCACATTAGTACTAAATTTTCAAATGATTTTGGAACTTTAAAATCTGATTAAATTACTATACAGTCCATCACAAGTTGGCTACGAAGCTGCAGTCGCCTGATCTTTTTTAACTATGTCGACTTTTATTTGACTAGCGAAATTCGAAAAATATAAAAATAATGAGATGTACATTGATAACAGTATAAGTTTTCAAGAAGAATTTCAATATTGAGCTTAAATGTTTACATATATATCAACATTAAACAAGTTACGATAACGATAATTAGTTTTTTTTGTTATGTAATTATATATGTAAGATGATTACTTTCTCTTAAGTTTCAAGGGTATTTCTAACAATTATGCATACATGTGTGAGGCTTTTCTTAATACCAACTCTCTATATTTTTTGATTGATGTTTCTATTTTAGAAACAATCGTTTATTAATGGTGTTTGTTATCCCTCACTTCCAAATATTAATCATGCAAATAAACTTCATCTGCAAGTTGGGAGGCATAAATGATCATTGGAAATAAAGTAATCTGAAGTACTATACAAGTTAAGAGATGATGGAGATAGATAGCTACTCTAATATTGACTGTTCTTCAAAAAGCTAGTCTGCATTAATTAATTTTATTCGACGTTTATCGTTGCAAGATCATACTATCAATAATAAATCGCTAAAGTACAAAATGCTCCCTTTAGATTTATCAAAAACCTTATTGATAGAAAGAAGATATCGCGAAATGTGGATAGAAAAAGAGAATTAGTTATTTAACACCCCTATGAGTAAAAAACAAGATTTCTTTACGTTTAAGTATGGAATTTTCGAAGAAATTTTTTTCATGCACATTAATGTTAACATTTAAACGTATTGCAAAATTCGCGAGGTATATTTTACATAATATTTGTTATATATATAAATATATATACGATCCATGATTCATAAAGTAGGAATATCGAAAAAATTATATGACAAAAACATGCATGTTTAGCTAGATGAATTATGTACAGATTTTTAGTCATTTTTTCGCAGAAACTTCAGTTAAAACAGGAAAATTAGAGTTGGATTACTAGATAATATTACCTCTGTAGCTACTCATATGTTTCAGTCTAATTAGGTCAATATCAACAATTATATATAACAATTGAGGAAACTTATAATCTTGAACATGGGAATTAATTTCAAATAATAAATTCTGTTACAATACTATAAAACAAATCGACTAAAAAAGAATTTATTAAATGAAGGATAATATATGTACTTGAAAATTGAAATGTGCGATAAAACATTTATTCTTGCATTTTCAAGCTCCTATATATATATATGTTTCAAATTAATTGATTGTCTGTGAAATAGATTAATGTTTTTTTTTTTGTTTCAGAGAAAGATTTATGTTTGTAAAATATAAAAATATGACATATTGTATATATCCATTTTAGGTTAAAATGAAACTCCATACGGATTTATGCTAGAACAACATGAATATAATATCGTACACGACCTACTTAATCATTTTTCGTAATTTAATACGATTTATCATTACATATATCTCAAAAAATTAATTAACCATGGACATCACTCTCCCTGTAAATAGTAAGTAGGAAACAATTATACAGAAACGGGCTACTAAGACTGTAACAAGTTTCAAAATGCATAAAATGAACCAAGAATTATTATATAATCGATTTACAAAGACTTTAAGATGGAAAAGAAAGCAAATTACTTGTATCAACAAAACACTAAACCTTATATGAAACCCTAAATATAAATATTAAAATTTAATATATATATATATACAACAGTTGCAATATAAATTAAATTTTAAAGTAACCTAACAAGAAGTCGGCCGTTTTTCAACCCAGTAATGGAACCGGTACACGGACATCAAATGGATTTGCAAGAAAATTCCGAATCCTTATAATCTTTTTTTTTTTGTGTCAATTATTAGTGAAATCTATTATCACACACATTGTCATAAATACCCCTAATATATGAGCACAAATTTCACCTATGCAATGGATAATATTGTCATTAATTACATTATTACAATATCCAAGATTAAAATAAGCCCCAACAAAGGTCAAGCACCGTGTATCTTAAGACCCATAGTAGGTGAGATAAAAAGATAGCTTTACAATTTATATTACAAATTTTCTTGCAAGACAAAATCCAATTCTCCACATTCTTTGTAAGAATCTCAAACTTTGTTAAATCCTCATGCTCTCTCTTTGTTTTCTTCCATGATGTAAGATATATATTTTTCTCTCAAAATGAAACAAACTTTTATTGCATGCAATTAACCAAAGTAATTGCCTTAATTTTCTTGTATCACAATTTAAAACAATCACTCCAAAATTATATACATATATATATATATATTGATCTTCAAGTTTGTGTTTCTTTTCACTCTTTTGGCACATATAAGTCATTAGAGCTACATGTGTAATGGATAAGTTTCTATTTTATTTTGTTAACACAAGTTGAGTTTCTAATTAGGGTTTTCTTGGTATATTTTTCTTGGTACATATTACAAGAAATAGGAGATAGCTAGCAATGGAGGGTTCAATCCAATCGAAAGACGAGAAATTGCCACCGGGTTTTCGATTTCATCCAACAGATGAAGAGCTCATCACTTATTATCTTATCAACAAAATTGCAGATGCAAATTTCACCGAAAGAGCAATCGGAGACGTCGATCTAAACAAATGCGAGCCGTGGGATCTTCCAGGTTGTTCTTGTAACCTCAAACCCTTGTCTTCTTTATTACATGATGCAGTTTGAAATGGATACTTTTAGTTAGGGTTTTGACTTTTGCCATAACTGAATGATCAAGATATCTGTTTGCATGCTAAGAATTAGGGTTTTATGAATATATGTATGAGAAAGCTATGTATCTGCTTGCATGCTAAGAATTAGGGTTTTCTAAATATATGTATGAGCTAGGGCCCTCATGTTTTTTATGGCAAACAAGAAATTAGATACAAAATTAAATTAGAAATCTAAATCCATATGGCAAGATATAAGATTTGCCTACAAACCCTGAAAAAAATCTCAAGTACTTACATATATATATATATATATTATATATATATAGTACATGCCTTTATAGTTCAAATATTTACTAACAAATTAAACTCAATTGATATATTAATTTTTAGGGAAGGCAAAAATGGGAGAAAAAGAATGGTACTTTTTCAGCCTTCGTGATCGAAAGTATCCTACCGGAGTGAGGACAAATCGAGCCACCAATACCGGATACTGGAAAACCACCGGAAAAGATAGGGAAATATACAACAGCAACACGTCGGAGTTGGTGGGGATGAAGAAAACATTGGTGTTTTACAAAGGAAGAGCTCCAAGAGGCGAAAAATCGAATTGGGTCATGCATGAATATCGCATTCATTCTAAATCTGCTTATAGAACCAACAAGGTACATATTTTTTTCTTGATTATCAACTTTTTTTCTTCTTTTATTGGTACTTTTTTAATTTCTATTCTAATTATTTTCTTCTTGTATTATAGTTTATATTAAGTTTGCTGTGGTTTTCAAAACGAGATTAAAATAGAGGCTCTATGCGATTAATTTTGTATAACGAGATTAAATTTTGAAAAAAACAAATTGGATATCTAAAAGGAGTGATTATATATACCACCAGTTATAATTCATGATCACTGTTTTTTCATATATTTCAAATATGGTAAAAATTGCATATAGTAAATGCTTTTAACTTGATTACCAAAATTTATGTTTATTATAAAACAAAATGTATAACAATATTAAGTGCAGTGAAAAATGGGTGGATAAAAATGTTGTGTACTAGGGTTTTGGGGAAGGAAAAAATTTACTTAGAGAAAATATTGCAACTTTGTTAGTTCACTAGATGCATAAGCCATTTATATTTATCCTTTTCAAGAATATATAAAGTGTACCACAGGTAATCTGGCCTTAAGTGGCGCCCAAGGATATTTCATCAAATGAAAAAAAGCAATGAGATTATAGTGATGGATTACGTGCAAGTGTTATTTAATTTAGCAAATTAGTCTTGGCTATATGTACAAGATTTGTGTATTTTTAGATGATCAACACCCATATTATGCAACCTTAATATATACATCTAACGAAGTATAAGATTTAGGATAATTATGAGCAAGATCAAAATTTTGTTTTAATAAACTAAGTTTAGAGTCATCAAATATTAGAATATATATATATATATATATATATATTACAAACTTTTCGAGAAAATAAGAGAAAACTTGCAAAATTTATACAAAAAGTCACTAGTTATACTTTGGAACGTATATTTTCAAAGTTGCAATATTAATTGTCACTATATATATATATATATATATATATATATATATATATATATATATATATATATATATATATATATACACTTTGTGATAATAAAATCAAAAATTTGCAAATATGAGAAATAAGATGGAAAAACTTGCAAAATATAACAGAAATACTACATTTATTCATTTATAAATTGTCAAAATTTATACATTGGCACCAATAATTGATAAAATTTCAATAAATAACTGGTTAATAATGTTGTATTCAAATATAGTTCTCATATTTCATAAACTCGACAAAGTTTAAGTAACTTAACTTATAAAATATAAAATTGTGTATAATTAAGTGTGATAGTATTATAATTTCAAACAAATTATTAGAGGAAAAAAAGGTGTGATAGATTATGGACCGCGGTTTCAATGAATTGCATGATAAGAAATTGCTACACCATGAAATAAATGTTTGGTTAACTAGTTCGAGCATGATTTTATTTTTGTAAATTGTTCACTACCTTATTTCTTAATAATAATTACTAAATAACGCATATTATCGTTATAAGAAAAATTGATGATTCCAAAATTCTTACATTTTGTTTTCATACGTGTGTATTTCATACTATTTTCTATTTTAGAATTTAATTTAGTAAACAGTTCAATTGATTACTCTAAAAGTTCATAAAATTGGATTTTAAAGGTCATGAAATATTTGGCTTAAATAAGATTATGCTAAGTAATAACAATAGCAGTAATAAAAAAATAGTCAAAGTAAAGATCTTTGGTAAGATTTTAAAAAACTATAATTTTCACTTCAAATTAATTATTATAAACTTGTATCCTTTTTAATCTTTTCCTTTCTTCAATTTTTTTTTCTTTTTAATTGAAGTGAGTGCACTATACTTCTCCACAAATGTTGCTTGTACTTGGATATCAAAATTGTTCCCAACCAATTCTCATTGACACTTTTCTATACTTCACTTGTAACTTGTTTTACAGTCTTTTCAACTTTTCACATTCATTTACACACATTATATTTCTTTTAATATGATCTAATATGTGAATCCTAATACGAACATTTTGTTGCATTTTCAAATAATCTAGCAAGACGAATGGGTTGTTTGCCGCGTGTTCCAAAAGAGTGCCGGAGGGAAAAAATACCCTTCAAGATCCGTCAATCCCTACACCTATAATCACGAAATACCTCAAAACCCAGTACAATCACAAATCATGCACCAGCCAGATAATAACTTCCAGTTCCCAGTAAGAAACTACATGACTCCATCAGAAATCCAAGAATACAACAAGATTTTCAGAGTCGAGGCCTCGTCAACCAGCAACACGATCAACTTGCCAATCCCGCCACATCAAGTCAATTACGGGCCCACCGGGGCCGGAGGCATCGGGGGTTGTTTCACAATATCGGGCTTGAACTTGAACCTCGGTGGTGGTGCCGCCCCTCCTCATCAACTCATGAGGGCGGCACCACCACCTCAGCCACTGGGGATGAGCCAACACGACGTGATGAACGGTGGTGATCAAGGTGGAGGGTATGGAGGAGATATGAGTAATGCAAACACTATGAATAGGTTCATGGGCATGGATCAATGTGGTGATTTGGAGAACTATTGGCCTTCTTATTGATGGAGAAAAAAACTATTGGGAGGCAATTAGTATTGTTGTTCTTGTTTTTATATATTGTTGAAGAAAACTTAGTATGTTTAAATTGTTAAGGGTATTATTTATTTGGCAGCTCATTGAAGTGTAAAAGGATCATCACTTCATGAACTGATAACTGCTGTTTGCTAGAACAATAGCTAGCTAGTTTTATTCAGATTGGGAATTAATGTGCTCAAGGAAATTTTTGTGGAAGCTATTAATATAGTAACATTTGCAATTTTAAATGGATAGATGGATATTGGATACTAATCATTCTAGACATTTTTCTGATAATTAAAAAGCTTTAGACTTTGGAAAATTGCATTTTTAATTCCATAATTTTTCTCAGAGTTTAATTTAATCTTATCCGCTATAAATTTTTCATATTTTGTCCAATTACTTTCAAAATAATTCACATTTAATAGTACCGTTAAAATCTAACAATCAACTCCATTAGTCAATATTTTAATTGAGTTTTTAAGAAAATTCTAGTGCCTCTTAAAACAAAATCTCTAAGTCAAAGTATGATTAAGGGATTTGATTGTTTAATTTTGAACAGTGTGACTAAATATGAGCGAATAAATATGAAAAATTCTTAATAAATAAATAAAAGTTAAACTTGAGCTAAATTGCAAAATAAAATGTGCAATTTTCTCTTTAGACCTATTCAGGTACGCAACTTTCAAGACATGCCCCCACAGCCGATTGATCCAAGTCCTGTAAGTATGCAATAATTCACGCAAAAGAAACACAATTACCCAAAACCCGGATAAATTTCTGCAAGAGAAAATAAATGAAGAGAAGTAAATAATGTATTTAGTATTTAACAGACCTGAACCAAAAATAAAATCATTCGGTGACTATCTATTTAAATAACGGTATGGGACATCGTTAATGGCAAAAACCAGAAAACAGGGCATCAAAAGCAAAATATCGGCCTGATGTAAATAACAAGGGTCATGATACACAAATACCAGGACTAGAAAGCTGAAACTTACACATAAAACATCCTCAAAACAACAATAACCTATCCCCACTGTCCTAGTCTAAATAAGATTACTGAATTTTGAAAAAAAGACTTCAAGATCCAAAGTGTACATGAACCAGATAGAGCTCTAAATGGTCTCCGCCCCACATGGCGGAGGAAAAACACCAATCTGTCAGAATGGCAAAGAAATGTAAATAAATTATTACAGCGCTATAAATTCGAAAGCTGAAAATGTGTTTGTGTTTGTAGTAGGGGTGGCAATTGGGTTGAATGTGTTGGGCTTAAAGTGTGTTGAGTCCAATTGGGTCTAATGTCAAAAAATATGTATTATAGTTGGACCTAACAAGGACCCAAAATAGACCCAAAATGGACCCAATATGAATCAAAATGGTGTAAGGGGTTGTTGTAGAGTGTGAAATCTATTGATTATTGACTCAAAGTGGAGAATAGGTTGGACCCAATTGAGACCCAAACTGAACCCAAATTGGTCCCAATTTAAGACCCAATTGGACCCAAATATTATTTAAAGCCAACCCGCTAAAATGTTAGGACCCAACCCATTGAAAACTTAGTTTCGTTTGGGTCTAAATATATATATATGGACCCAAATTGCCACCCCTAAGTTTGTAGTAAAGCATAAGCTAAGGCAGAGGAGACAACACAAGTACCTTAATGTTAAGAACAGTGGAGTACTTTTACTGGATTTACTTATCTGCATGAACACGTTTTCCTTTGCGACGAGAATTGTTTGAGTTACCATTTCGAATGGGCTTTCTCTTCTTTGTACTGCAATATAACAAACAATCAATGGAGAGAAAACATTAACACAGTGTTCTGTTAGGATGGTCTTAAGATTAAAACTGATAATCGACACTTCAAAAAAACCCGTATGCAGCATTATGACATTTTCTCAAATGGCTATATGAATAAGCAAACCAAAGGACTAACCTGAAAATGGCTGAAAATAGTTTCAACAGAAAGATGATGGGCAAAGCCAGCAGTGCAGAGGCCTACAACATAAAACAACAGTTAAAAAACAATGAATTTTTCCATTTCCGCACTATAAAATTGGAGACGAGGCCAAAAGGAAAATGTCATCAAGAACTTACCGAAAACCAAACCAGCTCTTTGGTCGCAAGAGGCTTTGTCAGCTCGTGACTCTTCAATTTATCTTCAACTTTGTCTTGAATCTTCATCAATGATAAGAAAGTATATTTAGATCATGAATAAAGTCATATATGCCAAATAAGAGTCAATGCAAATAATCATAGTTTCTTCTCATTAACTATGAACAAGTCAAAGATCAGACAAACACAAGCAGCATTCTAAGAAAAATGTAAAAACAGACAATCAATCAACAAATTATCAAGTTGATCGCAGAATATAGCATCACCATACCTGAATATGGTAAGTAGTTGCTGACTCCAGAAATTTTCCATAAGCTAAAACAGCCTCCTGTGTATATGGCTTCAAAGAAGTACGTAATTTATCAACATGAGGTCTTGCGGCAGTGGCAACCTGGTCAATATATGGTTTGCTGACTTTCCTCAATTCCTGCAAGGTTGAACATATAGCTCAGCTAGTTGAAGACCGAAAGGTAACAAATAACATTGACCAATATGCCCCTCACCTGATAATAAGGATCAGCAAGTTCCTGAACTTTAATGAGGTGTGGCGTCACAGCATTCTTGGACACGTCATATATCTCAACAGTTTTTGTAGTTAGTGTACGGACATGTGGCTCAACATTTGTGGTTATCACTACCCACTGTTCCTTAATGGCTGGCACCAATTTCTTCATGCAAAACATGTAAAAAAAAAATTAAAATCATTTCACGTAGAATTGGCAAAGTTCAGCTATTAATTAAGATATAAATAAGTAAATTATAATACTTTCACTTGGCAATTTAGTCAAATATGTGGACCAACTAAAACTTCTTAAATAATTTAACAATAAAAAATACTCGTTTTGACAATGGTAGCTTACAGTTTTCACTGTTTCCACATGTGGTGCAGCCCATTCTTCAGCTTGGGCCTTCTTCTCAATAGCCTGATACATCAAAAAGGTGGAAGCAGATTAATAGAAACATCTTCCATGTAACACTGCATAACTAGTATTCTTTCACGGACTATAAACAACATTGCATATATGCAGCTCAAGCATTTACCTTCTGCGCCAACGTCTCCAGAGCAGGTTTTCCATGCACTTTCCAGTTCTTCTCTAAGAGTGACTGGAAATACAAAGATAAAAACTAAATAAACTAAATGCAGCAGAAAAAATTAGCATAAGCAAAATATAAACACATACCTGAAAATGAAAACAATGAACTGCAAGCCAAGGTGGAAGCCAAGCACCGTGAACCTGACCATTCATATCATAGAAAAGAACTGTATTAGACACTAACATTTAGATTAATACTATACATATAGAATAATTTCACTCTCGATCGTTGAGAGTGATGTTACAACAGAGAGAAAAAATTAGTAAAAAAAACTTAAATTGGGGACAAAATATGACATCAATGAACAGCGTTTCACCAACAACATCATAACATCGTAAAGCTAACAAAAAAACCGGTATAATAAATGAAGCGCTCCAGCAAGATCTATGTAGCATGACATCATGTAAAATATGAATCTGCTGAAAATATAATTCCCCGAAGGTGGACCCCCCTCACTGATGGCTTAAGCTTTTGATAGGACAGCAAACCATAGTTTCAGAAGAGATGGTAAATCAATATGGCAATAACCAACCAAAGTTTACCTCCATCAACTCTTTGGTTTTGGATGTTGCTTCATACTTTGCCTTCATCAATTCTTCCTGTGAAGAATTCAAACAGAAGGAACCAGTAATAAATCATCAATCACAGAAAATGTGCATTTTGCTGAGTGATAGAGGTTAATTGAATACCTCAGCAATTTGAAGAGCACGCTCAGTTTTGCGCACCTTAGTTTTCTGGTCATCAATGGTCTTTTGAAGCTGAAAACAGAAAAATGGAAGTAACAACAAACAAATTAATTTGTAAAGTCCGATTTGTTCCTATACTTCTTTGACTAGGATAAGTGATTTCATTAGATCTAACTAGATTAATAAGCAGAGGATTTCATGATTTAATATTAAGACCAAACAGCATGCCCATACACAAAATCCCTTTACATTATGCACTAGTGAAGAAACATATATATATATATATATATATTATATTAAGAACTTTGAGGAACCAACGAGTACCAGGCATCAGTTTCAACTAATTTGTGACTGATTAGTGTTTCTCTATTTGTTGAAGTTCAAACCATGTTACCAACTGACTTACATCTAATTATAGATAATAGCTGGCAACTATGTTAAGCTCGAAATTCCTTGAGAATAATACAAAAGGTAGTTCTCTAAGAGTGCAAGATGAGAAGAAATATTGCATCATGTTTTCCATGCCATTTAATCCTTAATCTATGAAAATACTCCATGCTTATCATGACAAGGGAGACAATGAGAGGTAGAGCACTACAGAAAGATAGACAGGATAGGGAAAGATGAAAACACACATGTTTATTGTTGTAATTTCTTATAGAAATAAATTGGCATGTGTCTCTTCATCCTTCTTGTTCTTTACTTTCATTTTGAAAGCAGGGGGTTGTGTCGGACAGATTTCACTACTAGGCTCCAATAGTAAACTAATTTTGATAATTTAGTTTACACCATCAAGAAGGAATTGGAAATATGTTAGTAAACTAGTGTGTACATATACATAAGCATCATTTCCACTTCACCAGATAATGACAACCCAATCCTTTCAGAAATATTTAGGGTCACCAAAGAAATTCAACAAATATTAAGACACCGCAATATTTAACACAACTCGAGTTTAACACATGAAGATCATAAAAATGTTATTGAGAATGTAAACCAATAGGAAACTTTGCCCAGACAATTACTTACGCTCTCAAATTTAGAATTCAATTCAGAAACCTTCTTTTCAGCTTCAGTTGCACGGGATTCCAGTAACTCTTTTTCCTTAATTTTCAGGTCAACATCTTTCTTGAGTTTCTCCACTTGCTTTTCCAATTCACCAGCTTTCACATGTGCTTTCCCCGCCTTTTCTGCAGCAGTCAATTTTCCCTAAGAAATAAACAAAACAGACTTTCAATACATGTAGCACGAACAAGAAAATTTAATTAGCATGTACATCGATGTCAATGCAAGAATAATATTAGAATACTAATCACTCACTTGTAGAGAAGTAATATCACCCTCCAATGAAACAATGCTGTCTGATTTTTCTTTGATTATCTTCTCCTTAGCATCAATCAGCTCGTCTTTGTCTTTTGACTCTCGAGTTTTCTCCTCAACATTGGATTCTGCATATATATGTAAGAATTTGCTTAAGAGAACATAGAAATAAGAAGGCACCAATATGAAGTAAGCCATTCTATTATTCACAACATAACAAGGCCGAGCATACAATCCAATTAAGCAGGTACACATGTTTTACCTAAGATCAACAAAGACACTGTTCTGTAACATAACAAATCCATATTCAAATAAAGTTGTAACAGAATTTAAGGAGGCCCAAATTGTTCTGGTATTCATTTCGGAATGAACATAATCAGAAAGCATTATTGTGGATAGAAATAAATAAATAAATAAATAAGTTGTCTGCTATTTCATTTCTGTAAGACGGTCAATAAACAATTTAATGAGTTGCAAAAAACAAAAAACTGTAGATTGGACAGTGACTATAGTTGAAATGTCATGGATTCTACCATTTATATGTAATTAGCAATTCAGGAAAAGATCTTCCTGAAAGGGCCATTTGGAAATCAATGCAAATCATACATTTTTCAATCATTTACAGTACAATGCAATTGTAAATTAAATTAGTGATGCAATTGATTGCTGCCTAACACGTTTTTTCATCTTTCCAAAAGCCAATGCATCAGTTTGTTTTTGTCCAAACGTGCAGCACAACAATAGTTAATATTTGAAATTTCTCACAATCCATTCCCCTCTTCTATGGAAAGTGAAGAGAATCATAAACATAATAACTACTCATCACTGTTCAAACAATAAATAAAATAACTTATTACTGGCTGATCGTCATGGTCCAAAATCCTAATAACCATTGCATCATGCCCTGCAGCAGTACACTACACTTACTAAAACCAACACCTCGAATTTTACTCCAATCATACCACCAAATTATAATTCGCAACACTAGTAAACTACCTCAACCCCCCACATTTGTGTACAACAATACAAAAACAACTTTTTGAGTATGACCCCCATTAGAGGCATCAGGCATGAATAAGCACATAATCCAAATAACTTCCAATGCACAGACGTGGGACCCAGACTTTTTCTACAAAGATACACAATTTCATCACCAGCATCCAAAACCATAAACAAAAAAGTCAAACATGCATGCAAATACAAAGCAGCAACATTCTCAACTTACTAATTAAGCATCCCTATCTACTCATTTTATCTGATATCCTTCATACTACTACCAATTAGTGCTTTATATTTCCCAATCTGCTATTTTTCTGGAAAAATAAAACAGAGTTCAAATTTTCACCAAACAACAAATCTAAAACCCTAATCCTTAAACAACCAAACCAACACCTTACTCCTCCTTAAAACAATTTCTCAAACACAGACAGTAAATTATCGAGCAGACTAACCGAGACTATGGATCTTAGACTTAAGCTCCTCTACCAAAGCTGGATCAGGACCATCCGATCTAGTGACTTTGACTTCATCATCCACATCTGAGATTGATGCATCGGCGTCAACTCTGATGTGAGCGAGAATTAGGGTAAGGAAGACGGTGAATAAAAAAACCTTCAACGCCGCCATAGAGACACTAGTAGTTCACCGGTGCTCCGGCGATCGGATTTTGAGAAATTAATTTGTATAATAATTTCCGAAAATTTACGTTTATGCTATGTAGAGGCACCCACGTTCGCCACGAGAGAGTAAAAGATATAGGGGTTTGTTTTCTTCTTTACACGCACATTCACACCACTTGCCTAAAGTGAAAAGACAATAGCATCCTTACTCTTTTTTCTTTTCTTTTCTGTTATCATTTTTTGAATAATTTCTTAGAAAAGCAAACAAAAAGAGACCCAAAAAAGGAGAACAATAGAAAAATTTACTAAAAATACAAATAAAATTTATAATAATATTTTTGAACCCAAAAATTATTACAAAACTATTCATTTAAGAAAATTTATATTTAGGGGTCAATAAATTTATAAGCCTAATTGCCCTTAGCTATTTGGACCAAAAATTATTATGGAGATTTATTTATAAAAATATTATATTGATAATTTGATACTAATTATGATTTTAGTCTTAATTATTTTGATTTTGTAATTCTTAACAAAATTTATAAAAAAATATATTTACCATACTAAAATAAAATTTTATGTAAAAGTTTAAAATTATACTAAAAAATAAATTTTGTATTAGACGATTTAAGATTGATAATTTTTTTAAATCTGATGAAAAATTAATTATTAATATACTAAACATAAGTAATTTAGTCCAAAAAATTGTTAACCTTAAATTTTGAGTTTCTTATTAAAATTTGTAGAATGAATTTTAAGAGCGAAAAGTATTTAGTTGATTTTAAAATTTAAAAAATATTTTAAAATCTTTTTAATAATTTTGCTAATTTCATGAATGCACCCTTCCGGTTTTATTTGGACCCTTTATATACCTGAAAATTTCATAGCACATCGAGTTAAACATATTTAATGTGTTATATATCACATATTTGAGATATGGTAAATAGTTTTCATCATCCATTATACCGAAAATGTGTGGCCAAATAAATTGAATTTATTAGACCAGCTTGTTATGTATTTTTCCTACCTACCCAATATGGGTCTGCCGGCAAAACCAATGTCCAATTAGATGGCGGATGGCAATTTGGTCATTTAACACATGGATGGGTGTGTCTCGAGTATTCGAGGAGTGGAGATATTGATTCTCTTACATTCAGTTTTGTTTGGATATATTAATAATGGTGGTATAGGTAGTTGGGGGTTGGGTTACCGTACACGTGTACCCTGCTTCTAATCTGACGGTGATAAATATACCATTAACCCCATCTGGAATTCTTTTAAGTTGTTGTACAATAATTACGGCACCAGGTACAACCCATTTCTGCCCAACTTCTCCTTTACTCTTCACAATATATTTTGTTTTATTCTTATTTTTCCTTTTTCCATTTTCCATGTGCCTGCAGCCTGCAGCTTAGATTTTTTTTTTTTTTTCATATTGTTGTTCTATAAGTTTCAATCAAATCAATGATTTTAACTTTATTTTAACTCATGGTTTAAATTTTTCTTTTTTTTTTCTTACCAAAAAAATATTTCTATTTCTCAACTTATTGAAAAGAAATTAATCGATTAATTTTCAAAATTATATTATCTTCGATTTTTTTTCATGTTTACATGATATCCATGAAAACGTTGAATGTTTGCATATATCTTCGTAGTTTTTTAAGAAAAAACTTGTTACTTTATTACAATTGGGAAATTTTTGGACAAATAATAAGTGATGCTATATATGATTTTTCATATATCGCTAATTTATTACATTTCTTTATTTAGGTAAGAAATCAATTATAATTAATTGATTTAAATGAATTTATTACTTCTTTATCTTGGTAAGAAACTACTAATAATTAATTGATTTAAATGAATTTATTACATCCACACTTTTAAATAACAATGAAAAGTCAATAATGTTAGAATAATGATATATATCAAAAAAAAAATAATAATAAGAAAAACATAAAAATAAAAAAGTAATAAATCTAACAATCAATTGGACATTTAGTTCACAGATGTGTGAGTATTTATCATACACGTATAGATGATATTATTGACTTAAAAAGGTCCCCTCATCATTGAGGTATATTTTTAATAATAATTAATTTTGTTATATATATATTTGTGATAATATGATTAATTCACAAATATTCCCCATAATTTCATTCAAGAAATATATTATCACAATCCATAATAAATCAATTGCAATTCATCCATCTCAACATCTACGTGGACGATTTTGCAATCGATAAATTTATTCCAATACGTTTCTAATATTTATTATTCTTAAAAAACTTAACACATTAATAACACTTCTAATGCAGCCTCCGGCAAATTCTCAGGTGACCAAATTTCCCCGCCCCAGGGGACGACCCCTCAAATATAAACGGCAAATAACCAGTGAACCCTAAATATTTCTGCTGAATCTGCACATTTCAAAATTTAACGAAACGATTAATCTCAAAACTGTAGAATTGTTCACATTTCGATTTATATCATATGTAGGGGTGACAATTTGGGTCCATACATATATTTCCACCCAAATCCAACTAAGTTTTCAATGGGTTGGGTCCTAACATTTTAGCATTTTAGTTCCAACTGGGTTGGCTTTATTTGGGTCCAATTGGACTTTAAAATGGGCCCAATTTAGACCTATTTTCCAGTTTGGGTTAATAATCTGTATTTTACACTCTACAACAACCTATTACACCACTTTGATTCATAATGAGTCCTTATTGGGTCAAATTTGGGTCCTTATTAGTCCAACTATAGTGCATATTTTTTGATATTAGACCCAATTGGACTCGACCCAGACCCAACCCATTCAACCCAATTGCCACCCCTTTTCATATCGTATAATTTGAGTATATAAACAATTAATTACCTGAATAATTTGTTCGCTGCTTTTCAAGCAATTCCGGCCAACGACACAAACGGTGCCGCCTGATCCTCCACCGGTGATCTTTGCACCGTATAGCGTTCCTTCAGCAGATTTTGAAGCTTTGCTGTGGTGCATTTCTTGGACGAGCTGAACGAGCCTGTCCGTCCCGTCTGACCCCAGCTCACAAGCACTGTAACTGTAGTGACACTGCAGCAAAGAGCGATTTCGCACGTTTTAACGATAATAGGCACTAAAACTTTTTAGTATTATCGGGTAAATTCTTAGTTATTAATGGCCAATGACGCACGCTTTCTCGAAGCAGAAATTATAAACATAAAATAATTATGTGTACTAATATAATCAAATAATATACTAGTTTTTGTAGCATTAATATCCATTAGTGTGTTAGATGAACCATAAATAATAGGTTATCAAGAAACAAAAAATAAAACGAACTCATGTTAAGCATTTCATCGCAACAATACAGAAATAATTTAATTAAAGGATAATATTCTAATTATCTAAATCTGAATCTGCTAACTCGATTTTGGCACCTGGTTAGAGGTTTTTCTAATTTGGAGCCAATTTTGGTTAGAGTTTTTTTTTTTCTAATTTGGAACCAATTTTGAAGACGATAGGGTTTGAGAGGTTGAGTTTTTTTAATTTGGTACCTAATTTTGAAGGTTTTAAAGTGTGTGTATCCCAAATTTATCCCTTGACTAGCTGGCCATCGATTTTGACCTATCAAAACTATTTAATTTTGAATTTCAAAATGATGCGCCATTTCGGGCCTTGGCGAGAATGAGGCTAATAGCATGCGCCATATCGAAGATAGTTGTCATGCCACAGTTGATGGCGTTGGCCGTTGAGGGTGCATATGGGTAAATTATTTCTCAACGGCCTGAATTGATTTTCCATAACATTTTACATTTGACAATTCGAAATTGAAAACAGATTTCTTTATGAAAATAAAGTTCGTATTTAGTAAAAACAAATAGTCGATCTTGTTATAGGAATGTGCAAATACCTGATACATCAATTCTCCTAAAGCAGTGAGTTGTTCGTCTGATGTAGCGGATGTAAGTAGCGCTTTAAAAGCCTGTTATCATGTAAAACACATATATATTACAAATAAATCCGATATAACCACATAATTTTTTTCTCACCCTTTAGTCCGTTTACGTTTTCGTGAAAATACGACAACTAAAATATATATAATTATTTCCATAATTCGCCATTTCTGCTCTATTTTTCACAATGGAAAAATACGAAAAATCTACATAAATCGTTTTTTATACTTCGAAACCATAATATTATCTTTACCTTGACTCGGAAATTTTCGTAAATAGGATGTCTGGTAGCTGCTCTAAGTCCATAATTCCGTTTCTTATCGATCACAGTGACTGGATCACTATGATCACTATATTTCTCCAAGAACGTCTCTCCAGACAAGGTTTCAGGCAGTTGCTTAACGTAAAGAGCTTCATATCTGAAATTTAAAAAAACCCGTCAAATTAAATTATCGTTTGAAAAAAACGACTAAATCGAAAAAGGCGAAATTTTTACCTGTGTGGTGATAAATTGCACAAATAGTCTAAAGAAGCCTCGGTTTCAAGCAGTTCAACTCCATCTTCTTCGAGATCATCAGAGGTCACACCATTAGCACAAGACTTTGATAACAATTCTGATGCGAAAGATTTTATAATTTTTCGACCCATAAATGCACCGATTCTCACCGACCCATAATCAGCTCCACCAACGCTGCAAAGGGTTTCGTTATTTCGAGGTTCGAATCACTTAAACGAGTACAAACTATTTATTTAAGGATATTTACATGCACACCCTTTACTTATTGGGTAATTACAGCGAGCCCACTTTTTGCATATTACAAAGACACACCTGTCAAATCTCGACAACTAGGGCTAGCAATTGGGTTGATTGGGTCGGGTTTGGGTTGGGTTCAACTGGTCCAATGACAAAACACATGCATTATTGTCGGACCCAAACAAGGACCCAATCATGAACCCAATAAGGACCCAATCAAGGGATTCTATCAAGCTTTGGAAGATGGAGGTGATGAAATAGAGAGAATAATGAGAATAAATGAAGAGAATGAAACAAAATTAGGGTTCTAAGTGGTGTAAGAGGTTGAGATGGAAATGAAATATTATTGAGTTGGTAAATAGGTTGGACCCAAATTAGACCCAGATTGGACCCAAATTGTGATCAATTTAAAACCCAATTGGACCCAAATATTATTAAAAGTCAATCCAATTGGAACTATAATGCTAAAATATTAGGACCCAACCCATTGAAAACTTAGTTTGGTTTAGGTCCAAATATATGTATGAACCCAAATTACCACCCCTATTGACAACAGTACAACTTTTACTGACAGGGGGCAATTTGTAATATGTTTTTACTGATAGGGAATTAACGGTAAAAAAAAGGGTGTTTTTTGCAATTAGGTCTAATGCAAAGGGTGTCTATGTAATTTGTCCTTTATTTAATATGGTATTCAAGACTATGTACCTGTGTCGGATTCCTGAATCGATTCCCCAAAATCGTATATGATTAGGAATGTCCACGAGACCCAAAACCTCAGCAGGCTGCATAAAAGTAAAAGGGTATTTATAAAAAATATCAAAAAATATGTATTTATATATAAATAAAATAAAATACAAAAGTTAATGAGAAAATTGCATTTCTCCATGTATAATATACCTGGCAAATCATGGCTAGAAGCTTGTTAGCTTCACCGCATGCGGAAGTCATCTGGTCCATTACACCACATGGAGCTCCAACCACATGATTCTCCACCTTCAAAAGTTCAATTTTTTCGGTGGTAAAAAGTTGTGAAGATATAAAAAATAATTAGAAAAAGAATGTATATGTTCATAAATAAGAATCTATATATACCTTTTGGCAGAGTAAAGCAAGATCTCTAGGTTCAATATTTAATCCTGAAAAGCACATATACTAGCAAAATTTAATGATTTATAGCAAATTTAACAAGAAGCTACAAAATCACGAGCTCCAACTTGAATCTTTAAGGGGTGTGTTTGGATCGAGTGATTTGGATTTGAGGAATGAATTTGAAGGAAGGATTTCAAATGACTCTAAAATGGAGAGTAATTTGAAATCCATCATAGTTGTGGAGAAAATAGCTCGATACGAATGCCGATAGATTTGAAATCCAGCATAACATGAATTCATCCAAACTGACTTAAATGGATTTGTCGATGAATTTGAAATCCATAGTTTTCAAATCCTTCGACCCAAACACACCATAATTTAATTTCTCAATTAAAAGTTAATCTTTTTACACATAACTTTGTTCTTTTTGTTCGTTCTAATTGACCGTAATGAATTAAAATAAAAGGAGAAGTGTGAGAACCATGAGCAGCAGCAACTGCAGACATTGTAGCAACCTCCACAGATGCAGAGGACGAGACGCCTTTACCTTCCGGCACAGCCGAAGATACCTACACGATTATTTTAGTCCAAAATTTATTTATAACTTAATAAAAACAGACACCTAAAATTAAAAAAAAATATATATATAATACTAAAATAACGCAAACAACTCATACCAACATGCTTATACTATTCTCGAAGTGTACACCGAGCTCTTTCATCAGAACGAGAATCGTCCCTGCAATATATGCAGCCCATCTAGGACGGGAAATGAAGTTAGTATAACATATACAATAACCATATATATAAAAAAAATTAGACTATTATACCGAAATAAAATTTAAACCTTTGGGATGGATCCCGAGCAAAGTAACTTCTAGCCTTCTCATATGACATTGGTTTTTCACCATCCATGAAATCTGACAGATCCATGTCAAAAGTCGGCCCACGATTACTTAATTCAGATCCATATGACACCTAAAAGAATAGGATTAAGCAATAATTAGGAAGATTAACGAAAGAAAACTAAAGAACAATTAGAGAAAAGATTAATTATTAGCTCTTAACTATTATTTGCCTTGTGAATTAAACTTTAGTTTAATGATAAATGACGTACAATTTGAAGAACAGGAGTTGGTCCTTGTCCTTTAGCATCCTGTCGAGCCTGAGCGTGCTTCCACAGTCTCTGCTTCGTTGGATGGATCTTTTGTATTGCTACATGGCAAGCTTCTCTCGTTGGCATCTGCACATATTTTAGAGTTAAAAACACAAATTAATAAAGTTCATCAAAGCTAAGTTTTTCACTTATAGATAAAACTTTCTACCTTAAATCTTCTTATCTCTTGCTTTTTATTAGTGTAAAAAAACTCCAACAGATATTTTCTTTTGTCTTACAACATCATTTCAATTTTTTCAAAAGAAAGAAGCTTGAGAGATATTATCATTTACCCTTCATCACATCTTTTCAATCCTTTTTTTTCCTTTACTTTTTCCCTTTTTTATGTTTTTTGTTTTTTTTGAGGGGAAGGCAGTTTTCCAGTCACTGAAAGTCCCGGGGCAATCAGAATCATGTAGGGGTGACAAAATAGATCCGGAACCACGGTTTCGACCCAATTAAAATAGTTTGGGTTGGGTTGGTTCCTAAGAAATTTTATTTGGTTCCTAATTGGTTCCAAAATATAAGGTATTGAGTCGGGTTGGGCTTGGTTCCCTTTTGGTTTGACTTTGGTTCCATTTTGGGTTGAGTTGGTTCTACCTTAAAGCCATTTAAGAACCCAATCCATATAAGAACCAAACCGTCAGAACCAACCCAAACTCAACCCAACCCGCCCATTTGCCACCCCTAGAACCATGTAATGATAATCATGTGGGGTCCATAATACACGCATGGTTGTAGTTATAGTGGTTAAAGCAGAGTATAGTACCTGTAATACAAGGCTTCCAGAGTAGTCAGCAATTCCACCCATGACATCTAACCGTCCAGGTGCTCTTGCCACAAAGACGTCTTCCTACACTCAGATAAGTTTGTGCTCATACTATTTGAAATAATCGACGTAATTAAAAAACACAATTATAACTAAAAGCAAGCACATAATTCAGAAAAAAAGACTGAAGTGATTTATACCTCCCAGTTAAAGAGACGCCGAGCAGCTTTTCGCTCCCTAATCTGGTGTTTCTCGGTACTTTTTCCAGAATCAAGAACAACATCAAGTTCCGATAGATTCCTCAAGAAACTCACGGTATCAGAAAGGCCCATAAGATCCCCATGCAGAATCTCAAAGTCCTCGGGGAGTCTACAGAAAAGATTCCAAAAAGATAGATTCAGAAAAGATTCATCAGTTAGCTGTTGAAGAAATAAAAAGTTCACTCACGATGGCATTTGAAAACTATATTCACTCATTTCTGCAGTTGGGGATCCTGTTCGAAGACCAAGTTCGTTTTCAGCATTTGCATACCAATCGGGAATGCTGAGATCTCTTCCTGGGACCCGCTGCAATTGATACCCGAGAACGATAGCGTCCCGTAATCTCCTGGCCCCACTTAGCTGAAACTCGATCACATGAAATAAATCAATACATCTCGAGATAGACAATTTCATAGTGTTGTTTTAAGATTATATGCAATTTTCAAGAATTATGAACTTAAATCAATCACCTTATCTGATGTATAATCTTTTCCAGAGGCTGTATTCTGCAAAATTCGAGCTGCAACCTGGGATTTTATCAATGAATCAAAATATCATAAATTATGACATACATATAAAAGAATGATAAATACGCAGAAAGGCAACAAATTTCAATGGTCTGGATGAAAGATCATGCTTTTCAACAACGAAACTACAAGCAAATTCAAGTATAGAATCGAATAGGAATTTTTTTTTCTCAAGAGCCCACTTGTGGAACTTTGCCATTTAACGAAATAATACATGATATATATATATTTATAATCTAGAGTGTTCAAAACTGGTTTATGAGATAGTTATTACTATACCGAGATCAAGTACTTAACATAAAACGAGACACATGTCATCAATATATCCCTTACTCTAGCGCTAACAAGAAAATCTATCATATCCAAATATATGCACCGCAAGGATTATCTCCAATGCCATTCTTTTTTTAAATTATATTTACTCTGAATTAGAGCTCGAGAAAATACTAATACGTTAACATTGCAAAGACAAACTTTTCAAGCTAACAGAAAGAGTGTAATACCTCACCACCATTGATGCCTCCCTCATAACATGGTTTTAAACTAACCGCGCGCTCAAGGTATGGTCTCCAATGTCCAGTAAGTAAATCCCTTCTAATCATCTCAACACCACCTTGATAGAACTGATAAAGAGTAATATGTTTTCATCAGATGATATGACGTTATAGTAGTGTTATATACATATAGCGTTAAGCTTGTCAACGGGCGGGTATTACCCGTACGCGACCCGCATATTACCCGTTCATTTTTTGTTGCCCGACCCGGACCCGACCCCGTCGTTTACCCGATGGGTCTGCTGACCGGGTGGAAATGATATACTGGATCCGGATCCGGGTCCGGGTAATACCCGCCCGTTGACAGGCTTAGTCTAATAGCGTTATATATTCAGAGCAAGTCATTTGGTAACCATAATCAAGCTTTTTACCTCGAGCATATTTCTCAAGAAGGGTTCTTCGTTGAAGTAATCCCTACGCACAAACACAAATGGAATCTTGTACGCCAGGGCCTCGCTAACTGTCCCGTATCCAATTTTTCCTGAAAATTTTGAAAATAAATTACAAACTTTTGTACTGATTCACTATAATAAAAAACCATAAATTATCCATAAAAGTCGATTTGACTGACCAAGCATACAATCAGATGCAGCTATCACATCCGGAGTGTATGTATCTTTTGCGAGCTTTACGAAGTTCGGAGGAAGGTCCATACTATCAGAAGCACCACAAACCTGAACCGAAAAACCCAAAACAGTACATTTAACCCTTGATATTGGAATGCTAAAGCCTTGTTTGTTTATGTTTTCAAACTCCATTTTCAAATTTTTAAATCACAAAATTCTAAATAAACATAACACACCAAATTCTCATAAAAATTCTCCTTTTTTCAACTCTACTTTTTCAATTTTCTATATAACTAACTATCAGTCATATATCCATCATTTCACACACTTACCAATCAAATCATTTATTATAATCACTTTTTTCACTTTCTCTTTCATACTTTACAATTTTTATCCACATTTTTTTATATTTTTTATATACACCACCAACACAATTATTATACACATCGTCCATCAACCTATCACTATTGATTTTACATGTCTTACAACTTTTAACATATTTTTAAAAACATAAACAAACACCTGCCATTTTCACACGAATTTCCACAGTGCGCGATACCCGAGAAAATTTTAAAATTTATGTCAAAATCATAAACAGCCATAGCCTAAGTAAGTTACACAATCATTAAAATGCACGGTGAAAGTCTGAAAAAGATACCAGACAAAGCCAACCCTGAGGCAGGTACTCTTCCTTTAAACTCCACCCTGCTGGCTGCAAATTATGACCGTTTCATATTGTTCGAGTGAAAAAAAAAACATTAGAAAGTATATTGATACAGAGGAAAGAAGAAAAAAAACATAAATTAACAAGCACAAAATCCAGTCTTAATCCACCTCAACACGATATCAACAAAGTGACTTTTATACCTGTCCACCAAAGTTGAGTATAACAATCTTCTGATCCTCATTAATTCCAAGTTCTTTCCTGATCTGGAATGTTATTATAAAGAAAATGAATTATACAAGTAAAAGTGGTGCATATACGAATAATCTATAACTAAAGTGAATTTCTTTCTAATACCTCTTCACGTGTCTTGTGTAACCTCCTCACTACCAAAGGCACATCAATTGCATCACGAAATGCAGGCACTGTAGCATTCAGCATCAATATGTAAGAAAAAGACAACAATTTTTACGCACAAATTTAATAGTTAAACAAGAACCAAAACAGTAAAGGTTATTGGATTATTATGTGCGTACTTGGGCAGTATCCGGGGAGGCGTATAAGGAATTCACAATGCGAATAATCCTCAGCAATCTGCATCGTCCAATACGACATTGTAATGAAGTAAGCATCAAGTACAAGGAGCCACAATACTTTGTAACAAAAGGAACAATTTTAAAGAGTTTCAAAAAATTTCCCACAAATTTAAAGACTGGTACTTAGTGGCACGTTGCAACCACATGGACTTATTTAGTCAAAGTATGCATATTGTAGAATGTTTGGAGATACGTAGAACTGTATATTAAGAGTCTGTAATAATAATAAAAAAAAAAAAAGCATCGATAAAGATTATTATAAGAGATTACTGGAAATCACCTGCCAAACTATGGTGCGGTGATGATGACCTGCAGCCATTACGTATTCAGCATAGATGAAATCCCAACTGCCAATATAGAAATTAAAATGTTCGTAAAAAATCTAGTTAAATTGTGGTTACATTATAAAGATAAATGACAAAAAACAAGTACAGAGTGAGATTATACCTGAAATTTGTGACACATACAGAGCGAATTCCAGCATCAGCTGCCGCTCGACAAGCAACTGGAACGACATCTGATACCTATACAACACAAATTCCAACAACAAATAATAAAACAAATAAGACAAATACCCTCCAAGAGAGTCATTTTAAGTAAAAAAAAGTGACTGATTAAGTATAAAGCAAAATGTATAATTGGTTTCGACAACTAATGCTCAAATTAGGGGCTAATATCCTTGAAGAACAGATTAGTCAAAATGTCATACAGTCAAACGTGATTAATTTGCACCATTTACGACAATACTAGTAGTTCATGGGTAAAAAAAATCATGTTAGCAGTATACATACTTCTTTGTGATACTGGAAAATTCCCAGATAACCCACTGTCATTTGATTTAAGCATTAAGTGGAAATTAATCGGAGATAGAGTAACAAAATGGCATTTCTGTTTGAAATGTAGGTATCCAGGTTTCTCATAAAAAAGTACAATGTACTGTAGAATAACATACAAAATGGTTAAAATGTGTTTTAAATTTACCATTCGTCACTGTTAACTTTGATTGTTCATTTTCTTTTCCCTTTCACGTGGAAAGGGGTATTAAATCATGCCTTAGAAGGAGTGTATAATTTTTTTTTATAAAAAAAATTACCACTAAGTCTGCGTTGATGGATTTGAGCCACTCAACTTCCGTTGCCAAAATAGTGTCACGGGGTACCACAGCCGTCTCAGAATACTGAAACCATAAAATAAAATATAAGTGTTGTAATCTATAAATCCTTTCGATTGTTCGTTCGAAAACTACGAAATGAGCATACCTTTTCCAACGAAGCAAGACGATCAACTGTCAATGCATCTGCTTGAACTGCTCCACAGTCTAAGAGCACCTAAAATTGCCGATAATTTCAAAGTTTAAAATACAAGGATACATTCAAGAGCATTTCTGAAGAACAAAAAAAAAAAAAAAAAAAAAAAAGAACAAAATTCATCATGAAACATTGTTTATGAATTAGACCTTGCGAAGGAAAAGGCGAGGAGATTGTATTTCGGTGGTAAAAACATAATCTGGTGCACCCGTGACCACATGAACATCATGGCCAGCAAGAATGAGATGTCGAGCAACCTAAGCAGCATAGATGGAACGCGAAATTAGCCAAAGTGGTAGTAAAGATTGAAATAAAAGCCATTATAAAGAAAATAAAAATTGGGTTTTCATCAAAACCATAATGGTGTGTTTGGATTGAAGGATTTGAAAGCTATGGATTTCAAATTTATCAGCAAATCCATTTAAGCTTGTTTGATGAATTCAAGTTGTAATAGATTTCAAATTCCTTATTATTAATTTTGAGCTATTTTCTCCACAACAATAGTGGATTTCAAATGACTCCAAAATGAAGTTATTTGAAATCCTTCCTCCAAATCCCTTCCCCAAATCCAAATCACTCAATCCAAACACACCCTAAAAGTATCAGATTTTTATCATAATATGAACTTCAAACCTAAAAGCACTTTTTGGATCACTTTTCAATACTTTTTGGGGATTTTATGCAGCAAAGGTGCACAAAGACACACAAATGACAATCTTGATCAAAGACACAGCTATAAAATAATGTGATCACTTAATAAAGTGAAAAATAATTTTAAAAAAAAATAAGTTACAGGAAGAAGCAACATCATCAAAATGCTTATCTCCCAACTCAATAGGGTCCAGAATCATCAACTACAATTAAACCCTTCATGCAACAACAATTAAACTGGGCACAGAACCAAATTTAACCAAAGACTACAAAAACATCAAATTGATTATAAAAACAGCAGAAATTACCAACAAGTATTAAAAAGAACAGATTTTTTAATATCCCCACCAAATCACGTGCACGTTTTGCAATAAACTAATCACAAATACAAACAAAAAATAATAATAATGGAAAATTAACCTCAACAACCCTTGTGGCATGGCCAAAGCCATGGCCAGTGACATAGTAAGCAAAAGTTAGAGGACGCTTTGTTGGGTCAATCGCTCCCATCACTGATTAAAAGAACAAAATTCCCCTTAATCGATTTCTGGGTTGTGCAGAGAATTATAAAAAATTGTGAAATGAGGGATTAATTTTTTAGATCAGTCCCACAAATATTTATGTAGTTGAGATTATTTGAGTGTTGGGTTTTGACTATGTATTGAGTTTGTTTCACAGTTGGAGTTTTTGACGTCTAATGAAGTGTCAGTCTTGTTATGAGTTATCCGTTTTCTAGGGAGTTAATGATGTTGATTTGTTATCTATCTTCTTATTATTTGATTTTGATTCCCTATACACTAGTGTGTTTTGACTACTCGAGGAATTGTATTATGCTTTTTCTATCTTATCCAAACTTTAAGAAATATCGAAAGTCCTAATGTTACTTGATGGTACTCGAGAATTTTACTAATTTAACTTTCAGATGACTCTTATCGTATTTTTTTTTATATGTATCATATATTAGATCGTTGTTGGAGTTGGAATACTAAGGCTATGTTTATTCGTGTTTTCAATTAAAATTTGAAAAAAAAAAAATTACAACTGTATATTACAACATTCATGTGAGAATAATATGTATTTATATATGTTTTTGTAAATTATTTGAAAATTAATATATCAAATTAATAATAAAATGATGTGTAAAATAGTTGTATTAGTTAAATATGATAATTATATGAATAAAAAAATACAAATTAAAATGTATAATGCATAAAAGAGAAAAAAAATTAGATAATAAATGATTTGATTGGTGAAATGATGTATATATGATTGATAAATAGTTATATGGATGATTGAAATAGTAGAGCTGAAAATGTGAATTTGAATTAAAACTTGGTGTGTTATATTTATTTTTATTCTACGATAAAAAACATGAAAATGAAATTTAGAAAACATAAACAAACAAGGCATAAGACTCTTAGACTCACAAAATACCACCCAACAATTATGTACAAGTCTATTTTTCAATATTTATTGCATTAAAAGTATATGCGGGTTTGTAATGTAACTAATCCAATGAAATATCCATCTTTCAATACAATATTATTTTCATTTTTTTTTTAATTTCCCACTAATCTTAAAATTCATGAATCACAAAATCAATTTACCAAAATCAAGAAGCAAAAGAAAATTAGGTTTATGAAAATGACTAGTCAATTATTTGTTTTGTGGGTGAATATTATTATGTCATATTTTAATAGAATAAAGAAGAAAAATCCAAAATGAAGATAAGAATTTATCTTGGGATTCTAATTTGAGGAATACTTGATGAAAATATTCCTTAATTCCTTTCTTCTTGATATTTATATCTTCAAGACAATAATAATATGGGCTGCATAAAATACGGGCCTGCTCTTATGGGCCCACTTATCGGCCCAAATTCTGTTTATGGTCCAAGAACGACCCAAACCCATTATAGAATACTTGATGACAACTTGTTTCTATAGCATGTTAATAGATTTTTGAAAAGATGTTTAGAGAGTGAGAGATTGGTAGCCAACACAACATGCAACTATAATTCCCTCTTTCAAGCATATAATCAAATAAATGAAAAAAAAATGGATAAAGTCAATCAATTTGTATGATTGTACCCGAGGAATTCATCCAAGTGGGAGTTGCCATCGAGAGAGCAAACAAATTTCACATACTACGAAAAGAACTGATTTCGAAAGGGTTCATGGAAGTGTGTAACGGGTGGAAGATGGTACCTACATTTTAGGATACAGAACAAGAAGTGAAGATGCAAACTTGCTCCACCAATCAAATAAATTGGCACCATTTAATTCCCTCCAATTTATTTTTGGCTTTATTCAAGTAGATAGAAATAAATTGTTTCTATTAAAAGAAAATACATATATGGTAAATAATCAATAGTGCACAACTTTCACTCAATAATTTCTAACTGGACTTTTAAATGAGAATCGTATACACCTACGTAATGTTTAGATTAAATTATTTAATGAATGAAAGGCAAAAAAGAATGTTCAAGATTAGGTGATTTAAATATATTACAAAGATTACAAGAATGACTAATGAATGTCAAATTCGAAATCAATTCTCAAATGAATTTGAAGAATGACTAGTAAGATAGGTTTTAGGTTGTAAAAACCAGCCTAAACTCTTACAAAACTTCATACATTTTTATTTTTGGTTCGATTACGCTAACTATTCTATTCTGTTAGCCGAAATTAACCAAATCGAGTTAATTATACACCTGACTAAATTGTTACTCAAATGGAGAACTTAAATTGATCCGTGCACCTAATTTTTTTTTTTATAATTTCTAATTCGATAGCCCCTAAATGTGAGCCTTAGGAAGTTAGGATTACCATATTATTGAATAAGAAAATGTGTGTCTAATGTTGCAGATAAAGAAGATCTGAATTCCAATTTCTACTATATTAGACCAAATTCAGTTTTTAATCAAAAAGTCGTAAGAAAAGGATCCGTTTCGTAAGTGGTGAGGGTAATTTCCTAATAAATTATAAATTCAAGTCTCCTCCTATACAGCACCTCACAATTTTAAGGAAATTCTAAGTTAGGTTAGTGTAGAGAAGTCAATTTGATTTTCATTAGGTAATACTTTTTTTTGTTAGAATAACCATTTGTGAAAACTGGGCTGACTCTATTGGAAAGAACTTAGTATATAATGACTTGAAATATTAGTTCGTTTCTAATGCAAAGAGAGAAAAGAAAAGAATGGGAATAAAAGCAGACAACAAAACCAGGATATGCAGGTGATATATCTCATTGTTCTCTTTTCCATAATCTCGAACTAATCAAAAACAAACAACAAGTACTAAAACAAGCAGTTGCATGCAAATCAGCCCCGACATGGGATAATCCACGTCGCAAGTAAGTTGAGGATAGCAAAGACCACGAACAGAATCATGGACAATCCAAGAATAACCCTTCGATATCTCTTCTTCTTTTTGTGTTTTTTGTGCATAGTGGTAAAATTTCTGGGGTACAGATGTTGATACAGAATGAGAGTTTTGTCGTCCAATTGGTCCAACGACTCTTGGTACCTGTATGCAATTATCAATAATGACCCGAAGTTGAGAATGGCTCCAATTATAGACAGAGACAACGGCAGCCAGAAATGCTTGCATTTGAATGAGAATAACTCCTTGAGTAACAAAGTAGTAATTTGCTAGCTGGAAAACATTGGCTTCCATCTTCAGGATTTCATCTTCTTTTTTCTCGATTCTTTCTTCTAATTCGCGCTGTAAACTGGCTTCCATCTTCTGGGAAATAAGGTCCTAGCAAGCACTATAAATTATAGATTAGAGAACAATTTTCCTGGTACAAAAAGCTATATTTCAATAAATCATGTTTTTGTCGTTTTTCTTTCAGCTAATTTGGTTTCCATAATATTTATCAATTTTTCACAAATGAAACTCTCTTACCATCAAAAGTAGTCTGTAAAGATGAACTTATTTGCTAACCTGGTCTAGGTTGTAATTCAACATATATTTGTAACTCTCTTTACTTATTCAAACCAACTACTATAGAACAAGAGGCAACAAAAATTGAACTAGGATAGAATCTCCACAGCAACAAAAATGAAATATTGGACAAAAATCCGTTTTAAATGTTTTCATAGATTGGATGACAAAGTTGGAGGATATTGATTCTAATTACCCATTTTAGCCTATGCCCTCTCTCGAGGGAAACTACCCATGCTTTTATTTGCAGACCATAAAGTTAAGTCTTTCCATCAAACATTAGGGAAAAGTTTGCTTACAGTATTTCTAGGCTAGTTATTGTTCCAAGTGAAGATGGGATGGTGCCAAAGATGCTATTCCCACTCAAATTTCTGTAAATACATAAAAAAAGAATAGGTCATATAATGTAATCCCGCCATCATATTCTTCACGTTTAACACGAGTGTGAGCTAAAAATACAATTAAGAAAATGTGTAGAACTTCACAAAAGATCATCTTCATTACCAGATTTGACTTACATGCTTTGGAGATGATGTGCATTTGGTAAGAACCCACACAATAAAGTAAATGAAAAACAGATAAATTTTCATCATAATAAGCTGCCTAAGATAAATGAAACAGTTCAGGTTTGGACTCACATAATGTCTATATATGTTCGCACATCAATACTTTATTACATGAATAATCTTTAGAACAATCATGTGAAGATAGACCTCATACTTCAGTGACAGTAATTTCTGATTGATGTATTAAAATCTCTGAAATTGTAGTTGATATCAGACCTAATGCAAGTCAAACATGAAAATCAATGCAAGCTCCAACAACAAAATTTCAGCTATCATTTACAACCACATAGCATATGACATAGTTCATCTAGTGATCGATGTCCATATGACGATTTAAAGTTGGAATCGGAAATATTTCATGACAGTAGCTCACCAAGTTTTTTTCAGCAGCAAATTTTTTTATTTGCTACTAAAGTAAACACAGTAAAAAGCCAGTATCTGCAAACACTTGACAATCTGTAAGGCGATAAAAATAATATTTAACACACAAACACCTCAACAATCAGAAATTTGGGGAAGAATTAGACTTGATTCATTTCATAATAATCCTTCAATACATTCTATCTTCCAATTATATACTTCAATACGACAAAAACATAACAAATTCTGATTAAAAACGGCGATATTCCCTTCAGGTGCTCGTCCTCCTCGTACAATCATCACTGCCAGACGTCAATTGGTCCCCACCACTCTGTTTTATAAAAGCGTCTTTTCCCTTCAGCGTTTTCTTCTTAATTTTCCCCCGATTTTGAACGGCTGTGATCAGCTCAGCTATTAACATAATCTCACGGTCCTTATTCAAGCTCTTCCCAACGGCTAAGTTCATGACATTACCCCCGCCTTGCCTTTTTCAGATCCTTGTCCCCAAGGATCAAAATTCGGAAATCGTTTGTTAATGTACACGAGCTACTGTCCCGGTCAGTCACTATACTCATCGGCAAGCCATGTAATTTGTGAATATTATCTAGGAACACACGAGCTACTGTCTCGGCAGTATATACACACACATAATACATTTAAGTTTATAAATGCATATTATATATAGGGGATTTATAATCACACTCATATTTTCTTTGGTATTAGGTTTAACTAATAAGCGATCGATCAAAATATTTATTTAATTTAAAACACACTATATCGTAAATTTACACATATATTATTTATAACGTAGTAACTTTTGGTACTTTACCACTTATATTTTCTATATTAACTATTTTGTTTAATAATCTACGTATTTTAAATTTAAATACACTCTAAATTAATAATGTAGCTAATTGCAAAGAAGTCCATGAAGTTTCGGCCAGTATCGAATTAACCCATCATAGCTGGGCTCACTGGAAAAGGATCGGGCCGAAAAGTGTCAGCCCAATATCTTCAAAATTCCGAGAAAAAATGATATCCGGGCTAGTGAGTAACGGGCTCATAATTGGACCTAAAATCTTCGGCCCAATAACCTGGAGATAATCAAAAGATTTAATTGATACAATTAAAAATAAAATAAAAATAATTCTAGATATAATAAAGAAATAATAAAATAGTTTAAAGAGTGATTATAGTTACTACCATTTTTTTCCAAAAAAGAAAATAAATACGATGATTGAAATTCTATCTCAATTCCTCGATCAAGACGTCAAGATTTCATCAAGAAGTCAAAATTCAAGCATCGGGCATAAGACAAAAATTAAAAAATTCCAGTAAATATGCCAAAAATATGCAGAGAACACATACTAACAACTCAAAAAAAGCCATTTGATATAGCATAACCTCGTATGGGTCCTACGACCCAACAATGTGATCGTATTATCGGAACCTCGTACAGGCCCATACGACCCTAATGCAATCTTAGGCTTATTTACACAAAAGCCCCTAATCTAATTATGCTTATTTGCATTACACTACCTAACCCGCGTGTTTTTATCGGATCGGACCCAATGTAGCCCTAACCCGAGCAATCTGGTACGTACGTTCTGGGGACACGTGTAAATCATCCCGTTAATCCCGCATTCGTCCGTACATTGGGTACTGTGCCTATAAATAGTGCCATTTAATATTAGAAAAAGGACTTTTGGACTGACTAAACAGTACCTTGAGAGTACATAGTACGATCTGACAGTACGTTCCCATTACTCTATAAACCGAGTTAAGAACCTCGTATATGACCTTAATCCCAACTTTGAACTACGTTTAGACTTGATCCTAACAGAAAGGTACGTAGGTAGCTCAGTTAATCTGAGTGCAGTCTATATCCATTCTACGACCCTACTTGGTCCTATTCGAGCCTCGGCTTGATTTGGCCCGTAAGCTTTTTACGAGTTATATCAGGTGGCGCCGTCTGTGGGAAACTACTTGAAGATCGCTGAAATCATGAACTCAACCAATGCTATGAACAACCAAGGCAATACCCCAAATGAAGAGACTCCCATGGCCAGAAATGTTGGAATGGGGCCGAACACTCTGATCACTTTGATTCAAGAAGAACTGGATCGTAGAGTGCAGCGGCAAGTAGAGGAAATGCTGAGATCACATGCTGAGAGAACTCCGGTTGAGCCTCGTAGGTTATTCACTGACGAGCTCAATCCTGAGAGGGAAATTGGGAGCGGGAGTCGAGCTCAGGCCCCGATGGAGATCATTGATGATGCCCCTAGAAGAGTTAAGAATGTTACTGCCCTTGTGGCTCGTAATGCACCATTTTCTGAAGAAATCATGATGGAATTACCAGATAAGAATTTTTCGATGCCTACTCTCCCAAAGTACGATGGTACTGGAGATCCCATACCTCACGTAACTTCTTTTGAATTGATGATGTCTTTTCAGGATCAATCAGAGGCTGTTAACGCAAAAATCTTTGTTTCAACACTGATTGGACGAGCTCAGGACTGGTTTACGAGCCAGAGCAGAGGATCGATTATTTCATATTCACAACTAATTCGTAAGTTCGAGAACCACTTCGCCAGTAACAAGAGAGCTAAAAAATCCATCTCAATGATAATGGGACTGAGGCAGAGCCCCACTGAATCCCTACGAGCCTTTATGCACCGATTCAATCAAGAAATACTGGATTTTCCAGATTTGAATCACGATTTAATGATCACCATTCTCCTGCGAGGCCTACTGATAGGGCCGTTTGCAGACGCTATTGCACGAAGAGCCCCAAACTCCCATGAGGAGATGATGGATATGACAACTGAATACATTAATCAAGAAGAAATGCATAAACTAAAAAGCACCGAGAGTGATCTCCCCATGAACCATCCGCGCAGGGATAGGGGGGAGGGAAACTCCGAGGATGCTAGAAAGTACGACGCATACGACCCACAAAAGGGTAAAAACGAGGATAGAAATGATCGGCAGGATCATAAATCCCACAAAAAACGAGAGCGAATTTCGAAGTACGAGCATTATACACCCCTGAACGCGACGAGGCGACAGGCTCTGTATGCTATACAAAACTCGAGGCACGCTGAAAAAATTGTTCGACCTAGACCACTGCGACACGTGTCCAGGAACGGACTGGAACACTACTGTGAATTTCACAAAGAACGAGGTCACGATACTGAAGAATGCTTTCAGCTGAAAGATGAGATTGAGCGACTGATCCGAGAAGGATTTCTACGAGAATTTGTAGAAGAGAAAGTTAATGAGGCTAGACACTATGAACAGAGGCGAGATCTTGAACGACCCAGAAGCCGTTCGAGAGAAAGGAAAGATTACAGAGGAAGAGAAAGGTATGCTAACGTTGATCGGAATGATAGATACGGCCGTAATGATCGTAGGCGAGAGGCAAGTAAACGTCCCCGAGGCAGGAGTGAGCAACGACCTGAACCAGGAAATCAACCATTCCGGGGTAACATCTTAGTGATATCTGGAGGTTTGGACGGTGGAGATTCGTCCAATGCGAGGAAAAAGAGACTGCGCGAGTTTCGAACTTAGACTCGTAGGCAGGGAACTCATGATGAGATTATGGTGTTATCCAGATATGATGAGCCTATCACTTTCTCAGACAAAGATTTCGATGGTATGATAATGCCACATAACGACCCCATGGTGATTACGATGGATGTAGCAAATTTCGCTATCCACAAAGTGTTGGTGGACACTGGCAGTTCGGCAGACATAATTTTTTGGACCGTATTGGAAAAAATGGGCTTACATTCGCTCGATCTCCGACCCGTCAACACTCCACTAATCGGATTTGGAGGTTCGCAAATCATACCCAAAGGGTCAATTGAACTAGATGTCTCGCTCGGAACGGCCCCGAAACGAAAGACAATGAGAGTAACCTTTTTGGTTGTCGATGCGCCCTTTGCTTACAACATGATAGTAGGGAGGCCCATGCTAAACAAATTCGAGGCTGTGGTCTCAACGTTACATTTGAAAATGAAATTCAAGACAGGCAGTGGTATCGGTGAAATGAAGGGTGATCAACTAGAGGCCCGCCAATGTTATACGACCTCTCTAGACCCAAGGTACATAAAGAAGATTAGAGACATTCCCGAGATTAACGTCATAGACGTTGCTGCAGCGGAGTTGATTTCCAAGATCGACATTGAGGAAAAAGAATGGAGAGAGGCTGAAAAGAGAAAGAAGGATCGAGGTAAATACAAGCCTGAGGCACCAGACACCTCGGTGGAACCAACTGAGCACAAAACTATTCAACTCTTTATGAACGACCCAGAGAAAACTACCAAGATCGGTGGAGAATTAGACCCGAAGACTGAGGAAGAGCTCATAAATTTTTTACGAGCCAATGCTGACATCTTCGCATGGACAGCTGCAGACTTTAAGGGCATTGACCCTGAAATTATTGAGCATCGTCTGAATATCGACCCAACTGCTAAACCAGTCAGGCAAAAGAGGAGGAATTTCGGCCCCGACAGAAATGCTATCATCGAGGCAGAAGTGAAGAAGCTGCTAGATGTAGGTTACATTAATGAAATTCAATTTACTGATTGGCTAGCAAATGTTGTTGTCGTGCCAAAAAAAGATGGAAAGTGGCGTATGTGTACCGACTTTACCGATTTAAACAAAGTTTGTCCTCGTGACCCTTATCCCTTGCCTCGTATAGATTTACTTGTTGATTCCACTGTTGAATGCGCACTGCTCAGTATGATGGATTAGGGCTGTTCACGAGTCGAGCCGGCTCGCGAGCTCGGCGAGCCGGCTCGAAAAAAGCTCGACTCGAGCTCGAGTTTTTTCGAGTTCGAGCTCGAGCCTAACGAGCTCGAGCCGGCTGTCGAGCCTAGCTCGAGCCCATTTTAAGTTGTTCGGGAGCTCGCGAGCCGGCTCGCGAGCTCCCATTATATTTTAATATATATATATATTTTATTATATAAAATATATTATATTATATATAATATAATAAATATATATAAACTAACCCTAAAAAACAGAGCCGTCACCACTCCCATTATATTTTAATATACTTTATTATATATAATATAATAAACCTAAAAAGCAGCAGCCCTCACCCCTCCCATTATATTTTAATATATATATACTTTATTATATAAAATATATTATATTATATATAATATAATAAATATATATACACTAACCCTAAAAAAAAAGAGTAGCCGTCACCCCCCATTTAGAATCCCATATCTAACTTCCAAGTTCCACCCCTAAATCAAATTTGAGAAGAATTGAAGAGTAGAGATTGGAATTTGAGTAGAGAGTGATGAGATTGTTGAAGAAAGCTCGGTTTTGAGGTGTAGCGGTTATGCATTTCTTGATGGCGTCTGCATTTCTTGAGGTGGGTCAATCTATTGACTCGCCATTGTTGATGTGGTTTTCAAGCTTTGTTTGCACTGTCATTGCCATAGCTTTGGGGACAAATTAAAGCTTTCAAGTCGAGCTTTCGAGCTCGAGCTCGAGCTGAAAATACACACACGAGCTCGAGCTCGAGCCTTGGTAAGCACAGCTCGACGAGCTCGAGCTCGAGCTCGAGCTCCCTTAGACATTTTCGAGCTCGAGCTCGAGCCGGTCAAAATCGCCAAGCTCGGCTCGAGTTTGACTCGTGAACAGCCCTATGATGGATGCCTTTCAAGGCTTTAATCAAATAATGATGGCAAAACAAGATCGTGAAAAAATATCTTTTATAACTGCCAAGGGCGTATATTGCTATTACGTAATGCCCTTCGGACTAAGAAATTCCGGAGCAACTTATCAAAGGCTTGTAAATACAATGTTCGAAAAAGAAATCGGCCACACAATGGAAGTCTATATCGACGATATGCTCGTAAAAAGTACTAAAGAACAAGACCACCTAAAACACTTAAAACGGGCATTTCAAATTATGAATCAATATGGAATGAAACTTAACCCATCCAAATGTACCTTCGGAGTACGAAGGGGAAAATTCATAGGCTACCTCGTCACAGAACGAGGTATTGAAGCCAACCCCGAGAAAATCGAAGCAATCCTGAAAATGCCAACGCCAAAAACCATCAAAGATGTACAAAGGCTCACAGGTCGTATGGCTAGCCTAAATCGATTCATATCTAAATCAGCGGACAAAGGCCTTCATTTCTTTAAAATTTTGCGCAATATGAAAAATTTCGAATGGACATCTGAGTGTGATGTAGCTTTCATAAATTTAAAGCAATATCTGATGTCACCCCCTCTCTTAACAAAACCAATTCCCAACGAGCCTCTTATCCTATATTTGGGAGTCTCCAAAGTGGCTATCAGTGCCGTACTGGTACGTGATCTGGATGGAGATCATCGTCCGATCTACTATGTCAGTAAATTAATGCAAGGGGCGGAACTCAACTATACGATGATAGAAAAGTGGGGCTTGGCATTAATCACCGCAGCTCGAAAACTTCGACCGTACTTCCATGCTCACCACACCATCGTATTGACAAACCAACCACTGAAGCAAGTACTGGCCAAACCAGATGTTTCGGGTCGTATGATTAAGTGGGCCATAGAGTTAGGAGAATTCAGTATTGAATACAAACCTCGTATGGCAATCAAAGCACAAGCTATTGCTGATTTCCTCTCTGAAATGCCAGTATGTAGCGTCGCAGACGAAACCCCAAAACCATGGCTCTTGCATGTTGATGGCTCGTCCATGGCCAAACGGGGAGGTGCAGGAATTTGGATTCAGTCTCCAATAGGGGAAGACATGGAATTTGCACTAAAGCTGGACTTTGATATAACAAACAACGAAGCTGAATACGAAGCTCTAATTGCGGGTTTAAAATTAGCTACTTCATTAGGAGTAACTCACTTGCATGCATTTACAGACTCACAACTGGTTGCCAAGCAGTTTTCTGGTACCTACGAGGCTCGGGAAAAGTCGATGAGCAAATATTTGGCGAAAGTCCAAGAGTTAATGAAGTCGTTCACACAGGTGGACCTCCTACAAATACCTCGAGAAGAAAATGAAAGAGCTGACGCATTAGCCAAGTTTGGAAATCAATCGGTCGGCATAAAAAGCCGCACAATTACCATATTGATATCAAACGAAGCTGAAATCATCGATAAGCCAATTGTTGCCCCTATACTTGACAATCTCGATGATTGGAGGTTGCCTATTTATCGATATCTAACATCTGGGGAACTTCCCGAGGATGTGACGGAAGCCAAACGATTAAGACACCGATCAACCCGTTTTACGTTAAAGGATAACGAATTATACAAAAGATCAATTACGGGACTCTTATTACGCTGCTTGTCGCAAGACGAGGCGACAGCTGTAATGAGAGAAATTCATGAAGGAAGTTGCGGAAATCACTCCGCGGGTCGAGCTTTGTCTCAAAAAATTCTACGACAAGGCTTCTATTGGCCCTCAATGGTCGAAGACGCTACCCAATTCTCGAGACGTTGTAAAGAATGTCAACTGCATTCAAATGTGATTCATAAACCAGGATCTCCGATGGAAGCAATAAAAATTGCCTATCCGTTTGACCAATGGGACATCGATATCCTAAGTTCATTTATAAGTCCTTGTGAATGACACACTTACCTCTACGATCCTGTCAATACGTCTTCTAAACGCGATCATTACATTATTGCAGGTCCTTTCCCACCGACACAAGGACAAAAGAAGTTTATCATCGTGGCAGTTGAGCATTTTACGAAGTGGGTGGAGGCAGAAGCTGTGGCACGGATAACTGAACGAGCCGTAATTGATTTCATATGGAAAAATATCATATGCAGGTTCGGCATTCCTAGAGTCTTGATATCTGATAACGGCACTCAATTCAATGGAAAGGACATGATTAGCTGGTGTAAGGAATTAAAGATCAATCAGCATTTCACGTCGGTAGGACACCCACAAGCGAACGGTCTCACCGAGGTGATAAACCGGATTATCCTACAGCACCTAAAGACTCGTATCGACGGCGAACGAGGAAGATGGGCGGAGGAACTTCCTGGAGTATTATGGGCCTACCGCACAACGCCGAGGTCGTCCACCGGAGAGACACCATACTGCCTCGTATATGGATCCGAAGCCGTGATACCTGCTGAAATTGAAGTTACGACAGACAGAGTGAACTCATACGATCCTGATCTTAATGTCGAGCAGAGACAATTCGAATTAGACATGATCGAAGAAGTGAGAAACCGAGCGTATGCCAACATTTTGAGGCACAAAAATACGATGATTCGAGCTTACAACAAAGGAGTTAACCTATGCACTTTCCAAGTCGGTGATCTAGTATTGAAAAAGATCGAAGTATCACGAACCGTGAAAAAGCTCGAACCTAACTGGGAAGGCCCATTCAAAATTATCAAAGTCACGAAGCAAATGACTTATAGATTACAAGATATGGAGGGAAAGGAATTACCCCGACCATGGAATGTAAACAATTTACGACGCTTTTATGCGTAAACATTTTAATGAAGATCGTTCTTAAATTTCCTCGATATAACCCGTATGTGTATGAAGACCATTCAACATTACCATGGAATGAAGATCGTTTTTAAACTTAAATGAAGATCATTCTTAAATTTCTTGATTACGAACCTACTAAAATAGAAATACGAAATGTGTATGAAATCAAACAATCAAACAAGAAACAGGAGGTGGGGTTTGTACCAAATAGTACCAAATAGTACCAAATACATACAAAGTATCCTTATGAATCACAAACAAGAAATACAAAAATTAATAAAGCAAGCAAATTACAACAATGTTCGCCTTTCATTCTGAAGCAGGATCGTTCTCGGTTGCAGGCTCGACACCCGACGGTCCAGGCTCGGAGGCAGGCACTTCGACAGCAGCAGGAGGTGGGGTTTGTATTTGCTCCTCCATTATCTCAGATATTGTTAGCGGAGCTGGGTACTCCCTCTCCACGAACATCTCTGAATCCTGAGTCGCCTCGTCTGTAGCACCTTCAACAGTTGCATCCAGCGCTCGCATGAACCCTTGACTACCTTGACCTTGAATAGCCTCTTGCCTCAGGCGGGTCACTTCCTCGACAATGGGTTCGAACTCAGGAAAATCTTGAAAGGGCAGCACCTCCCCTGGATTACGAGCTGGTCGTACTGTCTCGTCGAATTCATGTAACGAGGCATACTGATCCGCATCGAACTCTGGGATTAACTTCCCTTCATTTTTCAGAAGATCGATGGCCTTATAATAGCCATCGAGGTGGTCGTCCAGGGCCTTCGACATCACTAGATTCTCGAACAACGTGGAGTTCAGGAAATCTCTCACTCCAGGGGCCCTCGCAACCATCGTCAACGAAGCCTCTTGCCTCCTCCCATCCGCCACCCCTGTCTCGTACGACTGTTGTTTTTCCCCGGCAAGACGTTGTTGGGCTAAGAGCAACAGTTTCTGATGTTCTACATCTTCAGCTCGCACTTTTTTCAGCTCTCTGGCCATATCGGCCAATTTATCCTCTGTCTTTTTCAGATCGTCCTGGACCTTTTTCAAGTCATTCTCGGCCTTTCTCGCGTGCTCTTCCAACCTCTTCCACAGCTCGTCGCATTCTCTTTTCTGATAAGAGCTGGACAAGGAAAGCTGATGCAAGCACAAACTCACCTACAACATTCAAATTACGATGATCAATAGATGCAGAAACAGAGAAGAACAAGTTTCAAACTTACGAATTACAAACCTGGTTTATATGAGAGGCGCCCATTATCTCAACTTCCGGCGCTGCCCGCTCCAGCAGCATCATCTTATCCCGGGGTAGCAGAGAATGCGTGAAAAGCTCGAGTGCGATACTCCCGGATGGATCCGCGATTACACTGCTATCCTCGTACAATCGAGGCTGCTGGTTTAACGGGACAGCATCCGTGTTAAGCGGAGGGCGTTCATCAATTTTCAGCGCCGTATATTCCTCTAAGGATAAAGCCTCCATTTTACTCAGCAGTTCCTTCAATCTCGACTCTTCACGAGTGTCGAACACTGCTACGCCGGTTACCTCAAGATTCGCCCCTCGAGAGGACGAGGCCCCACCTGTGGGCTCAGTACGAGGCCTCTTTTGCGCCCTCGTCGCCGGTTCATTAGAGACGCCCCTTCGAACAGACTCTGGGACGATGGCACGTGATGCTGTAACACTCCGAGTCCTTGTCGAAGGGGCAGAAGGAGCTGGTGGTGCCCTCGTACCAGAGGTTGAAGGAGGAGCTCTACCTCGGGACTTGGCTATCTGGGCCATACGAGACGCCATTGCTGCATTGACCAATAAGCTTAATCAATATATAGATTAACAATTAAATAAAGACGAGAACTCGTAAAGACGACCAGTATTCTACCTAAATCAGAAACAGGCTCCACCTCCGCAGCACTAAGTCCGCAGGTCCGGAGTACGGATTCAGACACCAGATCGTTACTATAATACCACTCTAATACACTTTTTATGTCTTCTTCTGGTATGGTTGGAGGCCCGACCCTCAACCTCGTAGGAAAAATTGGGTTCCATTTACGAAGTACCCCCCAAGGGGCCTCGTCGGGCATAGCAAGATAAAAATACTTATCTTTCCATGACCCATAAGAATCCCTAGGGTTCGCTTGAACTCGAAATCCCTTTTGGGGAGTGAGGTAATAAAAACCCATATCAGAGGCTGACTTACATCGATTCAGATGAAGGAATTTATTGAAATTTTGGATCGAAGGCTCAGCATTACGGGATCGCATCAGTACAATAAAATAAATAAGATGACGATACGAGTTTGGAAGTAGCTGCGTGGGACATAAACGAAGGTGGTTAAGAATATTTACGATGGCAGGGTGCAAGGGAAGTCTTAAACCAGCCATAAAGTGAGCTACGTGGAAAGTGCGAAAGTTACGAGGTGGAGTGTGAATACGATCAGAAGAACCAGGAATTAATGTTATGAAATTTTCTGGAATGTGAAACTTAGCTCGAGTCTGTTGGATACGACCTATAGTGACTGTGGATTGTATATTCAACCACTTAATTTGGTTCCGATTTTCTACAGACTCGGAGAACAAATCGTTATTCACCTCGTCATCGCCCTCTAGGTCTACGTTCTCAGACGGATCTAACGAAGTAGAAATACTAGTTGAATCATCGTTCGAACTACTCGAATCCGAAGAACTAGAACCCGACCCTGAACTACTATCCACACCTACGATATCTACTATTTCTTCACGATCCATGATAAATACGAGATAAAAAGGAAAGAAAATGTACCAGTGATTTAATTGAGAGAAATGGAAATACGAAGCTCCGGAAATTTGTTCGCTCTGGAAACGAGGCTAGCAGTACAAAGTAAATCGCTTAACAAATGATGTGAATAATTCCAAAGGTGGGCCTATTTATACTAAAAAGAACCGCCAAAACAAGCGGATAGGATCAATTTGACTGTTAAAGATCTGACGGCTCAAGTCCCTGGACGGTCCGTATAACAGGACACGTGTCGGCACCCCAACGGAGCATCAATTGAAGAGCCGGACACATCACCGCCGTAATAATCATTACGCCTCCAAACTCCGATAAGACATTAATTGATGGATTAATTACATGTCATTAACCCATAAATTGGGGGACTTAATGATATAGCATAACCTCGTATGGGTCCTACGACCCAACAATGTGATCGTACTATCGGAGCCTCGTACAGGCCCATACGACCCTAATGCAATCTTAGGCTTATTTACACAAAAGCCCCTAATCTAATTATGCTTATTTGCATTACACTACCTAACCCGCATGTTTTTATCGGATCGGACCCAATGTAGCCCTAACCCGAGCAATCTGGTACGTACGTTCTGGGGACACGTGTAAATCATCCCGTTAATCCCACATTCGTCCGTACATTGGGTACTGTGCCTATAAATAGTGCCATTTAATATTAGAAAAAGGACTTTTGGACTGACTAAACAGTACCTCGAGAGTACATAGTACGATCTGACAGTACGTTCCCATTACTCTATAAACCGAGTTAAGAACCTCGTATATGACCTTAATCCCAACTTTGAACTACGTTTAGACTTGATCCTAACAGAAAGGTACGTAGGTAGCTCAGTACATCTGAGTGCAGTCTATATCCATTCTACGACCCTACTTGGTCCTATTCGAGACTCGGCTTGATTTGGCCCGTAAACTTTTTACGAGTTATATCACCATTAAAAGTGGCATAAACAGCATTGAGCATAAGAAAAGAATAAAAAATTCCAAGAAATATGCCAAAAATATGCGAAGAACACAAACAAACAACTCAAAAAAATCCATTAAAAGTAGCATAAACAGAGAAAGAACGCATACATTCCGATCAAAAAACCAAACTCTGAAAAACCACCGCGAAGAAGGAGGATGATGAAAAACCTTCTGCTTGGAGTTGATGAAAGCTTTCTCTCTCTAACGCTCGAAAACGAAAACGAAGGCGCTCTCTCTCACTTCTCTCTCTCTAAATCTACTGAATTTTGATGTGATTGAATTTGAAAGTGTGTGGGTAAGGGCTAATTTATAGGCACGCACGTTAATTAAGTAACCGTTATCAATTTAATTTCCGTGTTTGGGCGTAAATCTGATTTTTTTAATTACTTTCCTATTTTAATTTTCTATCAGCCCAACCCAATTATAACGGTCTGTTAATTTATGAGCCCAATAAGACATATCATGTAGCCACAGTTATTGGGCTTTCAGTATGCAATTAAACAGCCCAATTATACCCAATAATAAATCAGCCCAATAATAACACATTCTATGCAGTGCAACTACAATAATTTTACTTACAATGTTTGGATTATTGTAAATAAGAGATAAGATTGGCAAGAAATCTGCTACTTTAAAGCATATGATTTAAACTTAGTGATTATCGTAAATATATAGTATCACAACTGCTATAAATGTTTATATCATTGTACTAATTTAAAGATATTTCATTATTCAACAATTGTAGGTTTCTTCAATGAGCCATCTGTCTAACCTAATATCCAAACAAAAGTAAGAACAACAGTGTCAATTTTTACCATAATTCTTTTGAAAAAACTCCAAAGCCCCGAGAAGCGACGTGCATGCATTGATAATTTGAAAGAAACAAGAAACCGTAGGCTAATAATATGATTTCCATTGAGATTTAAGTCGAGGCATATTGAGGGTCTGTGTGGACTTGATGGCTATGGTTCCAATCGTGCTCGGTTTACTGGTTTTAACACTATGTTCAAAACCAGTATCGGTCCCAACATCATACACGAGAAATAAAATATGAGAATTTTATAGGCTAGCATATGAGCTTTAGTTAATTTCTAGCCAAGACTCACTTGGAGATTATGCAGAATTGTGAAACTAGTATATCACAAATAAAAACAAGTACCTTGAACCAGGATAGCAGAAATGATGCAAAATCGAACTAAAAAAAACATAAAACCGAGACATTTCACATCAAAACTAGGAATTCCGCTACATTAAGGTTGCACTAATTAGCTTCTCGCTTATGAGGCATTCGAGTTGCGTTTGGATTGTTTGATTTGGAGCTAAGAATGTCCTACCGGTACAAATATATCCTTAGACAGTTTCGTGTTGTTATAATGGACTTTAAATACTTGAGCTACCATTTTGAGGCGTAATGGCGATTTTAGATTCTTCCGAATCAAACACAACCTGGGATATCTACTGAGTCAAAAATTACCTTTTAAACACTTAACCCATATTCAACATTCATTGAGCTTTTCAGGATAATTTCATGTCATAATGATTTCAAATCTTTTACCACTTAACTTATGTCATTTTAAACCATTTGGTAAACCTTTACATTCACAGCAATATAAGTGCTTGAGGTGAAGGTTAATTTATACAGCATTAGCCATTTACTTGAAGCACATAAACAGCCCAAAAATCTAAAATAATCTTGTAATATCTTTAACTACAACCTCATGTAGATCACATATCGTAATAATTTCTTTGTGACATCTTACCAAAACATCATCCGTATAACATATCTTGAAGATATACTGTAATCGATAGTCGATCGCATTCGTAGAGCAAAGATATGGAAATTAAATCATGCAATTAACTGATGTCAATGCAGCAGCAGAAGTAACAATACTAGAATAGTATTTTACAAAAATAGAAGTAGTACTTCTTCATGTCAACAATTTATGTAGTTAATTAATCTGCACTATCACAACAAATAGGTACATAAGACAATAAACAGCCAAACCATGATTAGCATATGAAAACCGAGATCCTTGAAGCTCTGGTAAGTCGAGAAAATATGATTTACGATTGGACGGATCATAAAATTCATAAAATGTGCCTTATTTGCCACTCGCGGAATCTAGAAACATAAAAAGAAAATCAATATTAGATGCTGGTAGTTCAAAAACATCACTTGATTAACTAAAATACGTATCGAGGGAATTCTAAATTCCTCACAAATTAAATTCCCAACTCACATAAAATTACAAATTTCACATAAAATCATACTCAATTCTACACATTATATGATTACATAAACTTCTCAATTAACCCACTGATGGAATAGATCTAAAATTGGCTTCGGATTTAACTCGAAATTAATTTAATTATTACATGATTTTACTGAACTCTTCATGCACCATGAATGCACCTAAAATGTACAAGAAAGTAGATCTGAAAAACAATTTTAAAACCTCAATTTCGTAAACAAAAATATCCTTAGAGTCAGCCTACTGTGGTATGCCTTTGGTCCAAATTGCTCTAGACAAATATTTTAAATTCTTCATTCGGTTTTCAATTTGGATTCTATTTAATTGTTTAGGATTTTATTTTTCCAGCTATTATTCAGGTTAGGTTATTATTATTGTTATTATCTAGTAGTTTTAGATTTAGCCCTTATCTGACAGTGTGTAGTTATTAGAAATATGTACTTTGGATTTCCGCAACGAAAATGAGTCAAGAATGCGGAAAAAGTATTATCCTAAAATTTAGTGTGTCCCTTTAATTTTCTGGAGTTCGTTCTTCCACTCGAAGTGAAGAATAAGTGTATTTGATTGCATCATACTGCCGTAAAATTAAAGGCCCAAACGGTAGTGTTGAGAATTTAGTGTTGTCAACTTGTTAATTGAAGCTGGTTGATCCTCCTACCGGATAATCACTTTGCATTGTATTGCATTCAACAGGAAGCTGTTATGTGCGACTCTTGGAATACTTTGTGGTTTACTTTTCTATATGGGGCCGCAGAGTAATGGAACCTTGTAAAGTTTGGATTGAATTTTAAATGGATGTGATTCTGGTACTGATCTTTTGACTGTTTGAACTGTTGTAAGGTGCTTTGCCCATACGTATCGATAATGATTGAGTTGGGATTTATTCCTCGTTTTCGTATAGAATCCACTCACAATATTATAAAATGTCACTTTTTGTTTTTTTCAATACTGTTGAGATATACACTTTGAAATTCTTTATAAAATGGAATTAGTTGATTTCTTGGCATGGTAAGCATTATCTCTTATCTGTTGTCTTTCACTTTCACAAGTTTCTTAATATAGTGCTTTGAACCAGTTGGATTTTCTTTTTCCTTTTTTTCTTTGAGGGGTGCTGTAACATTTCGTACAATCTTCACTATAAGGCTGCAATTTTGCTTCTAACTTGTATAAACTCAAATTGAATGAATAGTGTTATATATAGAATAGAACGATATAAGAATATGTCAAAACTCGACAGAATTTGAGACGGAATTTGAGACAGAAAATGTTAAAATTTTGAGATAGAATTTGAGACAGAAAATGTCAAAATTCTGAGATAGAATCTGAGACGGAAAATGTCAAAATTCTGAGAAAGAATTTGAGACGAAAAATGTCAAAATTCTGAGACAGAATTTGAGACGGAAAATGTCAAAATTATGAGACGGAATTTGAGACGAATAAATTTGTCACAACCATATTAGTCTTAGAATCCGTCTCAGATTTGCCACGAGGCTATCAAGGTCAGAATTTGAGACGGTATATCTTCATCTCAATTGAGCATCAGTCACTGAAATTAGGACGTTTGAGACGGAATAATCCGTATCAGAAGCCCTGTTTTCTTGTAGTAAATTATATGTAAATTCAATATAATTCTTGTTAATTCAAACACTCAATTACTATTGGTATACAGATTGACATAAAATACATAAAATTCTTCACGATTTTATTTTTAAAAAAAAACATTGTAATCAGTAAAACAAATGCAGATCCAATTGCTGAATTCAATTATAGTTAATCAACAAAAAAAAATTAAACTTACAATTGCATCTTTTGCCTTCTTCGTGCTCCAGCCATGGTGGTGTGGCTTTGAAAAGAAGTGAAGAAGGGTTTTCTTTGGTCGAAGGTGTGATTTGAAATGAAATGAAGAGAAGAAGGGTTTTCTTTGTTGTGAAAGGTGACGAACGGGCAATATATATACATGTGTGGCGAATGAAATGGTGCTATGGATTAGTTTTTTTATTTTTTGTTTTTTTTTTTACTTTAATTGTGCCTAATAAAATTTGAATTATATTCAATTTAGTTTTTCAAAATCCATAAGTTATAATTACATTATGATTTTTATAAATATAAATAATCAGGTTTAACTTTAAAAATTAAATTTGTGATTTTATCTGAGATATAATTTTAGTAAATAACACAATATATTTTATAGGATAAAAATGTATTGTAATAAAAGTTTGAGCTTTAATTGTAAATGTTGCAAAAAATAGTATTTTCGATTGGTTCTAAACTCTTGTGTAATCGATGACTTTTTTATATTATTTAATGTTATTCATTTTTTTTTTTACATACGAACAATTATATATTTTAATTCACATTACCAGCATTGATTTTATACAAATTAGGTTAAATTGCTTTGGATTTTGCACTCTTTAATCTGTTACATACTAATGAATAAATAAATCTCTAATTAACGCCATATTAGAGTTGGTTAGCCCCGTGTTAGTGTATTGTTACCTTAACTCAACGTTATTCATCGGTTATTCTTAGCGCAATGAACAAATATTGCGTTATTTTTTGTGCAAATAAATGTTCCGCTACTTCTTGTGCAATATTGTTTATTGCGTCAGAGTGGCGCAATGAATTTCTTTTTTATTTTAATCCTTTATTTTTCGTTTACTTTTAATTATACCCTTTTAAGTTTATAGAGTCAAATAATATCTATTTAGTATATCAAAATTTAGTCTGATAAATTTGTAAAATTCAAACACTACGAGTTAATAAATGTATATTGCAATCTGTATATTCACTCACTTTTCCTGACGAGACAAAGTAATATGAGATGAGCTTTGCAATAAATCTACAATTTTGACCAAATCGGCATTTATTAAAAGCATATCATTTCAACTTATTGACATATTATTGTATATAATATTACAATTAAGACATTTTTTTAATTTTTTTTAGTAATGTAAGTTAAGAAATAGCATGCATGTTTTGGATTTAACTTGAAATGAATTTACTCTTATGGCCATTTAAATAACTCCCATGAATGAATCTTAAAATGCAATGGATGGAAAGAACCGTGAATTTGAAGAACAATTTGAAGATTTCAATATGGTAAATTAGAAAAAATGTTTTAACTAATATTTTCATTACTAGTAAAATTAGATGTTTTAGATGCTTATAATATACGATATTTCATTTAAAAAGTGAAGTTCTAAAGTATTCTAATAAATTAAGATGCTTAAGCTTTCAAGATGTTTTTAGATCTTGCAACATTTTTAAGTGTTTAGCATTCGCAATTCCTAGACATCGGACACAAATATTATGTTAATTAGATATCTTACTAAAATTTGATTATTTTTTCGAATAAAATGATTGTCGATGTGCGTGTTAAATTTGCGCAATATAATTGTAAAAAAAATGTGCATTTTATGTAAAATATGTGCGTTATGTGTGTAAAATGTGAGAGTGCATAAATGCGGTGTATTGTATCTATAAAGTGTGTTATAATACTAAAATACATATTGTGTGTGAAATTTATATAATACATCTATATAAATAATTCTATGACGTGTATCGGCAGGTGTAATTATAAGCTCTATTTGTGCGTTGTGGGGTCATTTTATGCTAAACTGGTTTCAATTTATTTAACCCAACTTTCTTTCATCAATTGGGGGTTATTTTACCAAAACACGCGCGAATCCAATAATAAAAAGTGGATTAGCTCCATTGGAACGAGCCTAACATAAAATTTACTGCTAGTAAGATTATAAGAAATAAGCAGGATCTTTAAGAATTTCCAATTTACTTCTAACGAGCTTATAAACTTCTCCCACGGAAAATGTATAAAAATTTTAAGCCAAAATTATAGTTCATCTCTAATTTGATCAAATTTTACTTTTAATGTACAAGACAAATTAATTATAGATTTATATAATTAATTATTCATTTTGTGAAATATTTTTAAATTCGGTCAAACTAAGTTTAAATCAAAATTTCTCCTATTTAAGATAGTTGATACATATAATTGAGATGTGAATAGAGAATACAAAATGTTTAGAAGCACATGTTTTTTTCCATATCGTAACTACATATATCTTAAAGTTAATAATGAATCAATTACACAAAATTCTTGACATGTATCATTTCTTTTCCTTTTGATTAGTGGGCAATTATTGATTTGGAGGGTTTTGTGAAACTAGACCATGTCCAAAGTGGAACAGATTTTGCATCACTGACTCCAAGTCACATGGCCTAATTAAAAGAGTTTGTTCATAATAATTGAAATAATTCAATCAAGTTTGCATTATTTATTTTGAGCATCTAGTTTGAGAGTATAATAGTTATCTGAAAAACAAAAATTTCAGGAAGAAAAATGTAATCGGAAATTATTAAGTCAGAACCAAACTATATAGTAAATATAACATATCTCTATTTTCATCATAAATCAAACTAACCAAGCGGAAGCTTTTTATATACCTTATTTGTAGTGTTAATTGATTGTAAATTATTGATATTTATTATTAATAATATATATCGAATAATCGATCATTCAAAAAATACGTATAATTCTATTTTTTTTATTATGTTTGATCCTTTTCAGTATATACTTAGCTATTCCATGAAAACAATTTTAGACCAAATTATACAAATTTGAACTATAAATGATTGACTAAGATAAACTTCACTTGTTCAATGAAAAATAACATTTGCGAATTCAAGTTTGGACACTCCCACAAATCCCATATGAATTTTATGTCCCACAATGTGTTTCTGTCTGCAAAGTTAGATGCAGAATATGATTGGTTCGAGAAAAGAATCTACTAAAGGCGTGTTTGGATCGAGTGATTTGAAATCCATGGATTTCATGGATTTCAAATCACTCGATAAATTCATTTAAGTTTGTTTGGATGATGATGGATTTCAAATTCCTCGTCATTCATTTTGAGCTCTTTTCTCCACAACTATTGTGGGTTTTAAATGACACTATTTTAGGTATCATTTGAAATCCTTCCTCCAAATCCACTCCTCAAATCCAAATCTATAGATCCAAATGCACCGTAAAGGTAATTCGAATTCGACAAATGTAAATCCACTCGTAAATCCTTCTTCCTATTAAAAACATTGAGTTTTGGACGGAAAATATGATACGATGAAAAAAGGTTAACCCTGGTTAATCTTTGATCCAATTTTGCATATGTTTTCTGACCCAAAGATTATTATTAATTAATTCCTATTTTGAAGAGCTTTATTCATAATCTCTTAATAAGGGTGGATGTATATGTGAATTTAAACATGGAAAAAAATTGTCATAAATTCCAGTTTCTAAGAGAAGATGACAAAATTTGTATGTGTGTAGGTTACAAGGTCACATAAGAGGGCATGTATTTTTCTTTGGAAAAAATACAAGTTCCTATCCCATAATTTAACTCAATTTTAATTTTGGGTCTCATTTATTCAAATTTAATCTCATAATTTTTTTTTTTTTTTTTTGAAAATGTCTCATATTTAATTACATTATCTAAAATCTAACATTATAATGTTACTCCAATTTTTTTATAAAAACTATAATAGCATTGTAATAAATGCCCAAGTAACATACTGAAACACCAAAAAAACCTAAAATAACGTACATCAACATTCAACCCTACTATACTAATAAATCGTATTTATTAAAAGAAATAGTTACATTGGATTCAATATTGATCATCTTTGTCTACTTAACAGAATAATGAAATAAATTGATCTTTGTCTACTAAACAAAATGTCTACCCAACACCAATATCTTCACTTTTTCTCAACTAAATACCAAATAATTTCAAAAATAAAGATACAAATCAAATTATCTTCTTGTTAGGTAGATTACTCTAATTAATCTTGTGTTTGCGACAGTTTGGGACTATTGAGAGACAAATCGACTCTTTTAATTAAAGAGTCATGGGTCAAGCCGGCTAGGCCCATAACATTATAGGCCTTAAGGGGCTGGCCCATTAAGGCCTTCCGTTATGTTGTTACATATATATGAATCTATTCCCCAATTCCATGACAGCCATTACAATCGAGATACTAGTGCTCCGGCAGAGCACAATAACGAGTATAATTCATTCACTTTGTAAAGAATGATTTAAGCTAGAATTTCCTAACCAGGGCCACATGCTTCTCCTTGATTTTTGGGATGAATTAGTAACAAATAAGCCCAAAATAATAATCACTGGTCCAATTGTTTGATTATAAGATTTTGGTGGCGGAAAATAAAAAGGACAAATATATCAAACAATAAAATAATATGGACCCAATTGGATGGCATGTCCATCTCTAAAAATTCTTTTTCATGATAAAAGTAAGGAAAAAATATTTTAAGGATTAAGAAATATGAGGTGAGATGTATGTTTGAATTAATTTTTTAAGAGAAAAATATGTAATGATTATAATTGATGTGATGTGATTTTTGTTGTGAAAAATGTGGGGATTGTTATTTGAACATAATTTATAATAAATTATTTTAGTCAAAATCGTCGATTTAAATGTAAAAAAATAGCAACAATGGATCTTATTTTAAACGTTGTATTATTTTACATTAGAATATATGATTAATTTAATTTTTGGAGTTGAAAAATAGTCGAAAAAATATTATAAATCGATTGTGTGAACTGTCAAATCATGAATAGTAATAATATTTTTTCTCTCCTTTTGGCAAAAATTTCTTCAAAATTATCTACAATTTTGAGAGATTTTTTACAAGAATTTTTTCCTAACTTACCAAACAATTGATATTCTTAAAAAAATTACTTTGAAATTATTTTTTTTGGAAACAAAGTAGCCATCCAATTGAGGCCATACTATCCCGTCTCAAAAATGATGATTTCTTCTTTGTTTTTTCTGTAATAAGAGAAGTCAAACTTTTTTGTCATATTTTTCTACATTACCCTCTTTATATGAAAAGAACTAAGCCTGAAATATAATATTCATTTAACTAATTATAAATACTTTCTTTTTAAGTAAGACAATTCTTTTGGAATTTGACCTAAGTTTTGGGAGGAATTTTGTGAGTAAATGACATATGATATTTGGATAGATCATCGTGAAATTGAATATGATTTGTATATGAATGTATTCAAGCACAATTTTGCTCAAAAAATCAATCAAAATATTGACTAATAGAGTGGGTTATAAAGTTTTGTATGATAGTACCATTTGAGTCTAAATATGAAAACATTTGAGAAAATCATAAACAATAGCATCAAATTAAAAATAGGGTAATGGGAAGAAAAAACATTTTCCATTGTTATGCTTGAATTACATGGAAAATTATTAAAATCATCAAAAGTAGATTTTCGCGTTCAAAAAATTTAGGGGAACATTTTCAATCCAAAACCTCCTACCACCAACTTTTCATTAAAAAACGAGGTTTTGTTTGTTTATGTTTTCAAGTGCCATTTTTAAGATTTTAAACCCAAAAATTCAAAATAAACTTAACACACCAAATTGTGATCCAAATTTATCTTTTCTCAACTCTAAGTTTTCAATCCACTATATAACTACTTATCAATCATATATACATCATTTCTCACATTCAACAATCAAATCATTTATTATAATAATGATTTCTCTTTCTCTTTCATAGTTTTAATTTTATAATTTATATTTTATTATTTTTAATTTAAATAATTATTATATATATAACTATAACAATCATTCTACATATTATCCATCAACCTATTAACATTGATTTGACACATTTACAACTTTCAACCTATTTCTAAAAACATAAACAAACACCTATTATTTTCATAAGAAAAAAATATGTACTAATTATGATTGATATGATATGTTTTCTACATTGAGATATTTATCTCTGTTGATATTTATATAGAATTTTTATTAATTATTAGTCAAACTCATTAATTTAGATGTAAAAAACAGTCAACGCATGGATATTATTTTGTACGCTGTGTTATTTTGTATTAATATATATTGATCAATTTAATTTTTGGGTGTTGAAGGATAGTCGAATTTTTTTAATCGATAATATTAATTGTTAAAATCGTGAATAGTACAAATCTTTTCCTCTTATTCCGCAAGATTTTCTCAAAATTATATAGAACTGTGAAAGTTTTTATATCAAATTCTTAAAACATACCAAACAATTTTGAATTTTTTTTTACTCAAAAATAATTATTTTATGTGGAGTACCCAACCAATTGGAGCCTAAATCTTATCACTATTTATGAGTAGATAGTAAACAACTAAAAATGCCTTCTCAACCCATACGTCAATGAGTACCGAAATAATCGCATAGTTAGATTCAAAATTGCGCAAAATACAAAATAAAATTCATTTTGTTATATTTAATTTAATAATCGATGAATTTAAAATTACATATATTTAGATTATTATATGAAAACTCATTCATACCTATTTTTCATATAAAAATATTTTTATATTTCTTAATAATTGTATCACATCAAAAATTACAAGTGAAGGGGAAAAGGTGTTCCCAATACACTTAATATCATTTCTCAATTCTTTTGCACAAATAATTCTCATTTTCCTTACCCAAAAAAAATCATTTCAGATATATGCAATGTTGGGGAGCCTTCACGACATGTTCACAGCATTTTCGAAGAAAATAATGTGGCAACGGAGTTTGGATAAATCACATTAATTTGTTCAATCTTTTAGCTAGGTATCTTACTTTCTCAAATATTATATTTTATGTTTATGAAGCACCATTAATCAATAGATTTTATATGAAGAAATGTTATATTATATTATAATGAGCTAATTTATTTATTTATAATATAATTTTTGGAAAAAAAAAATAGGCACCATTTACAATATTTGTTATATATCGCTCTTTACTTTAGTGCTACTTATCAAAATAACGTGTTCTTTTTTTTTTAAATTACATAAAAATTTCGGACCCTCGTGTTAAGGAATTCTCTTACAATAAAACCATTGGTATATTTAAGAAAAGAAATATTATATAACATCATTTAGATGAAGATTTTGAATCAGCATTTGATATGGTATAATATCTTTTTGTTTTAGTAAATATAAATTAAGAAAATCATGTCGAATTTATTTATTGAATATAGTTTTTAACATATTTGAAATAAGTGAAAAATAATGAACTATAATCAATGGTTATATAACACACTCATTTAAGAATTTTTAAAATTTTATCATTATAAACTTTACGCATAAACCTTTTAAGGGGTCTCATTATAATTCACTAAAAAATCAAAAGATTTTGATAGCACTAGAATAAAGGGTGTGCACATGTAATTCTTTAAAGTAATGGGTAATTCTATATTTAGGCCGGGACTGTTGGTCTTGATTTAGGATAGAATTTTCCTCAAAGTAATGATGGACCGAGGAAAATCATTGGTTAAGTGGTCTTGCATTAGTCAATTATTCATATACTTAATCATTGTTTGTTTATGTTTTAATGATAATATTCAACATTTCTCAAAATATGCAATTTATAGAAATTTGTGTGAGATTAATAAGTATTTATCTACGTTCTCAAAAGTATTGAAATTTATATGGTGTGTCAAATTAATGAAAAATAATTGATTTATGATGTGTTAAATGATTGAGTTAATAATTTTTGCAATGATTATTTGAATAAAGAAAGAAGTAATGATCCACATGAATTAAACCATTTCCTCTTATTAACAACCCTTATTAAACTTTTTAATATCTATAATAATTCTGAATCATATATAAGAAAGAAGTAATGATCCACATGAAATTGATAGAATCCGAAATATTCTTCAAATATTTTGTATATCCATTTGTATATTTAGTAGCCTTAATTATAGCCTAATTTGTAGGATTGTAACTAATAATGACTTGTATATATATTGACCCATACGGGAATGAAAGGATACGGAATTATATTCTTTCATGGTATCATACTAGGGTTGATCTTTTCTCGCTTCCGCAGCCCTAATACATTATCTTCTTATCCCTTCTCGTCTGCTCTTTTCCGTCGACATGGGTGACACCAAAAGTTCGTCTTCCTCTTTTCACCCTGCTCTTGCTGCCTCCAACATCAAGACGCATGTTCCCATCACTCTTGAGATGGAGAACGTCCAATATGTCAATTGGGCAGAATTATTCAAGGTTCATTGTCGTTCGCACAAGGTTCTTCATCATATTATCCCGCCGAAAACTAAGCATGAGAAGGACACACTTACTGATGATGAACAAAAGATGTGGGATACTTTGGATGCTGCTGTGGTTCAGTGGATTTATTCCACAATCTCGACCGATCTCTTGAACACTGTTATTGAAGCGGATGTTTCGACCATGACTTTGTGGAATCGCCTTCGCGATTTGTTTCAAGACAATGAGAATTCTCGTGCCGTTGCCTTGGAACACGAGTTCAACAACACTTACTTGCGGGATTTCTCGTCGGTCTCTGCTTATTGCCAACATCTCAAGACTCTTTCTGACCAACTCAAGAATGTGGGTGCTTTGATCTCGAACAATCGTCTTATACTTCGTATGGTGTGTGGTCTCACACCAGCCTACATAGGCGTTGCTTCTGTTATTCGACACAAGAAGGTCCTCCCACCTTTCTATGAAGTTCGATCAATGTTGGCGTTGGAAGAAACCAGCTTGAAGGAGGCGGCAGCTGGGGTGATGATGCGATGGTGGTCGCGGCTCATGACTTCAATGAGATTCATGATAATCGCCCTCAAGGTCAAGGACGTGGCAAACCCAACAAGAACCGCAACAATAAAAACCGCACCAACAAACCGACTGGCAGTGGTGGACAACCTACGGGTGGTGGTTTGGGCGGTGCTGGATGTGGCGGCAACCGTGGCGGCGGCCCAAATTCGGGCGGTGGCCAGTCTTGGACCGTACCTCTTTGGTGGACTTAGATGCAGCCACCTTGGGCTGTACCACCTCGCCCATACCCTACTCAACCTTGGGGCAAGCCTAATGGGCCGCGTCAGCTGGGTATCTTGGGCCCAAGACCGCAGCAGCAGCAACAGGCTTAAGCAGCCTCACAGTGGACTCCGATGGACATTGAGTCCGCCATGCACACTATGTCCCTATCTAAGTTGGATCCCAATTAGTATATGGACACTGGGGCCACATCTCATATGACGTCCACACAAGGTAATCTCACGTCTTATATTAATATGAGCAATAATAATTGTGTTACTGTTGGTAGTGGTCAGTCAATTCCAATTCGTGGTTACGGTCATACCTTATTACCTTCCCCAAACCCACCTTTGTCACTCAAACATGTCTTACATACTCCGAATCTTATTAAAAATTTGGTGTCAGTTCAGAAATTTACAACTGATAATCATGTGTCGGTGGTATTTGATCCTTTTGGTTTTTATGTGCATGATTTACAGACGGGGATACGTCTAATGAGATGTGATAGTTCCAGCTCCCTCTACTCCATCACTCCTACCTGTCCGGCTTCGGCCCCCTCCTCTACTGCTTGTCTTGCATCCACTATTTGACATGACCGCTTGGGCCACCCGGGAGACTCCGTTTTAGCTATTCTTCGGCAAAATAAATTGATTGATTGTAATAGCCCGTCTAAGTGTACTACTTGTCAATCTTGTGTTCTTGTGAAACATATAAAGTTGTCTTTTGTTCAGTCAACTTCTACTACTTTTATGCCTTTTGATATTATTCATAGTGATCTTTGGGCATCTCCGAATTTGAGTTCTTCGGGACATCGATATTATGTGTTGTTTTTGGATGATTATTCGAAATACTTGTGGACTTTTCCCATTGCTAATAAATCCCAAGTTTTCTCCATTTTTACGAAATTCCAAGCTCATATTCGTACCCAGTTTGAACGAGATATCAAAACCATACAATGTGATAATGGGGGAGAGTTTGATAATAATTCTTTTCGGCAATTTTGAGAGTCTCACGGCATTTCTTTTCGTTTCTCATGCCCACATACTTCCTCACAAAATGGAAAAGCCGAAAGAAAAATAAGATCCATTAATAATATCATGCACACACTTCTTATTCATGCATCCTTGCCACCATCTTTTTGGCATCATGCTCTTCATATGACAACACATCTTCTTAATATTATTCCCAGTAAATTACTTGCCAATGAGTCTCCTCTCCAAATTCTTTACTAATGGGTTCCCTCTTACTCTCACATTCGAGTTTTTGGGTGCTTGTGTTACCCTCTTTTTTCGTCCACTACTATTCAAAAATTGCAAGCTCGATCTACTCCTTGCGTTTTCTTGGGTTATCCCGACAATCATAGAGGCTATAAATGTTTTGATTTATCTACTAATAAAATCATTCTATGCCGGCATGTGCAGTTTGATGAAACCATATTTCCTTTTGCCAAAGTCCATCAATCATGTACAGGTGATTATGATTTTTTGGATAACGGTGTGTCTCCATATTTCCTCCACCAATACCAAACACATCAGCTTCCCTCTCTTGCTCCTGCGGCCCAATCCATCCCAATTCCCTCACCAACTCCATCCTCAACTATTTCTGGGCGCATCTCGACACCAATTCAGCCCACACGTACGTTGCCTCGGTCCACTATATTTCCAGTCCAACACCCTGTCACCCGCAGCCAACACGGTATATTCAAACCTAACCCTATATTTGACCCATCTCAGACTCATACCACCATTGTTACGCGTTCACCTCTACCCCGTAACCCTGTAGCTGCCCTTCGTGACCCGAATTGGAATTTGGCTATGGCCGATGAATTTGATGCTCTTATTAAAAATAAGACGTGGGATTTGGTGCCCCGCCCCCGGGTGTTAATGTCATTCGTTCTATGTGGATTTTTACTCATAAAGTCAAATCTGATGACTCATTTGAGAGGCATAAAGCCCATCTTGTAGGTGATGGTAAAACTCAGAGAGTTGGCATTGATTGTGGCGAGACTTTCAGTCCGGTGGTGAAGCCGGCAACCATTCGTACCGTACTCAGTATTGCTCTATCGAAGCAATGGTCGATTCACCAGTTAGATATCAGTAATGCTTTTTTGCATGGAAACCTGAAGGAGACTGTTTATATGCATCAGCCTATGGGATTTCGAGACAAGGTGCATCCTGACTATGTCTGTTTATTGCTGAAATCTCTGTACGGGCTTAAGCAAGCCCCTCGGGCATGGTATAAGAGGTTTGCTGATTTTGTTTCCACCATTGGTTTCTCTAACAGTAAATCGAATACTTCCTTGTTTCTCTAGAAGCAAGGGTCTGATATGGCTTACTTACTGTTATATGTCGATGATATTATTTTGACGGCTTCGTCTGAGGATCTCCGCCAAATCTATAATGGCGCATCTTAGCTCCGAGTTTGCTATGAAGGATTTGGGGTTCTTGAACTATTTTCTAGGCATTCGTGTGACTCGACACAAGGGTGGATTGTTTTTATCACAACAAAAGTATGCCGAGGACATTCTTGATCGTATGCTTTCTTGCAAGCCGAGTCTCACTCATGTTGACACAAAGCCGAAAGTTAGTGCCGCTAAAGGCGAGCCGTTTGCTGATTCGATGCTATACCGCAGCCTCGCAGGTGCACTACAATATCTCACCTTTACTAGGCCGGATATTTCTTATGTTGTTCAACAGATTCGCCTCCATATGCATGACCCTCGAGATGAACATATGAATGCTCTGAAGCGTATCATACGGTATATCCGAGGTACTCTTCATCTTGGCCTACATCTTTCTCCTTCCTCCATTACAGACCTTGTCTCTTATACTGATGCGGATTGGGGAGGGTGTCCCGATACGAGACGATCCACATCCGGGTACTGTGTCTTTTTGGGTGACAATTTGATCTCGTGGTCGTCGAAACGACAGCCTACTCTATCTCGTTCTATTGCAGAAGCCGAATACAGAGGGGTTGCAAATGTTGTCTCTGAGTCATGCTGGCTTCGTAATCTTCTCCTAGAACTCAATTGTCCCATCCGTAAGGCAACATTGGTGTATTGCGACAATGTGAGTGCCATTTATCTTTTCGGGAATCCTGTACAACACCAGCGCACGAAGCACATTGAAATGGATATCCATTATGTTCGAGAAAAAGTTGCGCGCAGTGAGGTTCGTGTTCGTCATGTGCCATCTAGGTACCAGGTTGCAGATATTTTCACTAAGGGGTTGCCTCTTATACTATTCGACGACTTCCGGACCAGTCTCAATGTTCGTGAACCTCCAGTTTCGACTGCGGGGGAGTGATAGAATCCGAAATATTCTTCAAATATTTTGTATATCCATTTGTATATTTAGTAGCCTTAATTATAGCCTTGATAGAATCCGAAATATTCTTCAAATATTTTGTATATCGTATTGTATATTTAGTAGCCTTAATTATAACCTAATTTATAGGATTGTAACTACTAATGACTTGTATATATATTGACCCATACTGGAATGAGAAGGATACATAATTATATTCTTTCAGAAATAAACCATAAACCACAAGTTCATTTATTTATAAGAATCATATAAACAAAATTCCCCTCTTATTAGGTACCGTTTTCCGCTTTTACTTATTTTTTCTCTTCCACTATTTCTTGCATGATACCAACATATAGATGTTGTCGTATCGAATCAATAATAAGCTTTTGATAATTCAAATAAAATTGACCGAGTTTGAGTGCTCTAATAGTAAGTTTCTTATGTTTTTGTTAGTCTTTCCTTCTTCGGTTGATAAGCATTGTGATGATTCTGATCACGAACAATGACATCTTTAAACCTAATAAAATGACATAAAAGAGGAAAAGTTAGAAATTTTTCAAAAGTGCCTACATTTTTCACAATCAACAAGATGCACAAATGTAGCAAGCAGGAAAAATCTATGTCAGACCCGATTTGTAAATTCTAGTGGTTTTTGTCACCCACTGCCTATGTAAAAATCATCCACCAAACATAAATATATTGCGATAAGGGTGATAAGAGCTCCAGACCAACAAATTGGATTTGTCATAGAATTTGCACCCACAAATAAATTCGAACATAGATTTAATTACAAGATAATTGGTGAAAATGAAAAGTGTTTTGAATTCAACAATAATTATTTATCAAAAGTAAATTCGACAAAATTAAAAAATAAATATTTAAATTAAAATAATTCATTAAAAAAACCACCAACTCTTCATTTGACAAAATCCAACAATTGAGGTTATTGTTATGTTCGATTACCTTTAACTTTTTAGGTTAAGAATTAGTGAACCATATTCTTTTTAATATAAGTATTTTTGCTTTTAATTTCTCAATTTGATAACTTCTTGTAACAAGAAGTTTATGCTATGTTTGATTATATTTTTAGTTCAATTTTCAACATTTTTAAATCACAAATGCATATTTTTCAACTCTAACTTTTCAATCGTCAATATAACTATCTATCAATCCATTTTATATATGTATATATATCATTTCAATATTCATCAATCAAAATGATTTATTATGTTCATTATTGATTTTTCTCTTTCATTATTTGTAATTTATATTCACATAATCATTATATACATCAATAACATAATCATAATAACACAATCGTTCAACTCATCATCCCCAACCTATCACTAGTGCTTCAACATATTTGACAACTTCCAACCAAATTTTAAAAATAGAAACAAGTACATTCATTCTCATACGAATCTCCATAACACACAATTTTGATATTAAATTCACACTCAAAAACATCAGCGAACATACAAGAAAAATAACTAGAAAAAATAAGCATAATATTTTTTTTACCTTATTAGCAATCGAACTTTACACATTAGCTCAATCTACACAAGAAGGAAACACCCTCCTGAAAAACAATTTCAAATCCAAACCATTCAATAGAAAACAGATTCGATTCGATTGTAGAAAAGAGAAGAACTATAAATCACCTGTATAAACTACGAGCCAATGTCATATATTCTCTTTGTTGAAACCTTACCCTCTGGTTGCCATTTTCCATCTTGAAAATGATGGCCTTTATGCCTACAAGGTTTTGATGTTGAAGAACTAGATGGGGGTTTCCTTCACCATTAATAATTTTGACATCTTCAAAAACATGAATCTCTTGAGGTCTCCTCTCTTGCATGCACTTCCGAGCAAATTTGTTGGAGCTAAAATCCTTTGTCCCGCCGGCCGGAAGACAGTAACAAGGTTCAAAGTTTTGTTTCTAACATAAGTTTTGGGTTGTTAAATATTAGAAACATTTCGAAAAAGTATGAAAAAACTTGCAAAAACGAGAAAAAGATGAAAACAATGTGAAAGAAAATAAACAACTATCTTTATTCATTTTTAAAAATCAATATTTTATTTCAAAATTTATACAAGTATACTAATAGTTGATAAAAAATTCACGAACTAAGCGATAATATTGGATTCAAATTTAGCGCTCTTACAACAAATGAATTTTATCTTCTATTTATTCAACTCCCCTTCCTCAATATACGATAGTGATCAACTTGATCTAACAATTGTAATTAATTATCTAGAGCATTTCTATCTAGATATTTATAAAAACTATTCTAGACATCTTTCTAAACATCTTTTGAAATTTTCTAAACATCTTTATTCATTTTTAAAAATCAATATTTTGTTTCAAAATTTATACAAGTATACCAATAGTTGATACAAATTTCAATAACGAACTAAGTGATAATATTTGATTCAAATTTAGCGCTCTTACAACATATAATCGACAAAGTTCAAGCAATTTAACCTATAAAATCAAAACTGTAAAAGTGTTACGGTATATATTTTTAAATTATTAAAAGAAAAAAGTGGTCATATAAAATGTATTATGTTGTTTGTTAAACTAATCATTTAATAACCCATATATCGTTATAAGAAAATTGTAATATCTTAACTTTTTGTGTTTTCTTACGTGTGCATTTGAATATAAATAAAATTATCTATGATTTTGTTGATTAATTATTTAGAACTTATTCTATTATATTTTGGACTTAATTCAGTAAATTGTTAAATTTATAACTCTTTTCTACTTTTCTGTTTTTTTAATTTTTTTAATTTTATTCACTATTATACTCTATCTCGAAAAAAATTAAGAAACTTTCAGTGTTTCGTGGAAACTATAGAAACACTAAATGTTTCGATGGAAACAATGGAAACATAACGAGTTATTTTTAGAAACATTGTAATTTCGAAACTCTTTCATAATTTTTTTTCGCTTAGTTGAAAAATAGAAACTTTTCGAACTTTTCGATGGAAAAGGAGGAAAATTAGAACTATGGACAATACTCAACAGCACCGTGGTAGCCGGGTCGGTTAGGGTCCCCTATGTAGCAGTCCTTTATTTTGAGGGGGACTAGGGTTTTGTTCTCCGCTTTTATTCGTTGAGTATATATTTAATGCTGATCGATTTGATGAACCTGGTCTAGTTTTTATCATTGAATATTTTTAAGGTATTATAAATTGATTTAATTAAAATCAGCCTAATATAGAATTTTATTAATAGTATATAGAAATTAGTTAGATTCTTTGGTGGAGAAATGGACTTAGATGACTTGACTTAAATGATATATTAGGAAATTACCCTCACCACTTACAAATCAAATCCTTTTCTCACTGACTTTTTTGACTAAAAAGAGAACATATATATATTTCGACCTTTCAGATCAAATCACAATTGCCACATTTCATTTTCAAATCATAATCAAATCAAATCCTTGTCTATTTCATTTTCTGTACACCCTTTTTTGCTACATTTTTTTATATAGACCATAAGTGCCCAATATATTATCTTTCTTTTATTACAAGATTTATATATCAGTAAAATAATTTCGTTTAAATCATTATTCTTTTTAGTATCTTCTTCTCCAAGTTCCAATTCCTAATTTGCAGTGGAGGCACTTTTTAGTTATTACCTACCCTTACTCAAGAACGTATCAATCACTAGAGTAGTAACAAAAAAATATCTAACACAAACGAGTTTAACAAATTTAGTATGTTATTTATCACATGTTTTAATTTCTTTTCTTTAATTTCTTATTTTAGTCCTTTATCTATTTTTTGTTATTAATTTCATGGATTAAATGGACACAGTAGTTCTGTTTTTATCTCATCAGTATCATGTCTCATTGTACAATTCTTCTATTGAATTTTACTATGTATTTTATTCTTCGAAGTGAAACTTTTAGTGTTACTTAGAGATTTTTTGGATCTATTGATTGATTTAGTTTTAGATTAAAAAAATTCCAATGATGTTTCAAGCTTGACTTTATTATTTTTATCGTACTCTACTCTTTGTTTCTCTCGAATAGTTATATTATTGGTTGGTATGTATAGAATTACCATAGTTTAATTTCAAAATTGAGAAGTTTTATAGTCTACTTTTTTATTTCTCTACAAATCATCAGAGAATAATTTAATTATAGTGAAATATTAATAACTCCATATTCTAAACATATGATGAAAATGGTACATATCTAGTTAGTTTATTTAATTTAATCTTTTCTTTCAGTATACAAACCTTTTACTACTTAGCACCAACAAATAGAATTTTAGTATGGAAGGTTGATTTTATGATCTTTAGTGTGATTATTTTGGGAAATATTGGTTTGAATATAATTAGGTATGTAAATCAAATCCAAGTTACTTATACTATAAGTAAATTGTACGCAATTGTCACATAGTTTCAAGTGACATGTTAATATACAAGTGTATTACTATTATGGCGATGCTGACTTGAGACGATGTCCAAAAATTATTGATTGAATGTTAATTATTATACATGATGTATCAAGAATGTGACGTATGTCATTATCGAGATTGACTTGAAAAAGTATATATTGAAAGTTTGAAACCCTATAAGTTGAAGTTTATGTGGTAGGCATTAATCTTGATAGACAAAAATTTCAACTCAAAAGAAAACAATAAAGTTACCCAAGGAAAATTAGTAACATGAATGAATAATATAATTAATAAAGTTGTCTAAACAAAAATTCTACACATTTACATGAATTAATAATATAGTAGAAGACGAATTTTGATCTTCTTTGTCTCCAACATTTTCCTATGTAATAATGTGGTAATCATAATGGTCAACTTTAAGGGCTTCATGTATAGAAAAACGATTTAAAATACACAAAAAATAGATGTATGGATCAATACTAAGTCTAACGTGATTCAACAAATTATCTATATTTTTCTCTTTCAAAGTGATTATGAGTCAATCAAACAATTCCAAATTAAATTATATTGTTTGTACTAGTAGAGCAGTTAAGTTAAAACCCCATCGACCTGTGCCTTATATTCATAATACAAACTACAATGTGAAGAGATCTAAGTACAATTAGGAAATTAATATAAATTTTATAAAACCATGATAATGTTAAAATGTACTAAGAATGCAGTCGGGTTGAGTAAAGTAAATACCCATTCCGAACTCATCTCGATGGGATGGATCCGAGTCCAAAATGGGATCAAGTCCGAGTCCGAGTTTGAATATCAAAAATTAAGACCCAATCGGGTCTAGATACAGATCGGAGACCATAATTATTACTTAAAATGTGATAAAATTTAGGGTTAAGCCATTTAAGCCTTTAACTTATTTCAATGTGAACGATTTAAATATCATTGTGAAAAAATTAATTATTTGAATAATTTTATGTATTTTAATTTGAAATATTGCGAATGATTTAAGCATTGAATGATTGTATGTTTTGTGTTTACATTGATTTGGTGTTATTTGTATTTATTTTGAATCTATATGTAAGAAAATGAAAGGAAAAAAAATTAAAATAATAATTTTATCGGGTTCGTCGGGTACCCATCGGGTCCGAGATGAATTCGGGTAATAAAAACAATGAGCGGGGCGAGTCTCAAGTCTTGTCATACCCATTTTGGACCCACCTCATTGTCAATTCCTAATATATCCATGTGGAAATAATTCAAAAAATAAACTATTTAACAAATTTAATTGCAAAAATGTATCAACCCTTAAATTAATCCAAAAAATAAGTCATTTATATCTCTCTCAAAAAATAGCCTTAAAATGATACCTAGTATTAAAAATAGCCTCGTTATAAAAAGGTTTTAATTCATATTTTTTTTATAAAAACTTTGTATTAATCAAAAGTACCCTTTTTTGCACAAGATTTATAAAATTGTGAAAAATTACTAATCAAACCCAGTAACTCAAATGGAAGCAAATCGGGACCACAAAATGGTATCAGAGCTTAAATTTATTATGAACCTGATAAAATATTTATTATAATTAATAAATTAACTCTTGGCTCAGATCCAGACCCAAAAGTTTGGATATAGACCCAGACCCAAAAGTAAAATTTAGTTTGGGTCTAGATCTAGTTCCAGACCCAACAATGAGCTAGACCCAAACTCAGACCCAATTAGACCCAAAACTAAACCCTAAGCCCAAACCAAATTTTGATATTATTCATTATCAAACCCTAAGTATACAAAATTCGCTCCTCCTCATACCTGTTGCAGCCACCTTCCTGTCGACGCACATCCACCGCCTTCCTGTCGACACACATCCGCCGCCGCCGCTGACCTCTCACCGGCCGTTCCATTTTGTGGGCTGTTTATTCTTCTTTAATTGAGGGAATTAGGTAATATATATATATATATATACATATGAAAATCTGATAATATATACTATGAAAATTTGAAAAACCATATATGTATGTATCATATACGAAAATTTTCACATAAAACACTTTATATCTTATGAAATATCTGATTAAAGTTGAGGTTTTACGTAATTGTAGATCTATTAAAAATGATTTTATATATACACATATATTTTTCAATTTAACATTTTCGGATTCTTTTTTATAACAATTTATGATTATATATATATATATTTATAAATAATTAGGTTTTAATATATATGAAATCAATTAAAAAAATTATATATATTTTGTAGATTCTTTTATTACAATTTCATATTATATGAAATTAAAATCTGTTAATGGGACATTGTATGTATAAAATCGGTTTTGTATGTATAAAATTAAAATCTGTTAATGGGACATTGTATGTATAAAATCGGTTTTGTATGTATAAAATTAAAATCTGTTAATGGGACATTGCATATATTGTCACATATTGTATATCAATTTTTTCTGTAACAATTTCAACTTGTTGTATATATATATATATATTGGTTTGAAATATATTAAATAGGTTAACATGACATTTATAGATTTTTTAATTATTTACTATATCAGTATATATATATAGGTTTGAAATATATTTAAATAGGTTAACATGACATTTATATATTTTTAGATTATTTTCAACTTATTGGTATATTCAATTATTAATGATATTAATACTATAAAAGTTGATTTCTTATTACAAAGTATATATAAAAATATCATAATACAAAATTTTAAGAATTAATTTGGCCTATTACTAAATACATACAAAAATATATAAAATAAATTTAATAGGCCCTATTTTAAGCCTAGACCCAAACTTTTGGTTTGGGTCTAAGTTGAGACCCAAACTTATGGGGTTGGGTCTGATCTAGATCCAAACTTTTGGGTCTAGGTCTGGGCGAGACACACCCATTGACAGGTCTATTTGATATTAGTATATTACGTATGAATTTATTCCAATTCCATGACTATCATCATGATCGAGACACTTGCGCTTCGACACAGTACAATGACGAGTATAATTCACTCACTTTGTAAATAGGACCCAAATTTATACATAATGATTTAAGCTAGAATTTCCAAGCCAGGGCCACATTCTTCTTTCCTTGATTTTTGGGCTGAATGAGTAACATATAAGCCCAAAATAATAATCATTGGTCCAATTGTTAATTTGGATATAAGATTTTGGTGGCGGAAAATAAGAGTACATATATAATTATATATATATATATATATATATATATATATATATATATATCAAAGAATAAAATAATACTATCCCATCTCAAAAATGATGTCTTCTTTGCCTTTTCATAGGAATTAAGAATAGCCCAACTTTTTGGTCAAATTTTTCTAAATTACCCTCTTATATGAATGGTGAAAAACAATGTTTTTAAAATAGGACGGATGATCGAACCGGATAATTAACTGGATCACTGAGTCATTGGTTCAATCGGTTCAACTGGTGTAAAATAACCGTTTGACTCGGATTTAGGGGTGAAAGTCGAGCCGAGCCGGCTCGAGCTCGATCAAACGAGCTCGGCTCGAGCTCAAGTTTTTCGAGCTCGAGCCGAGCTTCACAAGCTCGAGCTCTTAATCAAGCTCAAGCTTAGTCCTCTCCTGAAAAAGCTCGCGAGCCCGTCTCGCGAGCTTTTTAATTTTTAAATATTTTTTTTTAGTATTAATAAAAAAAATATTAAATAACTAAAAAATAATAAATTAAATAAAAAAATAGAAGAATAGGAATTGGGGATTGTTACCGACGTAGTTTTATACGGATACTGCCAGGAGATAAAGTCAAAATTGAAGTAAGTCGTTATGATTCAACCAGAGGACGTATAATTTATCGACTCCGAAACAAGGATTCGAAAGATTAGGGCGTTTTTATTCAATACGATTCGAGATGAAAAATTCCAAGAAACTTATTTTCTACCAAGAAGTAGATTCAGAATTAAGATAAGGAATGACAAATATGAAAATAAGAGCTTCCGTTCGTAAAATTTGTGAAAAATGTCGACTAATCCGTAGGCGGGGGCGCATTATAGTAATTTGTTCCAACTCGAGACATAAACAAAGACAAGGATAATCAGACTCGCTAAAGGACTCAATGTACAAATAAGGAATCTGTTTTGACATGAAATTTTAACAGATGTAAAGAAGTAATCTGCAAAATGAAACCCTCTTTCTTCAATGTCCATCTCCATCCTCTTTCCTCTTCCTCTCTTTGACTCCGTCTCAATCCACCTCTCTTCACCATCATTTTTGACTCCATCCAGCTCTCTTCTTCACCGTCGAGACTCGAGAACACCACCTCGTCACTGTTGATAACATCTGTCTGCGTCTGTTCATCTCTTTCATCTACACTTCTTTGCAAAAATGGAGGAAAACGTCACGGAAGGTAAGTAGAAATGATTTGCTCTGGATTTCCCAAACTTCCAATGCATTTAATTTGCGGGCTCGGCTCGAGCTCGGCTCGCGAGCCTAGGTTCGAATCGAGCTCGCGAACCGAGCTCGAGCCCATTTATTTACTACCGAGCTCGAGCCCTCAAAATCAAGCTCGACGAGCTCGAGCTCTTGTATTGAGTTTCGAGCTCGAGCTCGAGCCCGGAAAAATCACCAGGCTCGGCTCGAGCTCGGCTCGTTTACACCCCTACCCGGATTATTCATATTATATATATATATAAATACTAAATATTTATATTATAAATAATTTAATATATGTGTACTGAAAATCAATACATTTTTAAATATATCTATGCATTTTATATCACACTTCAAGATATCATATCTAAGAGAATATATTAACTTTGTAAATTGATGCATTTTAATTATAACACTTATATAATAGAAATATAATAAATTTATGTATATAATATTAGTAGAGAGACTTTAAGAGTGCAACAACTATAAATTATATAACACAACAACTACTTTTATATTTTAATTTAATATTTTAAATACTATATCAACTTTGTAAGTTGATATTGTACTTTTAATTATCTGAAATAGTTTACATTATTAACACTATATAATAGAATAGAATAAAATTTTATATATAATGTAGTAAACTTTAACAGTGCACAATATGTAAATAATATAACACAATTTAATAACAACTATTCTTCTAGTGTAGTGGTAGCTTCTTTCAGTATTTAAGAGGAAGTATTGAGTTCGAATTGCCATGGTGCTTTTGATGTTGATATTTTGATAATTCACAAAAATGATGCAATATTCACCAAAACGGCCACCGGGGTCAACTGGTTAAACCGGTCCAACTGTATGTGAAGCAAAACCCGGCTGGTTTGACTTGGGTCAATTGTTGACCAGTGGATGTGCTCAACCGGACCAGATGCATGGCCGGTTCGCGGTTAAACCGGTCAAACCGGTCAATCCATTCCGAGTTTAACAACAATGGTGAAAAGAACTAAACCTGAAATATAAAATATCCATTTAACTAATTATAAATACATTCTTGTTAAGAGACAATTTTTTTAAAATGTTAACCAAAGTTTGGAGGGAATTTGTGAGGGAATTACACGTGATATTCGAATAGATCATCGTGAAAAAATCGTTCCTTTTGAATCTGCCATTAGATTGTTCGAAGAAAAAAAATCGCGCGGAAGAATGATCCCCAGGAAATAGCAACAGAACACAAGATCGTAAAAAAAATAAAACTCAACTTTTATCTGTAGCAACAGTTCAGATCAGATCTGAAAAAAATAGCTCTGGTGCCATGTAAAGATTGCAAGGACAGAAGAAGAATGAAATTCATTGATAACAATGGTGTACAGAGCTTGATTTCTCTTGATTGTTCAACATAGGTGAAAGTGATGTAGAACAAACTATCTATGTTAAACTAACACTAATAACTCTAGGAGAATACTAGAAGATAGTTTATTCAATTCATTCAAAGGTGTCTTTCAATAATCATGTAGCCTTTATATTTATAGGCTCTACAAAAATATATAAAAGGAAATAAGTTTAAACTAAGGTAATTAAGCTAAATAAGAAAACATAATCAACTCAAATATTATTAAAATCATCCTACTAAGTATAAAGATATTAAAATATCTAAATTTATCCTATTCATTTTTTATCCCCATCATTTCTCCTCGACTGAAAAAATTTTTCCTCCGAAAAGTAGTGGTGAAGGTGGTATTGGTATCTATCTCCATAAAAGTGGAAAAATGACTAAGAAGTGTTCGAATATTGGACAACTCCACCAAAAGTTGTTAATCTATAAAGGAAAATGCAGCTTTGGACTTCTCGAACTCCAACAATAAAATTAGACTTCATAAATGGAATACGGCCACCTGTATCATCAGGGGGAAAAAGCACAGGCGACTTCGAAATATCTCGGTACACCATTAATTCCTCCAAACAAGACATTTGACTTAACATTCAAATTCATTGGTATATGAAATAAATACGCATTAGGGCCATATTCTATGACAATAGACATTGTAGCATCAGATGTAACAAAATGGGCTGACGGAATAATATTTTGAAGATTTTCACTATAATGACCAATGTTAGATGGAAAAGTACAAGACAAATTAACATCACTAATTTTGCTCGTTATCAATGGGATTTTCATTTTGTTCATGGGCATACTCCAAAGATTGGTCAACAAGAAGACTGATGTCATCAATCTGTGTAAAGGAAATTAGAAGTGAACTTGGAACACTTGACTTAAAGTGAGTGGGCTCAAATGTAAAAATCTGATCTTGAATATGTTTGCAAGAATTCTCCGATTCATATAGAGTTGGAGTGTTTGTGTCAATCGGTTCTCTAGTCTTGTTACGAAGATAATGCTTTTCAAGTTCTAATGCAACTTTATAAGCTTCATTTAAAGAATAAAAACAAGACCTAGGGAGTTCATTTTTTATTTCACACTTAAAACCACAAATAAATTTATGAATTGCATATTCATCTATCATTTCAAAATCACAAAAGAGCATGAGATTTTGTTATTGTAAAAAGTATTCAGCGACAGATAAATTATGTTGGTTTAGACATTTGAATTGAGACAATAAATGAACTAAATAACTTTGAGGGACATATTTATGTCTCAAGTAACACTTCATATCGGCCTAACGTGTGATTGGTGATCGTCGAAAATAATTTATCTTGTACTCAACTTGACACCAATATTAATTGGCTTGACCACATAATTTAGTTTTACAAAAGTTTATGCGCTCATAATCAGTCATATTGTAAAAGTTAAAATAATCCTCCAACTGGCTTACAAAAAATTGTAAGGGCCTAAGTGACCGTAGAAGTTTTCGGAATATGGTGGAAAATGCCTAGGAACTACAATATCATTGAATTAAGAAAAATTAAATCAAGTTCAAGCAATTACCACTTTTTTTTAGTTGATCAAGAATCGTCTCCACGAGCTTCAATGCAAATTGACCCTGACGAAGTTGATGCAATAGGCAAAACTAATTAGGTGGCAATGGAAACTAGGATAATGCAGAAGCGAAGTGAATCGAGATTTGGCTCTGGTGCCAATTAATGTAGAACAAACTAGCTATGTTAAACTAACACTAATAACTTTACGAGAATACTAGAACATAATTTATTCAATTCATTCAAATGTGTCTTTCAATAATCATGTAGCCTTTATATGTATAGGCTCTACAAAAAGATATAAAAAGAAGTAAGTTTAAAGTTTAAACTAAGGTAATTAAGCTAAATAAGAAAACATAATCAACTCAAATATTATTAAAATCATCCTACTAAGTATAAAGATATTAAAATATCTAAATTTATCCTATTCATTTTCGATCCCCATCATTTCACCTTTAGTCCAATAACATTTAAAATATTTTACATTTAGTCTCTATTTTGATTGATTTTTATTGGAGAATTAGTGGATGAATACATTCACACATGGATTATGTACGATATTAAAGTATATTTACTCAACTTTACATGTCTTTTGTTCATAAAATTTCTTCAAATACTGTGGTAACTAATGGAGTTGACCGATAAATTTTAAACAATAGAACCAAAATATGGGACATTTTGAAAGATATTGGACTAAATATGAAAAAGTCATAATGAATAAGACAATTTAAATTAAATTACAAAATGAAACGTGCACATTTCCTTGTACCCGTTGCAAACAACAATTCGAGAGACATATTAAAAAGTTCATTCTCGTTGTAAGTATAAAGTCCGAGAATAGCATTAGCACCCTTTTCTAAGTCAAATCAAATATAATTGATAAGGTTTAACAATATTTGCTTCATATTTCACTTTAATTGGGGACAATTGCATCCACCTCCTCTAAACTTGACACATTTGGCATCCACACCCCTCAACTTTAAGAAATTGGCATTGGACCTCCACTTGGTACTTTTTTTCATTATTTTACCAATAAAAGACGAAAATACTCTTCACTTTTCACTTATAATCTATTAAATATAAAACAAAATCAAAATATCATCAAATGACATAAGGATAATGAAATAATTGATAAAGAGTGCATAATTAAAAATTCTAGAGAATATGACTCACAACTCTTAAAAAAAATTGTTTTCATTAATAATTAGTTTTCTATTTAAATAAAAACTTTATTGGTTGAGTATGTTAATACATTTTACATAGATATGTACATTGCTAATATCATAAATAATGTACATTACTAAAGTTTAATTTCTCATTTTATAAAATATTATTAATACATTACTAAATAATAAAAAAACTTTATATGCCCAACACTATATATATTCAAATATGACTTTTTATAATAAATTCAAAAACTTCTTCTAGTGTGCAGAAATAGTGTATTAACCTATTAAAAAGAATAGTTGAAAAAAAGTAAATTAAATATGCTTCTATACCACTTTTTTTTTTCAGATTGACAATTGTATTTTAATAAAATGCCAAATCTAAAAAAATTATTATTTTAAGTAATATCTATTGGGTACATAAATATTTGATATTAAAATATTTTTTAATAAATTTTGAGTTTAAAAATATGAACATATTTTGAAGAACTTAACTTTGAGATGCTATCTTATTTTTTCTAATTAATATGTCATTCAGTGATACTATGTTATCCTCCAACTAATTATATAATTTCAGCATTTTCTACTTCAAAGTGGAAGGGCTTTTTTATATTTTTATTAGAAAATTTAGTGAAAAAGTAGAAGAGGGGGTGTTGATGCCAATTTTTTAAAGTTGTGGGATATGGATGCCACATGTCTAAAGTTCAGGAGAAGTAGATGCAATTCTCCCTTTAATTGGTGACAGTTTTTAGGAATTATTATTGTTACGGTACTCTTGTTTCAAATCTTTGAATATTATTTCTTTATAATTTGTATGAATATTAAAATGTTCCTAACCAACTAGCATGTAAGATATTTAGTTATAACCCCAAGTTTACATAATTCATAAATCGTCTTAATAATTGGAGAAAGTTGGAACATTAAGTCCAAATCGGATGTCAAATATTAATTCAAGAGAAATTTTACATGATAAAAATGAGAAGTTTTTTTTAGGGCATCTTTAATCGAAAATATGATTTTGCACTAATTAAATATTTCTTCATTAAATTCACTCCAGCCCAAAATACTATTCACTTCAAGAAAAAAAGAATATTTCAAAATTTTCATTTTTCTATCTTATTCATAATCTTACAATCTTTCACAATTAAACCTAATTGCATTTCACTCAACAAAATAAATTTTATTAATAAAGTTCACAAAAAAATTAATTGCATTTTGATATTTCATAAATTAACTAACGGCTATATATGTTATTTAATTAATAAATAAATTATTAGAATCACAAAATTTAAAATCACAGTTGAGTTGAGGATAGCATATGTATTCTGATAGGTAAAAAAAGGGATAAAAAAATAGGTTGCGGTAATATACATATGATCACTTTTAATAAAAGAAATTGACTAATAACAACAAACTTATTAAATTTAAAATTTACACTATAAAGTTTAACCAATTTATGAGTGTTGCGTAGAAAAAAATAGTAATCAGTTACTAAGGCCTTGTTTATTTATGTTTTCAAATTTCATTTTCAAGTTTTTAAATCACAAAATTCAAAATAAACTTAACACACCAATTCTCATTCAAGTTCTTTTTTTTTCAACTCCACTTTTTCAACCCCATATACCTATCAATCTATATATACATTATTTCACGCATTTATCAATCAAACCAGTTATTTTAATCATTATTCCACTTTCTTTTTCATACTTTTACAATTTCTTATCTATATTTTTTTTTATTCACACAATCATTATATATACAACTAACACAATTATGTTACACATCATCCATCAACCTATCGCTATTGATTTGACATATTTTACAACTTTCAATTTATTTTTAAAAACATAAACAAACACCTAACATTCTCACAAGAATTTTCATAACATTTTATCTCAAAAATATAAACAAACAAAGCCTTAAAATTTTGGTTGATTTCAAATTTTATGATTATGCCTACTCGAAAAATACGACTGTTGTATAAGTCTGGTCCCATTTGATGATCTCTCATTCTTGACATGAACAACGGAAAATCAATTAGGTTGAACTCAAGTATAAGTTATAGCGTGAATATTGATAGTCATTTGATTCAACATTCTGCTTATGAAATTCTAAAAACGCTTTTATATTTTACAAGATTGCTCAAACACCATCTAATTTGTCTACTGACTCGATAGTCTTAGGGTTGTCGTTAAGCTCAACCTAGTGAACTTAATAAGCTTGCGATTTCTATGGACCTTCGCATCTTGGATTGACTCATTGACACATGCACATCGTATAACTCGCAATCCCGATCAACAACACAACAAACATGACGAGAAACAAAATATTTATATAGGATACATTGAAAATTGGTATTCATTAATAACAAAAAAAGAATTCCGAAGTTGGCAACTGTATACAGCAAAAAAATTATTGATATATTTGACATTTTGTTCTACAGGATCAAAAGTTATTCTCTTTTTTTGATCCCTTTGACCCCTATGAATAACTCCACTGCCATATTATGTCACAGTTGTTGCAAATTCAACACAACCATTAATTTCTTGATTCTCCTGCATTTAATCCAAGAATGTATTTATTCACCTTTAAATATGGTGATCAGCTTACAATAAGCTTTCTTCCTATCCACCATCACTCCTCTGCTCTTATATATAATCAGCTTACAATAAGCTTTCTTCTCAACTTAACTTATCAACTACTATAACTTGGCAAAAATGGCTAACATAGGTTTGTTGATGGCTTTAATGGTGATATTGGCTCGGGGGACAAACGCAAAATGTGCGTTTGAGGCCATTTTTAACTTGGGTGACTCAAACTCTGATACGGGTGGTTTTGATGCAGCGTTTCCATATCAGTCATACCCACCGTACCCTCGTGGCATGACATCCCCATCGTACCCTCATGGCATCACTTACTTCAAGAGACCAATGGGTCGATACTCGGATGGAAGGCTGTACATTGATTTCCTAGGTATGTTTCTTAGTTTTTTTCTAGATATGCGCTGTTTGGGTCAAGGATTTTAGTGAAGAAAAGAAAAACTAAACAGTTCTGAGATCCATACATAACCTTAAAGATTACATGTAATTAAGCTGGCAATTTGGGTCTATACATATATTTGGACCCAAACCTAACTAAGTTTTCAATGAATTGGGTCATAACATTTTAGTATTATAGTTTTAATTGTATTAGCTTTTAATAATATTTAGGTCCAATCGGATTTTAAATTGGGCCCAATTTGGGTCAAATTTAGGTCTAAATTGGGTCCAACCTATTTTTCACTTTAAGTCAATAGTTTACATTTTACACTCTATATCAATCAATTACATCACTTTGATTCATAATGGGTCCTGGGTCCAGTTTGGGTCCTTATTGGGTCCAACGATAAAACATATTTTTTGACATTAGACACAATTGGACCCAACCCACTTAAAGCCCAGCCCAATTGGACCCGACCCAAACCCAACTCATTCAACCCAATTTCCACCCCTACATGTAATGTTTTCTTTGGATGTAGCTCAAGCATTGGGATTGCCGTTTCTAAGCCCCTATCTACAATCCATCGGATCGGATTATAAGCATGGAGTCAACTTTGCAACGTCGGGTTCACCTGTACTTCAGCCAAACGCGTCCTTATTCACCAGCCAGGTAAGCCCGTTTTATTTGGCCGTTCAGGTTAATCAAATGAAGCGTTTTAAGGCTAGAGTTGAAGAATTTAAATCCCAAGGTAACCAGATTTTTACTCGAAATCACAACTTGAAATGATGTTCATATGGGATATTATTTGATTGGTATTTTTGTTCTTAGGACAAACAAATCTTCCTCAACCAGATATATTTGGGAAAGCACTCTATACAATCTACATTGGCCAGAACGATATAGCCTATGATGTAGCCTCAGTGGGGGCGCCCGCTGTAAAGCAATATGACCCCCAAATCGCTTACGCAGTCACCAACGCCATCAAAGTAACTATTTAAATAGTATTATTGTTGTTACACGCGGGATAGTATTTTCTATTCTAAATAGTATTCAATCTTTTATTATTATTAGATATTTGACACGTGTTTTACTCAGTATGATTGTGATTTTCTTACAGGAACTCTACCAGTTGGGAGGGCGCACGTTTTTGGTATTTAATCTTGCTCCAATAGGCTGTTATCCGGCAGCTTTGATGCAGCTACCTCACGAAAGTACTGATATCGACCCGTTTGGATGCATGATCTCTACTAACTACGCAGTACAAGAATATAACTATGTACTAAAGGAATCCCTTCAACAAGCCAGACAAGAACTTAAAGATGCTAACTTGATATACGTCGATACTCATTCCGTGTTGCTAGAACTTTATCAGCACCCAACAGCCCACGGTTTTTTACTTTCTTTCTATGCAATGATCACCTCATTTAAGAAAATAGAAAACACGAAATTTAATATTCAAGTTCTCTAACATGTCTTTTCACGCGTATAGAATATTATTTTCCCCCCTAAAAGGAAATAAATACTATTTTGTAGGGTTGCAGCATTCAACGACAGCATGTTGTGGATACGGTGGCGGGTCCTACAATTTCGACCCTCGGGTTTTCTGTGGTAGCACGAACGAGATAGACGGACAAAAGGTTAGGGCTTCTGCCTGTAGCGACCCTGAACATTACGTGAGCTGGGATGGTATACATCATACAGAAGCTGCTAACAAGATGATGACTTATGCCATCCTTAGTGGATCATACTTTGATCCTCCATTTTCGCTTAATCAATACTGTGATATTCAACCCATCGGTTGAAATAATATATATGAAACTTGTGTATTCTTAATGGTGAAAAATAAAAAATGAAGCATAACATATCAAGACACTACTTTTATTTCGATTGAGTTGTGTTATGTACCACTGTTTCACATCTACTAGTTTTGGCAAGAAATATAATAGGCCTTGTTTGTTTACGTTTTTAAAATCCATTTTCAACTTTTTAAAACACAAAATTCAAAATAAACTTAACACACGAGATTCTCATCCAAATTCTCCTTTTTTCAACTCTACTTTTTCAATATCATATATAACTATTTATCAATCATATGTACAACCTTTCATACATTTACCAATCAAATTAATTATTATTTCATTTTTACTTTCATACTTTACAACTTTTTATCTATATTTCTTTATTTCTTATTCACATAATCATTATATACACAACTAACACAATTATTCTACACATCATACATCAACCTATTTTTAAAAAACATAAACAAACAACTATTATTTTCACACGAAGTTTCATTCTACACAATTCCCCAGAAAAAAATTTACTCAAAAAGATAAACAAACAAAATTTTAAGAAACAAATATGCAATGAAATCTCACGCCATTATTTTCATTATTAATTTACATATATGCAATTACAACATGAGGTTATAAATATTCTAATAATTTGTTACAATTCAAATTAAACATACATTTTATATATGTTATAATAATGTTTTTTATTTATAATTAAATTATACGTTAAAATTAGTGTAAAACTGATAAAATATAACCAATAGGATATAATTATTACTAATTAAAATTTGTAAGGGCTAAATTAAAAATAATTCAAACTTCATAAACTTATAAGGGATTAAATTGAAAGTAATTCAAAACATAAAGATTAAAACACAAAGATAAAATATTTATAAAAAACTAAATATTGCTCCAGAAATGGCGCATCATCCAACAACAATTCCACCTCCACCTATGCTATAATAGCATGGGTTGAAAATTCTAATAAAAAATATGATGTAAAATATGTGTTTGAATATATTTTTAGAAAAAATATTTTATTGTTGTGGTTAATGTGATGTATTTTCTTGTTGTGACTTTTTTTTCCAGGTTGACATTTGGATATAATTCTTATTAAATATTTTTAGTCAAACTCATATATTTATACATTAAAAATAATAGACAAAATAGATCTTATTTTAACGTTACATTATTTTGCATTAATATATGTGGTTGTTTAACAATCAATATTGAAACATAGCCGGAAAAATCATTTTATACATGGTATTAACTGTCAAATCACAAATAATTCTTCTTTTTTTCTAAAAATTTCTTCAAAATTTTCTAGAATTTTGAAAGGATTTTAAGAATTTTTTTTGGCAACCAATCAATTGACATTTTAACTTTTTTTATACTCCGATTATATTTTTTGAGATAGAGATTGCTAGCCATTTAGAACTTTTTTTTTTGTGCAAGATGTCTCCTATTTGAAACTAACACAACTTTTAGAACTGCTATTGGATTTTTCACCTACATTTTTCATACCAATAGCCCCTAAATAAATTTTGTATCACTTAAGATCACAATATCACAGTATGTAATCCTCTAATTATTTCCATAGCTACGAACTGTTACCAATACTTCTAACCATTACTTTATATATTTTTTTTTCTTTCACACTCACTCAAACGAGGAGGAACATGAAAGGTTAAAAAAATAACGGTGTGGTATTGGGTGGGTCGAACTCAAATTTGGACCTATTGGATCTAGACCCAGACCGAATATATATTTTTTTATTAAGTCAGGGTCTACACCCATATATATCGAATCATATAATTAAATTAAAAATCTAATTTTCTAGAATATTTATTTACTTTTTTTGCTTATAGCAATCCATTTTGTCTTGTACTACTATTAAATAATAAATATATTGGTTTAAATTATGTTATATCTTATTATTTTGTAGTTATTTAGATTGATCTTATTTTCTTGATTGTAGGTATGTTACGATATCATTAGATTTCATTATCAATAATGTAATCTTTACAGGGTTTTACATTATTCAACAATCAACATGGTATTAGAGCTGTGGCTTCAATCTTTGGTCTCTCGATCTTTGGCTTCCGTTGTCGCCATCAAGTCGTCAACCACGTCCGATGCTTGTTTATTTTTTGTTCTTTTCCTTCTCTTCATCTATTTACCTTTTAAATTTTTTTAATTCATTTTATCTTTCTTCTTTTTAAATGCCATCATCTATGCAATCAAACAAACTTGAAACCTTATGCGTTCGGCTCGCCTCGGCTCATTTTCATTCCTACCTACATGTATCTACTATATATTGTGGGATAATATTTTCTATTTCAAATCGTGTTCCATCTTTTTATTTTATATATTTGATGTTTGATACGTGTTAAAATATTTATATATGTTAAAAAACCCTTAATAGTCGTATTTGTAAATTACATGTGTCAAACATCTAAATATGTATAATAGAAGATAAAATAGGAATTTGAAATATAAAATCATATCCCATATCAACTACCCACATTTTCAAATTAATCAAAAGCACTCACAATCTAATTTAACGAAATTAGTGGAAGACTATGACCTAAAAGATATATTATTATAGTTGAATTAGATTTATATAAGAAATGAGAGTCTTTGTTTAGCACTAAATAATTGACTTGTGGATATATTAAAGGTAAAATTTGCTTATAATATAGAGAATAGAGTATCATAGGATTCTCCTTATAATTTACAATTACAAATTAGATAATTATGTATGTTATTATTAATTATAATTGCGTAACACTTCTTGTTATACGGCATCATAGTATACTAGGTTATTACTTATAATTACGATATGTGTATAAAAATGTTAATTTTTGAAAGGTAAAAAATGTCTTTATGTTATAACGTTTTTGCTTTCACATTTTAATTGATTGTGCAACAATTTTCATACATTTGTGCGTATAATAAAATCGTTCTACACAATTATGTCGTGTTCAAGGAAGCTTCATTCAAGTGATCAAACATAATTAATAGTGAATTGGGTGACTTTTCAGACCAATATGACTTTTTTGTTAGACTAAAAGTACCCTTAATTTCAAATAAATACTCCACCATTTTGATAATCCAGAAAATTATAGTTTTAGATTGCTGAGATTATACTTCAATCTATCTTGCTATTGATCCAGAATCACTTGATGATCTAAATGTAAATTATACTTCTTCCGTGGGTCCCAGGACAGGGTTGGATCCCGTTATGCCTCTCGATTTTCATCTCGGTTGCATTTTGGCTAACGTTTATAAACGCAGTTCATGATTGGCTACGAATTAGAGGCCAGGAGGATAGTACATTCTTGGAACAAGAAAAGTTGTACCGGAAAATATACTTGATTCGATCAGGTGGGGCCCAAAACGACCACGCTTCACAGAGTTTAATGAAGATGTTCGTGTTTTTACGATTTCAACGGTATGCATGTGTTGGGGCAATTTATTGTGCCTTCTTCTCCTTCACTTTGTTGATGTCTTATGCTCTTTTTACGATCCGTGGACCCCGATAGACGGGTTTGAAATCATATACTTTTATCGTATTTTCGTAGTTCACAATAAAATCGAATTTATGATGAGTTGTAATATGCTATAGATGTTCTATCTTTGATATACCTTAATGTGATGGTTAAGATTTTATATGGAATGATGTGTGCTTATTTACTGTTTTCCTAGAAACGGACTTGTAATCTACCATAGTTTACTAGTTGTGTACTCTTTGATTAATAAAAGATATATTAATATTACAAAATGATGTTATATCTCGTATGTTTTTCTTACATGTGTATACATATGAATATGTATAGAATGTCAGAATATTTATTATACTAGTAAGAGATACGTGCTTTGCACGTGATCTATTATGATATATTTAGAAAATAGCATACTTTAAATAAAAATAAAGTTTGAATAGCATTGGATTTACAAACACTCTCGAATGGTTTTGAATTCTTGATATCTATCCGTTTTCTGCAGTCTAATTATTTGTTCAAATGACTTAAATTTTTATTTCTAGAACCACAAAATATTATTAAGTAAGTTGACATTTACTTTCATATCAAGTGTTTCTCTGTAAATTTTTGTAATTGGAAATGCTCAGGTTAGTAATTAAGCTTTATTTTATCATTGTTGGAACAACTTTTCTCGATATATATAGAGATTATATATTTTTTGAAATTGATTGTTGTCGTATAAATATCAATATGATTTTTCAAGATGGATGCATTTGTTTATGCTTGATGTAGTCAAGAATTTTTATGATCTTAATTCTTAATATTGGGGTTTAAATAAATTCAACATTGAAACAAAATTTAAACTCTCAATGATAGTTCATTAAAAGTTTAAAACATTCCACATTGGAAAAGGTTTAAAATGTAAATAACATGAAAATAAATTAATAAGGTATAATACTATTTGAAGGGATAATTAATCATTTCTTCTTTGATCTCTTGATCGACCTTCTAACCTTTTTTACGCTTTTATTTTATATTTGTTTATGCAATTGTTTAGTATTTTTTCATCACTTGATAGTTGTTGATATCTCCTTCAATATAATTGTTTTGTGACAGCTTCTTTGTATACTATGCAACATTATTTTTCCAAAATATGCTTTGAGTTCATTTTGAACTTGATCGAAATTATTTTTCTCCTTACTATTCTAGTATTCTTAGTTTTCTTTCTTTGTTTCTCCTTATTAATTTGTGGTTGTAGCATCCACAATGACCAAAAAACTATCTCATTCATCTATATATTTCTATTAAGTGTGATAATAAAGCAATATTCATTAGAGTTATGTCTCTAAAAAAAAGAAAAAGTTAAAAGTTAAAGATAGAATATATAATACTTTGAAGTTACAACTTGGACTAATGATCATGGTTCAAAGTTTCGTTTTGAAGGTGAGTTTCGGATAGTAAAATATTTGAAACATTTCGAAAACGTATCGAAAACGTATCGAAATCACTATAATAAATTTACAAAATATTATAAAGTAAATTTAACTTCCTAGAAATTAATTTTGTGCTTCAATTTTTCTGCAACAGAGAATTTTGTAAGGGCGATTTTGTTTTAATTTTATTTAGGATTTAAGAGTTCAATTTTGATTCAAATTATATTTCGTAGATTTAACAATATATAAAAGATTTTTAATTCCTTTTTTTTCCTGATTTTTTGGGATTGTTTATAATAGTTTCTAGAAAACTCTAAGTTTCCATGGTTTCCATGGAAAACATGGAAACTCCGTGAGTTTCTTAGGAAACCAAGTAATTTCGAAAATGTTGAATGATTTTGTTTCCATTACTTCTAAAATCGAAACGTTTCGACTGTTTCGACGGAAACGTTTAGAAACTTTGAACCATGCTAATGATATGTTTTAATTATGGAGAATTTAATATATAAATTTGATGCATGTTCAAAAGTTTTAATATATGCAATGCCGTCATCATGTACGATATTTAGAAACAACTGGTACTTTGAAACAATGAAAATTTTAATAATTATATCACTAATTAACCGTATATTATTTGAATATGATACTAATAGTATGATCATCTTGTATGATTTCTACGCCTTCCTCCTCATTACATTTGTACAATTTGCACATTCTGTAAATTTTGAATTGAAGAATAGTGTCAACTAATCTCTTGAAACATTAATATGTACCATATACAAATTATATCTTCAGTGAGCATAGTTCTGTTAGTAAATAAATGAAGATTAATATTAATATTTCTTTATTAATAATTACACTCCATCTTTCCTTTAGTAATAAGTGATGGACCAAAATGGTCCATTTGATTTTAAAACAAATTTCATGCTTTCTTTATGGATATATGTATATATAATTTACAATGTACTAACTTTATGTTTTCACTATCACATATTTTCTAAAATAAATATTTTATTTTGTTTTGTAAGCTATATAATTAATATTTTAATGAACTATAAATATATCACACCATGTGAGATTAACAAATTCCAGCTCATATTCATGATAAAATTCACATAAGCATGTTCTTTTAAATAAAATTTGAAGAAAACATAACAATGATCTTGATGGTATTTTGTAATATGCGTACTTTATTCTTTTTAAAAAATTTGTATCATCACTTCCTGAATATTAAAATCTGAATTTAAAAATTTTGTTAGACAAATAAGAACTAAAACCACAGATTTAAAAATGAATATAATTAAATATCTTTATTATTTTTGTCAAATAATTGTGTATGCATGAACTTGAAATCAATTAATAATAATGGAATGTCCATGAACTTGAAATCAATACTTATATCTAACTACATATATTATTATTCTATTCTAATTTACATGCTTTAAATTTTTTTGTTAAGAATAAAATAACTTTTTACTAATAAAGTAATATTGTCCATAAATATTTATCAATATATATCGATCTATAATCTATATCTATATGTTTATCTATCTATAATGTATTCTAAAAGTTTGGATATTTGTAGATGATTTACATTTCTTAATTATTTTATTAAGACCAAAATAGCCTTATGAATAATCTAATATTTTCCTAAATTTAAAATATATTATTATTAAATGAATGTGCGCTTGAATTTCTAATTAATAATAGACAAGGTTGTTCAATGTATCTTATTAATTTGATTAGTTGACAAGAGTTTGGTTGGTCAGTGGTCACATATATCTTTTGTCCTAGCTGGAAATCTCAATTCATTATACTCATCTTCAAGATAAACGAGGCTGCGGAGCTAAGTGCCGCAAACATTGTCAACAAGATCATAAAAAATTCCGAAGATTTCTTTTGAGTGTACTTGGTTTAATGTTCGAATTCGTCATGTTGTGCACTCATTTTCACACTAATATCAACCTCTCTTGCAATTTTTCTTAAAATGCAAATAGCTTCAATTTCAAGATCAAGGTCTTGAAAAAGTAGTTTTGTGATTCTAAATTTTCACAAGCCCTTTTGATATACTTTTAAAAAAAATTGTTTGGAAAAACTATACTTCAATCGCATTATTTCCTGAACATAACTCAATTCATGTTATTGTCTCCTAATAGGTACTAATGAAGAGAGTGTTTCATTTTTAGCTATTTGTTTGCTTTAAAGTCTTTAAACCACAAGACTTTCACTCGCAAGTTATGGTCTTAATGAACTTTAAGAGGTCTAAAAATTGCTAAATCATGCCTGAGTCAAAATTGCCACCAGTATTGTTTTGCTAATTACTATTACTACATTTTTATGATTTGTTTTTTTTTCCTTTTTTGACATTCCAAAATATATTTTTTAATAAAAACTACAATTATGAGTTCGTTTAGACACAATTAAAGAGTTGTCTTCTTTTTCATCGAATATCATAAGTTGAGATTTCAATAAAAATATGATTTAAGTGTTATTATTATGCAACAAATAATTAATCTCTTAGGGTAATATATACTTATTATTAGTTAATAAATTATTTACTTATTTGTCAAAATACTTATTTTATTATTTTCAATTAATACAAGTCAATTTTAGTTATTTATAACACGTAAAATTGGTTCTATAAATTAATTAAGTTATTAATTAATCACTTAATTATTTAATGAGTATTAAATAATAGTTATTTTTGCCTTTTATTTTAGGCATTGAGTGACTGTTTTTATTTGCTAAGTAATAACTGTTAAAATGCACTTATTCTTATTGTTTTACTTAGATATTAATTATTAATATACATTAACTATTTTTTCTTTTTATGGTAAATTATCTATAAGTATATGTTAAATTATATTAGTGAAATAATAATAATAATAATAATAATAATAATAATAATAATAATAATACTCAGCATAAGGTAGATCGTGAAATTGCAAATATTAAATTTTCACATTTTTTGGTGTTTAATGATAAAGTGCTACAATGGTATTTTGGGGAATAAAGTGCAACTAAAAAATTAACTTTTAATTAAAAATTATTAAAAATGACTAAAGTGAGACTAATACAAAATATAAATTTAGGAATGGTTGAATAACAAACTTAGTTTAGAAATTTAAGTGAAATAAATGTGTTTGAGGACTACATAACATAGTAATCCTGTAAAAGTTCATAATTACTTTTTTAATTATCACATTTATATAAGTTAAGTAAAAATAACGACCCAATCAAAATAGGTGAGTTGCAAATGAAGATCAGAATTGAAAGCTCAAAGAAAATAACCCTTAAAGAATAGTTGACATGAAATATATATTTGGGGTATATTAGGAACAAAAGTTCTTTGTCAAAATATTTAGGGAGTTGATATTTGCACCCTCTTTTTTTGATTATCACACCCTAAACCCTAAATTTTTATATAAGGTTTTAATCTTCAAATAAAGTAAATAGATGTAAATTATTTCTTATCATCCATACTTTTAAATAGTTATACATATGTTATATTACATTATATTTATGAAAAATAATATTTGTTGTAATAAACTTTCTTTCTCCTCATATATTTTTATTTCTTTTTACGTTTGTGAACTTTCATCAAACTAGGAATATTCATTTTTAAATTTGTGGTTTTAGTTCTTATTTGTCTAACAAAGTTTTTAAATTCAGATTTTAATATTCATGAAGTGATGATAAAATTTTTTAAAAAGAGTAAAGTACGCATAATACAAAATACCATCAAGATCATAGTTGTGTTTTCTTCAAATTTTATTTAAAAGAATATGCTTATGTGAATTTTATCATGAATATGAGCTGAAATTTGTTAATCTCACATGATGTGATTTATTTATAGTTCATTAAAATATTAATTATGTAGCTTACTAAACAAAATAAAATATTTATTTTAAAAAATATGTGATAGTGAAAAGATAAGTTACTACATTGTAAATTATACACATATATCCACGAAGAAAGCATGAAATTTGTTTTAAAATCAAATGGACCATTTTGGTCAATCACTTATTACTAAAAAAAAGATGGAGTGTAATTATTAATAAAGAAATACTAATATTAATCTCATTTATTTACTAACAGAATTATGTTCACTGAAGATATAATTTGTAAATGGTACATATTATTGTTTCAAGAGAATAGTTGACACTATTCTTCAATTCAAAATTTACGGAATGTGCAAATTGTACAAATGTAATGAGGAGGAAGGTGTAGAAATCATACAAGATCATCATACTATTAGTATCATATTCAAATAATATACGGTTAATTAGTGATATAATTATTAAAATTTTCATTGTTTCAAAGTACCAATTGTTTCTAAATGTCGTACATGATAACGGCATTACATGTATTAAAACTTTGAACATGCATCAAACTTATATGTTAAATTCTCCATAATTAAAGCATATCAGTAGTCCAAGTTGTAACTTCAAAGTATTATATATTCTCTCTTTTAACTTTTAAATTTTTCCTTTTTTAGAGACATAACTCTAATGAATATTGCTTTATTATCACACTTAATAGAAATATATAGATGAATGAGATAGTTTTTTGGTCATTGTGGATGCTACAACCACAAATTAATAAGGAGAAACAAAGAAAGAAAACTAAGAATAGTAAGGAGAAAAATAATTTCGATCAACTTCAAAATGAACTCAAAGCATATTCTGGAAAAATAATGATGCATAGTATACAAAGAAGCTATTACAAAACAATTATATTGAAGGAGATATCAACAACTATCAAGCGATGAAAAAATACTAAACAATTGCATAAACAAATATAAGATAAAAACGTAAAAAAAGTTAGAAGGTCGATCAAGATCAAAGAAGAAATGATTAATTATCCCTTCAAATAGTATTATACCTTATTAATTTATTTTCATGTTATTTACATTTTAAACCTTTTCCAATGTGGAATGTTTTAGACTTTTAATGAACTATCATTGAGAGTTTAAATTTTGTTTCAATGTTGAATTTATTTAAACCCCAATATTAAGAGTTAAGATCATAAAAAATTTTGACTACATCAAGCGTAAACAAATGCATCCATCTTGAAAAATCATATTGATATTTATGCGACAACAATCAATTTCAAAAAATATATAATCTCTATATATAGCGAGAAAAGTTGTTTCAACAATGATACAATAAAGCTTAATTACTAACCCGAGCATTTCCAATTACCAAAATTTACTGAGAAACACTTGATATGAAAGTAAATGTCAACTTAATAATATTTTGTGGTTCTAGAAATGAAAATTTAAATCATTTGAACAAATAATTAGACTGCAGAAAACTGATGGATATCAAGAATTCAAAACCATTCGAGAGTGTTTGTAAATTCAATGCTATTCAAACTTTATTTTTATTTAAAATATGCTATTTTCTAAATATATCATAATAGATCACGTGCAAAGCACGTGTCTCTTACTAGTATAATAAATATTCTGACATTGTATACATATACATATTATACACATGTAAGAAAAACATTCGAGATATAACATCATTTTGTAATATTAATGTATCTTTTATTAAGCAAAGAGTACACAACTAGTAAACTATGGTAGATTACAAGTCCGTTTCTAGGAAACAGTAAATAAGCACACATCATTCCATATAAAATCTTGACCATCACATTAAGGTATCAAAGATAGAAGATCTATAGCATATTACAACTCATCATAAATTCGATTATATTGTGAACTACGAAAATACGACAAAAGTATTTGATTTTGAACCCTTCTATCGGGGTCCACGGATCGTAAAAAGACCATAAGAGAGCAATAAAGTGAAGGAGAACAAGGCACAATAAATCGCCCCAACACATGCATACCGTTGACACCGTAAAAACACGAACGGCTTCATTAAACTCTGCGAAGCGTGGTCATTCTGAGTCCCACCTGATCGAATCAAGTATATTTTTCGGTACAGCTTATCCTGTTCCATGAATATACTATCCTCCTGGCCTCTAGTTCGTAGCCAATCACGAGCGGCGTTTATAAACGTTAGCCAAAACGCAATCGAGACGAAAATCGAGAGGCATAACGGGATCCAACCCTGTCCCGGGACCCAGGGAATAAGCACCTGAATGTACATTATAGCTTCAAAAATCAAGTAGGCTCCTGTTAATTGAAACATGTTAGCTGCCATGCTTTGGCCCTTTGTCTCAAGAATTGCAATCAAGGACCTCAACTCCTTGAAATTTACATTTAGATCGTCAAGTGATTCTGGATCCATAGAAAGATAGATTGAAGTATGCTCTCTGTAATCAACACAACAATTTTCTGGATTAGGAAAGTGGTGGAGTATTTATTTGAAATTAAGGGCACTTTTAGTCTAACAAAAAAGTCATATTTGGTCTAAAAAGTCGCCTAATTCACTAATTAATTATGTTTGATCACTTGAATGAAGCTTCCGTGAACACGACATAATTGTGTAAAACGATTTTATTATACGCACAAATGTATGAAAATTCTTAGTGGAAAAAAAAGGTTGTAATATGGAGCAAATCTATCTAAACACATCAAAATAACCTAGGTATGTATACTATATAATGCATATTTGTACGTATTAGAAAGTTTACTCAATTATATCACATAACAACATAAATAATTATTTAATTTGTAATTGTAAATTAGAGGGATAATCTTATGATACACTATTCTATATTAGAAGCAAAAATTTCCCTTAATATATCCACAAGTCAAATATTTAATGCTAAACAAAGACTCTAATATCTTATATGAAGTCTTTCAACTATAATAATATATATTTTTATGTGTATAGTCTTCCGCTAATTTCGTTCAATTAGACAGTTGAGTGTGCTTTTGCTTAATTTTTGTGTATAGTCTTCCGCTAATTTGGTTAGCTTAGATTGTGTCCTTTTGATTAATTTTAAAATATGGGTAGTTTATATAGTAGGTATATGTAGGTCGACTTTCATGTGAATTGTTTCACACATGTTTTTGTTTTGAAATAGTTACAAATATTATATAGATAATATATGTTTCACGATTGTAGGAAAATATATACAAAACGATCGAAAAAAATATAAGTTGGCTCGAGTAAAATGGACCATTTCTCCTTACAAAGTTTTGAAATTGATTCATATGTCAACGATATGAATACGTCTATAACTTATATTTGATCCACGGACATGGCTAAGTCATCGAAATTAATTTTACCTTAACTTTTTCTATGAAGTGTTCACATGTTGACCCTAATAAACGAGTCTTTTTTTATACATACTTTAGTTATTTTATTATTCTAAATTAAGATAATTTTCCTGATTTAATAAATCAAGACTTATATTTTTTTAATCATGGACCGCACAAATCCTGTGACACTTCAATTAAGAATAGAAAAATCACAATGTGTTAAGGACATGATTGGTATGAATAAATGGAATTAGTTGGGAATGGAATGATATGAGGAATGGAATGAAGATGGAAAATAAATTATATTAATTTCATAAATCCTATGATTGGTATGCTGTAGAAATGAGAAAGTAAATGAATTCAAGAAAATGTGAATTTTTTATATTCTATATATTCGTACTTTTGAGTTATTTACTAAACTCGAATACAAATTTGTATTCAATCTAGTTCTATAAAATATAAATGATGTGAAACTTTAAACTTTTCATAGAAAAATACCACGGGATACGATGAAAAAAGTGAAAGAAGAAAATGGAAGATGGAAAAATATAGTTCGTACATAATAATTGAAAGAGTTATTTATGTAATATTGTCTATATAATAATTCACATTTTCTAATACTTTTTACAGATGAACTAGTTTAAGGATAAGATATTATTTATTAAACGCAATATTAATTTATATGTTTTAAATTCAGTTTTGTAAAAAATTTCCGATTCTTGTTACATTTGAAATTATATTTATTATACTTTAAGTAATTTTTATTGACGAAAATATTTTTGACTAAGTACGAAAAATAAAATGTATTTTTTTTGTTCTTTCAATGCATTTAAATAATTTTTGATTTTTTTAATAATTTATATTATTTTGAAAATAATTTGAGATTATTAATCATAAGTCTAAAATAAAAAATTATATATTGCATGCGTCAAATTTTCAAGACTTTTATATTTGTGTGAAGAAAATAATACACAAGAAAATAATGAAATTAATTCTTGATAGGGAAGAAATAGCCAAACGCAAAGAGATGGAAAGAATCACTATTCCCATACTTTTGGGAATATGGATTCCAACAGGAATGAGCATTCTCGATAAAAAAACATACTAATCGTAGGATTAAGATTGAAATCAGGAATGCTCATTTCATTCCCGCCTCATTCCACTATACCAAGTCCCCTGAAAACTGATAGAACTATCAAGTTTTGATTTTTACTTCAATTAATAACTCATTCAAGAGAAGTTGTAATTGGGCTGTTACCAACAGACTAAAGTTGGACCAATGGTCAGCCTTACATGTGGCCCACTAGATTAAGCCCAATAAATAGTGGTCCTCAGCTTTCTTGGCCCAATACTCATGTAGTCATGTTTGCTAAGGCCCATACTGATTGGCCCAATACATTGAGTTCAAGTCGAGCTCGAACCTAGAACTTTTGGCCAAGCTCGACTCATAGATACCCGTAGATCCCACCAATATCCAATTTTATTACCTTTTGGAAGTGAAACACAACTTTTATTTTTTAAAATTTTCAAAAAGTATGAAAATTATACTAAAATATTGTATAATTAAATAGCATACTTCTTTTACATCTATGGATATTATTATTAAATTAAATTGGTTTATAGAAGTCCAAAACATTTCAATTTATATGCCAATGTTTTCGAAAGGTGCTGCTAATTAGACAAAATAAAACTATTGAATATGAAATATTAAATTAGAGTATATTATTTGTTATTCCAAAAAACTTTAGAATGCCCAATATAATTATTTCAAACATATGTATATTACAAGTAAATAGTAAATATACAACATGAATGTGGATGGAAAAGAGAATTCATTATTTTTATCTGTATTTTCTTTATCATATATACATATATATATATAAAGTAGATAGTGACAATTTCATTTAGATTGGGCAAAATATGATTTCAACTTTTCTAGGCATCTAAAAGTACTGTAATTTATTACAAGCCTATTGGTCGGTGCAGCTCCACCCACATCAATCTCCATTATTCAGTCCCACTTTTATTTTTAAAACACCCCTAAAATTTGTTATATTTACATATATGTATCCATTAATGATACTAGACTCCTTCCTTTATGTTTTTTAAATTTATTTTCAAGTATGAATTATTAAATTTTAAATAAATTTAATACTCAATTAATTAAAATTTATCTTTTCATAATTGTATTTTTTCAATCCATCATATAACTATATTTAAACTATTCATTTTAAAGATTCATCAATCAAAATAATTATAATTATTATTTCTCTTTCATATTTTTAATTTTTATTTTTTCTTCACTTAATCATTATATATATTCATTATATATATAACTGACACAATTATTGCACATATTATCGATCGACCTATCACTATTGATTTGACATATTTTTACAACTTTCAATCTATTTTGTAAAAACATAAACAAACACATATCATTCATATATTAATTTGGTGACGCAATTTTTAAACTCTTCAATTTGACCCTTTTTGTTTTCCTAATTGATTTCAATTACTACTTTATGGCTAAAATATAAATCGAGCTTCTCGATCGAAGTTGATTCCTAAAAATTCATTTGATCTATGTTCAAATATTAAAAACAAACAAACTTGAGCATCTTACCTCCAACAAGATTTAAAATTCTGATATAAATTAATTAAAACTGGATAAAATTTGTAATAATACATTGTTCGACTCATCGAAATTCATTTACACCCTTAATTATATCACGATAATATAGTTATTAACATGTATTTTGTACACGTTTATTATATGGTTTATTGCGTTGATCGTTATATTTTTAGTCCATATCTCATAGGTTTGTACTTTTATTGTTATGTCTAGGTGTTTATATGAGAATGGAATGGAAAGATGGCAAAAAGGGGAGAAAAACGAATAAGATTGACTTTGCAAATGGATGGAAGCAGAAAGGTTACCAGAATTAAGCGTGACCATTCTAGTCACGCACAAAATATGCGAGCTTTCTGCTTTGGGACGAAGAAAAATCCGGGATTTCGACTTTTTGGCTGAATTTGACTTATGCTACGCGTTTTTAGTTCCCTAATATGTTGGGACTTATTTTCTTTTATGTGGAGATTTTTTATTTCCTTGTTTTGAACAATCCTAGTTGGATTAGGATTCTTAAACAGGATTCCCCTAGGTTTAAATAAGTGGAATATTATTCTACAAAGGGAACTTTATCTTTACTTTTGCTTTCACTTACGTTATCTATCAAAGGGGAATTCGAATTCATCTTTTGTAAGACGATTTTTTATTATGTGTTGCTAAACACATAATTCTAATCGAATGATTTTAAGGTTTGATTTCTGTTAAATTCGTGAGATTGCTTTGTGCTTTTAATTTCTTTGTTCTTTGAGTATTTGCTTCTTCCCGGTGATATCGATTAATTGATCTGGCCAATTAGTTAATCGTTAGAATTATATTCCGCTAATTAGGACCCAAGTCCGTAATTGTTTGGTAAACCCTAATAATTGTAGCAATTAATGATGTTGATTATGGACAAGTTTTTGATTAGTCATTATGGGAATTAGTAATCCGATTTAAATAATCCGAGCTTGTGTGTTTATTGATCAGAATTAGTGTTTTTCTAGTGTTTGAATGCTATCGATAGATTAAATTCTAAGAGCTTGTTTAGGGTTGCTAATTGATAAGAGTAGTAATCAAAGAGCTTGTTTTGATTATCGACGACATAAGGAAAAACGAGGTCGTTAGAGCTTGTTAACGGCTATAGCTAATTTACTAAAGAACATTGAACTATCTTTACAATCGATGATCGAATGATAGAAATTAACACCGAGATATCTTAAGACTAGAATCTCTCACCTTATTGAATTCAAATCAACTTTGTTTGCGTTTTTAAATTTCGTTTTTAATTTGTTCTAGTTAATCAAACCCAAAATTCTCCCTTTTTAATCGATATTAATAACTTAGAAATTATTTCTACACCATTCCCTGTAGATCGACCCTACTTATCACTGATTACAAATTATTTTGATTAGGTTATTTATTTTTGTTGGATTCGACACCCACCAATAGTTTGGAAATTGAAATCCCAATGAATTTAATTATTTAAATCTTACAGTCGATAAGTAAACATAAGTAGAAAAATCAAAGGATCAAAATAAGTTATTGGCAATTTTAACAATGATGATCTAAAGGACACTGAATTAAACATAAAATACAAAAGTACATCTGATTGTCGCATATTAATTCGTAGCTTTTTCTTTCATCACAAAGCCACTTTGGCTTCTTCTTCGTCCATCTTTTTTTTTTTTTCGTTTGTTTATTTAATCATTACCCACTTCATATTTTTCTTCCCTTTTCTCTCTCTACACACAGATTTAGAGCTATCAAAAATGGAAAATAAAGAAGAAATTATGAGAAAAAATTCAATCTTTGGTGAGATGAAAAGAAGCCCTTCAGAATTGGCACTTGAGCAGCTTTTTGCTTCTGAAGATGATAAGAAATTATTTCATCACAAAGTTGACGTCTTTGGAGGCTCATCTGATCATGCCTTTTTTCACATGGAGAATAATGCTCATTTTCCTTTCATTAATTCGGTTAGTTTTAGTTTAATTTCTTAATTATACAAATTTCATAAATTAAATCCCTTTTTTATGTCTCTTTTTTTTATTAATCTTGTTATTTAAGGAATGATTATGTGAGTATGTGTTTGATCCCGGAAAATTTTAGCTCAAACTTAATTCAGTCGAATCAAATATATTTTTTAATTTGTGAAATACATTTGATTATTTTTATGCTATGATTTCCCATTAGATCAGGGGAAATTTTGTTTTTCCTACATTTTTTATTTTGATATGATATAAACATGGGCATGTCTTAGAATTTTGTGTAATTTAATCTTTCAGTTGTAGTAATATAAATTACTATTGTAGTTGAGTAATTGTGAATGATGGAGAGCTTAGATTTTAATTTGAAAATTCATCTTGAAATTATCATTCTAAGCCGATTTTCAATTGATCCGGCCCAGTGTATACTAGACTGGTTTTAATCGAAGTGACTTAGTACACGCTAATACAACATCATTGAAACCAATCTATTATAAAATGTCCAAACCTTTTCATATTTTCATTTTGAATATTATTATATTTCAGTAATTTACAAAGGCGGAGTTAGGGCGGGATTGAATGGACAACTGCCCCACCCAAAAAAATAAAAATAAAAATAAAATTAATAGATTTATATTTGTAAAATTTTAATATTTAACTACACTCAATTTTATAATTTTCGTCATGGCTATATCCAAGCTTTGCTACTTCGATCTCTATAACACACACAATTGTGCGCTGTCCTTCCATAATATGAAATAAAAAATATAAACATCAATAAAAAAAACAAAATATAAGTATTAGAATAAAAAATTCGAATGATGTAACTTGATTTAATTGTTAAAGTAAACTTAGCTTTCCCAAAGTTTTATGATGTTTGCCTTTGTAGTTTAGATTTGGACAGGAATAATTTTTAAAGCTTCAGTCCACGTAAGTGACACGACGGAAAGTTGCATAATCAAATTAAAACCAATAAAAAGCAAACATGTTCATTGACCCTTTTTTCTCCTTTTCCTTTTGTTAGTAATTTCGAATTTGTAGCTTTCCTTTTTAATCAATAAATAAATGTAGAAAAAGATAATATTAAAACAGTGATACATAATATTTTTTATAAATAAATATATGACTTTTTGGTATATGGTGAATATTGAATTAATTATCATTTTCAGCATGATTCTATTATACTTTATAGACAAATGATTACTATATAAAAATAGAAAACACAGACACAAATCTTATGGGATACATGACATTTAAACCATGTTATAGTATAATAGTGATCTTAATTGAAATATACTTAAGACCACTAATAAATCTCTGGGTATTTTACGTGTTGATGGAGAACGTGACAAAAATTCGAGTTTATTTACCTAAGTAATATAAATAAATTCCTCTTGTAACTCAATCTTTTGTTTCTTTATATGCCTTTTTTCCTTGAAGGCACATTGTCGGCCTGTGGTTATTAGATTCAGCATGGAAGGTGACCTGTAATTGCTTATTCAACTTTAATTTTACTTGACTCGGATCCCATGGTATTAGAGAGTTTGGATTTGGATTCAATATTTATCCGCTAATATTTTACCTGAATAATATTCGAATTTTTACCTGAAAACATAATCCAAATTTTACCCCTTAAATTTACCAATAGATCCTTTGCCCGAACAAGAATACCCCATAAAAATACTAGCGGGTCCTTTATCCGAATGAGACCCTAAGGAAGTTTTAACATGGGGGCCATTAATACCACTCATAACCGACTCAAAATACATCAGACCAGTCGGATCCAACTATTTTTGGACCTATCAAGTATCTGACTGTGTTGGGTCGGGTTCAGATAACATTGACAACTCTTTCCGTGTCCAATATTTATCGCTATTGACAACTCTTTTAGGTGAGGAATGTACTATATCAATGGAACGATGGTCCCAATCTGGGTTCCACCTGGATCCATTGTCATCCCTACTTCTAATTAGGGGCATAAATGAGTCGAGTGATAAATGTTCAAACTTGTTTGAATTACCATCGAGTTTCAAATATTGTGTTTGTGTTTGCATTGATTGTTAATCGAGTCGGGCTCTAGTAGTTTGATTGTTTTGTACAATTTTTTTTTATTTTTTACTAATTGAGCCAAGTATCGAATAATTGTCTCAATTTTCAGCCCTACTTCTAATGGCTAATTTTTTAGATTTATTTTTAGTAAGGTACAACCAAATATTCAATAAGTAAAGCTCCTCAATCTAGTTAGATAGAGCCTCTCAAATTTGGGCATGGATTGAAGAAACTTATATCTTTTTACATATGATCAACAATTGTGCTCCTAATGAAACTAGCTTATTAAGTTATATTATCATCATACATTGTTATAAAAATTTCAGGAAACCCTAAAAGGATTGTCAAATATCTCGTTGACGGATAACCCGTTTTGGTCACGCAATCTCTATCACAACCAGCCTAAAGTTTCAGCGACGATGGACTCTCAATCATCCATATGTGGTAAACGAAAACTCGTTATTTTTTCTATAAATTTGTTAGCCATATTGATCATATTTTAAGAAAAAAATTCAAGAAAATTTACTTTGAGTTGTTTTAAATGGATTTATCTTGTTTCAGTTGATAGTCCAACGTCATGCAACAATCCAACGAGTCGAGATAATCAAACCGTTGGGGCTAGCAGTGGTTCATCACATGAGCAATCGGATGATGATGAACTAGACCTAGAAAGCACGAATCCAACTGATATAAAGCGCATTAAAAGGTATAATTTGAAACCCTATATATAATAGAATCGAAAAATCTAAAACTCGAGCTTAAGAATATTGAAAGTCGAAAATGTGATTTCAGGATGGTTTCTAATAGGGAATCTGCTCGTCGCTCAAGACGAAGAAAACAAGCACATTTAGCAGGTCTCGAAAAACAGGTACTATACTTGAAACGTATGAAAGTATGAACGATGAGATGTGTTATGAGAAACGCGTTATTTTTTGTGGTTTTATATAGGTTGAGAAACTAAGAGGAGAGAATGCGTCCTTGTTCAAACAACTTGCTGATGCTTCTCAGCAATTCAAAGATGCCACAACGAATAATCGAGTGCTTAAATCGGATGTTGAAGCTCTACGAGCCAAGGTACATACCACTTGTATATCTTGTTGGAAAAATTGTGTATTAATACATGAGTTTGACTATGAATTTAAGTGGTTTTCGTAACTCGAAAATGAAATTTAAGTGAATTAAATTTTTGTACGTTCTGAGTAGACGAATTTAGTACTTTGAATATCTCAAATCCGATATCGGATGAGTGAGAAATTAATGGTCAAAGTATTGCGATAAAATCATAAGAATTGTACGATCGACGGATGCATCCGTTCAATAGTGGTATATGTGTTCTATGATTATGGACCATTGCGCAAAAGTCTAAAAATATTAGCGCAAAATAGCAACATGTGAAAAGTTGTGATTACGGGGGTCGCCCAAAACTCAACTTTTGGACATATCTGCAATTTTTGAAAAGTTGCACGTCTTAGTCCACAAATTTTCATTTTTTATAAATAGACAATTGAGATTTATAATACATTCATACATTCTTTTATTTATTTACATTTCATTATTCAAAAATCGAAAGTTCTAAACAGTTCGTCAGGCTTAGGCTTAGAATTTTGCTTAGAAGTTTGGAGTGATCCTAATTTTAAGACGCTAGTCGTTGTATCTTAGGACACAAATGACGTATTCCATCACCACTAAAGTGGAACATTATTATGTTAAGAAAATCGGATAATTCGTGCCTCGACTAACCAGTTTCCATAAACACCGCATTCTTCTATATAAACAACATATCTTAGTTGGAATTTCTTTGCTACCTCATGTGTATCTTTCATTGTGAAGATGAAGCAAAACAAAAGGAAATTTGATCAAAATTTCCTTTTCTTTATATATGAAAATTGAAAATTATTTCTTAACTTGATCTTACATGAAATGTAGCTTCACTTATGTCCTTAATTATTTCATATATACAGGTTAAGCTAGCCGAAGATATGGTTGCTCGTGGCTCGTTGACCTCGAGTTTGAGCCACCTTCTTCAGAATTATCTAAACACGACACCACACGACTACATGCATAACAACTTAAACCGAATGGCTAATTCTCCGATTATATCTGGAGACGATGGCTCTCCATATACGGCAATAACGGATGCAACTATTGGACTTGATAGTAACGAAACTTTGAACGGAAATGTCGTAAACGGAGTTGTCGCTAATGGTGTATCTCACGTGCCAGAGATATGGAGCTGGGATTCTCATGTTGATGGTTCAGTTTCAAAGTGAAATAAGTTGTGTTCTAATTTCTATTGTTGTCTAGCTTTCTGTATGTCATGTTATTGGATGTTTTTGTGTGGTTTTATTGCATTTTGTTTGTGTACTTTGTTTGGATGTATGCAATTATTTATGTTAGACTGTTCTAATGAACTTTCTTTTTTTTTTTTTTAACATTTTTCATATTTGGGTATCAATATTCTAACATAGGGCAAACTTGTTTATATTTTATGCAATTTCGATACATAAAACATTTTGTTGAATAATATAAATACGTGAATATTGTATTACTGATAATGAACTATATCCTCCCATATGCTCTATCAGGTCGGGGCATGGGGGGCCATTGGGTTGGGATTCAACATTTTGGAACAACTGATAATGAACTATTTATAGAGATTACAAGCAAATCAAAAAAAATCATAATCTACCTAAAATTAAAGAAATAAAACAAATTTAAATAACTAAAAGATACGGAAAAATATGAAAATTTAAACTAATATATTTTATTCTAATACATTTATCAAAAAGTCGGATTTTTACTTGGTTTTATCATAGTCTTTTCAGGATTTGGCTCCTCTCCAATACCCATTCCCACTAATTATGTCCAGTACCCCTCTAGACTATTGACACATCATAAATAATTTAATCTAATAGATTAAATTAAATTTACTTAACTAAGTATTTAACTCAAATTAAAAATTAACACTATTTAATTAAATAAAGAATACTAACCATCAAATCTCTTAAAATCACTCTCCCACATTCTACTTCCTTTCTCAACCACATTTTCTTCTTTTTGGAGAAATGGAGATATTAATTCAAAAATTAATTTATAAATTCTGACTATGTTTAAGCAAGTGAAGAAAAATATAATACAATCTTGATTTTGATTAGATTGAAAATGAACTTAAGACTTTTCGGATTGTAATGAGATTGATCAAATTCTAGGTCTTTCTTTAAGAAAATATAATTAATTTATATATTTTAATAAATAAAAATAAAATTGAAAAAAAAATACCTTAGCAAATTTAAATTTACTTTCAATGTTAGAAAAGAAAGAAAGATTATTTATATTTTTTGTATTCTAGGAGTGTCCAAATTAGATTTAGAGGAGAAAAAAGGAGAGATAAAAATATTAATTACTAACGAGATTTAGAGGAGAAAAATGAGTGGAGAGATTTTAGGAGAATTGGTGGTTAGTTTTTATAATAAATTAATTAAATAATATATAATTTAACTTGAATTAAGTGTCTAGTTAAGTAAATTTAATTTAATCCATTAGATTAGATTATTTCTGATGTGTCAATAATCTAAAGGGGTATTAGACATAATTGATGGGAAAGAGTATTGGAGAGGAGCCGAATCCGTCTTTTCACATTGTGTTGATGCTCGGGGATTTCAATCACTGGGAGAGAAATGCGTTCAAGAATTCAAATTCTTCAAATCGCATGGAATATCGATTTTACACCAAAAATTCAACTTTTATGCTCTTTAATTTTGGCCCCTTTTTTGTTTGCGTTTTTTTTTTTTTTTTTTTTTGTGTGTGTGTTGTTTTCGTAAATGCAAATAATTTGGTTTTTGGAGTGGATATGATAGGGGGAATTGAAGTGATTTATCTTATGGATTACCTGGACCCATATCCTATTTTTAACAACTTATTGTTTCAAATGAACTCATGCTAAAACTTATTGTTTCAACAAAATACTTGTAAGTTTGAAATTGTTAAATAACCGTTTATTAAAAATCAGGTAAAACAAATCACGTATTTTCATTAAATTAGGTGTGAATTAACCTCCTTTTGTCAATAATTAATTAAGTATATTAAATAAAATATGAAATTTAATAAATATAAACTTTATTTGTCTATTTTTAATAGAGTGGGGTATTTATATATTTTGTAATAAACCGTACTGTTAAGAACATCTGTATCTATATATTCTACATGAAATTTCCAAGAAAAAGCTAAAATCAACGAACTTAATTAGTGGAATAATTAAAATGTTTTCCACCAAACACCACTGATTTTTTCGAACTATTTCCCTCAAGAATCCACCAACTTTATGATTTTATTTAATGTCTCTATCTTAATAAAACACAAAAAAAAACATTAAACGTGACACTTTTAAACATTATCATTACAATATATTTTATCTCAAGTCCAAATGTCCAATATATCTGTCTACTTTGAATATTATCTTTAAGCATGTCCTGTGTCAAAAGAGCACTATCTTCATGAAATTATGATACTAAAGCCCTTTGCCTAAAGTTTCATTGATTATTTAGGAAAATTCTAATTCAAATCTGATTTTATCGAATTTGAAAAATACAGTAAATGCTGAAATTTCTTATACTCTGATTGATCATTTTATTGAAAATTTATGTTAATTATGTAACAAATATATTTAATTATGGTTTGGCCTTTGGGGCCCCTTTTCAGATTCTCAATGCAATTTTTTATTAAAATATGTTTGTAGGTTTGTTGCCACATGGTATTATTAATATTATATTGAACAAAATTTTTTATTTATTATATGTTAACACTTAACACGAGATCATAAGAATCAAATAAAGTACTTTTTTTTAGTTTAAATTTCAACTTTATCATTTTATATGTTTCTAAGAGAGGTTAGTGTTGGGATTTATTAGAATAGAATCAATTATGAAAAATTGAATTAAGCGCACGATCACTTTTTGTAAAATCAAATATTTCATACTCGATTTTATCGAAATCAAATCTTGCATAATCAATTATGCAACAGCTGGGTCGGGTCAAACTCTTCGTACTTATATCCAAGCAGACAAGAAATGACTTCGATTTGGTGGAGAGTATTCTTTTAACATATGGAACATATATACACTTAATATATTTATGTTATAAATATAGTAATTCAGAAATAAAATTTATGTGGACTTAAGTGTGACAACACTTTTATTTAAAACATAGCTACTCTCCCTTTGAATTTTGTTATGTGCTAAAATAATATTATTAATGGTGTTTTATTTTATTTTCAAAACTATATAGAATTATATGGTTCTACGATTGAGGTCAACCTAATTAAACTAGAAAAAGATAAATACAAAATTATATAATAATAAATTCTAAATTGTCCATATTTTTAAATATATTTTAGATTAGAATTATCATTCAATTATTTAGAAATAATGTGCTTGTTTTATTGGATTAGCTTTACAAACACTTTTAAGGAGTCCAATAGTTTAATCTTCTTTAATTGTTATCTATAAGAGCACTCTTTGTAAAGTAAGCACTACCCCAAAGTTATGATGCATGCATGGGACTTCTTTGACTGTATTTAGTTATGTTATATATGTGGATTTTCCTCTTCTTTTTGTCTTTTTTTTTAAATTGTGTTCTAAGTACAAAGGAATAGGCTGAAAGTCGATCAAATTATACAATATTTATTAAAGTATGTTCTAACTTTTTGTGTTTAATAAGTTTTAAAATTCGACTTGAGTTCGACACAATAAATAAAATATAATAAAAATCTGTATAAGAGTATCAAACTTTTCAAACTGAACTAATGCTCGGCTTAATTAACAATCAAACTGAACTCAAACATAATTTTTTAAAAATCGATTATAATTTATACAAATTTGAATAAAAAGTATGTTTGATTAAAGTCGACTCATTTACACGCTTATAAATATCAATTTAGTTTCTTGTCTATCTCAATTGCATTGGAAAATTGCAACCAATCATATTTTTTTTTAGAAGAAAAAAAAACCCTCTTAAAATTAGAATAAGAAATATTTTCTTCCAAAATAATTTGGATGAATTTGGTTCGTAGATCACTTCTTCCGAGGCTCCCAACTTTTAACATCCGCTCTATTTTGATTACGTATAAAAAACTGTTAAACAAGTAAGATAAAAATTGGCGTTGGGTCGACTCCAACCCAGCGCCAATTGGTGTGCCATTTTTGACACAGATGCTAAGTCTTTCTTTTTTTTCTTTTTAAATTTTTTGTTTTGTGGTCCTTCATCTTATAGATTGTTTTCAAGTTAGTCCTTTTTAAATTTATAAAGTTTGAAATATTTTCAATTTAGTTGTTAAAAATTTAATTAGTTACAATTATATCCTATTAGTTATATCTTATTCAGTTATGCATTAATTTAAGTTTATAATTAAATTATAAATAAATTTTTTTATTATTACTTATATAAAATTTATATTTTATTATTAATTAATTTGAACTAATTACAAATTTAGCTCATAAAAATGTAATTAGTTATAAATAAATTCTATAAGTTATAAATTTTAATTATTTAATAATAAAATATTTTTAATTTTGTAAATTTTATTGACAAAATATATGTTTTTGGGTGAAAATATAAACTACGTAAAAATTTTGGATTGCATTTGAGAAAGAATGTAATATATAGAAAAATAGAAAAAAAAAATATTCTGAAAAATTTTTTGGCGTCGTGAATAGTGTTATGAGTTGAACTAAATTTATTGTAGTTGCAGCAAATTGGTGCAAAATGCACTCTTATAGGTGGAGATGCCCTTAAAAGTTGAACCATGATGGTTTTAGTCTTTAAGTTGTATAATTCAAATATTCTGAGTTACACAATTGCTCTCATTTGTAATTTATGATTAATATATTATTCATATAAACTTCTTAATATCTCAGGAAATTAATCTTAAAAACTTTGGTAGACGATAAATTAAAATTAAAAATCAAAAAAATAAATATTATAAAACCAATATCACTAAAATATAAATATCATGTAAGATTAAGATTGTAAAATTCAAACATTCCCAATTTCACTCCCTAATTTGTTCTTCTCAGCCACAAAAACAAAGTCCAAATTATAAAGCACAGGGACCAACGTCACAAAGCACAAAAACACCAAAACCGGCCCAAAGATCCACAGCACAAGCGGCAGCGCCGCGTAAAACAACCGATTCCCCACCGTATTCAGCATGAACCCTCTCTCCAGAAGCTCCGACACATATTCCGGCGTTACGACGGCGGCGTTGGACTCGTCGGAGGGACAGTTGATGAGGAAATTAACCTGGTTGATGAATCGGATCGAGAGGGAGTGACAGAGGAAAGAGAAAAGGAAGACGAGGAGTAGAGTTACGTATTTGAGCGCCACCATGAACTCGCCGTGGGCGCCGTAAACGGCGTCGTTTAAGGGCTTTTTGATGCTGTAAGTGCTGCTGATCACGGCGGCGAGGCCGGAGCAGAGAAGAATGGAGGTGGTGGCCATCAGTGTGCACCCCATGATCGTGTTCCGGAGGGTTTGGACGGCCAGGATGTTTTTCTTGTCATTATCCTAAATAGAAAAAAAAAATTCATTTTTAATAAAAACGAAAATATAATATTTTAAATCAACCATCAAGTTAAATAAAATATAGACTTAGTAAAAAATCGTAGGATCCTTAGAGCCCTCCTGGTTCATACCAGATGACCTAATATAGATGTTCAAGTTTGTTTGAATTACAACCGAGTTTTAAAAATTATTTTTGATATTAGTTTGATTGTTAATCAAGCCAATCTCAAACGAGCTTTAAAGAGCTGATCACGAGTCGAGCTCGTATAGTTTGATTATTTTGTACACGTTTTCGTTATTTTTTTACTAATTGAGCCGAATTTTAAATTTATCAAACACAAGAAATTGTTCATGGTTTGGTAAATTTTCTAAATGAGTTCGGACCGAGCTTTTAGCGATCAAGCTCGTATCGAGTATTGAGTAGTTTGATTCAATTTTTAACCATAGATAACACGGTTAGCCGACTTTCTAACATGACCCAAAAAATATCCAAAATAACTTTTATTATTACATATGACAAAATATTTACACATGCTTAATATACTTTAATAAATGTATATGTGAATTATACGTACAAAACATTTAAATATCTTGAATAGAAGATTGAACAAAAATTTTGAACAAAAATCCTATCAACCCTTATTTCCGTATCAATCTAATTATGAGATTTCATACGAAATATACGAAGAATCATACAGTAGAAACTCGATAAATTAATACTCGATTAATTAATAAACTCTCTAAGATAATATTTTTGGCCGGTCCCGACTCGGGGATAGGGTGCTAAATTAATAATTCGCTAAAATTATAAAATAATACATTTTTGATAATTTCTATAAGTCCCATATAAAATATAAATTAATAATTCTTTATATACTACATATTACATGAATGATTTATGAATTTTTTTTGAAAAATGATTCAATTGTCTTTTGTTTTTTGTTGAAATCAATTTCACCTTGCAAATCAATTTGCAATTGTCCTTGAATTATTCTTGTTGTGCTTGCATAATTGCTAACATCCATTCTTACAATTGCTTTTGAGTGAGACTTGGATTATCCTTGTTGTGCATGCATAATGCTCTTCGAATCTCGTCGGTCATTATTGTTTTTTTCACACCTTTAAGATTAGAAGGCATGTCGTGTGTGTATGATTTATTTGTGTTAGCATTATTATCTTGTATTTATATAAAAAAATATTTTTTAATTATTGTACATGCATTGTACTATAATTAAGTGAAAGTTTGAATGGTGTTTGTAAATTGAATATTTCATTATAAATTAATAAAATATTAATTAATATATAAATTAATAATTATTAATTTATCGATTAATTAATAACTCTTTTAATTAATAAATTTTGGTGGTCCCAAGAGTATTAATTTATAGAGTTTCTACTGTATATAAATAGTTATGATTGTATAATTTTTTTTAGAAATTGTGGAGATTTCTAAAATTAATGATGAATATATCTAATCACTCATCATACAAATTATGTTTGAGTTTAATTAAACGCATTAAAATTTCTATTATTAAGAAATTACGCATGCATGCCGCAATCCGCAGCCAAATTGGACAATTAATTAAAGGGACAACTTTATTAATTATAATGATTGTTATATGTTCATTACATTGTATTACTAGTCCTAATCTTTCCAAATACAATTTTGTGTGTGTTATACACACAAGGCGCATTATAGAATATTCGTGTATACTTCTTCCACTTTCATATGTTTTTAATGAACTCATAAAGGACAATAGACACACGCTAATATTAGTGCATGCTTACCCGTCACCTTTATTTACTTAAATGGAATTATTAGTGTAAATTAAAATTTAAAGTTTGGTGCAAATGGATGCTTTGAACAAATCAAAATGAGATTATTCAATTTAGTTATAAAATAACATATAAGTCGTGTTTCTAAGCTCCATGAAAATTATAAAACGTTCACGGCAACATCAAAAGCAAAAGGTTGATAACGCAAATATCGTGATTCCAAAACATACGTCAAAAAAAAAAAATATTATATATCATCATTTTTTAATATATACTGATTTATTTATCATTTTGAGAACTTAGAAAATAGGAATGTAATAAATTCATTACAATTAATTAATTACAAGTAATTTCTTATATGAATATAAAAAATTAATGATATATAAAAATAGCATAACAATTTTACTCTTGGCGCCAAATCATATTTATTGAATCTTAATTTAGAATCTTATATATATATATGTATGTATATATATATACATATCAATTTTGTTTATATAGAATTACAAATTTGTTTCTAGTAGACTTACGATTTTATTTTAAAAACAAAAATTGAACAGTCATCTTGAATGATATTAGAATGACGAATTTTAATATGTAATATATATAATCATACCCGAAAATTAAGTTTGTTACCAAATGCAGTATGCAATATTCTTAGACTTCACATGCAAGAAATTAGTAATGATGAAAAACCCACTAAAAATCAACAACAAATTGAATTTGACATAATTATCCAAAAAATGTAGAATAAGATAAAGAAAATTAAAAGCCCAAGAAAAAAATTATGTATAAATTTGTATAATTTATCAATAATCAAAATTTAATTAACAATTTTGAATCCAGTGCGATATTAAATTGTTAAAAATATACTAATATCGAGCTTTTAAATTGATCAGTTTAAACGTATCAAAAGAAAATATAATAAGTTTCTCTAAAGAATGAAAATGTTTCGTATAAGAATGATCGTACCTTCATGATAGCGGAGACCCAAAATCGACGGCCACGAGCATTCGTTCCGATGATAGTAGTGTGGGGTTGTGTTCTTACCTTATGCCATAGCCATAAGTGATATCCCATGCACACCAAAACACCCATTGGCACAAGTATCATGTCTAGGTAACCTTTTTTCCATTCCATCTTGTGTATGTGTTTTTGTGCTTCTTTTCTCTTGCTATTTCATGCTATGTTTGTGAAATAAATTGACCCATATATATATAGATATATATATAATATATATAATATATATATAATATATATATATATAGAGAGAGAGAGAGAGAGTTGTTTGATTTTGTAAGAAAAATGAAGGTAGTGTTTTGAATGCAACATCCTTGTTTGTTCGAGGAAAAGGACCAAAAAAAGCAAAATTCCACCTCGCAAATAAATTCTACCAGAGTTGTATTATTGTAGAGTTGTATTATTGTAGAGTTGATAATTGTCTGTTTAGAAATAAAATATAAATCGTAATTCAATATTTATCAAATAATAGTACGACATTATTCTGGTACACTATTGGTAAATGGTGTAAATAATATTTGTTTCTAAAATTAATGGAAATAGCCATCCTATATTCCATACCTATATATATTATATATAGATATGTGCATGTTTGTATATGAAGGGAATTTTTTAGTTGATAAATATTCTATCTCTGCGTCGATGCCTTGAAGATTATATCTTTATTCTAAAATATAATTTCATCTCATATATTTTTATATGTAGATGTCATATGTACAAAATTTACATTATATGAATACTGAAGAAAAATTATGTTTATAAGAAATAAAACTCATTTAGAACAAAAATAAAATTGAACTATAAAGTTATATGGTCTTTGGTTCGAGTCTAACAAACATATGGCTATTTGTCTAATTTTATTATAGTATTTTGTTAGTAATCGGTCAATTTTAAGTTATTCACTAGTTAACTCATTGTTAATTAACATCGTTTAAATACCATCCTTTTCTTACTTCCTTATTTTGACAAAAAAATATATTTTTTTTAAAGATATTGATGAATTTAATTAATCGACAAATTTTAAATATATTATGATATATAAATAGTGGTATATATTGATACGGTAAATTGCATGTAGAGGTGGTTATGAGTTTTGATGCTAAATGAGAATATGAACAACTCTAATCGAATATTAATCTCTATTTATTCTTCACATAATCCAGAGAGATGCTAACAAATTTATCATATGCTACAACAATTTTATTTATCCAATATAAGAAAAAGATTGAATTCATTTTATTTATTTTTTTTGTATAACAATCTGGATGGGATTTTTTTTTCTTTTACTATATTACAATACCTTTTGTACTTTTGGTACCATATCTTTGGAAAAAATATACAAATTTGGTACTATAATATTAGCTTTATTTCATAAAAGATACAAAAGATAAGAAAAATATGACGAACAAAGTAACATGACCTTTTTCGGAGAACACTATCAAATTAGTATCATAGCTAAGGGCCATGGACGATTTATACAATTTTAGTCCTTTAACTTGTTTATTTGCCATATAAATCCTAGCATTTTATACTATGTGAGCAAAAATGGTATCATAATTTTAAATTTTATTGATAAAATATTTAATTAATATTGCTGATCAATATTTTATTTTTAACGACCGAACTCACTCAAGTTTGAATAGTTATCAAGGAAGAAAAAATACAGTGTCCAAAAGGACATCCGAATATAAGAAAATAGAGGCAATTACTCTCTATAATCTCACAAAATCTTAGACGAATCGAAACTATGGGCATAAGATTATTCAAATACGTGTAAAATAGAACTCTTAATCCAGAAACTGGATGAAATAAGGCCTTGTTTGTTTATGTTTTCAAAATTCGTTTTCAACATTTTAAATCACAAAATTTAAAATAAACTTAACACACCAAATTCTCATCTAAATTCTCCTTTTTTTCAACTCTACTTTCTAATCACCTATATTACTAACTGAGTAACTGTCAATCATATATACAACCTTTCACATATTTACCAATCAAATCAATCATTATTTCACTTTATCTTTCTTTTTTTCTTTATAATTTTTTTATCTATATTTCTTTATTTTTCATTCACATAATCATTATATACACAACTAACACAATTATTCTATACATAATCCATCAACCTATCACTATTGATTTGACATATTTTACAACTTTCAACCTATTTCTAAAAATATAAACAAACACCTACCATTTTCACACAAATTTTCATAGTACACAATTTCTGAGAAAATTTTAAAATTTTATCTCAAAAATATAAACAAATAAAGCCTAAAGATCCTATGTGATCTTGGTAAAATAATGTCAGATCTGAAAATTGACATATTAAATGTAAAAGGTAGATAGAACGGTATAATTGTGATGGGTCCCCATTTATAAATAGGGATATTCTCGTAATTTAATAAAATAATTTATATAAGAGCAATATTAATATATTATGATCATCAGTCACGATGGGACCCGAGTCGATGGCTCAGTAAGACAAGCCAATGACCCAACAGAGCTTACTATAAATACCATATTAATCAGCTAAATGAATATTATCTGATTTACACTCTATAAACTAGAAGAAATCAATACTTTCTGAATCTATAAGATCGAGGAATACAATATCTAAGAAATACCAAGAGAATTAATCCTATCAAAGTAGGTATGTAGGCAGCTCAAAGTTACCAAGCACAGCCCTTAATCTATCAAAACACTAACTAGTTTGTCGTGGTCGTATCAGATCTCATCGTCATGTGCTATTCACGTGATACATATTTGATCTGGCATCAGACTGTAAAATCAAAGAATCAGTGATACTTTTTGGGCAGCGTTTTTTCTACATCATTTCTAGATCACAATAGCAACGCTAAAGAGGTCCCAAAAGTTAAAAATCAGGAAGAATAATTGATATCACTAAAATATAAAGTGATATAAAGATATTAAGAGTGGATTTAACTAATCTTCAAGAACTTGTTAAATCTTTATCCCAATTCGGAATGGTGGATTTGGTCATTGTCCGCGCCAATGAAACAACTCCAGCATTACCATTACCGGATGATAGCACTAGATCAAATAAATCCTCACTTTACAAAATATTCTAACAATAGAAGTTATGAATTTTTACATCAACCTGACTCGACATTTGCAAGAAGTTTTATTTTTTATCATCTTGTAATGGTCGATAGTGAGTAAAGTTAAAATGAAAAAGAAACCAAAGAAAGTAGTCAACAAAAACTTTCTTATGTCCATACAAAGTCACAAGTTTATCGAGGGAAAAAGCCTTATTTCATTGTCGAAGAAAAGCTTCTTTTGCTTATTTGTTTGATTACTAGAGGAGGAAAAAAAAGGAAAATAAAGCTCCTTTCATTGTTAAGAAAAGAGAAAACAAAGATACTTAGGTTTGTTTGGATGACTGTTTTTAAAGTGTGTTTTTGTTTTTGCAAAATAAAAACTTGAAAAATGCGTTTGGTTAGGCTTGTTCTCACTTTATGTTTTTGAAGAATAAAACTCCAAAATCTGCTATTTTGCAAAACAGGTTTTACCTGTTTTTAATTTTTTCAGAACACTTTTTCACTCCAAACTAGAAAAATACGGCACTTAACCCCTCATTAAACTAATATATTTTATCTCTCCTCATTTCACTCCTCCTTTCATCAAAACACTTAGAGAGAGAAGAGAATCAATTTTTTCCAAAATAGTCAACCAAACAGGATTTTAATACTGTTTGTACTGCAAAATTGTTTTGATAAAACTGTTCTACAAAACTATTTTGCAAAACATCAAAAACAAAAACAATCCAAACAGATTAATTGTCCTATTTTGAAGAAAAATACCTAATTTCATTATAATTTTTTTTAAAGCAATTTGTCAAAGATGGAACCTAATGATAAAAGAATTGAAGTAAACAACTAACAATCAATACCAAATCAAAAATAACTAATCAAATTTTATAGCCATCATTTCATATTTAATAGATCTTTTCTCTACGAATCTGTTGTACCTCTATTTTGTTATATCTTCAAATATTTATAAACAACGCAAGAAAATTAAATAAAAGTGTTAAGATATCGAGTATTAAAGTTGCCTCTAAATATATAATTATACAAAGAATAAATGACAAGAATTTTTATACTGTCCGTGAAACTATGCGAAAGTCACATGATGAGAAAAAATGGACATAAAAAATTGCATATGAATTCAGAATTATCATTAATAATATATAATGACAATTCATGACAAAAGAATTGTTATGAGAACTTATTGACTAAATTTGTGTTATCGCTTATATCACTAGTTATTTTAACACGATTCATATCATTATTAAACTTCTAAAAACCATTCTTGTAACAATCAATAATACAATAATGTAGTAATTAAATACACATCACTAATGAGATCTTGAATTTGTTCCTTAATAACTTGCCACCAATATTACGCAATATCATCTATCAGATAAATCATTTGATTATACATCATATTTCTTATCCCAAAAAAAGAAATTAAATAAACTAATATAACACACTGGGCATAAAAATAAAAAATAAAAAATCCGCTCATGATCAATATCAAAAAACAAAGTAAAGAAAGTGGAACAAAAATAACTAGCCCAAATCAAGCAATGATGATGACATAAATTTTCTTTTCTTTTTTCACCTAATTTTTTTTCTTTTAATTTCAATTGGTTGGTGGAGTAAATGGAATAAATTTTATATCTCATAATTATTATGTATCAGTATGATGTTATGTTATTGTGAGATTGGCAAATGTTCATTTAAAAATAAATCATAAATAATAATTTTAAATAAATAAATATTTATTAATTTTACAATAACATTATGATGGTACACTATTATGACATTTCTCGTTAGTGGAGAGAAAGAATGCAAATTTTCTATATTTAGGAAAAACAAATAGTATTTAATAATAGGCATGAACATTAGTGAAATTCTGAGTGGGACAATTTGTTGGGAGCAAAAATTGAGATTTTTATTTAATAGAAATTGGTGGCCAACAGGAAATATTTGCATATTTGCATGACTCATAATCAACTGCCAATTTAATAATATTATTTCAGGAAAATTAAATTACGTATTTGACCTATTTAATTATCCAGTTTAATTGTGTCCCGACACATATCATATGATGATGATAATAAAGGTGCAATCCACGTGTGTTTAACTAATTAAACTAAATACAAATCAGAGCTTAACTATTAAATTAAATCAATTATTTTAATTTATGTCAAAACATAGAAATAATTATTATGAAATTGGACTTAATTTTGTTTAAGCTTTGGAACATTAACGAGGATGATGAATTAACTCTTGTTTTTTCTCTCTTTTTTCATTGGATGACATTTTCTTCTTTAAAATAAACACTATTTAAAATAAATTAACCTTCCTTTTTAATGTACATGATTTCTTGTTGAGTTTTGTCTTGTTTATGTATTGTCATGTACTATCAAACTATGAGATGCCTTATATCATAACAAATTATTTGTGGGGTTGTACATAGTTGCCTTATAATAATCATAAAAAAATTATTTGTGTGGTTGTATATGGCGGAGAATATTCGATCAGTGAAATATTTATAAAAAAAGTATTTAACTCAGATTCTATCAAATACTTAATGGATCCAAAAAACAAAATTTGGATTTGATGGGTTTAATACACTTGGGGTTGGGTCTAAGATGGGTGAAGACCCGCAAGAAAATTTTGGATACTATTTGAGTAGAAACCATGAGTATTTTCAAAGGGTAAAATTTGAATTTCAATTCTGACTCAGATCTGAACCACCTAATACCATCGAGTCGGATTCTAACTCTATGGGTCAGGTCAAGTCAGATAAAACTAAAATTAACCGTGTTTGAGTGTACATAATTCGATTAATTAACAGTCCTGAATAGAAACTATTTAATATTAACAAAAATAATGAATAGATTTAGTCTATGATGACAAAAAAAATTAAAATGAGTCTGTCAAATCGAGTTACCAACTTCCATAGACACATTAGATTTAAATTTTTATTTGTGATATTTGGAGAGTGCTAAATATTGTAACTTTTAGGTATAAAGTTATGGGTTCAGACCAAATATTTGCAATTTTGTCTAATTATCAATTATATCACTAATTTATTGTCGGCCGCCAAGTCATCTATTTTTCTTCTAATTCTTAAAAATCGTCAATGTTGACATTTATTAGCTGCCCACAGTAGCAGTGTTTGTTGTGTGGTTTCAATTTATTTTTTTTTTGACTAAATTATAATTAAATTGCTAATTGCAATTGTTTTGTAGAGAAAATTCAAATTGTTATTGAAAATAAATAAAGCTAAGGGTGCGATTTTGAGTGATTTTAGATAGTATTGTTATTGAAAATAAATAAAGCTAAGGGTGCGATTTTGAGTGATTTTAGATAGTTTGGTGCGGGTTTATAAACAAGAAAAATGGGTTAATTTGGGTCTAAACAATAACCGAAAATTAGGTACTCAAAAGTTGGGTACTGAAAAATAATGGTACCCAAATCCGAGAGATAAATAATTATTAAAATAAATGATGGATGCAGGGATAGATAATTAGTTATATAAAAGATAAAAATAGAGTTGAAAAAAAGTAAATTTCAATAAAAATATATTTATGTTAACTTTATTTCAAATTTATGAATCAAAATGTTTGAAATAAAATTATTGATAAATCTTTAGAATTTTGGCTTGGTATAATGTTGAAGCTCCTATCAGACAATGGATTCTTAAAGTCAATAACTAAAGCATACCTCATTATCTCGATATATATATTCAAATAAATAATTAATGAATTAATTTTAATTATTTAATTACAACAACCCACACAAATATTTTAAGAAGAAACAATTGTCATTTATTATTTAACATATATTTTTGTTAGAGACAAAATTAAGACTTCAAACTCTGTGGACTAAGGCTGTATGCATGATATGAAACTTAATAAATAAAAAGCACGTGGAAAATACACCATTTTTCTATTTCAACCAGCAAATTTGTAACGAAAAGATCCACTTACATTTTTTTATTTCAAAGACATTCTTTTATTTTAATGTGTTTCAACTTTATTTTTTTTATTAATCTCTAAAAGATGCAAAACATGGTAAATGTTTTAAGTTAAAATTCATAATTAATACAAATTATGGATTTTAAAACTTATTCACTAATTTAAAAGGTCAAAGTAATTGAGGAGATTTTTTATAAAGTCAAAGTAAATTTCATATGTGGAGAATAACACGTGTTAAAATATTTATACGTGTTGAACATCCATTAATAAGTATAATTGTAAATTACACGTATCAATTATCTAAATATATAGAATAGGAGGTAAAACACCAATTTAGAATAGAAAATCTCATTCTTTATTTAACCAACACTTTGATTTAATCGATAGGAGTAACATGTGGTGGTGACCCTTCGACATGTATGACCCTTATTCTAGAATTAAAAAATATATTTATTACATTGATATTTTTGAATTTATTAAGGTTGTCAATGAGAGAGAAATACCTAGGCCCAAACCCATATCCACGAAATTCCCGTAATTTTTTATTGTTCGGACCCGAGGTAGATCTGATCACATGTCCGACGGGTCCAAAAATAGTTGGACCCGATAGGTCGGGCACAATTCCGATCGATTTTGGGTAGGGTAAAGATCCATGAGTATTTTTTAAGGTTTTAAAATTCGAGTAAACTTCGAGTAAATCACATGCTGTAGATATTGGACCCAACCCAGAGATGAATGACCTTATGTTATTGGGTCGGGTCGGGCTTGAGTCTCTATGGATTAGGTCCAAATCGAGTAAACTTTAAATTGAACGGTCTAAAATAGGGTAATCCACTAATTTTGACAGCCCTAGAGTTTATAATTTGCATTCAACCTTGGGTGAAAATTGTATTGGCCCAGTTAAGTCCAGTGAAGATATTTTTGGGCTTAAGTTAAGGTCCATTGTTATAAGCATGAAAAATAAGGACTTGACTAATAATGTGATTTTTTTTTAAAATAATACTAATTATTAAACTTAATATTTCTGGACACATTGAAAGAAAGCATTTCTATGCCCATTTATGTAATAATTTCTTTAATAATAAAATTAAATGATTTCTTTTCTAACATGCAATATTAAAAACACAATAAATAAATAAATTCACATTATTTAAAAGCTCCTGGCTTTTTAAAAACTACATAAAATCAATACTCACACTACAGTATTTTGATAATTACACTCCCTATACAGTAAAACCTCTATATATTAATAATGTTGGGACCGGAGAATTTTATTAATTTATAGAGATATTATTATATCGATAAATTAATAATTTATTAATTTAAAGAGGTTTTAACGTATATGCACAGTTGACCTTCAAAGTTCCAAATTCTTTGAATAACTTTAAGTATACATGCATAGTTATTGATGAAAATTAAGTTAAAATACAAATGTACTAGTAGAATTCCATGAACACAAACTCACGTGAAAGTTGGAATGGCTTGTTTAAATTAATTGGCTTTGGAAAATACAAAAATATGGTTCATTGGACTAACATTTGTGCATTGAATCATGGATAGAAGTCAGCACTATATATTTATCCATTGGAATCTTGGTAAATCACACACAAAAATGGCCACTCATCTAAAAGGAATTCAAAAATCAACCATGACCAACCAACAACGAAAGATGTTATGTGAGTATAAGAGAGATCAACCTGGATGCACTCAGAATGATTTGGTGAAATGGGTTGAAAAATCTTTCAATTTGAAAGTTAGCCAAGCAACAATTTAGAACACTCTTAAGAGATCTGCAGAATTCCTATCATCTGATTTTGAGAAAGGTGGGTCGTCTAAGCGTCAAAAATCAGCCAAGTATCCGGACCTTGAGAAGGTTGTTTATGAGTGGTTTCTCCAACATCAAGAGCGTGTGAATATAACCGGGGAGCTAATCTTAGAGAAGGCGAATGAGGCGCTTAAGCTTTTACATCCAGAGGATCCCGCAGATCATCGCCTTTCACAAGGTTGGCTTGAGAAATTCAAATCAAGGCATGGTATCAAATTATATCGCCGTTTCGGAGAGAGTGGATCAGTCGACACGCATGATATGGAGAATAAATTGGAGTCCATTAGGAAAAAAATTGATCAATTTCCAAGGAATGGTGTTTTTAATATGGATAAAACTGGTTTATTTTACAGGTTACAGGCTGATCATTCACTTGCAACAAAGCAACTTGAAGGTAGAAAACAAGATAAGGAGAGGTTGACAATTGTTATTTGTTGCAATGAAGATGGCTCTAAAAAAATTCCTCTATGGATTATTGGTAAGTATGCATAGCCCGTTGTTTTAAAAATGTCAATATGAATAGCTTGAACTGTCAATACCGTGCCAACAAGAGAGCTTGGATGACTGGAGTGCTTTTCGAAGAATATGTTCGTTGGCTGGATGAACAAATGCATGGAAGAAAAATTCTTTTGGTAGTCGATAACTGTCCAACTCATTCAAACAATATTCAAGGTTTACGAAACATCGAGTTATTTTTCCTACCCCCAAACATGACCTCAAAAATTCAACCATGTAATGCCGGCATAATAAGAGCCTTCAAAATGTATTACCGCAAAAGATTTTACCGTAAGATTTTGGAAGGCTATGAAAGATCAATGTTTTAGATGCTATGGTGGGTGTCGAATCCAACAAAAATAAAAACCTACTTTAAAAAAGATTTGTAATCAGCGATAAGTAGGGTCGATCCACAGGGAATGGTGTACAATTTAATTCCTAAATTACTAATATCGATAAAAAGGGGGGTTTTTGGATTTGATTAACTAATTAAAATAGAAAGACGTAATTTAAAAAGCATAAGATTTAAAAACGCAGTTTGAAATAATGCAATTAAAATAAAATTCGGATTTTCGATGTGATGGAAAATTCTAGTCTTCGGATTTTCTCGGTATTGATTCAATTAATTCGATCACTGATGCAATGATAATTCAATGTTCTATAGATAAATTGGCTATAGTTACTAACAAGCTCTAATAACCTAGTCTTTCCTTAAGTCGTCGGTAGCTAAAACAAGCTCTTTAACTACTTCTCTTACCAAGTAGACAACCCTAAACAAGCTCTTAGGATTTAGCCTATCGATAGCATGCATGTATTAGAAAGACACCAATTCTAGCCAACAAACACATAAGCTCGGTTTATTTAGACCAGATTACTAATTCCCATAACGACTAATCGAAAACGATTAAATAATCAACGTCGCTAACTGCTACAAAATTAGGGTTCACCAGTCACGGATTTAGTCTTAAATAGCTAAATACTATTTCAAAGATTAAATAATTGATCAGGTCATCTAACCTATTGAAACATATTGTCAACAAAGATCAGGGAAAAAGTAAATACCTAATAACAGAGAAATTATGGCACAATTCGATCTCACGAATTTAAAGAATCAAACCTTGAAGAATCCTCGACTAGAAGTATGAGCTTAGCTGCTCATAATCGAACGTGAACAGTAACGTGAACAGTAAACGTGAACAGTGAATAAAAATCGAGAACTTTGATAAAAGGGAAAAACGAAACTTGAATTGAAAATAAAATCAAAGGTGTCTTGTGGAATAAAATTCCACATACTTATAGTAGTAGAATCCTAATCTAAAAGGTAACTAACCAAGATTAGGATCCTAACAAACTTAACAAAATCAAATTTTGCAAAATCTAAAAATAAGGAAATAAAATCTAAACAAATAAAAGGGAATAAATCCCAACAAATTATCTTAACAGCTATAAAATCCGATTTTGACAGCTGGATAACCGAATCTTGAGTCCAAATCTTGAAATCCCGCTTTTCTCATAAATTTTCGTTTCTGGGCAGAAGCAATTGGCGATTTAAGCGTGGGCACGCAGTTTTCTGCTGGAATTTTTAGCACTAACTCTTTTCTTCTTCATTTTTCTTCTTTTTCGTATCTTTTGATTCTTTCTCCTTCTAATCTTCGTAAATCCAATTATCAACCTAAAATCACAAAATAAGGAGAGTAATCATAACAATCAACCTAAATATGAACATGTAAAATATGCACAAAATATGACTTAACATGCTATCAATATGGCAGTGTCAGCTTGGACCGGAAATGTTCATCAAGAAGCAATAGCAAATTGCTTTCGACACTGCAAAATTCGCTCGGAAAGTCAAAGTGACTCAAGTGCAAATGATGCAACTCCTGGAGAAGACATTCGTGAGCTTGAGAATTTGATCACTGGTATGCAATATCACCACAATTATACGTGTTTTCTAGCCTAAGATTAGTCTTTTTTATATCATTTTATATCATGATTTATACCCCATATACGTTTATAGGTTTGTTACATGATTGTAGGGTAAAATCATTAACTTCGAGAAAATGACGAAAAAACGTATGAAATGAGATACATGGGCGCTGTTTGGAAATACGATCATATCTTGGGCTACAAACCTCCAATGTTAATGATCCTTATATGTTTGGAAAGCTAAGACAATTACCTAAAAGTTTTGTGAAGATGACAAGATCCGGTTCAAACGTTTAAAAGCCCGAAAGTTACAAATACGCTCTGTTTCGAACTAAATGGCGCAGTCCTGGTAAAACGATCATAACTCGAGTTATACAACTTGGATTGGATCCAAATCAGTGGAGTTTTGAAGCTAAGACATATAGCTACAACTTTGTAGAAGACCCCAAAGCCAAATTCGGACTGGAACAATGGCGTACGTACGCCGTGTTAATTGGCGTTCAGACAACGAAGGCAGAAATTTTGGGGCTATCTCGCGTACGTACGCCGATTTGTACGGCGTACGTACGCCTATTTGTACTGCGTACGTACGCCGCTTTACTCGGCGTACAGACGCGCGATAGGTTGAGTCTGAACGCTGAAAAAGCCCATATTCGGCCCAACTTCGGGTTTATGTTCTAGATTATGTATAAATACCCCCTCCGAACATTGTTTTAGGGTTCGACTTTTATTTTCTTGAATTGAGTTGTAAAGATCGGAGATCGAGAGACGAGATTCAAGATTATTGTAAACGGATTATTCGACAACGGGTTTAATCGAAATTATTTTCTTTAATCTCTTTTAATTCTTGTCGTTTTATCATGTTTACATTATTAATTGTTGATTGTTTCTTCGCATCTATGGAGTAATTCATATTATTCTGGAATCGGGAATAGCCCGATAGTATGTTATCGATATAGATTATAGAATCGTTGATTTTACATCGCGTATGCTTATGATTTGCATTCTTGATTGTTAATGCTTGTGAATTTGCTGGCCACTTATTTGCATGTTCATAGATATTAGGTGAAAATTCTGAAAGGTGACATCTATATCGGAACCCTAGAATTCAAACCTAGGATCCTAAATCACGAAAGTAGTTTTAGGTCTTTTGAAGAATCGATACACTATCATAGAGATTAATGAGTCTGAGTTTAGTCTAATCATCACGAAAGTAGTTGATTAATTAGCTTGGGTATATTGTTATGCTTCGACAGAAGGTAGCGAGTACAATAGGATAGTGTCCTTCATAAGTAGCGGTCGTAACTTCATCGGTAATATAATTGAGTCGATAATATTTATCGTGGTGAACCCTAATTCCGGAATTTCCAATCATATATAACTCGAATCAATTTACTTGCTTTTGGTTTAGTTTTCTTTACAATTTATCTTGTGCTTTTGATTAGGCTTAGATTACTGATAATTTATATGCTAATACTTGATTGTTCGGTCTTCGTGGGAACGATATCTTTTGTACTACACCGAAGCCGTGCGCTTGCGGTTTAGGCACATCAAGTTTTTGGCGCCGTTGCCGGGGACTTGAATAGTCAATATTAGTTTATATCAGATTTTAGTGAGACTAAGCCATTTTATTTTATTTTTTATTTTTAATTTTTATTTTTCTGTTTTATTTCAGGGTTTCGATTTTTCCTTGTATGCGAAGTAAGATCGATTTCGAACCTGATCCAGAAATCGAGAAAACTTTTCGTGCTAGGAGAAAGCTACAAAAACTGAAACAAGCTCAACTTAAACAAGTTACAATGGCTGAAGAGAATGTGAATGTAAACGTTAATGCAAACGCTAACGCGAATGCAAACCCGACTGTAAATGTGAATGCGAACGCAAATGCGAGATGTCTTAAGGATTTTGCAGCACCTAATGCGCAGACACTTCACTCCAGCATCGCTAGGCCTACTGTAGAGGCCAACAATTTCGAGCTCAAGCCATCCCTTCTGCAAATGGTTCAACAGAATCAGTTTTGGGGTGCACCTACTGAAGAGCCAAACCTCCACTTGTCCATGTTTTTAGAGTACTGTGACACTCTAAAAATGAACGGGGTTTCTCAGGATGCTATCAGGCTGAGATTATTTCCATTTTCACTGAGAGACAAGGCGAGAGCTTGGCTACATTCTTTACCATCGGGTTCCATCAGAACATGGGATCAACTGATGCAGTGTTTCTTAGCGAGATATTTTCCCCCGAGCAAGACTGCCCAACTGAGGAATCAAATCACAACTTTTGCTCAGCGAGATGGTGAATCGTTATATGAAGCTTGGGAACGATTCAAGGATCTTCTCCGACTGTGCCCACATCACGGGCTGGAAAAATGGCTCATTGTTCATATGTTCTACAATGGACTGATTTACACTACGAGGATGTCAGTTGATGCAGCAGCTGGAGGAGCGCTGATGAATAAGGGTATAGACGAAGCTTATGATCTAATCGAAGATATGGCACTGAACCACTACCAATGGTCAAGCGAAAGATCAATTCCACATAAGACACCAGGTAAGTACGATATTGATGCTATTACTTTACTTTCTGCACAAGTAGAAGCCATGTCTAAGAAATTAGATTCAATGAACGTGCATGTTAATTCTGTCAATACTACACCTCCTATGTGCGAAATATGTGGTATGGTTGGTCATGTTGCATTAGAGTGTCAACTAGCTAGTGTACCTAAAGATCCCTCTATGGAACAAGCCAACTTTGTGAATAACTTCAACCAAAAGAACGACCCATTTTCAAACACTTTTAATCCTGGTTGGAGGAATCACCCAAATTTTTCGTATAACCCAAGCCAAAACGCAGCTCCACATCCTAAATTTAGGCCACCGCCTGGATTCCAACAGAAGCCTTACAATCTTGTTCCACCACAGAAATCGAACTTAGAATCCCTTCTTGAGAGTTTCGTAGTAGCCCAGACTAAACAAAACGAGATAGTGAATGATGCAATTAAGCAACTAGCAACTAAGGTCGACTCTTTAGCAACTCACAATAAGATGCTAGAAACTCAAATTGCACAACAAGCTAGTAACTCAAGTAGGAATTCCGGTTCCTTTCCCGGACAACTTGAGATAAACCCAAAAGAGCATTGTAATGCAATTACTTTAAGGAGTGAAACCAATTATGAAGGTCCAAAAATGCCTAATGGGATGATCGAAAGTGAACCAAACGAAAAGATTGAAACTGAAAAAGAACCAGCCTATGTGCCTCCACCACCATATGAACCACCCGTGCTTTTTCCTCAAAAATTAGCTAAGGCAAAATTAGACAAGCAATTTGGGAAATTTTTAGAAGTTTTAAAAAAGCTTTATATTAATATCCCCTTCGCTGATGCACTATCACAAATGCCTTCATATGCTAGATTTTTGAAGGAAGTTCTTTCTAACAAACGTAAACTAGAGGATTATGAAACCGTGGCTTTAACTGAAGAGTGTAGTGCATTAATTCAAAATAAATTGCCTCCTAAGCTTAAAGATCCCGGTAGTTTTTCGATTCCATGTGTAATAGGTAACGTAAGTTTTGATCATGCATTGTGTGACCTTGGTGCTAGCGTTAGCCTTATGCCTCTTTCTGTTTCACGTAAGTTAGAAATGGGTGAGTTAAAACCTACCACGATTACTCTGCAATTAGCTGATAGATCTGTGAAGTATCCGGTAGGTGTGTTAGAGGATGTACCTATCAAGGTTGTTAAGTTTTTTATTCCTACGGATTTCATTGTTCTCGATATAGATGAGGATTCTCAAATCCCCATTATTCTTGGTAGGCCATTCCTAGCTACAGCAGGAGCTATTATCGATGTTAAGAATGGAAGGCTTTCCTTGAATGTTGGGGATGAGAGAGTTGAATTTAGTCTATATAAATATGTTGCTAACCAATATCTCAAGAACTATTGCTACAGGATTGATGAGGTCAACCAAATAACTACAGGCAAGCTTACTAGTCACCACTATAAGGACCCGTTAGAAGCACGATTGTTGAGTGGTGGCTCAATTGAGGCGGAAGATGAAGTTGTTGCTGATATTGCTCGACTATTTGATGGAAATCCATCGTTGACATCAAACATCACTAGAGAGGAGAGGAAGTTTCGACGTCGCGAACCAGATAAGTTTAAATTTGATGCGCATGAGAGTGCAAGGATTGAAAAGGACGGCATTAAAGTATTGTATGAGAAAAAAATACCTCGACAAAAACTCAAAAAGGAGCAATTTAGTTCTTCTATTCGACAAGCACCAGAGGTTTCTTTACCTATAAATCGAGATTCTAAAGTCGATTGGAGAATTGCCAAATCATCGGGTCCAATTCGGGATCTACAAAGCTGAGTTAACATGGTAAAGTCAAGCTAATGACTATAAACAAGCGCTTCTTGGGAGGCAACCCAAATGTTTTCTTTTTTTTTGTTTTTGTTTTTATTCTTTTTCTTTATGTTTTTTTTTTTTTTTCTTTAACACAAAAAAAAAAAAAAAAAAATCTTTGCATGCTTTGTTTTTGTTTTGTCATACAAGGTACATGAGTAGCTTACATTGGATGATAAAGATGATGCAACACCTTTACTTGGAACGCAAATTCTCTTTTGGTATTCGGGCATGTTTTTCAACATCCCGTTAGGTTAAGTTTTCCTTTCCCACTACTTATGTGTGATAACATTGAGGACAATGTATAGTTTAAATTTGGGGGTGGAATTCGACTTAGCATATTTATATATCATATGAGTTTGTTTCGCTTAAGTTTGGGGGAGTTTGAGCTATTCATAGGGCATGCTTTATTTTTTTTTTTTTTGTTATGAGTTTTAGCTTGTCAAATTGTACAATTTGCTAGAATTAACTTAAGATAGATGGCATGACTTCAATATATAATCTGGACTAATGGAACAAGCATATCTCGATTTTTGCTTATGTCGACCTAAGATTAGGATTTGCTTCTTTAGATATTTACACACAATCTATGGGAGAGGAGTTGAGTGGATGTTGCATCTTGAGACACGTAAGGAGTAATTCCCAAAGATATTAACTAAAATTCTCATAAGGTATAGAGTTCCATGGTCACATTTACACTTCATAATGTATGCTTAAAATTTGAAAATATTGATGTGCCGGATTATTATGACAATGTGAAGCTAACTCACATAAAGACCTAGTTTGTTTCGTGGCCTTTGACACTCGAGTGATTAAGTCCAAAGGAATGTTTCAACACTTAACGCCCTAAAACTATCTAGATTCGGAGTCGTTGACCCAAAACTCGTTACATGGGTGTCATAGAAAGCCTAAGGGAACAAACATTGCACATGGTCTAATGAGTTAAAATTGAAATCCACACGTGCTGTGTAGAAAAAGAAAAATTCTGAAAAGCTTTAGTTTTGAAGTGTGTATTTTTGCCTATAAAACTTAGTACCTTTTGAATTTGAAAGTTAATAAAAGTGGGGATTATATCCAAAATTTGGTAAGGATGCCACTCGACTATAATGCCTATGATTGAATGCACCGCTTTGGAAGTTAATTCGACTTTTAGTGTTAATATATGACAAAATTGAGAGATATGTACATACTTTTGAGCTTAATTGTTAATGATGTTATGCCATTAGTCTTTTGTTAATTTTTATAAGTTGTATTATCTCGACATAGCTCAAATTTCATAGATTTTGTGGGTATATCATCTGCAAACCCTCACGAGACTATAACTCGTCCTTTTTGGGTAACAAAAAGGTTTAAAGGCTTGTTGCACATGCTAAGTGCAATCGTGTACTCTACGAAAATGAGTTTATCTTTAGTTTTTGTTTTTGTTTTTGTTTTTTTTTGTTTTCTTTGTTTTACCGTTTGTTCGAGGACGAACAAAAGCAAGTTTGGGGGGGTTGATAAACCTCAATTATACGTGTTTTCTAGCCTAAGATTAGTCGTTTTTATATCATTTTATATCATGATTTATACCCCATATACGTTTATAGGTTTGTTACATGATTGTAGGGTAAAATCATTAACTTCGAGAAAATGACGAAAAAACGTATGAAATGAGATACATGGGCGCTGTTTGGAAATACGATCATATCTTGGGCTACAAACCTCCAATGTTAATGATCCTTATATGTTTGGAAAGCTAAGACAATTACCTAAAAGTTTTGTGAAGATGACAAGATCCGGTTCAAACGTTTAAAAGCCCGAAAGTTACAAATACGCTCTGTTTCGAACCAAATGGCGCAGTCCTGGTAAAACGATCATAACTCGAGTTATACAACTTGGATTGGATCCAAATCAGTGGAGTTTTGAAGCTAAGACATATAGCTACAACTTTGTAGAAGACCCCAAAGCCAAATTCGGACTGGAACAATGGCGTACGTACGCCGTGTTAATTGGCGTTCAGACAACGAAGGCAGAAATTTTGGGGCTATCTCGCGTACGTACGCCGATTTGTACGGCGTACGTACGCCTATTTGTACTGCGTACGTACGCCGCTTTACTCGGCGTACAGACGCGCGATAGGTTGAGTCTGAACACTGAAAAAGCCCATATTCGGCCCAACTTCGGGTTTATGTTCTAGATTATGTATAAATACCCCCTCCGAACATTGTTTTAGGGTTCGACTTTTATTTTCTTGAATTGAGTTGTAAAGATCGGAGATCGAGAGACGAGATTCAAGATTATTGTAAACGGATTATTCGACAACGGGTTTAATCGAAATTATTTTCTTTAATCTCTTTTAATTCTTGTCGTTTTATCATGTTTACATTATTAATTGTTGATTGTTTCTTCGCATCTATGGAGTAATTCATATTATTCTGGAATCGGGAATAGCCCGATAGTATGTTATCGATATAGATTATAGAATCGTTGATTTTACATCGCGTATGCTTATGATTTGCATTCTTGATTGTTAATGCTTGTGAATTTGCTGGCCACTTATTTGCATGTTCATAGATATTAGGTGAAAATTCTGAAAGGTGACATCTATATCGGAACCCTAGAATTCAAACCTAGGATCCTAAATCACGAAAGTAGTTTTAGGTCTTTTGAGGAATCAATACACTATCATAGAGATTAATGAGTCTGAGTTTAGTCTAATCATCACGAAAGTAGTTGATTAATTAGCTTGGGTATATTGTTATGCTTCGACAGAAGGTAGCGAGTACAATAGGATAGTGTCCTTCATAAGTAGCGGTCGTAACTTCATCGGTAATATAATTGAGTCGATAATATTTATCGTGGTGAACCCTAATTTCGGAATTTCCAATCATATATAACTCGAATCAATTTACTTGCTTTTGGTTTAGTTTTCTTTACAATTTATCTTGTGCTTTTGATTAGGCTTAGATTACTGATAATTGATAGGCTAATACTTGATTGTTCGGTTTTCGTGGGAACGATATCTTTTGTACTACACCGAAGCCGTGCGCTTGCGGTTTAGGCACATCACTCGACTTTCTGGGTGAAAATAATCAATGTCACGAAGTTCAGAGTCTAGAAGAGATAGTGGCCGATGTCATTCATAATCCGGAAGATGATGAAGCAGATGATGATTCAATAGCTTTGCAACCGGTCACTCTAAAAGAAGCATTGCAAGCATCAACAACTCTTCATAACTTTTTGTTGCAGTACGAGAAGACAACACCACAACTATTGGGTGCAGTAAGGAGATTTAAAGATGAGATCAACATAGATTTGAAGTTCAAGAAAAAGCAAGTTACAGTAGATTCTTATTTTACTAAGTTGTCTTAAGAATATTCAAGTGCATCATATATATATATGGATTATTTTTAATAATTATTAATTTATAGTTTCGTCGGGACCAATATATATACATTGGGATCTCAAAAAAATTATTATATTATTATTTTATTGATTGGGTCCCAAATTTGTACTGGTCCCAACTTGGGACCGGACAAATTATTAGTTTTAGCAAGGTTATTAATTTATCGAGTATTAATTTAACGAGGTTTTACTGTATATATATATATATATATATATATATATATATATATATATATATATATATATATATATATATATAATTCTTACCTTTCATTCATACAAAATTTATAAATAAACCTTTGAGAAATGAGGGGTATATCATAAAGATCTAAGGCCTTGTTTGTTTATGTTTTCAAAATCCATTTTCATGATTTTAAATCACAAAATTCAAATAAACTTAACCCACCAAATTTTCATCTCAATTCCCCTTTTTTCAACTCTACTTTTTCAATCTACTATATAACTAACTATTACTCATATACACATCACTTCACACATTTACCAATCAAATCATTTATTATAAATCATTTTTTCACTTTCTCTTTCATACTTTACAATTTTTTATTCATATTTTTTTTTATTTACATAATCATTATATACACCACTAACGTAATTATTCTACACATCATCCATCAACCTATCACTATTGATTTGACATCTCTTACAACTTTCAACTTAATTTTAAAAACATAAACAAACACCTACCATTTTCACACGAATTTCTATAGTACGCCATTCTCGAGTAAAATTTAAAATTTCATCCCAAAAACATAAACAAACATAGCCTGATTTATAAATAAATATTTTTTTCTCAAAAAAATATTTGTCCTAACACACGTCTCACACCACTTTTCTTATCCTTAAAAACATTTCTTGTTAAAAAATTTCTTGAGATAAATATACCATCCAAGTGCATGAAATTATCGTATTACCCAAAATAACCCTTATTTGTTTCATAATAACAAAACAATGGCCAGTCTTGCATATAGGCCTGTCAGTGGGTGGGTCTTACCCAGACCCAGAACCAAACTTTTGGGTCTGGGTCTAGAATAAACCTAGACCCAAACAAGACCCAATTTGGACCCAATACTTAAGTCCACAACTATTGATTAAAACCCTAATATATATATATCATATTAACAATTCTACAACACATCTCACAACCACCACCATCAGCCGCCGACCTCCCCGCTGCCATCCACCGCGGCCCTCCGCCGCCGCCCTCCGTTGTCATCAGTCGCCGCCTCGCTCCGCCGTCATCTCTCTCTCTCTCTCTTTCTTCTTTCTATTCTCTTTCTCTTCTCTTCAATCTCACTCCCTTTTTTTCAGATTATGTAGATACATATATGATATATACATACATGATATATTATATATACAAATAATTATATGTGGGTTATATTTCAGATATGATTTTTTATGTAATATTTGTATATTATATATATATAAATAATTATATTTCAGATTAGATATTTTATCTTCAATTTGGGGTTATGCATTTTTTAGTATTATAATGTAATATAATACATTTACAAATTATATGTAAATGTATTCACTCTATTTTAGTTAGATAATATTTAAATTATATGATACAATATATTTATAATATATATTACATAAATATATAATTAGAAAAAGTAAACAACAAAATTAATTGGGTCTAGATTATAAAATTATTTGTAAATGTATTCACTCTATTATAGTTAGATAATATTTAAATTATATGATACAATATATTTTATAATATATTTATTACATAAATATATAATTAGAAAAAGTAAACAATAAAATTAATTGGGTCTAGACATAGACCCAGACCCAATGGGTCCGAAGTTTTGGGTCTGGGTCTAAACCCAAAAGTTTGGGTCTTAGATAGACCCAAAGTTTTGGGTCTGGGTCCGGACCTAATGTTTTGGGTCTGGGTCTGGGCCGGACCTGCCCAATGACAGCCCTACTTGCATACACCAATAAGAGTTAATGACAAGTCAAACAAAGTCAAAATCTAGCCCCCACGTGAAATATTTTATTGGCTGAAAACCCCCTGTGAAAAAAATATAAGCTAAAAACCCCCATGTGAAACTTTTAAATTGCATAAAAGCCCCTGTGAAAAAAATTGGCTAAAAACCCCCTGTGAAATTCAAATTGTATGAAACCCCCTGTGAAAAAAAATATAACCTAAAAACACCCTGTAAAATTTTTAAATTTACAAATTAATTAATAGTACTAATAATCAAATTTTAGGATATTAATTAAATTTTATCCAATAATTAATTTTCAATGTAGTTATATTTCGTAATGGTAAAAGTTTACAAGGGATTTTTAGGTTATATTTTTTTCACATGGGTTTCATGCAATTTGAAAATTCCACAGGGGGTATTATGCTATATTTTTTTCATAGGGAGTTTCATGCAGTTTAAAAATTTCATAGGGGGTTTTTAGCTTATATTTTTTTCACAGGGGGTTTTCAGCCAATAGAAATATATTTCAGCGTGGGGGTTATTTGCATTTATCCCTTATATTTATATCGGGAAAAATGCAAAAAAAACCCCTGTGAAATAATTTATTGGCTGAAAACCCCCTGTGAAATAAATATAGGCTAAAAACCCCCTGTGAAATTTTTTCGTTGCAAAAAACCCCCTCGGTCAGTTAGGTCAGCTACCCCCTGTGAAATAAATGCAAAAAAACCCCTGTGAAATAATTTATTGGCTAAAAACCCCCTGTAAAATTTTTTCGTTGCAAAAAACCCCCTCGGTCAGTTAGGTGAGCTACACGCGCCGTATGTGCGTTTTTTTTTTGTTTGTGATTATTAGACATTAAATGACTTATTCATTTACTTTTATGTCCCTTTTGTGTATTGTACTTATATATTCATTTGGGATACACATTTACTCATGTTTACACACAAAAAACAATATTAAAGATAGTTTTTCATAAAATGTTTCTTTTATTTTTAGTAAATATGCCTCATAATATTTAAATTTTAGACCATTAACATATAAGTACTTATATATTCATTTGGGATACAATTTTACTCATGTTTACACAAAAAACGATATTAAAGATAGTTTTTCATAAAATGTTTCTTTTATTTTTAGTAAATATGCCTCATAATATTTAAATTTTAGATTATTAACATTATTGTTTTTACTATTATGAGGCATATTTACTAAAAATAAAATAAATATTTTGCAACGACCGGGGGGTTTTTTGCAACGAAAAAATTTCACAGGGGGTTTTTAGCCTATATTTATTTCACAGGGGGTTTTCAGCCAATAAATTATTTCACAGGGGGTTTTTTGCATTTATTTCACAGGGGGTAGCTGACCTAACTTTCACAGGGAGTTTTTTGCAACGAAAAAATTTTACAGGGGGTTTTTAGCCTATATTTATTTCTCAGGGGGTTTTCAGTCAATAAATTATTTCACAGGTGGGTTTTTGGCATTTATCCCTATTTATATCACTCCACTTGCCCCTTTTCGTCATTTCATCAATTCATCCCCAAACCCACCCGCCATGTAATAAACCCGACCCGATTACCCTCCCATCCGATCAGATGACGATAATAATCAGCGGCTACTCGGAGCACCGTCTCCACCTGCCCCACTCCATCGCCGCCGCGTATGCCCACGCGCCAGCAATTGCTGCCGTTATTCTTCTCTAATGCAACCCCAATACCTCACCCAAAATCCTAACTCACCTCTCCGCCGCCGCCATCTCTCTCCACGCGCCGTCGTCCATCTTGAACTACCGATTCTACCCCTGGAGATCATCAAAACAAGAGCCGTGCTCATCTGGAACGACGATATCGAACCGGATTGTGATGCATTGTGATTATGTTGGGAAAAATGGTGCGTTGTGATGAACAAGATTTCAGGTGATAGATTCAAGCTTTCATTCTTTTTTTTTTCTTCTCCTTTTTGTATGTTGTTTTTTCGTTTAGTTAAATACTTAAATTGTTTTTGGATAGTGAAATGTGATTATAGTCTTTATAGTGAACTTTTATTTTTAAAGTGTGTTTAATTAATGAATTGGGAGTTAATAGGGTTGTAAAGGAGTCTGAAAATCGAATAAGTTGTTGTTTAAATCATTTGCATTATTATAGAATTTAAAAATTTATGTCTAAACTTAGTTTAATGATTAATCCTAGCAAGCTTAAACGAGTTTTAATAGAGTAAAACGAGTCGAATTTAAATAATTTAGTTTTTTTTTCCAAATATTTTTCTATATCTTTACTAAGCAATTCAAGCTCGAGGCCAAAAATAATAATTAAAAGTTGGTTTTTATGATCACAAATCAGGTTAAACCAACTTTTATCGAATTTGAGTTTAGTATTAGCTAGTTTGATTTATTGTTCAGCCTATATACACTAGTATTTGCAATTTTTAGAATTTTTTATTTTATTGACAAAAAAGGATTGAATTATGAGGAAAATCTTTATAATATTTTGATTGAAAAATGCACATATATAACTTGTGATATGGGTTCTTGTAGGATCTGATTTAGAATTTAGATTTGTTGGCAAAAAGGTAGAATTAACAATAACCAATGGGGATAATAAAGTTGTAAAAATCAAATAATACCCGCCAAATATGGAGATCCTCTTATTACATCTGACTGAAATTCACAGAGAGTAAAACAAGGGCAGAAAGGATCTAACTTTGAAATTTTTTTAGTTTTTGTTTTTTTGTCTGAATCAAAAACAAATCGAAATATCATTTTGTCGATCTGAAACCCGGAAAAAAATTCGATTTTCAAGTTCAATGTTTTGATCCCACAAAGTAAAAATAAGAAAAGATCACACTTTTTATGTCTTTTTGAGGTATAATTGTTGTTAAGTCAATAAAAGTATCGATTTGCGAAAATGCGACCTCCATCAACGAACCCTCCGATGGGTAGATTGGTTGCTGTGGCAATAGACAGAGATAAAAGCAGCCAAATTGCTCTCAAATGGGCTGTCGATAATCTTCTTTCGAAATGCCAAACCGTTGTTTTGATTCATGTTAAACTCAAACAATCAGGATTTTCATCATCACCATCTTTACCTATCCCTAGTAATAATCATCTCAATTTGCTCCTAAATAATATATTATGTAAGATTTTCGATTTTCACTTTGTTTTTTGATACAGGGCCTAATTATATGTCTGAAGGCGGTGATGAATATGCAGACGATGCTCAAGTAAAGGAGTTATTTCTCCCTTTCCGTGTTTTTTGTACACGCAAAGATGTGAGTACTCGAGATTTGAGACTACTTTTTTGGATTCTTGCCTGTATTTCGATGTTCTAAAGTTGGAGTTTGTTTTTGTCTTTTTCTCGTTTTATCAGATACAATGCCATGATGTTGTGCTGGAGGATTCTGATGTAACAAGAGCTATTACTGAGTTCGTAAAGCAATCTGTAATAGATGTTGTGGTTGTTGGTGCTGGTTCTACTAAAGGTGGCATCTTTCGGTATGTATCCATCTCGTTTTTTCAGTAAATCCCGAGTGATTATTGAGCTAATTGTAAGGTTTCTAAATCGAATAGCCTTTAAACACTTGCAGATTTAAAGTAAAAGATATTCCAGGGAATGTGCTAAAAGGTGTGCCAGATTTTTGTACTGTATATGTCATCAACAAAGGAAAGATTTCATCCACACGAGCTGCTACCCGCCCGCCCCCATCAATTATGAGTCCACTTCGTCGCCATATTCTGAGTCAATCTGCAAACAACAAACCTAACGGACCCGATTTGCCAATACCCTCGAGAAGTTGGTCATTTTTCTGTGCTATGTTTCGTCTCCAATCCTTATAAACATGAGCTCAATTCAGGTTGCGTTTTACGCAGGTTCATATTCAGGCCAGTCGAGAAGTACAGGATCTGAACAATCTGAACATTCGCAACAAAACGATGCAAACTTGATGAAGTATGTAAGAAGCTAATATGTTCTAGAGTAAATTCCATATGACCATCCCTATATTTTAAGTAGGGGTGACAATTGGGTTGAATGGGTTGGGTTTGGGTCGGGTTTAAAGTGGGTTGGGTCCAATTGGGTCCAATGTCAAAAAAATGCATTATAGTTGGACCCAAACCCAATAAGGACCCATTATGAATCAAAGTGGTGTAAGGGGTTGTTGTAGAGTGCAAAATGTAGATTATAGACTCAAAGTTGAGAATAGGTTGGACCCAATTTAGACCCAAATTGGACCCAAAATGGGCCCAACTGGACCCAAATATTATTAAAAGCGAACCCAGTTGGAACTAAAATGCTAAAATGTTAGGAGTCAATCCATTGAAAACTTAGTTTGTTTCGGTCCAAATATGTATGGACCCAAATTGTCACCCCTAATTTTAAGACAACCCATTTGCTAAAGCTTGTCGCAAAAGGAATATTAAAAGCTAATTTTGTGATTATGGCAAATAGGTCTCCATTTACTCACAGGAGGGGTCCAAATGGAAAAGCATATGAATACTCAGCACCAGAGAGTGATATATCCTTTGTTGGTAATGGAAGGAGAAGTTGTGATGTGTTTCCTACTTTCAACGAGAGCTTTGATGGGGGCCACACGCCTCCTCGTCTTTCTGGGTACTCGGATATAGAGGGTTTTGATTCATGGAATTTGGGACGTAATTCAGTCGATATATTATCCCCACTAGATTTCTCTGCTTCGCCTGAGCATGATAAAGCATTAATGGCAGGGCAATCAATGGTAAGGCCTGTATAACAAGCTGCTTACGTACCTCAAATGGGATCAAGTCTACCGTAGTTCTGATGGTTATAACGTGTCGTAGATTTTAACAGCTCGTATAGGTACAAAAAACATCCATCCCCACAATGAGCTTTAAATGTGGTATTTATAGTGTTCTGATTTCACTATTTAAGATGTGACATTTGGTTCGATGTCCAATTGCGATCTATCCAAAAGCTAGTGGTCCACGTTTATTACATGGTCGGGTCGGGTGTTATGGGTATCCGACCCATGAACCGACGGTCATCTCACTTCACCTCGTACTCTATACGGGGTGAATTCTTCAATAAAACATTATTTATACTAACTCATTCAGTTCGTTTATACGTTCCATTCCGTGGCCAAATTGTGCCCTATCAAGGCCATTACCAAGATACATTATCATAGATTAAGACATAAATCAGTGTTGAATCTTTGTATTACAGGAAGACGTTGAAGCGGAAATGAGAAGGTTAAAGCAAGAGCTCAAGCAAACCATGGATATGTATAGCACTGCATGCAAAGAAGCACTTTCAGCGCGAGAAAAGGCACGAAAAAACTATCTTTGCTCTTCACTTTTCCAAAAAAAAGAATCAAGGGTGTGTCTGGATCCAGTGATTTGGATTTGGGGAGGGAATTTGGAGGATGGATTTCAAATGACTCTAAAATGAAGTAATTTGAAATCCATCATAGTTGTGAAGAAAATAGCTCAAAATGAATGTCAAGGGATTTGAAATCCATCATAACATGAATTCATCCAAACAAACTTAAATGGATTTATCGATGAATTTGAAATCCATAGTTTTCAAATCCTTCAATCCAAACACACCACAAAAGTATTCATTCTTGGATCGATTTTGATATGAATATTCGATAATTTTCGTGCCTTTTTCTTCTAGACAAAGGAGCTGCAACGGTGGAAAATGGAAGAGCAACAAAAATTAGAAGAGGCGCGTTTGGCAGAAGAGGCTGCACGTGCTATGGCCGAAAGAGAAAAGGCCAAGTCAAAAGCGGCCCTTGAGCATGCCGAAGCGGCTCAAAGGATAGCCGAATTGGAAGCTCAAAAGAGAATTAATGCAGAAATGAAGGCATTAAAAGAATCGGAAGAAAAGAGTAGGGCTATACAACCGGATTTCAGGTACCGGAGATATACAATCGAGGAAATAGAAATTGCCACCGAGTATTTTTCGCAGTCTAGAAAGATTGGCGAAGGCGGTTATGGGCCGGTTTACAAGTGTTATTTGGACCATACACCTGCTGCTGTGAAAGTCCTTCGGCCCGATGCTACTCAGGGACGAACACAGTTTCAACAAGAGGTATGTGATATGTAGTAAACCATAGTTATTCACTTGATCAAAATGGTGATTTATAAGTTAAAATTATGATTTGGTCTGTAGATTGTGACTTTTCTAAGAGTGTGTTTGGATTGAGTGATTTGAATTTGAGGAGGGGATTTGGAGGAAGGATTTCGAATGGCTCTAAAATTGAGTTATTTGAAATCTGACATAGTTCTGGAGAAAACGGCTCAAAATGAATAACAAGGGATTTGAAATCCATTATAACTTGAATTCAATCAAACAAACTTTATGGTGTGTTTGGATGGAAGGATTTCAAATTCATCGACAAATCTATTGAGTTTGTTTGGATGAATCCAAAATATAATGAATTTCAAATTCATTGACACTCATTTTGAGCTATTATTTCCATCACCATGGTGGATTTCAAATGACTACATTTAGTCATTTGAAATCCACTCCTCAAATCCAACTACCTCAATTCAAACACATGGATTTGTTGATGAATTTGAAATTCATTGCCTTCAAATGCTTCAATCCAAACACACCATAAGAGAATTGGCTTGTTAAATGGGGCGTAAATAAAAGAAAAACACGCAGTGAGACGAATACTTGAAGAGTTCAATCTCTCTTACAGCCCTAAGAAATAGCTAAATTATTGACTAAATCCTATGCCTTTTCATAGAAAATTGCAGCATTAGTAAGTCCTTTCATGTTTATTTTCACTTTTTACAAACTTGCAAAATTAGTCCATATCGTGTATCTCTTTGTACGAATATCGCAATTTTCCCGCCTTTTTCACAATTACGAAAATCTCCCCAAACGGGGTCATGAAATTGTTTCGTTTTCGTACAAATACTCTCGTTTTCACATTTGATCACAACACTAATTATTTTCTACATATTATGACAAGGTTGAAATCTTAAGCTGCATTCGACACCCAAACATGGTCCTACTCCTAGGCGCATGTCCCGAGTACGGTTGCTTAGTTTACGAGTACATGTCCAACGGAAGCTTAGAAGACCGTTTATTCCAACGTGGCAAAACCCCGCCCCTATCATGGCAACACCGGTTCCGAATTGCAGCCGAAATCGGCACCGGCCTTCATTTTCTCCACCAAACAAAACCCGAGCCACTAGTACACCGAGACCTAAAACCCGCAAATATTTTGCTCGATCGAAACTACGTGAGCAAAATAAGCGACGTGGGCCTAGCCAGGCTGGTCCCACCGTCAGTGTCCGAAAACGTCACTCAGTATCGAATGACGTCGACAGCTGGCACGTTCTGTTACATCGATCCCGAGTATCAGCAAACGGGCATGCTCGGTGTGAAATCGGATATATATTCGTTAGGAGTTATATTTTTACAAATTTTGACGGGAAAACAACCGATGGGGTTGACTCATCATGTCGAAAGGGCTATCGAACGAGGGACGTTTGCGGATATGTTGGACCCGTCAGTGCCCGATTGGCCTTTGCAAGAGGCTTTATCGTTTGCTAAATTAGCGGTAAAATGTTCTGAACTTAGACGGAAAGATAGGCCGGATCTTGGTAAAGTCGTGTTACCGTATTTGAATAGAGTTAGAGAACTTGCGGAAGAGAATATGTCGATATCGGTGCCATGCAGTGCAAATCCTTCACCTAACCATAGTCAAGTTTCTATGTCGAAAGTAAGTTGAAATATATTGTTTCGTTATTTTTGTGCGTTATATTTTCGAATTTGGAAATAAAATGTATTGTCATTTGTAGGACGATTTGAGTTATCCGCCATCGACACAATCGAGCATGGAAAGCTGATATGCAGGTAAAAAGTATCAATTTTTCTGGAAATAGTATTGATGCATAGAGAAAAACAGTGACACAATTTTTTTTTTTTTTTTTTTTATGACAAGGGAACCCGCAGCCGCTACCGTTAGGTGCGCACTGGGTAAACCCCGCTCTTGTGCAATAGCCTGCAAACCACACAAGAGAGGTAAACCAGCCTAGGTTGCCCATAGCTGACAGGCTCACAGTAGAGAAGGCAATAGGCATTCCCACAGTGGGATTCGAACCCGTGACCTAGGCCACAAGTTCAAATGCCCTTACCAACTCTACCAGGGGTTGCCCCCAGTGACACAATTTTTTGCTGTTAAAGATCAATGCTGCTTTGTTTTTGTTCTTTTCTATTTTCCAGTTTTGATCTAAACATTTTAAGTTGATTAGGCAAAAATTGTGCATGTTTAGTGGGCTTCTTTTTTTTTTCCTTGTATAGATATGAACAACATGAAGAGGATTTATGTATCTTCTTTTTCAAAAAATTTCTCCCATTTTCCATGTATTTCCCGAAACGAAATTCTGGGAAAAACTTCATAGAAATGGTAATTGGTTGTGTTTGGCTTTTAATTGTACAAGTTGCTTCTCTATGATGTACTTCCTTTAATGTTCATTGAAAATATGTAAATTAAACGGATTTACAAATTTTCGTTTTATTTTTCTAAATGACCCTTTCATCTGAGCCAAAAAAATATCTCTCGTCCCACAAAATATCAGAATTCTAGGTTCGTCCCAGTGTCTGTGAAAGCCAGAAATGATCTTGCTTCACTAACTCATAAGCATATCATTTTTCATTACCCAAAAACACATAAAACAAATTTATAAACCATATAAAGAATACATGAATAAACTGATTAATAAACAAAAAATACCATCTCCAAATCTACCTATCTCCTATTTGCATAAAGAATGAACACTAAATACTTACCACCATCTTCATCTTCTCCATTTTTCATGTTTTAGAAAACAACGAATAATTATCATCACAATCTGTTTCGTTCAACTCTTCAATCTTCTCAAAAGCTTCTCTAAAATCCCACCGTTTATCCACATTCCACTCACAACAACACATACCGATCTTGAGAAGCCTAAGCATTTGCCCCTCACATTTTGCCGACAAATTCATATCCTTATCAAACACCTCACTCGTACACTCATTTCTCACGACTGAGTTAACCCATGTAGCTAAATCTGCACTAGGAAAACGGCCCGTTAGTAGCTCGAGTATGAGAATCCCGAGGCTCCATATATCGGTTTTTCGTGTTACACGCCCGTTTTGAGTGGATTCGGGAGATTTGTAGGCTACCATAAAGTGTTGACCATGATCTTTGTTGATGAGTTGTGCTAGTGCATAATCAGATAGAATAGGTTCATATGAGGTGTTTAGAAGAACATTTGAGGACTTTAAGTGGCCATGAGGTAGAGTTATTGTGGGAAGTTCCTTGTATAGATAGGCTAATCCTCTCCGCCTTTTATGATTCGTAAACGTGTCGCCCAATCGAGGCCCGTCTGGTTAGAACCTCTTTTGCCTGTTTCATGAGAAGAATTTGAATGAATAATGCATGTGTGATGCACGGACACTTCAAAAAATAACAATGTGTCGTGTTGGACACCTGATCGGACACGACACTCATTCGACACTCTCCGACAACATGTGCAATATGAAATAAATTTGTCCGCTTAAATAAAATTAAAAAAAAAAGTATGAGCACCGTAATGGACGCAATTAGAAGGTATGTCTACTATATATGCAATTTTTGTGATCTTTGATGTTATTTCACTTATTTTTATTGATTTTAAAAATTGAAGTATTTATTTTTCTTTCAAAATATATAACTTTACAAATCAAGTACAAATTTGTAATTTACAATAGTCATTTTTATAGTTTATTTCTCTAACCAGACATATTTAAATTAGAACGAAAAGACTAATTTATATATTTTAACGTAAATTAATGAACATATATATGTATATGATATATATATACATATTTTATTAGCAGTATCGAGGCCATGTCGTATCTTAATATTTTAAAAATGCAGTAATTCGTGTCTGTGTCATGTCGTGCGCCGTGTCCCGTATCCCGTGTCTGTGCATCATAGAATAATGCATATGCATCAAGAAATAAATTTTTCTATAAAATTAGTCGAGTTAAAAAAAAAAAATGTTACCATGTAGGTGACTAGCCAAGCTGCCATTATCGACGAAATCGGTGATTAAAAGCTTTTCTTCTTTCCTACAATAGAAAGCCACCAGAGACAGCAAATTAGGGTGTGATAATCTCCCAAGCCTTCTCATTTGCTCATAAAACTCTTCTTTTCCCACATTGCTCATTTGTTTAAATCTCCTTACAACATAGGCTTGTCCACTAAATAAAACAGCCTTGTAAGAAGATCCAAAGCTTCCACTTCCTAACACTTCTGCAGATGCCCTAAGAAGCTCTTCAAACTCGAATCTTTCGGTCCCTTTTCTCAGAAAGTACAGTTTTTCGTGCCCGTTTTTTTTGTGAGGTTTTTTGGACTTAGTATAAGTCGGCTCGTTTATACGGAAACTATTGACGGATTTTGAATATTTTAGTGGCTTTGAAAGCCTACGGCTGATGAGAAGAAGGATGGTGAAGGCTGCTAATGCGACCCCGAGAAGAATGGTTAATGTTAAGGTGATTTTCGAGATCGTCTTGTTTGGTTTGCATGGATTTAGAGGCATACCACATAGCTTGGTATTTCCTGGTTAGAATAAACCAGAGAAATATAAATATGTAAGGTTATATATAGGTAAGATCAATAGGGAGATTATTTTAGATATTTAATAACAATAATTCAATAATATTGCATGATTAGAGTAGAAATCACCTAAGTTTTATTGTTGTTTATTAAGTGATTGACTCTTTTTTAGGTGCATTATTGAGAACGTGCATACCATATTACCATCTCTTTAGCAAATACTAATAGCAATGAAGGGCTAAATTGGTCGGATACTCCAACCAAAAAAAAAATTAAAGTAAAAAATTCTAAAAAATATCAATTATGTGGTATATCTTTAAAAAAAACTTCTTAAAAATCTTGAAAGAAGAGAAATACGATTCTGACTATTTATAATTTGACAGTTCACGCCATTAATTTAAAAGGTTTTTCCGACTATTTTTCAACTCAAAAAATTAAGTTAATCACATATTCTAATGTAAAATAATGCAATTTGACTAAAAATATTTACTTTAAATTATATTTAAATATCAATTCAAATAAATTTCTCGCAACAAAAAACATATAACATCAACGATAATCATTACAAATTTTTCTTTAAACAATTCATCCAAACACACATTTCACAATCCCTAAAAAAAAAATTCTCACTTTTATCATGAATATAAATTTTGGTAGACGGTCGACGGATATGCTATCCAATTGCGGCCTAAACATCAGAATTCAATATTTCAGAAAATTACTATGAAAACTTGGAACTTTTTTTACTAATTCATAGAGCTTATGAAACTAAATAACCCCATGATATTAACTATGATCATTAACCGTACCTTCAAGATCAAATTTCCTTAATACCATCGAAATTTTCGTTAACGAATGAAACACATAACAAAATTAACAGATTAAACTGAAACACTGAGATGGAACAAACAAAAAACTTACCAAAAAATGAACTTGCATTCTGGTTTCTAAGTGTAGCTGGTATATGACCTTCAAGCTTATTATTCGACAAATTTACAGTCAAATTCGACTGCCAAAAATCGGGTATTCGCCCCTTAAACCGATTATTCTCAATCTCTAAGCCCACAAGCTTAGGCAATTTAAGCAAAGACAATGGAATTTTCCCATCAAAAAAGTTATTACTTAACACAATTTTCCTCAAAAACTTCATCCCTTTAAATGCATCATCATGAATCTCACCACTAAAACTGTTAGAACCCAAATACAAACTTCTAAGCTTTTCAAGTTTGTTTATATCACTTGGAAATGGCCCTTGAAAGTTATTGTTCATCACACTTAAGCTAAACAACGGTAAATCCGAAAGTGAGTTAATGTCTATTTTGCCCCCGAGCCCCATTTTCTCGAGACGTAGCCCTATAAACGAACCGTTTAAACACAAACAACCGGTCCAAATAGGCGTGTTTTTTGAACATAGTTTTTCGACCGTTGGATCGTTCCAATCTTGTAGCATGGTGGCGTTTGTGAGAGATTTTTTGAACTTTAGAAGGGATTTGGCGTAGGCCGAGTCGGATGATGAGGCTCGTAAAACGCATGTCGATAGGAGATAGAACGCGATGAACGAAAAACGAGTTTTACGATTCGTAACCATTTGTATAAAATGTTGGTTTTGTGTGAGTTTTTGAGAAATTGTTGTGTGCGCTAAAAAATGGTTGAAATTGTGTGAAAAAAAGATGGTTTTTTAGTTGCATGATATGAAATGTTGAGAGTGAGAGGAGAGCATGATGTGTTGTTGAAGATCATAGAGCAAGATATGATTGAAAAAGTCTGGCAAAAAGGATTAGCTGTTCTTTCTGGCAAATTGATAAAAATAATTGTGATAAATTGACAAGAATATTAAGGAATATTGACTATTTTCTTTTGTTTATGGTGATGTTTTATTTTATTTATGTTCATAGAAGGGTAGCAATCACAAAGTATTGCATAATATTATTAAAATTGGACAGATGAGAAACATTTTTTTTCTTATTTTTGGCCATTTTTGCTACATGATTTCAATTTTTTTTGGGAGTTATAAGATCTTATATATGATCTTTCAAATGTATATATCAGGATCTGGAATAGGGGTGTAAATGAGTCGAGTCGAGCTGAACGCATAGGGTTCGAACTTGTTTGAAAATTGTGTATGAGCTTGGTTTGATTGTTCATTGAGCCGAGTTCGAATGAGCTTTACTCGAGCCGATCATGAGTCGAGCTCGAGTAGTTTTAATATTTTGTACATATTTTTGTTATTTTTTGTTAATCGAGCCGAGCTCGAGTCGAAATTCAAAATTTATCGATCAGAAAAAGTGGTTCAAGCTTGGTTAGGCAAAATTATCGAACCGAGCTTTTAGTAATTGAGCTCGAGTCCAGTATCGAGTAACTTGGTTCAATTTTCAACCCTATTTGAGAGCCGAGAGTGATTTCCTACTTTAAGTACTTTTGATACAATCATAATTATAATTATTTGTGTACGATAGACTCTATTAAGTCTTCATTATATGGACAATTGTAATTATAAGGCTCTTGAATATAAAAACGCGTAAAATCAAAATACTATAAAATGCTTAAAAATGCGTCAATAAGAGTCGTATATCTCTTAATATCTAAACATTATGGAGACATTTGTAAACGTTTTCGATCAGATCATTTGAGATCATGCATTCTACACCGTTGATCTCCCGACTACCATTATGAACACATTTGACTGCTAAAATTCTCATCAAAATTGGGAATTCAGTTTAATCGAAAAATCCCAACTGAAAATATGTGAAACTTGATTTTTCCTAAGCTGAAACCTAGCCACAATTAACTTAAGATTATTACTTATTATTTATTATCATTATATAGCCTAAATCCTAAAAGAAAAACCAAATACACACTAGACATGGGCCGGGTCCAGAGGCCAACTTTGCCCATACCCATAACCATACCCGACTCCAAAACCACCATGATGGGTGGAGTACCGGGCCTAACCCAAGATCACCAAATTGCCAGTCCATAATAATTTCTGGATATCTAATTGGGCTTACCTTTGGGCCTCACGAGCCCAAAGTTTAAACTACTAAGGAATTATAGAGGCTCAAAGTTTAAATAGTAAGGAATTTATAAGTTCCATAACCAAAATCTACATTATAAGAAATATAAATATGGAGGAAGAATTTTAAATGGCTCTAAAATTGAGTTATTTCAATTCATCGACGGAGAAAATAGCTCAAACTGAATGCCAAAAGATCTAAAATTAATTATAATTTGAATTTATGGAAACAAACTTAATGAATTTGTCGATGAATTCGAAATCATAACTTTCAAATCCTTCAACCAAACACACCATTAAGCTTTATGCATTTGCGTAATAGGTAATTTTTATTTTATTTTTGATATTTTAGGTATGAATTTCTTAAGGAATTTTAGACTGGGGTCTATTTATAAAAAAAAAAAATGAGAGATTGTGGGCTACAACGTGTAATTTTTCAAAAAATTTATATAGGTCAAAGTTGTGACATTTGGCCGAAAACCCCCTACCTACAATTTTTCAAATCTTCCTATTTGGCCCTAAAACTTTTGCATAATGGTCTATAATCTTATGTGAATATATACATTAGTCTCATATCATATAATCACGATTATCTGACTTATAGTTGTTATGATTTTATCGCAATACTTTGATTATTAATTCAATATTGAATATGAGTAATTTAAAGTGTTAAATTCATCTAATCGAATATATAATAATTTATGTAACTACACAATTTTACCAAACAGAAACTTTTTAATATCTCGTTAATATCCAGTCAAAATTATATGGCCAACCCTTTTCTCCATCCAAGAGGCTTTTCCATCAAAGCTCTTGTAGGGGCGCCAATTCTTTTTGACTCTAATTTCAAAACTTTGACTTTGAATTTATGATTCACTTGAATACTACAATGAGATCTCAGTTATGGATATGAGTATAATCGAGTCGAGCTAAACATATAATTATTTATTTGAAATACAATTGAGCTTCAATTGTTAATCGAGCCGTGTTTTAATCAAGTCATGCTTTAATCGAATCAAATACGAGTCGAGTCAAGTAATTTGATTATATATACATATTTTTATTATTTTTCTAATCTGGTCGAGTTCGAATCCAGATTCAAAACTTGCCGATCACATAAAGTTTGTTCAAGATTGATTTGATACGGTAACAAATCGAGCCTGAACAAACTTTTATTGATTGATCCCGAGCTGAATATCAAGTGGCTGGTTATTTATTTTCAGTCCTAATTATAAACCACTTAGGTTAATTTAATTTTCTTGTATAGTTTGTATGCTATTTACACAAATGAGATATTCAATCAGTCAGCACCTCTAATCGGCTAATGTTAGCGACTGTGAGTTTTTCTCGTCATTTATCAACAAAATAATTTATATTACATTTCATCAAATTAATAAAAAAAAACAAAAAAAATTATCATAAAATCTACAGAAAATCATATTAACAATTAAAATGCGTTCATAAGTTAGTGATTGATTAATTCATAAATCTGCATTTAATTAGGGTAATTAATATCAAAACTGTCCAGATACAATGAATCATAGTTGAATTTGTAAAAGATACAAAGTTTAGGTAAGCTGTTTAATGTTTGAACCAAATTCTCACCCACATAGCTTTAAATTATGTCATTTTTAGCGGCGTTTGAGACCTAAATTTTCGGAAAATAACTATCACAATCAGAGTGTAGATTAATCAAATCGAGCTGAACGCATAAATATTCAAACTTGTTTTTACGAGCTTCGAATTTTATGTTTGAAATTGATTTGATTGTTAATTGAGTCTAGTCGATTATTAATCGAGCCGAGTTTCAAAATTTATAAAACACAAAAAAAAAATCAAGGTTTTTTTTTTTTGTAAATTATCGAACCGAGCCCTAACAAACTTTCAGCAATCAAACTCGAGTCGAATATTGAATAATTTAATTTAAGTTTCAATCCTAAGTTCTAACCAATATATGTATTTCATTTATATGAGATTAACAAAAAAATTATTACATGTTTTATATATATATTAATATATTTTGTCATAATTAATTTTTGAGAAATAGAATTCAAAAAAGTCACCAAAAATCAGCCTTAAATTGTGGTCCAGTTGACAAGATATTAACCTAGATACGATAACGATTTTACTGAGTTACAAAAATGTCCAGGTTCACTGAACCTAGGCTTTTGTGTTTCTTCAAACTTCTTAGCTGGAATTTCGTGTTTTCACTATGCATGGATGTATCACATGTATTCATTAATGCATGAATTTTTAAGGAATGGAAAATGTAATATTACAATCATGTTATATTAACTAATTAGTAAATAAGTATAAAATTACAAAATTAATATCAAACTCATATAGTTTTTATTAGCTAGCTATCCTTTCTAATTTATTCTTCAAATTTTTGAATTGTGTGTAATTGTATGAAGATTGGATCTCGATTAATTTTGGTTGATATTGAATTTAAAATACAACAACGATTTCAACCGTTTGGCAAATTTTATTTTATTATTCAAAATTATAATATATAGAAAAAAAATCATAAAGTTAGTTGATTTTATAATATTATGAGAATCGGTGGATTATTTAATATACTGTCATTTTATATTATGTCATAATTCTATTAGAAGTGAAGTCTGAATATATTTCAAAATAGAAATGAATCACAAAGGAGCATTTAATAATTAAGTTAAAAATAGAAACAAAGTTATAAAATCATTGTGGAAAAAGACACAAAAAAAGTTATATATCCTTTCCTATTTTGGATTTTCCATTTTTAGTATATGCAATAATTTGATCAAATTTTGCCTTCACACTTTTTTCACATGAATACTAACAAAAACAATAAATAAAGGAAATATAGTCCTTTTGCGAACTAAGATCAATTGGTAACACAAAAATAAAAAATATATTTTGATGTTACCAATTAAAAAATATATTTTAAATATTTCTGTGTCACACTAATGAATAAAATACATTACATTATATATTTCCCTCTCAATTTCAATATTTTTACAAACACACATTTAACATATACTAACCCGACATTAAAATATAATAAAATATAAAATTTGGTTCAAAAAGAAAGTAAAAAAAGATGTATATATATAATCACATTATGCATCCATTCAAACATGCCATCCACATACATGCCATAACATAGACCATCATATAACACACACATGGGAAGCCATAACTGACATTCACAATTTCCAACAACCCGATTTTCCTCGTTTCTTCCTATAAATATCATCACATTTTATTTCCCCATTTTCTCATCGTCCTCCTCGCACTGACCCATAAACAAATCTTTGCAGACAGAGAGAGATTTTGAAGAAAAAATACAGATAAATCCAATTCCATTTTCTCTCTCTATACATATAATCTCTCGAGCTTTTCCAAGGGCTATTTTTGGCTCAGATTCGAAGTTTTTCCCTGGTAAGTAATTTCTTTGATTTATTGAGGTATCGTATTTATTTTTTTCTAATAATATAGTTGATTAATTACCCTTTTTTTTTTTTATTTCGGGGCAGAAATATTATCTTAATAGAAAGATGGTGTTCTGGGTTTTTGGCTATGGATCATTGGTGTGGAACCCAGGTTTTGAAGTCGATGACAAAGTAATTGGGTTTGTTAAGGATTACAGGCGTGTTTTTGATTTAGGTAAAATATTTGAATAATTTTGTAATTTAAATGTGATGAAAAGTTAAAACCCTTTTTTCTTTTTTGTAATTTAAATAAACCCTAAAATTTATTTAGTGAAAAACTAATGATTTTGATTTCATTTTGTCATATTCCTTAAAATTGGTTTGTTTATTTTGAATTTGGTGTATTTCAGCTTGCATTGATCATAGAGGTACACCTGAGCACCCTGCTAGAACTTGCACCTTGGAAGAATCTGAAGGATCTGTCTGTGTAAGTTCGATTAAAAAAAATTCGATTTAATTATACAATATCATAATCTTCGAATTATCAAAATTATGCTAATTATACTAAAGTTTAATGCAATTTTGAACTTGATTTTGCCATTTATTAACTGGTCTTGATCTGTGATTGTTTTCATCAGTGGGGCGCGGCTTATTGTGTGCGTGGAGGGCCGGAAAAGGAAAAGGCGGCAATGGAGGTACACCATTTAATCGTTATTAATCAAATTAAATCGAAAAATATATTCTAAAGATGATAATTTGTTCTATAATTTGTTCACAATTAGAGAAATGAGATTGATTTTTTCATCGTATTTTGTTTAGTATCTTGAACGAAGGGAATGCGAATACGACTTAAAGACTATGGTAGACTTTTATAAAGTGAGTTGTGCTTTTATGCTTTTTGCTTCTCAATTTTGATGTTATTTTGTGATTTATGAGTTTTTTTTTATGAAATGTTTTGTTTTTTGACTTCAGGAGGGTGATTCTGAAGAACCCTTTGTGACCGGAGTTATAGCGTAAGCGTTTATTTCGTCTAAACTCTAAAACTAGGGGTGGCAATTGGGTTGGGTTTGGGTCGGATCCATTTGGATTGGGTCCAATCGGATCCACTGTAAAAAAATATTCATTATAGTTGGACCCAACAAAGACCCAAACTGAACCCAATAACGACCCAGAATAGACCCAATAAGGACCCATCATGAATCAAAGTGGTATAAGAGATTGTTTTGTAGAGTCTAAAATGTAGATTATTGGCTCAAAATGAAAAAAAGGTTGGACCCAATTTAGACCCAAATTGGATCCAAATTGGGCCCAATTTAAAACCCAATTGGACTCAAATATTATTAAAAGCGAACCCAGTTGGAACTAAAATGTTAAAATGTTAGGACTCAACCCATTGAAAACTTAGTTTGGAATAGGACCCAAATATATATATAGACCCAAATTGTCATCCCCTATCTAAAACCAACTAATTTTCACATTTTAATACCTATATTCTGGTGTAAAAGTTTCTTATGATATATTTCTATTTGAATTTATAGATTCACATCCACACGGGACAAGATATCGAACAAGTACTATTTAGGGCCCGCCCCTCTCGAAGACATGGCCAGGCAAATCGCCACTGCCGTTGGCCCGTGTGGCAACAATCGGGACTACCTTTTCTTATTGGAAAAGGCGATGTTCAATATAGGTAACATATATTCTCTTTGAGAGACTGTTTATATACGGTAGCGGTGCCAATTGGGTTGATTGGGTCAAGTTTGGTCCATCTGGGTTGGATCCAATTTGGTCCAATGTTAAAAAATATGCATTATAGTTGGACCCAATAAGGATCCAAGGTGTAAGTGATGAAATAGAGAGAATAATGATAATAAATGAAGGAAGAAAATGAAGGAAAATTAGGGTTCTAAGTGGTGAAGATGTTGAGATGGAAATGAAAAATTATTGAGTGAAAGTGTAAATAAGTTGGACCCAAATTGAGTCCAATTTTTAACCCAAATGGACCCAGATATTATGAAAAATCAACCCAATTAGAACTACAATTCTAAAATGTTAAGACCCAACCCATTGAAAACTTAGTTAGTTTTGGGTACAAATATATTTATGGACCCAAATTGCCACCCCTTAATATACTGTATGAGTGCGGTTTTTTTTTTTGAGGTTTCTGAATCGATTTATAATGTCTGAAACAGGACATGAAGATGACTATGTTATTGAGCTTGCAAATGAAGTGAGAAAAGTTCTTGGAGTAGTTGGCGGCGTGAAGAAGGAAAAGAAGTTAACGGGCGTCCCTCTCAAGTCGAGTTTATTGCCTCTCAAATTGAGGGCTTTGCCTGAAGCAATTGCAATGGATTCTTAGTAAGAAGATGAAGATTTTATGTCTAACAAAGTTTCATGCGGTTTTAGGTTACTTTTTTTCGTTAACATTTGTTATTAGTTGAAACGTTTAGGCGATGAATGAGGTAGAATGACTTAATGGGGGCCAATCGACCATTGGCAACAAAGAACGGTGACATGTTTCGTGTTTTCGAGTTAACCATTTGAGATGAATGAAATTTGAAATATTTTCTTTTGCAAAGAGTATTTCATAAAGAGTTGGAATATATTTGCATAATCGCTTTGTAACTTATGTATAATATGTTGTATTGGAACATTTACAAGGTTTTTCTTTAATGCACTCTTGATCTATTTGGGTTACTAATATTTTGATAAACTAAGAACTTCTGAATTTATAGTTACCTAAGAACCTGGGGCTTTTTATATTTAACCCCTGACGTATTTAGCATTAGCAAATAACTCCCGAGCTATGAAAACTTGGTAAATAATAATTTCTGTTAAGTTGACCGTTAGTCAACAGTTAAGTTAATGGGCAAAATTGTAAATCTACATAAAAATAAGGAACAACAAATATTTGTATGGATTTTAGAAGAGAGATTTCTAATTGCGCCATAATACATTTTATTATGTTCAATTAAGTTGATCTAACATAAATAAATAAATTATAATAAAATTCGTTCACTCTTTTGTAATTAACACGATTTTTTTTCTACCATGCTCTTGTTCGTAGGTTTTCAAGTCTGTAAGATTAAAATACCCTTTTTATCTCTAATTTTTCAGATAAAAAAATTTAATAATTACATTATACAATCGGGACCTAAAAATACTCATGGGCGAAATTGTAATATGTTTTGGAATCAAACATACCTAGTTTGGAATTTTTGTATTTGAGAAAAAAGATATATATATATATAGATAGATAGATAGATAGATATATGTTATGGTTTCAATTCTTTCAATTTAGTTGAGTCTTAAAAGTTATTTTTTTGTATAGTATCTACTAAAAATGAGATACTTTTTTTGTTAATTACATTAATTACAATTTTGCCGATTAACTTAACTGTTGACTAACGATCAACTTAACAGAAATGGTTATTTACCAAGTTTTCATACATCAGGAGTTATTTGCTAATGCTAAATATCTCAAGGGGTTAAATAAAAAAACCTTAAGAACTTGCGGAAAGCATTTTCTCTTATTTAGCTAATAATATTCATATATAGGGATAATTGCACAAATAGTCCCTTAAGAAAAGGCTTTTTGCAATTTTAACTTGTTTTTAAAGTTGCGAAAATAGTTTTGTAGAATTTTTATTTTGCAATTTTAATTTCAATCCATTGAAAAAAGGAGATTCTATTAAATGTAGTTCAATTTAGGACAAATCGAATTTCTCTGGGGAAAAAATTGCCATTCTCGCATTTTCTATATTACATTATAAAATATTAATTTAAATTATGAAACTCTTGAGACAATTTATAAGTTATAAACTTATAATAGCATGCAATTCAAACGGATTTATTAATTTTCCACAAATATTGAAAACTTGATGGAAATAATTGAATTCAATTAGGCCTAATTTTAATTCATTTTCTTTATCATAATTGTTACTTAGAAAACACTTTTTTTTTTTATAGTTTTTAACCTATATTATTATACCATATTAAAAATTAACCTATATTATTATACCATATTAAAAATTGATTTCCAATTAACCAAATTGAACCCTTTGCAAGTTATAAATAATATAAGATTTGTGACCAAATTAGTGATTGGTCGTTAATTTCTTAGATAATAAGTCTAAAAAGTGCAAAATAAGAATAATTTTAAGGGAGTAATTTATTGTAAACAATGACACGCAAGCAAAGAAGCTTCGCGAACGCCTGTATTTATACGGGACTCAATAATTCAAAATTTTCCTATTTATATAAACACACGTCGAGTAAAAAAACTCCATAGGAGACGCAAAGAAGCTTCGCGAACGCTCGGATTATCTTCACAGTTTCTCCTGTTTAATCAAGTTGCTCTTGGCTGAATCGTAGCCTCGAATCAGGTATCTAATCGGATTTCTCAATGTTGAATTCTATATTTGTCTGTTTTTATTTCAGAAAAACTGCGAAAAAATATTGCGATTGTTCTGCTCGTTTGAAATTGTTGCTGTGTGACGTCAATAGTTCGTGTGTGTTAGATCGTTGTAATTTGTGTTATATGAATTTGTGTCTGTTGTCAGTTATAGGCGGATAATCGATTGATTGTTTATTGACAGACAGATTGAAGAGAATGTACTATGAAAGCAATAGATAAAGTGCTGTGCTGATAAGAGAGATTCATTGATTCCATGAATTTTTAAGTTTTAACCATGAATAGTAAAAAAAACTAACAAATATTTAGGTGATAGTAATATCAAATATGCATTAGATAGTATTAGGCAACTTCTGAAAGTTGTTAACCTGTCATTAGTTAGACCTATTTGAAGTTATCAGGCCTAAATTTTTTCGATCTGCGTCCTCCGTAGGTTCACTAAGTTGTTTGCCCCATGAAACGGGAAATTATACAACAGGATATTGATTATTTGTAATGTTGAAGGTCAAGCTATACAAGTTCATTCCATGCTAATTATTCATGATCACCTCCTCATTACAGATCAATAGATTATTACCCTCTTTTGCAACAATCTGATCAGATCATAGGCCCTTCCAAATCCAAACAGTAAGACCTTCCCTTCTGTTCTTAAAGCCGCTGCTTCTCACTATCTTATAGTGTGTCACCTGTAGGTTACTCTTTTCATGCACAATGTGTTAAAAGAGGCCTTTTAAATGACCCATTTGTTCGAACATCATTCCTTTCGCTTTATTCGCATACTGGCGATATAACAAGTGCTGTAAGATGTTTGGCGAGATTTCTCAACCTTGTGTTGTTTCGTAATGCCTATAATTCTTGCTTGATGCTTTTGTGAAAAGCCTTGCCATGGGGTCGACTGTTCATTGTTCTTTAAGATACCCAACGAAGATGTTTATTTGTGGACAAGCGTTAGCAATGGTTATGTGTGGAATGAGTGCTTTATTGACATACTCTTAACTTGAAACACTGTTAGGCTAAGAACAGACAAAAGTCAAGTTAATGAAGTTTTGAATTCTGTATTAGTATTTAATTAGCTCATATCCTCCCTTAATAAGTTTCTCACTTTTACTTGGTAAAATATACAACTTTATACAAAATGGATTTAACTCGAAAGTGAAATGTTGATTTTTATTCTTCAATAACAACAATTAACCGAAGAAGTACATGAGACATTGTCGTTCTCTCATGATAGGTAGATATGTCAGCTTATGAAAATGTTGTCACTGGGAAGCTGAGATTGAAGGGCAGAGCTTTGGATGTGAGGGATGTTACCATCAAGAAGAAAAAGAAGCAGAAAGAACAATATAACAGCTTTCTTGGACATGATCAATTCACAGGTTCGAAAACCCTACTGATAAAATGATAATTTTCGTCGTGTTGGTTGATACTTGATAATGATCAATTCATTTTTGCAGATTGAAAGTTGTTTCTTTGTTAAGCTCATAATCAAATTTTATTTCAGGTGGTAACAATGTACAAGTAACCGATCTTATTTGTTCGGATGCAAATGGGACGGATCAAGATGAGCGTCTAACTCCAGCAGAGAGGCGGTATCTTGAACGGTGCCAGAAAATCGAGCTTCAGAGACTTTCTAAGATCGCTAAAAAATCTCACCGTGAACGCATTCAAGAGTTCAATCAGTACTTGGCTAATTTGAGTGAGCACTATGACATTCCTAAAGTTGGGCCTGGCTAATGAACTTTTTTTTTTATATATATATATATATATATATATATATATATATATATATATATATATATATATATATATATATATAATTAGGCTATTAAACATTTCATTTTTTTTGGAACATTTTGTTCTCAGTAAATTTGTTGTCATGTTACTAAACAATGCTAATAATTTGGACATTATTTTGAACTTTGTTCTCTTTAGTACTGTGATTATTGGAAACTATTTTTATTGTTTTTCTCCAAAATTTTTGACTTTTCTAATTTCTCAACAAAACTTTTATTTATAATTACATATATACAACATCCCGGAATCACATAAGGCAGATAGACGTTTATATTTAGTTGAGTGCACATTTCCAATAATTTAAAATTTGTGATAAATTCACTATAGGAATTTTTCATCCAACGAATACTAATTTGCCTAAATATTTTATTATGTCATTTTAGTTATATTTTAAATATTTTATTTTGACTTATAAGATTATTAATATATTTTGCACCTATGTTTTTGTTATTGAAAAAAACCAAAAACAAAGAACTCTTAACTCACAAGGGAATGAGATATTTTATTGTAAAACCGTGTTCAATCTCCTATTCCATGTATTAGATATTTGACACGTGTTAAAAAATTTACTATTGTTAAACATTCCTTAATAAGTGTATTTTTAAATTACACTCTTTTTCATTTTTCCTGATACGTATAGATATATATTATCAGTGAGTATTTGTCATTTTATTTCCAGCCATAATATAACTGCGATAAGAAAATCAAAACAGCATTTGTAAACCATTTTCTTCAGCTTTTTTTGAAATGCTTCAAGCTACATAGAACACAAAAATAAAATCAACTATTTCACATAATAACAACAGAGTACTTTAGTTACCACTAGATAATAAATATCACATAAAGTTTCTTCAAACACAAGTAAAGATCTTTCATTCTCAAGTGCAGAATTTGATCACACTGTGTAATGCTGCTGAATTGTGTCAATATCCAATCCTTTAAGCTTCACCACGGATTCAACATGGCCCTTCAATGTATGCAGCTCTCTCAGCCTGCACCCCAAATCAACAACAATATCAACAAATCGACGAATTTGAGTAAAATTATAGCAAAAGAATGATGGGTGTGTTTGGATAAAGTGATTTGAATCTGGAGATGGAATTTCGAGAAATGATTTGAAATGACACTAAAATTGAATCATTTGAAATCCACCATAGTTACGGAGAAAATAGCTCAAAGTGAATGGAAATGGATTTGAAATCAATTATAATTTTGATGCATCCCAATAGACTTAGGGTGTGTTTGGTTTGAGTGATTTGGATTTGGGGATGAGATATGGGTGAAGGATTTGAAATGATACTTAAAATGTAGTCATTTGAAATCCACCGTAGTTATGGAGAAAACAAGTCAAAATGAATGACAAGGGATTTGAAATTCATCGTAACATGAATTCATCCAAACGAATTTAAATGGATTTGTCGATGAATTTGAAATCCATAGATTTTAAATCCTTCAATCCAAACACACCATAAGGGTTTTTCACAGAATTCGACCAAAACGAAAGGGCCATCGTTTTTTCATGTTGATGAAAATGTTAAAAGAAGTAAAAGAGTAAAGGGTCGAGGATCGGCCGAATACCTTGCTACTTCTGCACGTCGTTTGGCTTGTTCGGCAATCTCGGAAAGCTCCCGATAACCGCTTTTTTCCGGGAAGATGTTGCCGGTTTCCGGTGGTTGAAGGCCGTGCAAAGTTCTCTGAGCCGCAGCCCATTGTGCCTCTCTTTCTTCTTTCCCATAGTTCGATTTTGTCGTGAAAGCAGTCTAATCGAAACACGAGAAAATTATTCGATCAACGATTAAGAAAATACATTCAACTATTGAAAGAGATCATAATAAAGAAAAATTTATTTACTCTGTTTTCCAACATATTATCCCATGCTTTGCCACTTAGAACATAGCGAATCCCGAATTTGATAATGTCGAGTGGGAAATACGTCACCACGCTATAAAGCCAGATAACGCCGGCCCAACCCCAACCGCACCCTTTGATCTTTGCGAATTCCCAGTTTGCATAAACAGCTATCAGGGTTGCAACCTATCAGTAAAAAAACATATTTATTAAAGGCCGCGCTTTTTTGAAGCAAAAATTTGAGAAATAAAATAACTATATATACTAATATAATCAATAATATGCTAGTTTTTTAACAATAATATCCATTACTGTGTCAGATAAACCACAAAGAATAGGTGTTTAAGAATCAAACAAAAAAATAAAACGAACTCATGTCAATCATTTCAACACAATAATAAAGAAACAATTTAGTTTTAGGATAATACTCTAATTATATATATCTAAATATGCTAACTCGATTTTGACAGCTAGAGGGTAGGGTTTATTTTAATTTGGATCCCAATTTTGAACATGTTATGATTTTTCAATTTGGTGCCTAGTTTTGAAGGTTTAAAGGTTGTGTAGCCCAAATTTATCCTCAATTTACAGATTTGACTAGTTGACCATTGATTTTGCCCAATAAAACTATTTAATTCTGAACTTCGAAATAGTAAGACATTTCGGGCTTTTAAGGCACACGACATGGCGCGCCATTCATAACTATGGTAAAAACGTATTACATTTTGAACCCCTTTTAGCAAACTGAGAAAAAAATCATGTTTTTTCGTTAGTCGCTTACCAGTTGAGCTATAAAAAACGCGCCCAATAAAAACATCCCGGGCCGTTCAGCAAAGGACCAACTTCGGGACCTCGTTACAAATATGAGGGCTTGGCTCACAATACTCACTTGCAGGTACAAAGCAGCCATTATTTCCTTAGGACTGTGTCTCAGTGATCTTACACCAAATTTTTCCTACAAAAAAACGATAAATAAACTAAGACGAAAGAAATAAGGATTATACGTTTCGCGTTATTTTAAATAGTATAAGATATATATTATATACCGAAAAAAAGTCAGTATCTTTCATAATCCAGAAGAATAAAACCGTCGCCAATGCTAAGTAACCGCCTAAAACCACTCCAGTCGCGAAAATCTCTTTGAGTTTCCAACTGTCTGGTACTGGAGATGGCTTCACTCTATCCTTTGAAATTGTCATTATTGTTCCTATTGGAATAAAGGGTTGTGTTTAGATCGAAGGATTTGATTTCAAATTCGTAAAAATGTATCCATTTAGCTTCGTTTTTATAATATCGAGTTACAATGGATATCATATCATTAGCAGTATTAATAACGCTAATTGAAGGATTTGATCTCACCGTCGTTCAAGATGGCGATGATTAGGACCATAAACGGAGCAAAGTCGAATTTCCATATCAAAGCAATAAGCATGAATCCAAACTGCATCAAGTTACAAAAAGTCGATCAGAAGCCTAGAGATGAACTCGAGAATTATGTAAAGGTGCGTTTGGATTGAGTGATTTGGATTTGGGGAGGGAATTTGGAGGAAGGATCTGAAATGACACCTAAAATGGAGTCATTTGAAATCCACCGTATTTATGGAGAAAATAGTTCAAAGTGAATGTCGAGTGATTTGAAATCCATTATAACTTGGATACATCCAAACGAACTTCATGGATTTGTTGACGAATTTGAAATCCATAGATTTCAAATCCTTCAATCCAAACACACCCTAAGTAAACTTCTGAAAACTTACCACTATACGGATTGTAATCGAGACAGCATATATCTGCAAAGAGACGTATAAAAAACCGTAAACTTATATACTTCCAAATAGGGTAAAAAACGTACGATTAAAACCGAATTTTCACTCACAGTGTAATTTTTCATCCTCTGGAAAATGGCCCTGCTAGTAAGCACTGCACTAATAATAACGCTCAGCCCGGGTTCAGTCAAGACAATATCTGATGCACCTCGTGCAGCATCAGTTGCATCGGCAACAGCAATTCCTATATCGGCCTTTTTTAGAGCAGGTGCATCGTTTACGCCATCTCCAGTCATACCGCATATGTGCTTTCTTTCTTGGAGTCTCTTTACGATTTCATACTTGTGCTCTACAATGCATAAAAAAATTGTGTTTTCACATTCCTAGGGGAGTTTTAATAATCATTGATATTTGGCATTTTTTTCGGTTTTACCCTTTTGATTTATAAATGGATTGAATGTGGAGACTATTGTTGAATTGAAAAGATGATGACGAAAAACATGTTGCAATCTTATGGCATGATTTTGTTGTCTATTTGATGTGTAGAAATATATTTCTATAGACAGGGTTTGTATTGACGGGGTATTAGAGACGACCACCCCGAGAAGTTATTTATATTTGCACATGAGTCCCTAAGAAGTATGTATTTGCAAAACACTACTAAACCCGTGTTTGATCTGGACAATCTGGCACACTTATATAAGATTAAGACACATGTATTGTAATCCAAATGTACTCCAAACATCGCATTCTACCATCCGTACAAGATATCATTACTATATAAATAGGACCAATTACAAACATACAAGAGAAGAGAATGGAAAATTCTATCTTGGTCCGGGACTGTTGGTCCCGGACAAGATAGGCCACACAATACACCTGGGGTAGGTGGTTTTTTACACCCACCCCCAGGTGTAAAACTGTTAAATAATTTTCAAAATTATTTATTTTATTTTATTTTGTAAAATAAAATTCCAACAGTTGTGATGTTTCAGAAATAAATTTTAATTTGAATTACATTACGAAGCATTGTATCTCTTGATTTAAAAAATTGAATGGGTGCAATTTTTTTTATTATAAATAGATGCTTTCTACCCGTGTGGAAACAGATAGAAAAGCTTCTGCCCATTTTGACAATAATAAAACAGAGCACTTATAGCTATTTTTCTTTTCCAGAAAGTTTGCCTATAATTCTTTATTTTATCACTCTTTCTTTGCACCTTATTCAATTAGTATTACCAACAAGACTTGTAACAACGCAAAGTATTCGGATTTATCTCCGGTAGTGCAAACCGTAGATAAATAATAGTTTCTTAAACTAAGCTCCATTGTATCCTGGGACAAATTCGCTATAAACTCGTTTGCACTCGGTGTACCGAGGGCGAATATTGTCTGAGGAGAGCGTAAAATCTTATGCGACTTGGAGGACGAAATCATTCGTGGAGTTCAAATTTTCTAACAAAAACCACCCACCCCAAGTGTATTGTGTGGTTAAGACTGAACCGGGACCAGCATAGAATTTCTCGAAGAGAATAGAGAATACAAATAACTCGTCCTGCATCTTTTATGACTTCGAATAGATGCAATAGTATGATCCGACATACATTATTAGCCGAGCTAAAGATAACTCAAATATGACCTTAATAAACAACTTGAACTACGTTTAGACTTGAACCTAGTGAAAGGTATGTAAGTAGCTCAGTAACCCTGAATGCAGTCTATAATCATTCTACGAACCAATTAGGCATATAGGTGAATCTCAGCTTGATTTAATGATCCTATTAGAACGAGCTAAATCACTATTATCCACATACAAAACTTCTCTAGTTCAGTAAAAACGGTTTAAATTCGATCTTTCAAAAGTAACGAAGAAGTTTACTAACCGGGAAATACTCCAGCAAAACCGTCAGCTTTCTCAATCAACTCATCTACCGGAAGTCCTGCAATAGATTCGTCTTTGTCTTGGCCAAGCAATGCTGAAGATGGATACATATTTGTCCCCATTCCAAGCCTTCGTCCCGTTTCTTTACCTATAGCCAGTTGGTCACCTAAACACAAAAAAAAAAAAATTCATTACAACATAAGCAAAACTCGAAATTAACAAAACTCGAAACATAACATTTTATTACCAGAGATCATCTTCACATTCACACCAAGATTTAATGCTCGTCTGATTGTCTCTGCACTGTCATGCCTAGGTGGATCGAACAAAGGTAACAAACCGACAAGTTGCCATGGCCCGCCTGGACTCTCTTTCGTCTTCTCATGAACTTCCTGCAAAATAAATAACAAAAAACATATTGAAAATGGATCGTTTTGAAGAAATTATATATATATATATATACAAACCTGTCGAGCAACGCCTAAAGAACGAAGCCCACGTTCAGCAAACTTGTCAATACAAGCATGAACCTTTCTTCTAACATCTTCCTTGCTATTACACAAGGCTAGTATCTATGTAATGGAAATAAATCAATAGCTATTTACTAAAAACGTTATTTATAACGAACTATTTGGCATTTTGTGCTATTATTTTCGATTGTGAAAACCAGATATACCTGCTCGGGAGCGCCTTTGCTAGCTCGATGCCAATTCCCATTGGAGTCTATGTACGTTAATGCAGTCCTCTTGTCGACTGGATTGAACGGTAGAAAATGCACCTCTCTTATACCAGCTCTTGCCTGAGAAATTAAACGAACAAAAACTAAAATAATTGTTCTAAATCGCTCTAAAAACTATCATAAACGCTTCAAAATAAGCTTCGATAAACGCCTCGAGATACAAATTGTTGAGTTATGGAGCCTGAAGAACTGTAAACCGGGCCACAGCTTCGATAAACGCCTCGAGATACAAATATTTTGAGGGGTATTTTAGTCTTTACGTAATCCTTTTCCTATTAGGTTACGTATATTGTATTATGAATAGCCCTATTCTCATTGTAACAATCTTACGAAAATATAGTGAATATCCTGGCTTGGCAGCGCCCCCAGACGTAGTCAAATTCTTTGACGAACTGGGTCAACAATTCGTGTGTTCTTTATTGTTTTCCTTTGAGTTATTTTCATCATTGGCATCATATTTCTAACACAAATAACTAAATTTCTAACCTACATGTTGATATTTACCTCTTTTGGATCAGCAAGCATGCCTACAATAGCAGCATCAATTGCATCCTGATTTTCAGTTCTCGAGGCTCGTGCAGCTAGCAAAATGACCTGTTCTCTATCCATACCCTTCACAAACACTTCTATAAGGCTTTTATCGACCGTCAACTTATTCAACGTCAAAGTTCCCGTTTTATCACTACAAAGCACGTCCATTCCCGCCATTTCCTCAATAGCCGTCATTCTCTTCGTTATCGCCCCTTGCTGAGAAAGCCTGTGGGACCCAATAGCCATCGTCACGGACAAAACCGTTGGCATTGCAATAGGGATCCCTCCTATTAGTAGAACGAGTAAATTGTCTATTCCGTCCCTATACCGCCTGTGCTGTATCGGGTACATCACTATAATCTCTATCACGATCCCAACGAAAATCGAGCATATGCAGAAGTTTCCTATAGCTGTAAGAACCTGTTGAATAATATAAACCCGTAAATATTATATTATTGATAACGAACTATTTATAAAGATTACAAGAAAATCAAATGAAAACCATAATCTACCTGGAATCAAGGAAATAAAACAAATTTAAATAACTTAAAGATACAAAAAGATATGACAATCTAAATTAATATATTTTATTCTAATAGAACCTTTTGAAAGTGGCCAACTTGGTTAGTGCTATCAACCAAATGAGCAGCTTTGCCGAAAAATGTATGAACACCGGTTGCTATAACAACGGCTTCGATTTCGCCTTGTTTGCACGTCGACCCTGAGAAAACTTCGTCGGAAGGGTTCTTTGTGACGGCAAGAGATTCTCCGGTAAGGGCCGATTGGTCGACTTTTAAAGGGTCGCCTTCTAGAAGGCGAGCATCGGCTGGGATGATATCTCCTAGCTTTATGCTTATGATGTCTCCGGGAACTAGAATAGATGCATCTTGCTCACTCCATCGACCGTCTCGTAGAACCTGCATTGCGAATCGACACTCCAAAAGTTCATAAAGATTGTTTTTTTATTTCAAAAGCGTAGTTATTAATGGCGAATGGCGAATGGCACTGCGCGGCGCATGCCTTTTTGTATAAAAATAAAATAATTATATGTACTGATATAATCAATAATATGCTATTTTTTTAACAGTAATATCGATTAGTGTGTTGGATAAACCATAAATAATATGTTTTCAAGAGAGAAACAAAAAAATAAAACGAACTCATGAGCCTTTCAATGCAACAATAAAGAAAAAATCTCATTCAGGGATAATACTCATATTATTTTAAACCCAAATATGTTAACTCGATTTTGACAACTAGAGTTTAGGATTTTTTCTAATATAGAGCCCAATTTTGAAGATGTTAGGCTTCGAGAGGTAAGGGTTTTCCAAATTTTGAAGATTTAAAGGTTGTGTATCCCAAATTTATCCCAGGTTTACCTATTTTTGACTAGCTGGCCATCGATTCTGACTCAAGAAAACTATTTAAATTCGAACTTTGAAATGGCGCGCCATTTTAGGCCTTCAAGGCGCACGCTAGGGGTGGCAATTTGGGTCCATACATATATTTGGACCCAAATTTAACTAAGTTTTCAATGGGTTGGGTCCAAACATTTTAGCACTATAGTTCCAATTGGGTTAGCTTTTAATAATATTTGGGTCCAATTGGGTTTTAAATTGGCCCAATTTGGGTCTAAATTGGGTCCAACTTATTTTTCACTTTGAGTCAATAATCTAAATTTTACACTCTACAACAACCTCTTCCATCACTTTGATTCATAATAGGTCCTTATTGAGTCCATTTTGGATCTTTATTGGGTCCAACTATAATACATATTTTTTTATACCGGACCCAATTGGACCCAACCCACTTTAAGCCCAACCCAAATGGACCCGACCCAAACCCAACCCATTCAACCCAACTGCCACCCCCAGCGCACGCCATAGAAAAAATGGCGCTAGTGGCGTGCCATTGCGCGCCATTCACAACTATGTTCAAAAGATTGCATTTTGGATCATAAATGACCTTAGTTTTTGGTGCCAATCCAGCCATAAGAGCTGCAGCAGCATTTCCAGCATTGTTTTCTTCGATAAAACTTATTGTCGAGTTGATGAACAATAATGCAACGATACCCACAAAATCTTGCCAATCGGGGGGCCTACCGTCGCCATTTGCAAGGACTATAGCCATTAAAGCAGCAGCCTCCATCACCCATGATAGAGGGTTCCACATGAACCCTAAAAACTTCAGAAGCTTACTCTCCTAATAACAGAATTTAAATCATCATTTAACTCTAAATTGTGGTAAAATGACAAAAAAGTTGAATAAAAAAAGCTTTTTTTAATACCTTTTTCTCCTCCAATTTGTTTGGACCAAATATTTTGAGCCTGTTCTCTCCTTCCTCTGATGAAAGACCTTCTGGTGTACATTTTAGTTGCTCGAAAACTTCTTCGACAGGGATTCGTTCCTGTAAATTCGACCAACATTACTAAAGAACTTTTTTTTTTCGTTAGTACTTAATTTGAGGGATTTGGTAATGTCTATGAAGTTTGTCTCGAAAAATACGAAAACCCGATAAAAAATTTGAACACTACAAACATATTATTCCAAGATCATGAAGTAATTCTAAATTTTTAATTATTTGTAATCAATTTATATGCTTGTGAAGAGTTCTTGCTATAGAATTCATAAGTTGTATTTGCAAGAAATTGAGTCCATGCATGGGGTTAAAAGTGCCTTTTACAAAGGGTCATGTAAATTTCCATGCATATATTAGTCAAGTAGTCAACTTTCTTTAACATTTTAACTTTTACTCAAGTATGGTAAATCTCATACAAAAGATAATAAATTACATTTCTTTTATACGAGTGATGCTATATATACACTGATCGTGATTATAAAATGTTGATGAAAAATGAATTGCGATATATAATATTTCTCCTTTACATATGCTCCAATTTTTTTGACAATTTATGGATTAAGATAAAGCTCCTTTTTCTCCACTTTTGACTTCTCACAAAATTTAAAATCACAGTTGAGTTGAGGATAGCATATGTAATCTGTTAAGTTTAAAAAAAAGACAAAAAAAAAATGGTTGTGGCAATATACATGTGATCACTTTTAATAAAAGCAATTGACTAATAACAACAAACTTATTTAATATAAAATTAACACCATAACCATTTTATGAGTGCCACAGGGAAATAAAAATGGTAATCAAATACTAAAATTTCAATAAACCACTTTATGTTTCACTCTTTATATGCAATGATATCTCACACAATTATTATTATTTACATATACGTAATTACTACACCAGGTTATAAATATTCTAATAAATTATCATAATTTTGTAATTTCTAATTTTTAGCTTAACCGACTTGAGTTTTTTCCTACTCATGAGTAAAAAATTAATTTTCCAACCCAACAAAAGTTGTGCTTAAAATATAAGCGTAATATAGGTCGTCATAATTTACTAAAAGAAAGTATTTTGACTGGATACTTTATATGTTAATTAATATGAATTGTATATACATGCATATTAAGTGCATAATTGAAGAATTATCATCATAAAAAAGGATAACCATCTTTTCTTCAAGAAACAACAAAGATCATTTCATTTAATTCATAAATTACATTAAAAAAAAACTACTAAGACAATTAGTGGTATTTTAAACAAGAAACATGAAAACAAACCCAGTTAAAATTCATCTTTTCAACACTCAAAATAAAGCAGAAAATAATATATATTACAGTATTACATAAACATAAATATTCATGCATTGAAACTCATAAGCACATAATTTCCACAGACACAGAATGGAAAAATACACGAAATAGAAAGATAAAATATTATCAGCATGCATATTAACGTAGACGTATTTGGGAATTCAAAATAAATAAATAAATACGAACCAAATCAACAGCTTCATTTTTTATCTCTTCAAGACTGATGCCCTTTGTACTGCCCATCTCGAAAGGATAAAAAAAAAAAAAAGGCTTTTAAGGGCTTCAAGAAGATCAATAATTAACCAAAATCCTGTATTTTTTTCTCTCTTTTTTTTATGCAAAATGAAGAACAAAAGGGTGAGAGAGAAAGAGAAAATATAAAAGATTATTGAAATTTAAAAAAAAAATTGATTTTTGTGGAAATTGGAAAATGGAGAAATGGGATGCTACAAGGCTGGGGCTTTATGGAGAGAGCTCTGTATAAATCCCATAATGAAAGAGGAAAATTTCATTTATGCTTTCTCTTGTGGGGTGGGTGGGGTGGGTTGTGTGGGGTGGGAATAAAAAATTAAATTACTCGATATTCGATCATTAAAAATTAACTTGAAATTTGTTGGTTTAAGATATATATAAACTTAGAGACTCTTTTATGTTGAATCAAGTTTGAAAGTTTGGTTTTGGCTCATTTTAACTAGCTCGAATTGTCGAAAATTAAATTACTAGGACTTGAATTATGTTGAATTAATATTGAAAATTTGATTAATAATCAAATTAAAACTAAAAAAATCTTAAGTTTGATGAAATTGCAAACTTAACTAATACTTTACTGTTCGAATAAGTTCATATATATTGTAATAATATTTGCGAGTAGTGAAGAATTACATATTTTGAAAATTTTGAATATAAATTTAGTTTTGTTTGAATAAGATGATCATATGATAACCGGATCACAATTGTAAAATTATTGTAGAGTTAAAGTAAATATTAGTAATTTAGTACATTTTAGAAAAATAAAATTTAGTAATGTTGTAAATCTTATAATTTGAGATCAAATTCAATTTATATAAGAAATTTTTAATGTCCCTTTAATCTTCTATTTCATGTTTGGCACGTGTCAAAATATTTGTGAATTATACGTATCAAATATTTAAATATGTGAAATAATAAATAGAATGGAAATTTGGAATAGAAAATTCTATTCAGTAAACATTTGCACTTTATACCCTTTTTTAAATTCATGTGGATGATCTATAATTTATTGAAGATCTCTTTACATTTTTGGCACTACTTTGAAAGTCTTGCATTGGTTTCTCTCTCTATTTTCCTTCTTTTTGTCCCTTTTTTTATTTTTAATAATTACTAATTAGGAGGCTTTTGAGATTAGAAAGAAATTAAAAAGGAAATATTTGTTTTATTATATTTAAAACTAGTGCATTTACTATATACGAATTATTTTTATTTAGTAAGTTCTATAAAATTAAACGATTATATGAAGAGCATAGAACCTTTTTTGTATATACTATCAAGTGTACACAAATTTTTACTTTTTATATCATATCTTAAATTGAAACTAACTTTTGCTATTAGATTAATAGTAACATATTAAATATAATATTACGTTGCAATCTAGTGTGGCTCCAATTATCATATAATTTGTTTTCTTAATTTTAATTGCATTTATACTGTATTATTTAATCTTTATAATCACATTATGTTCTACACAAATTTGCAATTTTATCTATCTATGGTATATGATTCTTATATTACTCAAAACACCGTAGTTTTTAATACTCTTTAGTTTAATTCGTTATTCTTTATTTATTCTGTAATCTTTTTTCATCAATTTTATCTTATTTATTTATTCCTTTTTTTTTTCGATCCCGTGTTGTAGTCAATTTGTTATCATGTTTTCGCTTATACATTATCTCATCGAGTAAATTTTGCTTCTGATTTTACTTGCAATTTCATATATCCATTCATATATGTAGCAATTTCACTTATATCTACTATATTATAGCACAGTTTTTCCTTAATCCTAATTTTCTAGAATTTTGAATTTTTTTAATAAAATGAAAAATTCTTATTGGTTGGTTAAATTTTTTAGATTGATTACTATTCTTAAATTAGATAATCAAATTAAATTACTTCCTATTACATTCGCTTGCAACCAAAATGGGAAGAGTTACAATGTTTTGATTGTGATTTGTGATCATTAATGCAAATGGAAAGACCAAAATTTATTACCATGTATAATTCTTAGCATATCTAAATAAAGAATGGTCTAAATTAAGTACGTTCACATTAGGCTTAAATTTAAATTTTAAACTTTATTTTTAAAATTGACTACCAAATCGAAATTCTTAATTAGGAGGAATATTTAATTTACATTAGCTAAATTTACGTATTAATTCATTCCAGAATTGATGCAATTATGCAGTTAATAAGGAAACTGATACATCTATAAATTATTTTCATTTAATCTACAAACTTATAAATTATGCCATACTTTTTCTGCTTCACAAATCAATTTTACGTTTCTCCATGTTCACTAATTTTTTCATCTACAAAAGTGAATTTGATTTGATGTGAGGTAATTTATTTTATTAGTTCTTTATTTTTCATCTTTCAATAGTTTTGAATTTTATGCTTTCAATTTTGTTCGATTTTCTTCATTTAATTTAGTCTTAAACATTAATGACATTATGAGAATTTCTTAGTCGATTGAAATTTTTAGTCCATATTTTATTTGGCGCTGAGTGGTTATGAATGGAGCAATGGAATACTTATACATATATGCTTGAGGTAATCATTTCACTCCATTAATTTTTATTTTTTGTAGTTAATACCATTGTGTACTATTTTTCTGTTTATAGTATTATTTTTGTTGTTAAATTTATTGTATATTAACAATTGTTTTTAATATATATGTGCAAAGGAGTGTACTAATAATCTTTTTTTTAATATATATATATATATATATTTAATAAAATTGGGGAAAACTTTAGATTATGAATGTAGCAAATAAAAGCATTCAATATTGAATTTTGAAGGTTGAAGACAAATCTCTGATTTCTATTTTCTATTCCCTTCTTCCTTTTCTTATTAGATTAAATTTTGAATTTAAATTTAGTTTCTTTATGAGAACTAGAAAAAAAATTAATTTAATAATATAATTATAATTTTTGTTATTGGAAATAATTTTTCATTTTTTGCAAGTTATAAATAAAAAACAACTTAATTGATTTATCGTTTTAATATTATAGAAATTATCTTCTGGTTGAATTTATATTTTAATATTCTAAAATTATGAAAATTTAGCGCCTCAAGTCTATATGTGAATCTGTATAGATAGGCTTCACGTACTAAAATCTCACTACATTACTTATTAATGTTATTTTTTATTGATTAAAATAATTGAGAACTAATATCATTATCATTATATATATTATAGCAAAGCGGTGTGGGACCCACTTTGCTCTCTATCTTTTTTTTCGGTAATTTTAATTTTTTTTAGTGTTGAGAAAATTTTTATTAATTGATTTGATTGAGTTTGTAATTTGAAAGTTTGGATTTAAACATACTAATTAGGAATATAAAAATACTTATTTGGTAAATAACACAATATTTGGATAATGTATTTTGCATTCATGATTGATAGTGGTTATAACAAGTTTTATGATAAGTTCCTGTTAGTAAGCCTACAATTAAATATGTTGACTCAAGTTTAATTTTTTAAGATTTGTTAGATGTAAATAGACTTATTGTATTAATTAAGAAATGAAATTCCACAATAAAAAGTTATAGTTAATAGTATTTGAACAATATTTGGGATAATCGTATTTATTTGTTCCTTACATCTTGACTTCTAAAAATAGTAAAGAAAAGATTTTAACAATTAGGGCAAACAATAAGCTTCCATAATTGATGCTAATTGAATGAGTAATTGACTCTTTTGGAATGACGAAATGAGTAATTGATTTTTTAATGAGTAATTCATTATTATTATAAATATTGACGTCCATTAATTGATGTTAATTAAATCAGTAATTGACTATAGTTATAATTTTTAATGTCCACAATTTAAGCTTATAAAATGAGCAATTAATTCTTTTAAAAATTAAATGGCTACTTTTCTCAATTCTCTTTAAATTGGCATTTCATTGTAATATCATAATTGTGCATGTTCATAGTCTAACATCACATTTACAAGATCATAAAGTTTTGATTTCTTTCTTATTTTTATGTTATTACTCTCAATTTTTTATTCATTTTTTTATTTGTTTTTTATTTTAATTTTCTATTAGTGTTAATCTATGGCAGACATAAATTAAATGACTTCCATGGACACAAAGCTGGCAAATGTGGAAGCAGACTACTATGTTTTATTTATTTATTTATTTATCTTTATTTGATTTCAGTGGATATTAAGTGTAATTAGTAAATTTTTTTAATAATTTTTCCCATTAATATTCTTTTTATAATATATTGGTTTAATTAGTTGTGTGGAATTGAAATAGTCAATATTTATGTAAAAAAATATTTTTATATATCTCTGCATATTTTCTTATGTCTATAATTTATTATGACATTCAGTTTTCTTCAATGGAAATGAATAATAACTATTATGATTATATTGAGGACTTTTTTATTTGATAAAGACTAATGAGTCAGCCGAAATAAGCTTGAAGTTTGTAAAAGTCTGAGAATAAGAGAATTTGTAAGTTACAATAAGCTTGAGTAGAGTTAGAATAAGAGAATTTGTAAGTTGGCCTTAAACTTATTATATTCCAACTCAATGAGTTTGAGTCACTTCATTCTTAACTTTTGTATGATAAATGAAACATATTACAATTGAGTATAATCATATTCTATTTATAAGTGACATTTGTTTATTATTATTATTATTATTATATAATTTAGTCCCTTAATATATTTACTTTGATGGATAGATATCCATGACTTTACATAATTAGTCATTAAATATATTGATGTGATTGGTCATATTTAATGTTTTTTTATCTACGAAGTTATGGATTTCACCAAATCTTTTTTATAAGTTTGTTTCATCTTCTACATTAAAGTTAAAGAAAAAAATTGTTCGATTAAAATTCAAATATATCACCTAAAAATCGCTTAGAATTAAATTTTTATATTAAAAAATTTAAAAATATATATTTGGAGAATTTATTTAGAAAAGAATATGTTCAAAAAAAATTACATTTCAATTTTAGTTTAGTAAACCACTTTAATATTCTTCATAATAATAGTAGGATTATAATAGTCTTTAAAGAAAAATAAATTGAAAAAAAAAAAAGAAGGAATGAGCTCTATTGTTTTGTGGTACTCTTTTTGACAACAAATTGTTTATTTATTTATTTTCTTAAAGAATGTTTTCAACTTCTTCCACCAAATAAATTTGTTGAAAAGTATTGTTGGGTTAAATAAATAATTTGTTGTTTATTTGGCACAAGGATTTTTTTACTATTAAGTGACACTATTTTATATTTCTCATGAACAATAAGGTGTCATAATATTATGATTTTTTAACATTACTAAAATTTGATCTATTTCTTCATTGTTCTATTGAATGATTTTTTGTATTGAGTTAATGGATATAAATATGATAATTATGGGTTTTCAAAAGAGATATTTTAAATTATAATCCGTGCATAGCACGGGGTACACGCTAGTATGTGTTAATAGGATAGTGTATTTTCTTAAAAGGACAAAAGTGCCAACATTAATAACTTTGTAACAAAATTGTTGCCGTCTTAAATTTTGATTTGAAAAAAAAAAAAAATCTTCCATATCTCATCTCTTGCCATTTTTGACCATTTACATCATTAAACTTGACAATTTAGAATGTCAAAAGTGACTAATACTTTCTTTTTCTCAAAGGTGAAAATTTCAAAGCTAAATTCAAATAATCAAATGATTGATAGAGAGTACTATATTTTGAAATTTTCTAAATATTATGTGATCATGTTGACTTGTACTATATTTTAAAATTTTCTAAATATTATGTGATCATGTTGACTCGTACTATATTTTAAAATTTTCTAAGTATTATGTGATCATGTTGACTCATAATTCATACTACTTAAAAATACTTCTTTTGCTTTAATTACTTAAAAGAGAGCAATTACCTAATTTAATTCCTAATTTAATTAACTGCAATTTAGAGCCAATCAAGTTTTAGTAATTTCAAACAACCTAAATATTTTCTCTTACAGTCATCAATCCTTATCTAGAAGTAACTTTATAATTACTGAATTAGGAATAGATTCCATCTAATGAGATATCACCAAATAAAGCACGATTTCTATACGAATAAAAATGATGACCACTTTTTATCTTAACTCTAATGTAACATGGAGATATTCTTAACGTCTTTAGCTACAAGTTTCCACCAAATACAAAGATTGTAACATGTTAAAGAATTTCTCGAGATTTAAAATCACTGAGATACTCAAAAATTATTTATGCAATGAGATTAATACAAAAAGTTATTTTACACAAATAATTATGATGACTATATTAAAAAATTTTAATATCGAAGCACTCTAAAATTACTTAAATTGAGGGCACACAACTTAGTGTTCATGGTGTGAGTATAAATTGTACGTACTAGGATAAAAATTTCCTAGAAAAGACAAAGAAAAGGATGGTTGGCAAGTAAAGGAGAAAATATGGATGGGCTCAATTGCAAGAAAGCAACAACCTTTTTCCTATTAATTCTATATATTTTTATTTATTTTTTTTTTTTTTTTGAGCTTTTTGATACTACTACATATACTTCTTGAAAAAAATTGGCATATTAAACAAATCGAGTTTGAGAAATTTTACTCCGGCAATTGTGATACACTCTATATTTCTACTTAGGATGCAAACATTATGTTCAAGTAGGACTGAAAATCGAACTAATCTACTCGATATTTGACACGAATTCAATTGATAAAAGCTTGTTCAGGCTCGTTCATAATTTATCATATCAAGATTGCACAACTTTTTTGTGGTCGATAAGTTTTGAAGCTCGACTGGAGATCGACTCGATTAGCATAAAAATATTTAATATACATATGTTATTTACATTTTATAATAAAATTTGATGTGTGTATACTTTTGTGTATATAGAATAAAACTAAAATCAAATTTAAATAGAAAATCAAACAAATATATTTTTTATTTATCAAAATTTGATCTCTTCATGAGAGGCATGAGTTTGGCCATTTTATTCATAAACTTTAATTGCACTTTTTTGAAGAAATTCACATGCAATTTCCAAGCTCCATATTATCACAAGTATGTGAAATGGGTGGTTTTTCCATACTAGAAAACCCTTTTTTATATTGCCAATCCCATCCATAGCACATAAAGCATCTACCTCTTTTATGATCGAATATTTAAAAATAAATATCTAAATTTTTCACTCCAATATGATATAATTAAAATCATAACCATAACTGAATTGACAAGAAATTTACCACATGTGAATGATACTGAGTATATTAGGATATTATTGGTGGTTCTGTAACAATTATTCACCTTGATCTAGAAAAAGTGATTGTTAATGATAAATTTGAGAGAAAATTGCATTTTCGTTTCGTAATTTAGTTCAAGTTCACTTTTAGTCTCAGTTACGAGTTTCTCACATTTGGTCGACTTTCAAAATATCTTACATTTAGTCCCGCCGTCCAAAATCTAGTGATGAACTTCGTTAGTCAACTCTTTAATCGGTATTATCTTGGAGAACTAACATGTGGATACACTCATACGTGATTTATATTAAATATTATGATATATTTTTAGTCAATATCACATGTCTTGAGCATAAAAATCTCCCAAAAAGATTTGGTCAAAGCGACTAACAAAGTTGACCGTTAATTTTGGAGGGTGAAACTAAATGTGAGACATTTTGAAAGTTACAGGGCTGTATGTAATAAATTCATAATGAACAGGATTGGAGTTGGGCTAAATTACGAGACGAAAAATATAATTTTCCCTAAATTTGAGTAATAAAAACTAAAATTAGTGTACAAACTCATCATTTACTAAAATTCTAAATGAGAAATAAAAATTTCATTTCCATAATAATTTAGTCAAATAGTAGCAAAAATAAATGAGACGTGCAAAACTAGGTAGCATATTTCTATGTATCCATGTTCATGGGACTTGAAATAAAGAACAAAAAATAAGATAACACTTTAGTAGTACAGAATAAAGCATCGGTTCATGGCTAATTGGAGGCCTTATCATCAACATAGAGGTCCTCAAGATTTGATAGAGACTTGAGGAAAAGGTCATATTCCATTAGTTGAATCATTGAGAAGTTTCTTGCTTGCTCATAATGATAAAGTATCGAGACAATTACAATTATTTCAACAAGTATATAGTTGGTTTACATAATTTTGATTATAAATTTATTGTGATTATCCTATAAGTTAAAATCTTCTATAAATAATTTTCATCTAGATATTGAACAAGTATATTGTAATTAATGTTTGCATTGTAGGTCAAGTGAAGGTAAGGTATCATTATCGCCCCTGTATTTAATGGTTGAAACACGCCATTTTTTTTAGTGCTCAAGTGTGTAAATGGATTATTCTTAGGAGCTCTCGAGAGATAATGAGTTGTACTGTACATAAATAATCATGATTTTATCGACTTGAAGAACTATTATATGAATTTAGGCAACATTTTATATCATAGGTGTCTTTCTTATCTCTAAGATTTTGGTTTACTTAATTGGTTTGATAAGATAATATGTAATAGAAGTGACTTCAATACAATTGGGGGACATGAAGAATATATGCTATGGACCATATTCTCATATAGTTGGAATAAATCAAGATTGAATTAGTGGGCTTGTGATATTCATAATTCCATAACCATTGAACGTGTACACCACTGTAGACTACTCATTAGATCCTTCATCAACATTCACCACAATCAAAGTGGAAAAAGTGTATGCCTCAGTCCAACCAATTAGATGATATGTTCATCTAAAAATACTATTTTTTCATGATAAAAATAGAGAAAAAAATATTTTTTGGATGAGAAATATGATGTGAGATGCATATTGCATGAAATTTTTAGAAAAATATATAATAATTATGGTTGATACGATACATTTTTTGTTATAGAAAATTTGTTTGGAATGATATTTAAATATAATTTTTTTAAAATTATTTTTAATCAATCTCACCGATTTAGACTTTAAAAGATAGTTACAAATTACAATTCATTTTATTTCAAAACCTGCATTATTTTGTATTCGAATATGTGATTAATTTAATTTTTAGTGTTGAAAGATAATCAATCATAATTATCAAATCATCAATCAATAGTAAGAACCATTTCAAAAATATCTAGAAATTTGAAATACTTTTTTAAAGAAACTTTTAAGATATACCAATATTTTGGGATTTTTACTCTAAAACACAAAAACTTTTGTGGAGTAGAAGTTCATGGGGCTTATGTCCTCATAGGATCATACCTCTAACCAAGTGGACAAGTCATACTTGGGTCCGAATCAGAGCTCATCCCTACGCACGAATTCAATACTATGATCGGAATCCAAAGCCCTCATGCCAAATTCACCAAGACTGGACCCAAATTGACTTAGTCGTTTTATTTGTTGTGTTTTTAGTCACTAGCTCAATAGTTCTACACAAGACTGGTCCAATGATACTAAAATATATTTGTGTTCGTCTTTTTCACACAAATCTATATCTATATCTATTCTAAAAGTGTGAATGATTTACCAAGTAAATGATTTACACTTTCTCATTAAGACCAAAACACCCCATAACCTATTAGTAACCATTTAATAATTTTTAAAAATAATTAATGAATAACCTATTGTAATTAATAAGGTTGTTGAATGTGTTGTTGAAAGCATTTATCATTTATTATTATCTTATCTATAATCTATATATTTATATATATATTATATATATTCTAAAAGTATGAATAATTTATGATGACATGCACTTTTTTAACATTTTTGCTCTGACCAAAATAATAGCCTTATAACAAAAAAAATGTTATTATTCTCAAATTAAATTAAACAACAATCATCATTATTATCATTATAATAAAATGAATGTGGTTGAATATGTATTATTGTTATCAAATGACATGAACTTAAAATTAATACTAATAAGTATATTCAATGAGTATGTTATTTTATGCTTAACAAATATGCTCAATATATATATATTATGTAAAATTTATATATATATATATATTATATATATTCTAAAAGTATGAATAATTTATGATGACATGCACTTTTTTAACATTTTTGCTCTGACCAATATAATAGCCTTATAACAAAAAATTATTATTATTCTCAAATTAAATTAAACAACAATCATCATTATTATTATTATAATAAAATGAATGTGGTTGAATATGTATTATTGTTATCAAATGAGATGAACTTAAAATTAATACTAATAAGTATATTCAATGAGTATGTTATTTTATGCTTAACAAATATGCTCAATATATATATATATATTATGTAAAATTTAAACAATAGTATAATTAATAGTCATATCTTACACACACGCGCACACACACACATACATATATATATATATATATATATATATTCCTTTTCCTCTCAATTGAACCCTCCAACATAAGCAATATTTATTGTATAACAAAAGATGGTTATAGATTTCAAAAGAAATAGAAAAGGCTTGGCTTAAGTCTTAGGTTCCGTAAAGCATAACATTGCATCATTAAGTTACAAAGTTTCAAGAATAATTAATTAATTTTTCAAACAACATAAATGTATGCTACTATAAATTGCTTATGAATTTTGCCACTCACAAATTATTATTTATATCACATACAGTATATCTCAGATTAGATAAACTTAGTACTATAATAATACAATACCTTTTATGTTTGATTTTTTTTAAAATATAATGAGCTAATTAGTACCATGTAAATTTCTATTAATTTACAAAATGTTAAATATTAAATAAAATTTTTAATACAAAGGTATAATTATAATATAACAAAAAATAATTTATTAAAGTAATTTATATGATATACTTTTAGATTATATTTTATTAAAAAACTATGGATTTTTTAAATTTTTTATGTAGATTAAATATTTTAATATATTTTAACTATTTAATGGTAAAAGAGTCAAAAAATTAAATTTGAATATTTACACAAAAAAAATCTATAGTTAAGACGTGTAGTTATAGTAGAATGATACAAATAAAATAACATATAAACAATTCATTATATAAAATTTATTCATCCAAAATAATAAAAAAATAAATAACATGACAAAATTTGGATTTGCATTGCATCTCACTGGATAACCTGCACTATCCAATATATCAGAAAATGTCAAGAATCAAGATTATGTAATGCGTTTGAAGTTCTAGAAAATTGGTGTATTTTGCAGACAAAAAGTTTAGGATAGATTTAATGGAGTGACATAGATGAAAATAAATAATAACAATCGTAATATATATAAATATAATAATATACGGTTGAAGAGGCCTAGCTTGGTCAATGTTAATGCTACATAACATCTTGTTACGGTTCGAATCTCACTGTATATGAGTTGTTTTCCCTACTTATATAGTAGTTTGCAATAGATTGTGGTAGTTTGTGATAGTTTATAGAAAAATTCATGTGTATACTTGCTTAGATATTCTTTTGTAATGGATAAAATATAGTATTGAAATCACTTCTTTAATAAAAACACATAATAAAGATAAAAAGAAGATATCAAATTGTCACATAAAACCTTAATTAATTAAATTCTAATAACTACATTAATAAATCAATTTCTTCAAATTCTTGACATAATTCAAGTGTCCTTATGTATTTATCTAAAAGGCAAAAGAATAAAAAATAAAATAAATTTTAGATACCTACCATAATAAAATATATAGTTTCTTCATGACTATAATGGATCAGAAATAGCTAATTTATTCATAAAAAAATATGAAGTCAGACCTATTTGCGTTATGGTGTAAGTACATTTAAACATAATATTCATCATATATGTTTGAATCTTAGTTTAATAATTAAATTTATCATTAAAAAATATACGGAAATACTAATTGTTTCACTATATATGTTGACAAGAATTAGATGTAAGGTTTCATATAGTTAGTATAGTCTACTAACTAAAAATTGAATCTTAGTTTAATAATTAAATTTATCATTAAAAAATATACGGAAATACTAATTGTTTCACTATATATGTTGACAAGAATTAGATGTAAGGTTTCATATAGTTAGTATAGTCTACTAACTAAAAAATCGTAAATGTAAAAGTCATGTAAATATTGTTATTAATAACATATTATTAACGAACATACGTTATGCATTTTCATGCCATTCATCTTGGTGATACTTAAATGAGAGTGTGAATCACGGGAAACACACATGATAACATCATAAATATTAAAGTTATATAATTATATATCGCTCAACGACTTACAACACACTTGAAACGCATAAGAACGCCGGCGACATAAATTGAGTCACAAAGAGTCAGATAAAATTACAAGCAAAACAATCTCATCTGTAGTGCATCCTATAAATTGTCATGGGTTATTAAAACGTATAGTATTTGCTAAAGGTGTATTTTACTTTGGTAAAATTAACTCTATGAATATTCAAAAGAGCATGCATCAATGCTTAAATGAATTTCATTTTGCCTTTACATACAACTATTTATCATTATTTTAAAGTTTTAAAATATTTCTTTAAACTAAATTATTTTTCAAAATAACTTTTTTGAAAAATAATGAAATATAATTTTTTGATGTATTTCATAGCTATGAGTTCAATTAGCAGTTCTAATGACAATATTGTCCACCATATATAAATTATCAAAAATAAATTATGACTATATATATGAAAAAAAAAAAGAAAATATTTAAAATAAGACGCAAAAGTATATATAAATCTCTAATTTTTCAATCATAGACTATTTTACATTAACACATAATCAGCGCCCATCAAGTGAGCAAGCGGATTGGCTCACATGCGGGATTCACCGCGCACCCGCTGCACTAGATCCGTGCTACTTGGGGGCTATTCACCAAACAAGGCAACTATTGGGGCTGTTTTGAAAATTCATTTCAGGGGGCTTTTAGACCAAAAGACACACATTTTGGGCTTTTATGCAATGTACGAAAAGTTGCAATATTTGATCCAAAACTCTTCATTATCTATAAATAGACCCTCCATTTATGGAACTAAACACACCAAAAATCATTTTCTCTTCTCTCTTTTTCTCCTAAATACTAATTTGAGTATTTTGAGAGTTCTTTTATTTCTTAAATATTAGTTTTAATATTTTAAGAATAGTATTGAATATTAAATACTAAATTAAGCATTTGAAATATTTTTGAAGTTCTTGAATAATATTTCGAAGAACTTTTTAGTACTAAATTGAGTACTTTGAATATTTTTAAATATTAAATTAATAGTTTAAGAATAAATCTTGCATATTAAATGTCTAGATATGCATTAGATCAAACGAGTCCATCGAGAGTTTGAAACAAGTATTTGTTCGCTAGACTCGGTAATTTGTAGTGGTACTATTATCGAGACAATGTCGTTGCATCTTGGCAAACAATTGTCGTAAAACCGTAACCACCAAGAGTGGGGATATATTGTCTTAAGGAACTCGGGTATCCCATACCTTGACATTTCATCATTTTATTGCATCTTCATAAATACCGCACGTTACGCTCCAAATTTTCCCAACAGATTTAAACATAATATTCATCATATATGTTTGAATCTTAGTTTAATAATTTAATTTATCATTAAAAACTAGCGAAAATACTAACTATTTCACTGTATATGTTGACAAGAATTAGATATAAGGTCTCATAAAGTTAGTATAGTTTACTAACTAAAAAAATTGTAAATGTAAAAGTCATGTAAATATTGTTATTAATTACATATTATTAACGAATATACGTTATGCATTTTCATGTCATTCATCTTGGTAATACTTAAATGAGAGTGTGAATCACGGGATACATACATGATAACATCATAAATGTAAATGTTATATAATTATATATTGCTCAACGACTTACAACACACTTAAGATGCATAAGAACGTCGGCGACATAAATTGAGTCACAAAAAGTCAGATAAAATTACAACCAAAACAATCTCATCTATAGTGCATCCTATAAATTGTCATGGGTTATTAAAACGTATAGTATTTGTTAATGGTGTATTTTACTTTGGTAAAATTAACTCTATGAATATTCAAAAAAGCATGCATCAATGCTTAAATAAATTTCATTTTGCCTTTACATACAACTATTTTTCATTATTTAAAGTTTTAAAATATTTCTTTAACCTAAATTATTTTCAAAATCAACTTTAAAAAAAAATAATGAAATATAATTATTTGATGTCTACATAGCTATGAGTTCAATTAGCAGTTCGGCAGTTCGAATGACAATATTGTCCACCATATATAAATTATCAAAAATAAAAGTATGACTATATATCTAAAAAAAAATTTAAAAGAAGACGCAAAAGTCTATATAAATCTCTAATTTTTCAATCATGGACTATTTTACATTAACAAAATATTTAATTTAAGAAATAAAAGTGGTTGATCAATTAAAGTTAAAAAAAGTAAGATACAATATGAGAAATTTCAAAAGTTACGAATGAGATAAAAAAAAAGAGTCAAATATATGAGCCCAAAAATACAATTTTTCTTAATTTATTCTCACTTGATTCCGTCTTTCTTGTCAATAAACGTTTAATTTTTAAATAATTATAGTTTATTAATTTATAATCCATTTAGTTAAATTATTATTAAAGATCATGGTATAAAGCATCATAAAGGTAAAAAATATTTATGTATATAACGTTTAACGTGGTTATATATCTCACGTGCAAAGCACATGTTCTTTACTAGTGTACATAAAAACCACACACAATACACATCACTGCGCAAGATAGAAATATAGACATTAGAGCAATGAAATTGGTTTTTCAAAGAATTTTGCTCGAAAAACTTAACATCCACTGCTCAGAGCAAGTGAAAGTACCTGTAGGCAGCAAAGGAGAGGCTTTTATATATAGTCAATAGCTCATGTTTAAGCCAATGGTTTAGACGCAGATGAGTCGATCGAAGGCTTGTTGTACGACCGAACCAAAATGAATACTGTTGGAAATCTTGATTGAGTAAATTGTGTTTAGCACGATTTATCTAAAGATTTAAGTGAATTTCGTATATCGAAAGTGGAATGTCTTTGGCTCAAATTATTCTACGTTTCGAGTAGATAAATTTAGAGTATTTAATTACTCAAATCCGATTTCGGGTGAATGAGAAATTAATTAACAAAGTGTGTCACTTAAAACGTTGTTCATAATTGGAATCAATTTATCGATTGATACATAAACGATTAAATGATCATAAATCATACAATCGACGGCCGCGATTGTATGAAAGAAAGTTCATTTAGTTTGAGGACTAAAATGTTCAAGTCGAAAAATTGAGGGACCAATGTGAAAGGACGTTCGAGATTGAAAAGTTTTGGGGTCAAAACATAATTTATAAATGTTTTGAATGTGTGCAACTTTTGGAGGTTTGATGGAGGGGTGCTTGTCTAAAGGACATGACTCTCCTACAATTTATGAAAAGTTGTAACTTTTATCTAAAGGACATAATTCTCCTACACTTTATGAAAAGTTGCAACTTTTGTCTAAAGGACATAACCCTCCTACGATTTATGGAAAGTTGCAACTCTTGACTCAAAACTCTTCATTATCTATAAATAGACCCTCCATTTGTGGAATTAAAAACACACCAAAATCATTTTCTCTTCTCTCATTTTCTCCTAAATACTAATATGAGTATTTTGAGAATTCTTTGCATATTAAATGCCTAGAGATGCATTTAATTCATACGAGTCCATACAGAGAGTTTGGAACAATATTTTGTTCGCTAGACTCGAGAATTTGTAGTGGTACTATTGTCGAGACGCCGTCGTTGTATTTTGGGAGACAAATTGCCATATTCCGTAACCACCAAGAGCGGGGCAATATTGTCTTAAGGAGAGCGAGTAATCAAAACTCGTGCTTCGACGTTTCATTTTGCATCTTCATAAACACTGCCCGTTACGCTCCTACTAGATTTTTCCCAACAAATACAACATCCTTCATGACCTACAAGAGTGAAATAAACATGCTACTGATTAGTTCCAACAGAATACCTCCTTTTAGTCATAACTAAGAAATGCTAGAAATGAGTGTTATATTTACATAAATAACAAGTTAGGTACCTCTGGATACATAAAAGTCGTGCAAATTCAAAACGACGATAAATGAGAGAAAATCAGATTGTTAGGGGAGGGGGCAGAGGGAGGCAGTGAGTGAGAGAACTCCAGCTTCCAAATGAACAGGTAATAAGAAATTACAACATTAAATCAGGAAAAAAACGAAAGAAACAAGAGAGTATTGTTTACTCTTTTTAATAGCTCTGATATTCTGATATACATCTTACTAATTATTACGAAAAAAACTGGTAAAAACAGTGCCAAATGCAGTCAATTACATGGATTAGGGTGAAACAGAATAGTGACGACTCTATATGGCCTCGTTCTTTAGAATCTATGCTAAAATAAGAGAAGTGACCTACAAAAAAAATGACTTTGTCAAATAGCAAGTCCTTTTTGAAAGAAAAAAATCAAACACTTCCATTTTTTCGTCCTTTTTCCTTTCTACCATCGTAATTAACTGAGCTTTGCAGCCTCTTAAGTTCGCGTTCTCGCTTAAGATTAGCCGCACTCTCTGCATCATTGTTCTCCTTGTCACTCTTGGCGTACCATCTTCGAATATCCAGCAGCCAATAAAAAGCTGCTTGAGGCAATAATAGGAGTATGAATTTAGATCTCCATAAGATGTGGATATTTGCCCTAATATTAAAACAACAGAGACCGAGCAAATGAACCTGACTTTCAGTAATCAAAGAAGCTAACACGGGGAGCATACAATAAAGGAATTCGTTCATACTACTCATATAAGCCAATTAACAGTATAGATGGGTTCGGGGTATTCACACCACGCTGCAGGGTGAAAGATAAATTCTTTCTATGAATTAGCCTCTAATTATATGATAATTATTATACTTCTCATTACTTCAACAACATATTTAACTCAAAACTCCAAGATCGATAACTCAAAAGATTATCCAATAACAAGAGACAAAGGAAAGGATACATACCACTACGATTCTCCTCAGCATTATTGGGCACAGTAGGAGGGTGCGGTAACTTAGAACCAGCACATTCACCATTTGCATGAACTTCAGAATCCTTTCAACAGCAATAAATTAAGTCTTAAGACGCTAAAAAGTGCAATGAAAAACTTTCAAACATGTGGAATTTTGGATGCCATTTTCATTTCCAGCTTTTATAATTCCACATACTTGTAAAGTGAATTGAAAGTTTGCAGTTTTGAAAATCAAGCACCTCAATGTTTCCAGAAACATAAGTAGCTGGCTTGGATGACACTGCATCATTTTTATTACCATCTTGTCTTGGCTTCAAAACTGACAGGGACAAAAATGCAACTCAATGTTTTTCAAAATTCATCTAAAAATATTCCACTTGCTAAAAACGAACCTGAAAGGTCAGGATCATTGCTCATTCCTGAATCCACCAATGCATCTATTCGCTTATTTTTCGTTGAAGACACTGGCTTACTCAATCCCTCTACCGTAGCAAACAATAATTTGTCAGCTTCTAGGCACTTCTCTCTACTTGGTGCTACACACGACAGATCATATGTAATGTGTGGAGCATGCAGTATATCTTCAGTTGCCTCAGAGCAAACTCTGTGCAGTTCTTCCTGGATATTTGATGATCCATAAGCAAAAGAACTCCGTTTCTGCATCACAATTACAGCAATTAATTTGATGATGAGCAAGAAGGTTTAATTGAAAATAGTCAAGTCATAGTTCCAGATTAAGTTAATGGACGGAAAGAGCGAGCAGATCTTCTTGACATACACAATATACTAATTCCACTTTTTTCAGCACTAAAAGATTATATCAAATAAAATGACCAACATCCCTATTATCAAAAACATTGAATATACATCAGCAGCAGCAGCAAGAGGAAGGCAAAATGACCAAATGGACAGTTCTACATTCATTTCTTAATGGATGAACATGGATGTGGGAAACACTCAAACAAGACATGAATTCACGCTAAAAAACCTTTCATTTGTTGTGACCAAGAAAATAGCTCAATCATTTATGATTTATATTCAAGTGCTACTTTGATTTTGAATTTTAAATGTTTTGCTAATGACAGTGACACTTATGTAGGAGTTCAGATGCAAAGTCCTCTCTGCGCTTATAATGATCATTAGAAACTGCCAGTCCTGTGAATAATGTAATTGCAACAAATCATCCTACATTTTATTTAAGTTAACTTTCAATTGCATGCTCCAGCATGAGGTCGTAGAAACTTTGGACACAAAATTATTCATATTCAGCGAATAACAAGAATTGTTAAGCCACATCCTGCAAGAAGAATAGAGACATGTAAACGAACAAAAAAGAAAAATAAGAGGTAGAAGGCTAAACTAGAACCAACCAGAAGAACATCCACTTTGCTGATGTAGGGATTAACGCATAAAGAAAAACTATCAGAAACACACCTTCAATGATGACATAGGATGGTGGCCAACTGAAGCTAATGTTCCTTCCTTGAAAAACTTCATGGATGTTGTCAAAGGGGTTCTTAGCTCAATATTTTCCGTAGGAGACCCCCGAACTGGCCTGTTCTTCGTGTAGGATCTCGCCGCATCCACAGGAGAACCTCCTCCACTCTCCAGCTATGTTATTTAAAATCAGTGACATCAGATTACCTTATTGATCATATAAGAATAAAATAGTCAAAATCGAGGGGAACCTTAGAGTGCATTATCAAGAGAATCCATATGGGTATACTATTAATATCAGATAAAAACAAAGGGGAAAAAGCAATTGAAGCAGAACCCCGTTACACATGATCCTCTCCATGTACGAAAATATCACATAAAATAATAACTAACATGTTCAAGAACGGTGTAGTTAAAGGTTCCATGTGCCAGCTCTGTCACTGGACTGCATCCTATTTTCTTCTCCTGAAACCAGCTTTTAGCTGCCAGAATAGCTTCATTGTATGTATGAACAACTTCTGTTCATGAAACTGAGAACTATATTAATGATTAAAGAAAATTCCCAACTGAGATGATTGCTGGATTTCAAGAAAAACACTACCATGGTCAACCGCTTTCTCAACAGAGCCAGCATGTAAATCTTTCTCCCCTGCTTCGGTTGACCAGTCCATAACTCGTGCATTAAGTAATCTTATCAACCTATCACACTGTTCCCTGATAAAATTGAAAATCATAGGACGAATCATGGGTAAGACGATCAATAAGTATGCAGGAGAAATCAACTTTGACCGAGCACAACTAATCTGGTGACCTGAAATTTTTCACATCTGTCAGATAGCAACAAATACCACCAATCAAGTACAATACTTCAAAGTTCTGGCTATTACCTCGAGTAACTTTCCTGCTTAATGAGCTGCTCAATTAACCGTTTGGTTTCAGTCCTCTGCATATTCAAGTGAGACACTTATCAGTATTTCATCATTTCTAACAAAGTCCAATTTCTCTGACATAATATAAATAAAGAGTTAAATACTCGATTTTAACAAACAATTCTTAGACTCAAATGACTAATAACTGGAAATTGTACAACAATAACACCATGTGAAAGAGGTGAGCACCCAGAGTTAGATGCGATAGAAAGTGCTCGAGAGCGAGATGATATAGAACACAATTCAAGAGAATTTTACCAGTGCTATGCATAACTTCGAAACGGTTCTCATCAGTCCTTTCATCTCTAAATCTCAACAAACAATAGCACAGATGGAAGCTTGTCACGACTTATTTCAAGGCTGCTACAGTTCTCATACATCGTGAAATTGCAACTAATATGCATGTTAAAAAACATGTAAACAAACCAGCTATTCCACCACAATCTGGCTCATCTGTTCATTGACTGCAGGATCAGAGAAGGAAACTTATAGTAATCTATGAAGCACAGGATTTTTCTTATCCCAAGATAATATCTAAAACTATTAATATGGTTTGAAGAGGTTCAGCTTTCTTCCCGGATGATATAGAAGTAAAACCATCATTAATGCTGCAGCTGATGTGACATTTCCAATACCATGTAAACCAGAAAGCTATTCCACCAGAATTTGGGACTTTGGGTCATTGGTTCATTGACTGCAAGATCACAGGAGGATGCATATGACTCTATGTTGCACAGGATTTATCTTCTCCAGAAACAAGGTTTAAAACTGCTGATATGATTTTGCATAAATTCAGGTTTCTTCTCTCAGTATAAGGTCTTAGCATCAACCAAAAGGAAGAACGTCATCATGTCACTCAGAATTGGGCACTTTCTGTCAGTACTAATTTCTTTCCCACTTCCAAATATCAAGCATATGAAATTGTCTATACTCTATAGAAACACGACAAAAGTCCAAAAATTAGTAGAGTCGCATATGTCAATTTAACATCATGATGGTGCAATATCATGCATGGGGAATAAGAGATACCTCATGTGATGTGTTAACTCCGGCATAAGGGATTTCGTCTTCATTAACATTGTTAACATCATCCTCTGCCGAACAAGAAGTTGAAGAAAAGGAGATGGTAGACGGAATGAAGGAAATACATTGTCAGTCAAACAATGTGCATAAAGAGAATGAAACAGACGAGTGGAGGATAAGAAGTGAACAACAGAATCATTATGAATTGATAAATTCAGTGCACAAAATCAGACTAGAAGCAAACAAAATATGTACAAATAAAATTCAGCACAGTGCTAAATCCAATTGCTAAAAGGTTGTTCTTGCTCGATTCGTTAATCGATCAAACAAAGCTTGTTCGATAAATTTTGAAGCTCGGCTTGAACTCAACTAGATTAATAAAAAATTGTACAAACATGTACAAAAGACTCAAACTACATGATCTCGTCTCGTGTTTGGCTCGATTAAAAAGCCTAACAAGCTCTAACACAAATTTTGAAGCTCAATTGCAATTCAAACAAGTTTGAACAATGACTCGTGCAACTCCACTTGTTTACGCCCGTAGTTAAGGTGGGCATAATCTTGAAAACTACGCCTATCTGTATTTTGTATCCTCCTTCCTTTTCATTTTATACACCATCTCTGTGTTACAACCTCATCAAGAAATACTGTTATTCAAACTCCTAGATTTTCAAAGACTAAGATTCTTTATCAGTACGCATCTGTGTACTCTTCTTCACATTTCTAATTTCTCTATGATATTTTCTAATCTACTTTAGCAAAATGGCAAAATAATAGCCAAAAAGAACAAAACAACGGAGGAAAGCGAACTAAGATGAATTGCTTACCTAAATCGAAATCCTCCTCTTCTGAAGACGATGATTCCGACTCGAAAAACACGGAGGAGATTATTTTCCCGGCGCCTGAAGCGAGGGCGCGAGCGGACGGAATAATGACGCCGTTTAACAAACTAGGACGTTCCGCCAGCGGCGGAGGACGGTCATAAGGAGTTCCGCACAGCCGCTGCTTCCGGCGATTAGTGACGATTTTCCCGCCGGTGCGAGGTCTACAAGTTTCCATTCGGGTGAAAGAGGGAAATTTGAAATTGAATAGTTGGAATTTATTTATTTATTTTAGGTGCTTTTATTTATATTTTTAATTCTTTCTACCGTTGGATTTATTCATTTTTCTATCCTATGAAAATGCTCAAATATTATTTGGCACAAATTATTTCAAACTCGAAATTTCATGTCCAAATAATTAACAACTAGCAATTATTGTAATTATTATTTTACTACATTTGAAATTTAGAATATTAATTATTTGTTTTTTTTTTTTTCAAATATACCACAGTCTATTTTAATATAAAAATAATGAAATATAATATCTAAAAATTTAAAGTATTAAATCGGACCAAATCGACTCATGAGCCAAAATGGCCCATTGGGCCTAATGCCAACTAGAACCTTTTAGTTCTACTTATGAATATATTGAGAAAGTAAAATGCAATAATAACCCTAACATTTTCTATATTTTAATTGAAATTCGAACTTGTCTTAGGAGAAGACTTTTCGAGAACTAATCAATGGACAACCGTGCTAGAGCTAATTATTTTGATTAAGTATAAAGAATATTTAGCAACAAATAAAAAGGATTAAATATATTTTAAAAAATAAGAAGTATTATATAAACAAGTTTCAAGTACACCTCACAGAAATTTACAACTATATATGTCAATTGTACTATATTTGTTCTTTCTTTTTAAAGCTTCTAACTCTCAAAAGAAAAAAAAAAAAAAAAAACGAGAATCTTATACTATGTTTTGACTTTGAGGGGCAAAATTTTGAATATTGAATTTTGGTGAACCCAATTTAAAATTTCTTTGACTATTAAGTAAATAACTTTGTTTTAATTTGGAATTATGTTTGAATATATATATATATATATATATATATATATATGTGGTAGATCACTAGATTGACTGATTCAAAGTCCAAAACTACTCGTGGTTTGTGCCAAAATAATTCAGTCAAATATTAGTCATTAGATTGGTTGCGGTGTCAACAAAACTAACATCATCTAAGATTCTAAGTCTTCATTTTTTAAAAGTTTTTGGATTTATGAGTTAGATAATTTTTTATTTTAAAACACTGAATTTAACAAATTCGTTATGATATATATATATTCTATATTTTGGGTTCATTAGTAGTAAATAATTTATGAAAATTCAACTCACTCGAAATGTATGGTGTATGTTATACCAAGTTTGTTTGACCAGTATGATGTAGAATTTTTTGTTTTATCCCTGTTGTGTATTTATAATATGCAAAATAAACATCCATTTGAACAAATTTTGTGGAACTGAAATTTCTAAACATTCATATTAATCATTCTACTTCAATTACGAATTGTCGAGAATTTAAACAAATCCAAATCATCAAATCAAATTTGTATCGGTAAGATTTTAATACATTTATTCATAAAGTCGACCAAATAAGGAACTCTATGATAATATATGGTTTACAAGTTATTATAAAAAAGTGAAATTTATACAATACGTAGTTAAATTACTGATACAAATTTTACCTTAATAAAAAAAACATATTATATTTCTTTAATTACCTATGTCACATAGATTGTCCTTTTCATGGATCACTAATAAAATAATACGCATTAATTATTTTTATTGGAAAAAAGATGATAGTCATAGTATCATTACTGGTTAACTTAAACAAATTAAATTAGAAAAACAAATAAAACAACTAAATTTTGTGAAAAGACGAAAAAGTCCTCCACCCACCATCAAATTTCAACAGCTTTATAAAGCAGACCCATAGTTTACTTTTTCGCATTCTCAATCTTCTGTATTTCAGCTCTAATTAACCAGGTTCCCACTAATTTTCTTTGCTCCGTACATACTTGTATTCGTAAGTAAATCATTCATTTTGTTCGTCAATGAATTTTTTGGGTTCATATCTGAAATGGGTTGTTTGATTCTTTCGTGATTAGTAGTATATGCTTCTGATGTCGAATCTTTGAATTTTATCTGGATTAATTGGTTTTATGCTGCTTTTAAGTTGTGTTTTTGATGTGAAAGCATTGAAAAAGGGGCACCTCTTTGATATGTAGAACTTTTGTATTTACTGTAAAAGGAAAAATTAATTTGAGTATGTCAAAATTCATATGATTTTAGGTGAAGGTAAATATGTAATTTGGTTATGATTAAGGTGTGGATTTGAATCCTAGATGTTTTTACTTATTTTGTGATTACTTGTTGAGGCCTAAAGGTAAAGGTGCTTTCTTATGAGCTTGATGGGATTTTTATAGTTATAGTTCAACTGTATCCCAGAGTTCAAACAACTCCTTATTATGTTAATCAAGTCCTATTACAACTTCTATGGATGCTTTACTTGTTCTGTATTCATTTCTCTGAGCACTTTTAGTAGTAAGTACATGTAACAATGGTGTATTATTCAATAGCAAATTCATGTCTCTGGACCCCAAAAGGGTAAATGTATAATTCATGGTTATGAAAACTCGAATTTTCAGCCTCCTCTTGAAACTTATGATGGAAGAGGGCTCAAACGAACCGAAAACAACTATGATGGAGGATATTCAGTTATATACAAACTTGGACAATATCATATGTCCCATATGCTTGGATTTCCCTCACAATGCTGTCCTACTCCAATGCTCATCGTATGAAAAAGGGTGCCGATCTTTTGTATGCGATACTGACCATTTGCATTCCAATTGTCTCGACCGTTTCAAACATGCACACGGGCCAATTTCGCCTGAAAATGACAGCAAACCCTTATGCCCCTTGTGTAGAGGAGAAGTTTCCGGGTGGGTAGTGGTTGATAAGGCCCGTACGACATTAGATGAGAAAAAACGTACTTGTGAAGAGGAAAAATGCCCGTTTACAGGCACATATATGGAGCTTCGAAACCATGCACAAGTAGAACATCCTCACGCTCGCCCTTCGAAAATCGACCCCATACGCCAGCTCGATTGGGACAATTTCCAGCAATCGTCAGAGATAATCGATGTCTTAAGTACAATCCATTCTGAAGTGCCACGTGGCGTTGTGTTGGGTGATTATGTAATAGAATATGGAGATGATGATAACTCTGTAGACGATTTTGATGACTTTCCTGGTGATGATGGAAACTGGTGGACATCTTGTATACTGTATCAAGTGTTTGATAATTTTCGGGCTTCTAGAAATAGGAGAAGGTCAAGAGTAAGTGATGCAAGAAGGGAAAATCACCGTTTGAGTTATGATATTTCGAACTCTGATGAGGGTTCTGTTTCGTCTGGAGAATACGCAGATTATAGAGCCGATGAGAATGATTATGAGTTTGAGAGAGCACGAGGGCCATCACGGTCAATTAGTGGCCAAAACAGGTGCGTTAATGCGTTTTATGTGATTATTAAACAACCAAGTCATTCTTGAAGATATAGGGTTTTTTCATGCATGAAGAACTTAGGCTCTATTTGTTTATGTTTTTGGGATGAAATTTTAAATTTTTTATCGGGAATCGCGTATTATAGAAATTCGTGTGAAAATGGCAGCTGTTTGTTTCTGTTTTTAAAAATAGGTTGAAAGTTGTAGACATGTCAAATCAACAGTGATAGATTGATGGAAGATATGTATAGTAATTATGTTAGTGGTGTATATAATGATTATGTGAATAAAAAAATAAAAAAAGTAATGGATAAGAAATTATAAAGTATGAAAAAAAAAAGTGAAAAATGATTATAATAAATGATTTGATTGGTAAATGTCTGAAGTGATGTATATATGATTGATAGTTAATTATACCGGAGATTGGGAAAGTGGAGTTGAAAAAAGGGAAATTGAGATGAAAATTTGGTGTGTTAAGTTTATTTTGAATTTTGTGATTTAAAAACTTAAAAAATGGAGTTTGAAAACATAAACAAACAAGGCCTTAACATTTGTGGTTAGTTTTTTGTCGGGTTTCATTGGGATTCTTCTGAAATATTCATTACATAAATGAAAAATCATAAGATTCTATTATCTTATAGTTTTGGAGTTTATGTCTGCAAATAACATGTCTTGTTGTCTCCATAGTCCATATATTTAAATCGATCTTTATATATAGTCGTCATGTGTATATCTGTCCAACTAATTGCGAAACTGATATGGTATGCGTTCGTCGTCCCTCTTTGTCAAATGAACCATTTTTGGACCAAAATATTGTATTATTAAGTTCCGTATCCTATGTAAAAGGCAAACATGTAAAAAGCTTCTTTTATTATGTTTGCTTTTTTCGTGATATTAGTAATTTTTTTTATCAAAATTGAAAGCGTAAAGGGAAATACTCACTTCAAAAAGGTCATTTTGAACCATAAAAAGAAAAACTAAGGACCAATTGGATGGCACGTTCATCTACGAAAAAAAATTCATGATAAAAGTAAGGAAAAAATATTTTTAGGAGTAAGAAATATGATGTGAGATTTGTGTTTGGAGAATTTTTTAAGAGAAAAATATGTAATGATTATGGTTGATGTGATATGTTTTTTGTTGTGAAAAAATTGTTGTATATAATAAATCATTTTAGTCAAAATCATCGATTTAGATGTCAAAAAATAGCCACAATGGATCTTATTTTAAACGTCACATTATTTTACATTAGAATATGTGATTAATTTGATTTTTGGAGTTGAAAAATAGTCGGAAAAAACCTTATAAATCGATTGTGTGAACTGTCAAATCATGAATAGTAAAAATAAATTTTTCTCTCTTTTTGCAAAATTTTTTTCAAATTATCTAAAATTTTGTGAGATTTTCTTAAAAAAAATTTTCGTAACATACTAAACAATTGAATTTTCGTAGTTTTTTTACTCGGAAATATTTTTTTGGGAGTAGAGGTGGCTATCCAATTGGGGCCTAAATAAGTTCATTCTTTTGTAACAAGTGAAGAAATGAATGTTAAAAAAAAATTAATATCAAGAGCATTTTATTTTGCCTGGACTAGAAACATGTCCCTTAATTTGTATATTATTTTTCTTCCAAATTTCATTTCATTTTCATCACATTCAATATACATGTTGTGTTGCAGCTCTCGGAGGCGCCGTTCACGCTTCTATGACTAGGTGAGCCTCCGTGATATTAAAAATAGAATTAGCATAAATTATGAAGTAAGAAAATTGTCCATTTGTTCATATTACGTCTTTATATATATATATATATATATAATCATCGTGGTATCTCGTGTTAATATGATGAACAGTGTAGACTTTACTGTTAGCTATGGAAATGGAAACAAAGGCTTACAGATTCTGGGGCGTCGAAAAGTGGATTGGCTTACATGTAAAATTCTTACATTCCATTGGAAATATTCGTTCTCGTTTTTGTCTGTTCGTTTTTTTTCTTTTGTAAGAAATGCATATATGTTTTTTCTTGTTAGATGAAGATTCGTTACTGATAATATCGCGTTATTGTGTCGTTTATGCTGAGATGATTGGTAGCAAATTCATGTAAATTGGTTTATTTTGTTGGTCCCAAAAAGTTGGGGCAAGGCTATTTGTGGTCGAAATTTGGAAGTCTTTTTCCTAAGGCTTTGTTTGTTTATGTTTTTGAGATGAAATTTTAAAATTTTGTCAGGAGTCGCGTATTATGAAAATTCGTGTGAGAATGGTAGATGTTTGTTTATGTTTTTAAAATTAAGTTGAAAATTGTAAGATATGCAAATCAATAGTGATAAGTTGATGGATGATGTGTAGCATAATTATGTTAGTGGGGTATTTAATGATTATGTAAATTAAGAAATTAAAAAATATGGATAAAAAATTGTAAAGTATGAAAGAGAAAGTGAAAAAAAATGATTATAATAAATGATTTGATTGGTTAATGTGTGAAGTGATGTATATATGATTGATAGTTAGTTATATAGGAGATTGAGAAAGTAGAGTTGAAAAATAGGGAATTGAGATGAGAATTTGGTGTGCTAAGTTATTTTAAATTTTGTGATTTAAAAATTTGAAAATGGAATTTGAAAACATAGCAAACAAGGCCTAAACTTGTTGGCATTTTCAATAATTGTGTGTTTAAGTTTGAGTTGAGTGCAAGGATTAATGATCTTTATGTTGCTTTCTATAACTAATAAGCAACTAATTACATGCAAGTTGTAGTCTTTATTTTGTTATATGCTTTTGGATTTCGTGGATGTTATTTTCTTGCTTGACGTGGTCAACTTTTACTTTTGGAATATCCAAAAAGGATAGAAATAGCATACTTACATATCTTAAGGTATATACGGGCATCATCTATAAAGTTCAATAAATAAAACAATTTGAATTGCGAAAAGGTAATTCTGAAAATTTATAAGAACCCAAATAAACGTTCAGCGTAAAGGTATAAGGTGAGTTGAGTTGATTCATGATTTGGATGAGCCGGCTCGAGCTCGAGCTCAGCATTTGGAGTTCAAGTTTTCACGTGGCTTGAATTTGAGCTTACTTATAATTATTCATAAACTCAAACTGGCTCACCAGCTTTTTGTTAGTATTATTTTTAATTTTTATATATAATAGTATATATCTAAAATTTTAAAATTAATGCCTAAATTTCTATTTATAGCATATTTTACATAAGTAATATTTTAGTTTTTGTATGCCATGCAAACCAATAAATTATAATAGTTTTAATTATATATACATTGTTATATGTGTTTCGACAAATTAGTTAATTAAATTATATTTTATGATATATATAATATAATATAATATAATTTATATCTAATTAATATAAGTTGAATAAATATTCTTTTTAAAAAAGGTTAAATAGTAACTCATTAATTTTTTTTAAAATTTTAACTCGAGCTCGACTCATTTTTAGCAAGCTTGAGCTTGAACTTTAAAAATTAAACTCGTTACGTTCGAGCTCGAAAAGTATAAATACGCTCGAGCTTGAACTTGAAAATTTCACCAGTGTCGACTCGAGCTCCATTCGTTTACATCCTTAGTATACTAATAGATCTACTGAAACAAATAACAGTCATTGATTATAGTATACTAACAGATCTACTGAAACAAATAACAGTCATTAATTATAGATGATTTATCGTAAATAACTCCTATGTTTGATTGAATTTATAAGCTCCTTATAACTTGTAAGCTATTCAGAAGTTTATGAAATAATGAAATGTTTGATAAACCTTGTCTTTAATAAACTATAACCTCTCAAAATAAGTTGTTCTAACCTCTACCTCTAAGTCAAAAAAGTACAACTCATTCAAGCACAAGGGATTATGCATTTTCAACAGTTTATGATCGTTATCACTATAAACTGCCCAAATTTCCAAAAAAAAAAAAAAATTCAGCACAAAACCAAACGTTCAAGTATTTAAATACCCAAAGGTACAACCTTTCGGTCGAACATTCCAGTTGTATTACATAGCAAAACTTTCAATAGATCAACACCTCATACATGTCGACAAAAAAGTATAATTTTTCTAAAACAGTAGACATTAGTTGTCTGAAAATAAATAAATACCACACTGTTCCCAGCAAACCTGCTTCGATATGAGACGCACATTTTAGTTCTTTGAAAGGCCCGATGCATCTCTAGTAAGGTACGTTGCTGGGGAGATTGCGTATCACATTACTCTTCATGCCCATCTTTGAACGCATAGCTTCAACACCTGATCTATTCATTGCCTTTAGTACTTTCAATCGTACTACATTCTCTCTCGACTGCAAAGTTGTCAGCCCCATACTCTTGTACCTGTAGACAATATTTTTCATTACATAAGTTTAGAGGTGACAAAATGGGTCCGGACCATGGTTCCAACCCAATTGAACTAGTTTGGGTTGGGTTGGTTCCTAAGAAATTATTTTTGGTTCCTAATTGGTTTCAAGTTGGGTCCAACTAATTTCAAGTTAGGCACAAACCGCTTGCCAATAATCTAAATTATAAAGAACAAAATGTAAGGTATTGAGTCGGGTTGCGCTTGGTTCCCTTTCAGGTTGACTTTGGTTCCATTTTGGGTTGAGTTGGTTCCACCTTAAAACCATTTAAAAACCCAACCCATTTAAGAACCGAACCGCTGAAACCAACCCAAACCCAACCCGAACCACCCTATTGCCACCTCTACATAAGTTCCACTTCGATCCATCCTTCAGATTTAGATTCTCTAGTTTTGGTTTCCCTTTTTTTGTCCTTTTCTTCCTTCAAATCTCTTTTTTTTTGTGTGGGGGTGGTATGTTTCTTTCATGACACATGTAAAGGGGAAAAAAAAGAAAGAGCGTGTGTGTGTGTGTGTTTGGGGGGGTACCCATCTTCATACCTTGAAGCTAATGCAGCAGTTATAGCGCTATTTGCAGGTGTTGGGCGTGGTTTCTGGCGGTAATATCTCAAATACTCCCTTGAACCAAGCATTTTTGTCGATTTTGTGCCATCATTGTGGCTGGTTATAACCAACTCAGAACCACCACTACCAAGTTCGACTGAGTTCTGCATGTCGTTGACTGCAACCAGTTGCTTCCCATCTTCAGCCACATAACTTTTACACCAAAAACACAAATGGGGTTTAAAACACTATATTCAAAAGTATAATTTAACCACAGAGGTGAAAATATTAGTATAGAAAAAGTTAAAACAAGAACCTGCTGCTGTAATCATAAAATTCTTCTAATTCAGCCTCCTCATCTTCACTTCCATCACCAAAGTGCACTTTGCAGTGACCTTTTGCCTCCATATGCTTCCTAACTGCCTCCAAACTACTGAAAGGATGACATCTCTCATTGCAGTACAAACATATGAAATCCCTTTTCACCTGTGGAGAAAAATCTTTTGTTTAAAATGTACACAAAGTGCAACTCAAATGGATATTAAAAAACCACAAAAAATGAAATACAATATTATCCTTTCCGAGCAAAAGTACTTGCCTTGAGGCCTAGATATGTAAGAAGACCTTTAGGGTCCTTCAAATACTCAATATCAGGAATGAAGAACCCATGATGCTTGTGCATGTGTACCATACAGCTCTCTATTGTACGATGCTCTAAGTCACACATAAAGCAAGAAGATGGATCTAGATCTTCAAATTCAGTCTCGTCTTCATCCATGTCATCATTAGAAGGATTTCCATCTACTCTAAGTTGTCCCAATGAGTCACTAGCTTCACCAACTAAGTCTTCATCTGAATCAACCTCTTCCCATTCACTCTCTCCACTCTCTTCATCGTCTTCTACCACATGATGTGAAGACTCTTTTGGAACACGGCGTGTAAGAGGCTTGATTATAGTACTCCCTTCATTTATGCTGGTTGTTGCTTCAGAAGCCCGTAGTAAGTGAGTTTTAGATTCTAGGTGCTGTGCATGGGCTTTAGCACTTCTATATCCTTTGCCACAAAGACCACAACTATACACCATAGGAGTTTCGTCTAGTTTTCTTTTCTCTTCTGCAAGAGCAGATTGTCTGGCTAGGAAGAGTGTTTCAGTTACTCCTGGAACACCAGCAACCTGCACAAAGTAACGAAGACATATGAAGCAACAGGATATATGCAAGTGAACCAGTAAGCATGATAACAATTGGTATACTTAGAAGTGTCCACCAAATATTCATGGAGACAGCATAATTCAGAAAATACAGAAAAGAAAAGGCAAAGCAAGTCCAATGTATGTATTATATAAAAATAGCTTTCCAATCCAGCATCATATTGGGAGTAAAAGCACATGCTAAAAGAACAGTTTATAAACAAGAAAAAAACAAAAGAACCAAAAGAAAGGTATATTTTAGATTTCACAGTCTTTATAGTTGGTCAATTAGACAGAAGTCTCCACTTCTAATTGGGTATGCTGAATAAGAGGAAGCAAACCAACATAAACTAAACTACAAGGCTCCCAAACAAAATCGGTAAATTTCTCTACAATAGCAATTAAAGAACAAGTAGCCATATCACAAAAACTCATTATTCCAAATGAGTGCTCATTGTATGCTCATAGGAGCTAGGTCATTCCACATTCACATTGATAGAGGTCCTCAGTTTTAATTTTAATTACTCCATTTACATGTTTGGATAAGCATAACATGTCCAAGACATTGTGCCATAATTTCTAGGTCATTTTCTTGAATAGAAAACACAGTAACAATAGTGTATTGGCAAGGAAATTCTCACATGTACCACATAAACCTAACATCCGTTCATCAATATCCGGCTTCCAAACTAAAGGAAAATAAAAGATTCGGACTTAACAGTAGCCTAGCTCACACAGAAGATCCTTCAACAGTGTCAAAAAGCTCCAGCTCTGTTTGTTTGTGACTTCGTGTATTTTTCGATCACATTTACAGTTTTTAGATTACCAGAAAATAAAAGTGCTCATATTAAGCCGAATCCTATAGAAAACCCTCAATTTCAAATCCCACTACACATTATCCTAAGTAACTACTCATCGTTTCATAGTTTCAATACATGATACTCTCTATCTTAATCTTACATAATTCAACTATCTACTCATTCTCTTTCTTACTTTATACCATATCTATTCAACTTTATATAGCATCTTCCCAAATTTCAGCCAAATCACATCTACACAACTATCTACCATTTCTAAACAACACAACCAAACATACCGAAAAAGCCAATTTTTTCACACGAATTTTTATAATACAAGTTCTCCAAAGCCCAAAAATCTCCCGCATGCTTGCAAATGAAGGGATAAAAAAAAATCAATAGGCAACAGAAACGGAACCAAGAACAAAAACGGGACCTTGCGCTTGAGGTTGTAGCGGTGCCATTCGGATTTGTAATGGAGCTTTTGTTCAGCGTCGTCTACGAATTCTTTGTTGCACGCGTTACATGTTAATCCTGGCATCCTTTTCTTCTTCTATGGATTTGAATTTACAACTCTTTTTCAAATGAAATTAGGGTTTGGTTTAGCCACTTTAGCAAATATGTAATAATATAATTTAGTTGTTTATATATAGTTGTCGACGGGCTAAAACGCTGTCGTTTTGGGCTGGGCTTTCGCAAGCGCTGCCGTATTATATCATCAATTTCAACAGTGTTACCTTTGACCGACCCGGTATTAGGCGGTGGAAGTGTAGACAATTTTCCCCAATATTTAATTCTATCTAATTATTATAGTTTTATATTTAATATATTATTTATATTTTGTTTATTAATTTTCTAGCGCAGTCAACTATTTAAGGTAAAGCAAAACACTATTTTTTATAAATTAAATAATAGTATAATACTTAAAGATCTCTAGTTCCAACTATTAAAAGTGATTTTAAATTTAAATATGCAAGTCTTTTCACATAGAACGCACAAATGCACACTTTATTCACGTTTGTCTGAGTTATAATTAAACATTTGTTAAAATTTACTTTTGTTGTTATTCAATTCGAATTGAAACGTGTTTTAATCAAATCAAACATGGATTGAGTTCAATAACTTAATTTTTCTTACGTGTTCTTATCAATTTTTACTGGTCGAGGTAATTTTAATATAAATAATTATTCAATTTTAATTTGATATGTTAATAAATTGATGGGAATTATCATTTCATATAATCATTAGTATATCATATGAGTAACATTATTGATTAATGATTATATCCAAATTCTGCACACCAAGAATTATATGCGGTTAATTGGTGAAATTTTAGGTGATAGTAAATTTAATAGATTCGATATGTTATAATATTTGTGATAAAGTGAGTGATTTTCACCACCCACCACTCAGCATTTTAAAGATGGTAAGTAATACATCGAATTGATTAATTGAGGAAATTCTATATCACATTGGGTCCAATAGATTCGGTGTGATAAGTGATTTTCACTATCAACTCATCACTCTGCATTTTTCATATGTGTGGGTGTAAACCATCGAATCTATTGAACCCAATTTATCATAAAATTTCAACACGAATTGTTATAAAATTTTCACGATTAATTGGGTATAATAAATGATACCTCACAAGGCCATTTTTAATCACACACACAGAAAACTATTTTAAAATTATCCAAATACACATATTCTTATAAAGGACTCAAATTAAATGCATCAAAACAAGTCTTTGGGCCCCTAAAATGTGTTTCTATTTTCTAAGCCTCATATATATTTGATTGTACTTTAAAGTAAACTTCCTTCAACAATTTAATTAACAATTTGTAGTAGGAATTGAGATTTCACCACTCAATATAGGGGTGTAAGTCGAGTCGAGCTAGCTCACAAGCCGAGTGAATTCAACTCGAACGAGCTCGAACTCTTAGTCGAGCCCGAGCCCACTTGTCTCTGAAAAAAGGCTCGCGAGCTTTTATTTTTTGATATATTTTCATTTTTATTATTATATTAATAAATATATATTAAATAATTAATAAATATATATTAAATAATTAAAAAAATAAAAATATTAAGCTCGGCTCGAGTTCGCGAGCTTGAGCTCGACTCGAGCTCGAACCTAAGCTCACAAGCTCGAACCCAAGCTCACGAGTTCGAGTCTGAGCTCGAAAATTTTAAGCTCGACGAGCTTGACCCTGAGCTTGAGCTCGTATATTAATGCTCGAGCTCGAGCTTGGAAAAATCACCAAGCTCGGCTCATTTACGCTCCTATATAATATATTATATTATATATATATTGTGGACATATATTAATACAATCTCAATATCTATATAAGACAAACTCCCATACATGAATAATTGTAATAATTTTGAAAAACATTGGATGTCTTGTATACACACCAATCAAACAACAACAGAAAACAAGAGCATGAAAAACAGAAACAAAATCCAAAATTAACTATGAAAGCTGCATTTGCATAAAAGGCATATATGGTGACAATATTATACAGTTTTCCCAATATGCCCAGATCTTGAATATCATGATCAACTGTGATATATTTACAAGTAGGAAACAAACCGGGACACAACCCGAGAACGAAATTTGAAGAAAAATTTGTTTTTTTATATAAGTGAAATTTCTAACACTAACACTGAGACGAAGATTACTCTGTTGGGGCTGCTGAAGCCTTACAGATAGGACATGAATTTTTAACCCGCAACCATTGGTTTATACAGGTCTCGTGATATACGTGTTTGCATTCCACCAGCTTCCCAATCTCGTCTCCAGTTACAAACTCCTCCTGCAAATATTCAGTCATTTTATAAAAATCCCAGTTTTTTTTTTTTTTTTTGAACAAATCAAATATGAGTTGATATTATTCACTTTGCACTCATGTGGATTCATAAGTTGCATTGTTATGTTGCTTAATAGTTGTCAAGAGTCGAGAAATAACCATTCTTACGCCTCGCCAACATTTCAGCCTCGGACTCGTTACTACTGCTTTAGAAATTGAAAGTTGTTCAATAGTGAAGAAAGAGTTTTCTTTGCGTGTTCATACTCATTAGTCGTTACTTTTTTGAGTAATTTATATAGACACGCCTGCATGAGATTTAAATAACGAAAACACTCCAATGATTGAGAAATTACATTAGTTTCCCGTCAGTAAGACTAGATTACGATTTCACACCTTTTGAGTTGACTAGACAATTTAGGGGTGGCAATTGGGTTGAATGGGTCGGGTTTGGGTCGGGTCCATTTGGGTTGGGCTTAAAGTGGGTTGGGTCCAATGTCAAAAAATATGCATTATAGTTGGATCCAACAAGGACCCAAAGTGGACCCAATAAGGACCCAATAAAGACCCATTATGAATCAAAGTGGAGTAAGGGGCTGTTGTAGAGAGTAAAATATAGATTATTGACTCAAAGTGGAGAATAGGTTGGACCCAATTTAGATCCAAATTGGGCCCAACTTAAAACCCAATTGGACCCAAATATTATTAAAAGCCAACCCAGTTGGAACTAAAATGTTAGGACCCAACCCATTAAAAACTTAGTTTAGTTTGGATCCAAATATATGTATGGACCCAAATTGCCAATCTTACTAGAAGTATCCGTGTAATTTGAAAAATCTCAAGGACTCGTGAAAATTAACAAAATAAGTGATGGGGCGCATATGTAACTATTATCTTTATTTCTTAATATGTGTTTCTATTCTTTTGCTTTTGTTTTCTTTTTCCTTTTTCCATGATTTAGGCCTTATGGGGTGGGGGTATATATGGTATATATAACCTGACAAATACTGCATTTGGTATCATATCCATTCTCGCCCGAATCGTTGTTTTGTACTTGTGAGGGGGTAGACTGATATATGCCTTTACTAACGCACTTCGACAATGCCTCTTCTGAAACAGCTGTGCTCACTGTACCAATACTCTCTTCTAGAGCCAATAAATCCTGTCAACCAACAAGCATATACAAATCTATCATCTTCATAAAAAAGCATTTATTGCTTGAGAAAGAATGATTTTGATCAAAATCAATTAGGGTGTGTTTGGATTGAAGGATTTGAAATCTATGAATTTCAAAATTCATCGACAAATCCATTTAAGTTCGTTTGGATGATTTCATGTTACGATGGATTTCAAATCCTTTTTTGACCTATTTTCTCCATAACTATGCTGGATTTCAAATGACTCCATTTTAGGTGTCATTTCAAATCATTCCTCCAAATCCCCTCCCCAAATCCGAATCACTCAATCCAAACACACCCTTAAGGGTCAAACAAGACAAACGAAAAGGCGGAAAAGAACCTCGTATGACATGTCATCAATATCCATTCTCATGTCTCGGTGTTGGTCGTAGAGGCTGGGCCCGCCGAAGAGTAACCTGGTCTCCACTGCAAACAATTGCTGTCCGAAAAAGAACAAAATTTAATTACAAATTAAAATTTGAAGTTTATTGAGCAAAGAGGTGTCGAGTAAACCTCATATGTCAACTCTTCTTGTCCAATCCTCTCGAGCGCTAATAAAACCTGTAAACGATACAAAAAGATAATTAAATTTTTTAACCACAAACTTAATATGAAAAAAAAAATGGATTTTCAGAACATAACAAGAAAATACCTCTTCAATTCCACTACAGTTCATCAACTGTGAAAAGCTAGGTACTGGAAATGTGAAAGGCATTCTTCCTGATGGATTATCATAATTACTTGAATATATGTTTTCTGAAAACTGCCTTGTTGAACTTTGGCCACCATTGTTAAAAGGTCGTTCATTGTCGGGATTTCTGTTTGTGGGTTGTTCTCTTACAGATGAAACATTTCTTCCATTTTGTCTACTGCCAGAAATCCTCGTCCTGGAATTTACAGTCGTTGACCTTCGATTCCAAGTATTATTATTGCTATCTCCAGAACCAGAAGTGCTTTGTCCAGGCTCCGAGATGGAGATACCATAACTTGATTTTCTCCCTCGAATCGACAAACTAGTTTCCCCTTCTGGGCTTCTCTTTTTCATCACATTTTTACCCAAAGACTTCGAATCGGGTGACGTTTTTGACGCTGAATTGTATTTCACAGTCTTACCATTGCTAGTAGACGGGCTTTTCGAAATAGAGACAGCGGGGCCCGGTTTTGTATGCGATATTTTACGAGGCCTAACATTGGAAGATACACTTGAACTACTTCCAGTTTCCGTCATAGTAACCTTTCCCGAGTTTTTTCTCGAGTTTGATCGATATCCACTTGGGCCAACACTTGATGAATCTGACTGGCTCGATACACTGCTTTCTGATGGATCGAATTTCAATTCAGAAGATAACTTTCTCTTAGAATCAAGCTGTGGCTTTTTCGAACTTGTTATAGCCAAACTAGTCCTAGATGAATTTGAACTTATTACATTCGCATAACAAGAAGGCTTAGAACATTTGGCTTTATCTGAGGTTGCAACTTTCGTGTTTTGACTGTACTTAATTCTTCCGCTACATCCAATCCGGTTACAATATTGAGTATTACAATCCCTCTCATTGGCTGCATTTTTTGAAGTAACAATACATCGACCTACACCTTTTTTACCGGGGTTTACATCCATTGCTAGTTGTAATGAGCCTCTATTTCTGTAGCAAAAGAATTGTCAATTCAGCCTTTAGACATTAACTGACATGTCTAATCTAAAGACGAGATATTGTGATGTCATAAGATGGATTTCCCACCTTATATGATAAACAAGAGAAAAGAAGATCACAAGAATTCTGCAACTAAATTGGCTTGCTAAGTACACAATCTGAGCAAAAATGGCATAGTTATGAATGAGGAAATGCTTATATAATATGAAATTAAGAAACTATATGCTGAACAAAATAATAAATACATATACCTTAACACCATCAAATATAAAACACATACATAAAAATCACTGAATACACACAATCTGACATATATATGTCAAATTCGAAAGAAAATAGCTCCAATAATCCGATCATCAATAAGAACTAATTCCATCAAGATACATGCATATTTACACATAGATTAAAAGTATGCCATACTCAGACAACAAAGATAACAGGCATAGATTGAGGAAAAAGAAGAGTTTTATACAATCAGATTGAGTAAGCTACTTTTTTCTACAAGTGTCAAATTCTACAATATCTTAATTTGATTGTTTCACACTTTCTATTCGTAAAGAAACACTTTACCAGACCACAAAGTTCAAGTTATCAATTCTTCTATTACAAACAAACTTCTGCATGAGCTGGATTAAGGAAATAATAACTCGGTTAACTATATATATTATATACACAACAAAATGAGAAAATTTCAGTACATCAAATAAAAATAATGAAAACTAAAACTAAATTAAAATAAATCACGGTGAGAAACCCCAACAGTGTGATGATTGAACATGAACATCAATATTACAACTTTTGGCCTTACCAATCAAGAGCAGAAAACTTCAACCATCCTTAACTCGACAACACCTAAAAGAAAATTAATTAATTGAACCCACACAGAAAAATCAAGCATGATTATATTTGACAATCCTCATATATTGGAAATGAAAAAGAAGGACCCATATCTCAATCAGAATTCTCAAGAACAGCAATAAAGCAATCACAACAAACCCTTTTGGATTTGATCATCAAAACACATAACTGTTATGTTCTTGTATTCTATTATTACCTTAGCTTCTTTAATTTTTCTTTTCCCAGTACTCAACTCTGATTTTCTCCCTCTTTTTCAACAAAATGGAAAGTTCCAACAAGTACACGATACGAGAAGGGACTTGGGCCTTTTATGTTAAACTATAATACATAGAGGGTGATACATACGTGCGTGTGTATAATGTATATATATATGTATATATGTATTGTATAATATAATGTATGATGTTAAAGATCCGAGGATGATGGGAGAGTATGAGTTTTACCATAATTATAAAACTAATCCTTAACAGACGCTGATTTGCCGTCCTACCTTCTGCGTATTTTGAGCTGATTTTGACCGTAGGATCCGCTTCCTGTTTTTTGGACGGATGGTCAAAGATTTGGGGCTCTTGGGCTGCGCCCTATCCTCGGGGCTCGGGTCATGGTCCCAGTGGGCCTATGTGTCAAGGTCAAACCGTATTCGAACTAAAATTATAGTACTAGTGGTTAGGGATGAAAATTTAACTTGATATTCGATACTCGATTCGAGTTCGATCGGTAAAAACTCGATTCGACATTTTATCAAACCAAGCTTGAACAATTTTTTCTGTTTTTTTAAACCTCGACTCGATTAACAAAAAAATAACAAAAATATGTCCAAAATAGAGGTGGCAATCGGGTGGGTCGGGTTGGGTTTGGGTTGGTTCCAACGATTCGGTTCTTAAATGGGTTGGATTTTTAAATGATTTTGTGGTGGAACCAACTCAACCCAAAACGGAACCGAAGTCAACCCGAAAGGGAACCAAGCCCAACCCGACTCAATACCTTACATTTTGTTCGTTATAATTTAGATTATTGGCAACCGATTTGGGCTTAATTTGAAATTAGTTGGACTCAACTTGGAACCAAGTTGGAACCAAAAATAATTTTTTAGGAACCAACCCAACCCAACCCAACCCAAACTAGTTTAATTGGGTTAGAATCACGGTTTCGGAACCATTTTGCCACATCTAGTACAAAATATTCAGACTACTCAAGCTCGACTCGTGATCAGCTCGATTAAAGCTCGTTTGAGCTCGGCTCGACGAATAATCAAACCAAATTTAAACATAATTTTTAAAGCTCGATTGTAATTCAAACAAGCTTGAACACTTATGCGTTCGGCTCGGCTCGACTCAGATTTCACCCCTACAGGGTTTTTATTTGTAATTAGATCAATTTCGAAAGAGGAGCTAGGTGTCGTTTGGTTATCAGTTAAATGAGGTGATCGAGGTTGGTAGACCGTCGATTTTGAACTTTTGGGATCCGATGGTGCGGGGCAAACTATAAATATGGACCGTCGATTTCTCTAATTCAACTTAAAACCATAAATAGAAGATTTACATTTTCTTAACTTTGGCTCTATTTGCAAAATCAATAACTTCTTTGGACCTCAACAAAATTTAGGCAAAGTAGAGAGCAATCATTTAGGTAAGTACTATAGCTTGACCTAATCAATTCATTATGTGCACAACTCTAATTGGCTTATACATTCATCCCCAACCACAAGTTGACATAATAATCAAGGAGTTTATTCCTTATAAAGTCCAACACACAACATTTTTATATTTTAAAAACCCAGTTCTAGAAAGTGAATGATGTAATAAAATGCTTTAAAAACCCTTATCAACCAAATTATTCGATATTCTCAAATCAAGGTCGAATAATTTTTTTTGAACAATAAGATATGAATTGGTTCTAATTAATAAAAAATAATAAAAATATATATAAAATAATCAAACTACTCAAATTCGACTGGATTAAAATTCGCTTGAGTTTAGTTCGATTAACAATTAAATTAAGGTAAAAGACAATTTTTGAATCTCGATTATTTGAACAACTATATATTCGACTTGACTAAACTCATTTACATCCCGTACTCACTAATATATTAGAAGAACAAGAAATTCTATAATTATAGACTATTAAATAAGAGGGTGTTTTGATAAAACACGTTTTTAATACTATATTCATTAAATTATAACCAATCGACTCTATTAAATTTGATTTGCTGTAAAAAAAACGTACAAAACTAAAGCTCAATAGATAAATAAAAATAAAAACACAATCCATTATGATGTCCACAATTTGCTTATTATATGTGGACTAAACCAGTTACCAAACCCCACCACTAACCTCAAAGTGCAACACTTGGCCACCTCCTAACCCATTAAATTTTAGTCTTTTTATTTCTTTTGCATTTTTTATTTTTCAATTATTAATTTTTTTTTATTATCCATATTTCTTTTGGTCGAACTAAAGTAGGTAATGGATTAATAAAATAATTTAGATGTGTGCATGATTGGGTGCACGAATTCGATCTAAGATTATCTTAATAATTGTTGATATATATCTTTAATTTCTTAATTACTCAATAAGTAATGGTACATCAATATTCCAAGACATGGGGTCCCATTACTAGCACATTATGGTTTTGGTTTGGGTTCACTTTGATAAATTGGGTGTACTTTTTATTTAATAATAAAAAAAAAAGTTGATTGTCTCATTAATAGATAATAATAATAGAGAATGATTAAAATATTAATGAATTCCATATTTTGAAGAACGGGCTACCTATCTAATCTTTTATACATTTCTTTTTATTATATAGAAAAATTTATACCCTTTTTATATTGAACCCTTTAATAAAGTAACACTATTTATCACAACTAAATCGCGATGATTTGAACAATTTTCATCATCGAAGAACAACTATCATATGAGTAGTTATTGTAATGCTCTCACATCGAGAGAAATAAAAATAATAACATATTTATAAATAGAACCATATGAATTTAAGTGTAACAATTAATATTCATTTTGAGCCATATTATAAAATGTATAAATACAACTCAAAATTACGTTCAGTTGGTCCAATAGATTTTCTCAGATCAAATGGACTAACGAGTCCAGGGCGTAACAATTATTATTGAACTTATACTAATACGCTTGATTCATACATAGAATTACAGTAGAAACTCGATAAATTAATACTCGATTATTTAATAAACTCTCTAAAATAATATTTTTGGCCGGTCCCGACTCGGGGATAGGGTGCTAAATTAATAATTCGCTAAAATTATAAGATAATACATTTTTGATAATTTCTATAGACCCCATATAAAATATAAATTAATAATTTCTTATATACTACATATTACATGAATGATTTATGAAGATTTCTTGAAAAACTCAATTGTCTTTTGTTTTTTGTTGAAATCAATTTCACTTTTAATCTCGGCTCTCTAAGAATTGTTGGTGTTGTTTTCCTTAAGGTGGAAGATTGAAGGATTCTTTCAAATTGGGCCCGTCATTTCAGTCATTTGATATACGTACATGCATTATACAATAATTAAGTGGAAGTTTGAAAGGTGTTTGTAAATTGAGTATTTCATTATAAATTAATAAAATATTAATTAATATATAAATTAATAATTATTAATTTATCGATTAATTAATAACTCCTTTAATTAATAAATTTTGGTGGTCCCATGAGTATTAATTTATAGAGTTTCTACTGTATACGACTTAATCATATGATTCATATATAAGTAAATTTGCATTTTTTGTCCAGTGTACACTAATACATGGTTAGTTGGTTACTTTGAAATGTTCAATTATTATAATTTTTTAAAATATAATTAGTATTTTTTCAGAATATGCAAAAGGAATTTAATTATTTTATTGTAATTTATAATTATGTGCTCCTCAAGCTTATTTCTATTTGTATGTTGGGCTGTGCATGTTTTACGCTTTAATTCAACTGTAAAAAAAAGCCTTTATTTCTCATTGTCCTATTTCTCCTCTCTTCTTCATATAATCAAAATCTTCATTACAAAAAATTGCTTCTTCTCTTGTTCTTAGACATTCCATGGAAAATACTTTCTTCCTTTGGCATTCAATAAGGTACATTTCATATCCTCTTTATTAATTTGTTTTTACATATCTATATGTACGATAATTATCGATCTATTCGAATCTGATATAAAAATACGATCAATTTGCTAGCTTGATAAATAATGCGTACAATGCGTGTATCTTTTGGTTTGAATAATCATGTCAAAAGTATACAATTTTTAAAATGGCCTATGCATTGTATGCAATATGTAGTGAAAGAAATAGCTTAATATAAACTCTCATGATTTTAAGTTATACAATGTTAATTATTTACACGACTCTTAAGAATAGCTTACATATGATATTTTTTGCACGTTTTTTGGTAAATATATTGTTTTGACATCAATCCATAATGTACTTGAGGGTTTCACTAATTTTAAGGCAAAATAAAATTATCCCTATGGGTGTATATATGTATATATATATATAGTTATGAAAATGGACTAAATGCACCCAATTTGTCAACTAGTTGATACATTAATTTTCAAATAATTCGTGTTCCATATTTCATTTTTCGGATGTATCCAATGAGTATGGAATTTGAAATCAAGTATATATAATGAAAAATAACCCTTATGGGCTTTGGTTTATTATTTGTATTATATTGGTTGGCTACCAATAAAAGTTAACTATTCTATTGAGAAAAATAATTAATTGTTTTATAATTGAGTAATGATATATACCACCATTTTCATACCACCGATTTTTCACTCTTTCTATTATTGGTAAATAATCATTTGAATTTAAGTAATTCAATTGAATTTAATACATTCATACTTTCTAAATCAAGGGGAGGTGAAAAATCGATGGTATGAAAACGGTGGTATATAGCATTACTCTTTATAATTATACCATACTACATTTCTTAATTTGTTTATAGTTAGCAAAATGGATGCACTTTGGGATTATCCCATCTCCATGGATAGAAAGTTGTAGTTTCCCTTGTCATTATTAACCTGTCATGTCTCTACTTAGCAGGCCAAAAATAAAAAAGACTAGACAAAAATTTTATCTTTATTCTTAGAATTGTATTAAAAGTCCATTCATATAATATATTGTTCAAACTTATTTCAATTTTATCGACTTTCAAAATTTATAGTTAACTTTAACTTAATCAAGTTCAAACGAAATTTAGTCGAATCATATTCGAGTAGTTTTATTTGTTGCACATATCTTTTGATTATGGGTGGCAATTTGGGTCCAAAACTAACTAAGTTTTGAATTGATTGAGTCATAACATTTTAGAATTATAGTTCCAATTGGGTTGGTTTTTAATAATATTTGGGTCCAATTGGATTTAAAATTGGGCCCAATTTAGGTCCATTTGGGTCCAACCTATTTACACTTTTACTCAATAATATTTCATTTCCATCTCAACCCTTTCACCACTTGGTACCCTAAGGGCCCGATTGGTTAGCACGTCCGTCTCCGAGAATTTATTTCCATGATAAAAATGAGAAATGTGGTTTGAAAGATGAGATTAGATTAGATTTTTAAGAGAAAAATAGGTAATGATTGTGATTGATGTGATATATTTTTTGTTGTGAGAAATTTGTTTAAGTTGATATTTAAATATAATTTTTATTAGATTTGTTTAGTCAAACTCGTTGATTTACACGTCAGAAAATAGTCACAATTTGATTTAATAATCTACATTCTACACTCTATACCAACCCCTTACTCTGATTCATAATGGGTCCTTATTGGGTCCATTTTGAGTCTTTACTGGGTTTACTTTGGGTCAATATCGGGTCCAACTATAATGCATATTTTTTGACATTGGACTCAATTGGACCCAACCCACTTTAAGCCCAACCCAGATGGATCCAACCCAAACCCGACCCAATCAACCTAAATTCCACTTTTGATTATGTTTTACAAATCTTGGCGCTCGTAAACGCTTATAGACCAAAAAAAGGGTATCCTCGGTTTTGTTATGTCAACAAACCGAACTCAAACCAGCTTTTCATTTCGATCTCGAGTCAAATATCAATTTATACCTCCTCAATGCAGGCATTAAGAAGTACAAGTCAACAAATGGCAACAAGGACAAGAGACACTGCCCCTGCAGCAAAGGAGAAGAGAGGAACATCTCCTTCTCACACAGGACTCACACAGCACAGCAGAAGAAGCCCAAGCTCTTCCACAGCCAACTCTCCGGCCAAAAACCGAAACTCAACCACAACGCCAAACTATCTCAAGCCCACAGATCGTTCACGCCCCGAACCTTCTAACACTAACAAACAAGGCAAAAAACCAGCAATTTCCACCACTGATGGACCCCACAAACCCACTCTCATAAGAAAAAGATCGTTCGACAAACCTCCACCAAAAGCACAATCTCGTGTCTCGCCAAACCCGTCTCTTCGATCTTCGGGGAAAACCGTTTCTGGGCCGAAAGGGGTTTCTGGGAAACAGTATGGTAGACCTGTGGGTACTGTGAAGAAGAGTGTGTATGTTAGGAAGCAAGATATTGGAACTAGTGGTACTTCGACTACAAAGGAACAAGTCGTTATCCCTACCGAGAAAGTCGAAGACTTTCCAAATATAGTCGAAAACCCTGAAACGCAACCCGCGATTCAAGAATTTACCACTTCTGAAGCTGAAGAAGAGAAAGTACATGTTGAAGAGAATGATGAAAATGGAGACATTGAATTAGTGGTGAAAGATCAAGAACCGGTTATAATCGAGCAAAACGAAGCAAATAGTGATAACGATGTCAAGATCGTGGATGTTGAGGGTCCCACAGTTTTAGAAGAGGATGATGCCTCTATTGGCGTGGAGATAGAAGACGAACCAGAACACAAACCACACGTCGAAGAGATTAGCAACGAGAAAGATGAATTAAACGATAATAACAATGTTACTGATCAAATTGTTGCAGGTAATACAAACGAAGAGGTTCAAGACAAAAACGAAGAACAAGAGGACAAGAAAGGAGAAATGAGTAGTGAAAGTGAAAATCCCGAGACTAAGGAAACAGAAGTGCAAGAAGTAGTAGTTGTGGAAGAGAAAAAGGAAGAAAAAATTGCATTGCCAAAACCGAAAGTGCAAGTAATAGCACAAGGCAAAAGGGATTCTGCAGTTTCAAATGATGTGATCGAGGAAACTGCAAGCAAGCTTCGTGAACAAAGGAAAAACAAAGTGAGAGCGCTTGCTGGGGCCTTTGAGACCGTCATATCCTTACAGGATAAGTGATAAAAACAGATAAAAAAAACACTAATTATACTAAATTGTTTTTCAATCATGCTATATTGAATGTTTCAAAAATGGTATAGGAACACCATTATTGGTTGGCTTATTATTACAATGTTTGCTACTTTTTTTATAACGTTTTAGTTATTTTCGGTATTAGTTATCTGTAAAGGTATTGATAGATCTCGTTCGAGAGGAAAATGCATAATGTATTTACTTTTAACTGGCAATTTGTATACTGTTTTTGGGATTTTTATTTCTAGTTTCAAGTTTATATAAGTTTCGGATTTCAGTTACATGATAGAAGAATATAGGGTTGATTTTAGTTGTGTTTTTGGATGTATTCTGTAAGATTATACAGGTGCATGTATCGTTGGTGTTTGTGTGTGAACAAAGTGAAAAAAATACGATTGTGTACGGATGAGTTGGTTGCAGAAAATGAATGTAATTTGGTTTGTTTTCGGAAATGCAATAAATTTGGTACAGAGTGATGATAAAATATGAATGATGATGTGAAAGAGATTAAATTTTTTTTATAGTGTTTGAAAATAAACTTCACTATAATTATTTAAAATCTGTGTTTTAACTTATTTTAGTTGAATATATCTAAAATAAGTTAATTTACTCAATCATTTTAGTACAATGAAATGTTACTTTCTTATTCATCCAGATATACTCACTGCTAATACTTTTACCACATAATAATTTAATCATACTTATTATATATATTTAATATCTAATTAAATCCGCATGAACTGTAAATGCCTAGGCTAAGAAAGTTCCAGATATAACAAGAAACCTTGTTTACTTCTGAACTCACTTTGAGCACCTTCTACCTATAATTGAAATACGTTTTGAGGCTTGAACCTTATAAGCAGAAATCTCGCCCCACTTGATGCCGTTTCTTATTTACCACTCATCTTCTTAGATGTTAAAATATTTTTTGGTCATTTACTAATACAATTAAAAAAAATTGCAAGTTCCATGCAAGTCATATCATTATACCAATTCCATCCATTAGTTTTAGAATAAAGTTTGCGTAATTTGTGCCAATATATCACTAGAGGAACCTCCTTTCGATTAAAAAAACAAGAGACATCATCTGAAGAAAAAATCATGAAACCAAAATAAAATACTGAAACATCACTTACAGAGTTTAAGCTTTTTGAAAAAAGATGCCACTACAGATTTGGGGTAGGGCTTTGTCGCAAGACATGTGGGAATATTCTCTGGCTGTTCGATCCACAGCTTATGAGCAATGTCGCCAACTTTTAGCTTCTCTGACAAGTTTACTAACTGAGTTTCGCCCTTTACTTCGAGAGTAACCTGTATTACATGAAGAAACTTCTTATCAGGACAACTTTCAAACATGTTGACCATTATGAAAAAAATGATTTCGATACATCAATTTAACTAATCTAACTCCACTTCAATAAAGAGTTTCAGGTTCACATCTATTGATCCAGTGACATAGAGCAAAAGGAAGAGTATGAGATGATATAGTAGCCACTCATGATGGAAGTTTGACATTTCGATGAGTATAATGTGATGTGAGATTCACATATTGCGTTCATAATACAGCAAAACTGCTTCTAAAATTCCCATGATTCCATTTGTATCCTGTTGGAAGAGTTTGTCAATCAAGTATTGGCAATGAATATTATTCCTACACCAACTATTACTTTTACGTGGAATTAGATGCATCTATGATCATGTTACACGCAGATAAGAGACCCAAATAAATTATCCCACCCATAAAAGATGTGATACCAGATGGCGAACAAATGCTAAGTAAAATTCGCAAATTCCATCAAAGAGACCATTGATATCACCAAGTTCATTGTTTTCAAGATCAATAACTTCCAAACAGCTCTGTGGAACAAACATAACTGTGTAGAAACATACAAAATACAATATTACACAACATACATCAGCTGGTATGCAGAGTAATTGTGCTTACCATAGAAAACCTTCTATTATTCAACTTGTGCAATGCTAATGATGTATCAGTATCTGATGCGAGCCGTATATTGGATCAAGTAACCCTTATTCAATAGTTGAAAAAGCATAAAAGCCAAGAGAAAACAACAATAACATTTGGTTAGGTCATTAGGTAAATGCAACAATTATGCTTATGTCATATCATGAATCTGCTTCTAACTTGCTTAAAAAGCCTTCATCAGAAAAATTCAACAAATGAAATAAAATCCCAATTTTCTTAACAATGAATTCTACTTCTACATCAAATTCAAACCACAGAAAAGAAAATCAAAATAATTATGCACAAATAACCTAGCATTGCCAATAAAGAATAAAAAAATGAATCAAGTGAAAAACAATTCGATTGAAAAGACTAACCTTATGCATAGAATTAAGATTAGAAGGCGAGCAATAGAGAATCGTGTCAGGATCATCCTTATGTTCCCATACAGCGCCCACGGAGGCATGGCAGCCCTGAGTTACCACGCTCCCCAGCGGCCACGTGTCGATTAAGTCCCTTCGCAGCACCACATACTGCACTATCGTCTCCGCCGCGGAGCCCTCAGTAGCTTGGCTGCTGCCGGCGGAATCTACGCTTGCGTTTGCGGCGGTTGAAGAATCCATCCGGACAGCGGTGCGTGGAAAGATGGTGCTACCGAGTGTGAGTTTAGTGACCCGGGTGTGTAGATGCGGTTTAATTATTGGGCACCGGGGCAAGATTATAGACGCCATTGGTAAAAGGGTGGGTTTGGGATGAATTTATTATAATTTTTATTAATTAGTAAATCTATATTTTGAAGGAAATTATTGTGGAAATATAATATAAATTTTGAATTGTTACTATTTATAAGGAACCGTTGATTCGTATAGCTGATCATTGCGATGGGTTGATACTATACGGTAGATTATGACTAAACGCCTTTTAGGGCCAGAAGTGACAATTAATTAACAATGCTAATAAATTAGGATGATTGGTGAGAATGGAACTCAAAATATTTTGCCAATCATGAATTTGAGATTGATAATCTGATTTGTGAGTTATAAAATTGTCCGAATTGATACCACAAAATGGAACAAGAATTAAAGAATTCTTTTTGCATCTCTACTATATACAATTGTCTTCTATTCTAATCAACATCATTAAAGAGAAAATAATTTACAGTTCCATCTGTGTCGATTCTTTCCCTTGCCAAAATGCAAAGTCAAATAATATACAACCTATACAAATTTTATCACGTTCAATCTTTGTGTTCATCATTCTCATCATCCAATGATATATAACCTATACAAAGTTTATCACGTTCGATCTATGTCTTCATCATTCTCATCTTTCCTTTGTTCAACGATTAAAGCTTATATAAAATTTATCACGTTCGATCTGTGTCTTCGTTATTCTCATCTTCGCTTCTCACCCTCTTCTTTCTCATTATCTTCATCTGCATTTTTCTTATAAGGAGAGAAGCAACGCACCGGAAAGTTCTCTCCTAAAAACAAGAAATCATAATTAAATTATCGCTCTTATAAATAATAACATAATATACTTAGAGTTGAGAAACTCAATAAACAAAATTTTCTTATGGGTAAAATATACTCACGTCGAAGGAAGAGATCATGTTTCAAGAGATGCCATTGTGTCAAGTGTACTAGTGCGAAAAGTTCTACTTTGAGCCTCGTCGTGTATATATACTTCACATCATTAAGCTCTGAAATACTCAACGAGAAAGAATCAAACTTCTCCACAGTTACCCTACACTTATTCTGGCTAGCATTCGCATGAGAGTCGTTCATTCCATCAGCAAAGCTGCCTGAGACATGATATTGGTTTTTTTGGTTATTCAATCCTTTGGTTTTGTTAGAATATATTAGAATAACTTCATTAGTTTTTTGTAGAATCTTTATTTCCTTATGTATTATATTTTCTTGTATTTATATTTTTCTACTTTAGTTAATTTTACCTTAATTGTACAGCCAGGTAACAAAATGTTTTCTTTATATCATAATGACTGAAAAATCCCCACCTACAACACAAGAAATGCACATTATTAATCTTAAAGCTACATAAAAAAAGGCTTCATCTTAAAAGCCAAAAAGATTGTTTGCAAACCTATACACAATCCCACATAGCATAGCCACCAGCAACAAGAAAAATTGCGAATAAACGGAATAACAGTCTCTCGAAAAGAAAAAAAAAATCAATAGAGAAAGATCTTCAGTGTGAAGAACACGAAGGGCGGATATGTCGGTATTTATTGACATCCAGTTCATTACATTTGGTTACTTTCTCACATGCAGAGCGACACATACCTTAAGTACGTGTAACACATATGTGATGCATGATGAGATTTGCAGATGCGTAACCAAGGCAACTCCGGTAATACGGGTATATGTGGCACCATCCACGAAGGGCACGAGCCGAGGGGGTAGATCCATGACATGTGGTTGATTCCTCTCAAGCATTACACCATTGCACGCGCATATCTAATAATGTGTAATCTATACATAGTGCACGATTGAAAATTGGGAAAGATGTAATCTTAATATCGATATTTTTATTTCATGGACATCATGTAGTAGATAAAATTGTGACCCATTTTGAAATAATTAATGAAATATTGTTAAATGTCAATAGGAAATTACTATTGAAACATATATTTATTTAGATATATATACACACATTTTTATGTCAAATAAACTAAAAAATCTATAATTTCATATGATCATGCTACTTATATGCATAGATGTATAAATATACATAATATATACACGAATACATGTTACACATATCTTTTTATGTGCACGAATATATCTATGTAAGTGCTATATAGAAATATTTATAATGATTTATATAATACGCTTCGTATATGACGAAAAATAATATTTTAATGTATAGATAAAATTTTTATTGATATATACGAATTTTAAAAATGTCTTGTAACTGGTAAATTTTAATTTTCTCTTGAAAAAGGAATTAGAAAACCTCAAGAAATCAAGGTATTAGATTCCTTATTTTGGGGTGTAATTCTTGTTTTGAGGAATGTGATTAATTCTAAACTAAAAGCAATCTTACCAAACACATTAATCTGATAACAAACAGATTCACAATTTAGATTACTTCTCTTGACAAACAAAATTACCATCCTAATTGTAAGAACAAATACGAATATAAATCATAAGCAATTTATGACAGAAAAAGTTACATAATTGGATAAGTGCCTACATTCAAGATAAAGAGATTTCACTATGTAAAAATTTACAATAAATGTTGAAAATATCTCATTAAAACTTAATCTCGATTTTTCCTATAAATACAACTTACCATATTCCCTCCAAACTCCGACTAACTATGACTAATTTTGCACAGACTAAGACTTAAAACTTAGCACGACACTAATCTAGTACACATACAATTTTTCTTGTTTTTTTTGTTGAAGATGATAGACGCCTTTATATGAATATCATTAGAGATTATATTTTCTTTTTTAAAAAAAATTATAGAATTGTTTCCATTTTAATTAGGATTTGAATCTGATAGATTTCCTTTTTAGCAAGATTCGGATCTGATTGTTTTCCTCTTATTAGGTTTCCTTTTGTTGGTAAGTTTACCTAGTTAGCAAAGTTTTATTTTAGTCGGAAGTAGATTTGAAAAAATATCCTTTTCTATAAGATTTCTACCAAATTAAGATTATTGTTTTTTGCGTATAAATAGGCTAGGTTTTTCATTAATAAAGTAGAGAATATTTATGAGTAAATTTTGTGAGTTTTGAAACTCTCGTTGTTCTTTTAAGAATATTTTTGAACTTATCGGATTTTATATCTGTGGCGTTCGTTCCCAACTTATCAAACGGCGTCATCATATTTTTTAGTATCTCTCACATGGAAGAGAAAACTTATACCACTATGCTTAACAAGCAATCGATAGTATTTCCCACAGTTTCCAATAGTATAAAATCTAAAAATAAATAGTGGTGAATTCCGCCGAAGAGAAACTGCATACTGGGGAAAAGAGTATGCATAACGGAGGCCCAATATATTCTAGAGCTCTTTTAGATGGGCTTAAATATAAGGCCCCTGAGGATTTGGAATTTATTCTAAATGGGCCAAACTCAGGAATTAATTCCAAATGGGCCGAACCAAGTTATAGACATTGAGGGCTAAATAATGCTTTGGTGGGTCAAATTCGTTGCGAAACCAGTTAAATCTTCTATTACAAAATTCTAATGTGATATCTAATGTAAGATTCTAATGTGATATTTACTACAAGCCATTGGATGAATAATATATATCTATAAATAAAAATGAAAAAATACGAGATAATACCACATTACAAACACAAAATTTCAAACTAGAAAATGCCATTTTATAGAAATCGCTAATAATTTCAGAAGTGAATCCTGAAAAATCAACTGTGTGTACCAAAATTGAGATATAACGGAAAACATTGTTTGAATTAATGGTGTAACTGTCTAAACAATCAAAGAAAAAAAATAACATTGTTTAAATTAATGGTCTTAACTGTCTAAACAATCAAAGAAAAAAATAACATTGTCAAAAAATTCTGGCTATGTTTGGTTGTATAATTTGAGGAGGAAGATTTGCCCTTGTGATGCTATGGTAGACAACTATTACAATTAATTAACACTATTAATAAATTAGAGTGATCAGTGTGAATAGAAATCGAAATACTTTGTCCATTATGAATTTGAAATCAATAATCTTGGACCAGTATGTTATAAATTTGTCCAAATTAATACCACAAAATGGAACATAAATTTGCAAAAGCATTAAAGAATTCTATTGCATCAACTATGTACAATTGTCTTCTATTCTAATTAACATTATTACTGAGAAAACAATTTATACTTCCATCCATTGTGTCGATTTTTCTTTCCCTTGCTAAAATGCAAAGTCAATTAATATACAATCTATACAAATTTTATCACATTCAATCTCCGTGTTGATTAGAATTTGAAATGGTGCAATTTCTAACCTAGTAGTAAAAAATCTACAGCCTCGAGCATCTTTCCCAATTCTCGATGATGCACTATGTATAGATTACACGTAATTGAGGTATGCGTCGTACAATGGTGTAATGCATGAGAGATATCAACCACATGTCATGGATCTACCCCCTCGGCTCGTGCCCTTCGTGCCTCGGCTACGCGTCTGCATATTGCATCATGCATCACATATGCGTTACACATACCTGAGTTATGTGTCGCTCTGCATGTGAGAAAGTAACCAAGTGTTATGACTCGGATGTCAATAAATACCAACATATCTGCCCTTCGTGTTCTGCACATCGGATATCTTTCTCTACTGATTTGCTTTTTCTTTTCGAGAGACTATTATTCCGTTTATTCGAAATTTTCCTAGTGTGAGTGGCTATGCTATGTAGGATTATGTATAGGTTTGAAAACAATCTATTTGGCTTATAAGATGAATCCTTCTTTTCGTATCTTTAATATTAATAATGTGCATTTCTTGTTTTGTAGGAGGGGACTTTCCAGTCATTATGATATGAAGAAAACATTTTGTTACATGGTTGTACATGTCATGGAAGATGCAGAAAGGGCAAAATCGAACATTTACTTAACGAGAAACATAGGCTAACAGATCGGACAAATGGAACATGAACAAGAAAGGCTCATTTGTTGGTTATTGATTCATCCATGGCTTAAGCATCTTTGGTGTAATTCGTGCCCACTAATCACAAGAATAGCTATGAACAAAAATGGGGTAAGCATCTAAGTATTACTTTCAATAAAATAGACCGAAATTTTGAATAATATAAAACCAAAGTCAATAATATTATTGATGATTATATATATATATATATATATATATATATTGTTATAACACTTGTCAATAAAGGTAAATCTAACTAAATTAGGAAAATATAAATGCAAGAAGACATAATACATAAGAAAATTAAGATTCTAATATACTCTAACAAAACCAGAAGATTGAATAACAGAAAAACAAATATCATGTCTCAGGCAACTTTGCTCAGGCAACTTTGCTGATGGAACGAACAACTCTAATGCGAATGCCAACTGGAATAAGTATAAGGCAGCTGCGGAGAAGTTGTATTCGTTTTCATTGAGTATTTCAAAAATCAATAATGTGAAGTAGATATACACGAAGAGGCTCAAATGAGAACTTTCCGCGGTAATAACTTGATAAAATGGCATCTCTTGAATTAGATCACTTCCTTCAACATTAGTATATTGTACGTACCCACAAGAAATGTTTGTTTCCCTCTCGATTCTAAGTATATTATGTTATCGTTAATAAGGGCTATAATTTAATTATAAGCAAAGCAATGAAGATTTCGACTTCACATCATAATGCTGGAAAGTCCTCTACTACAAAACAAAAAAAAAAAGAACTTATAATTAATTATTGCCCTTATTAATGATAACATAATATACCTAGAATTGAGAAATCAGGTAACAAAATTTTCTTGTGGGTAAAATATACTCACGTTGAAGGAAGTGATCATGATTCAAGAGATGCCATTGTATCAAGTGTATTACTACGGGGATTTCTACTTTGAGCATCTCGTGTATATATACTGCACATCATCGAGCTCTGAAGTACTCGACGAGAAAGAATCAAACTTCTCTGTTGTTACCCTACACTTATTTTGGTTGGCATTCACTTTAGGGTCGTTCATTCCATCACCTGAGACATGATATTGATTTTTCGGTTACTCGATCTTTTGGTTTTGTTAGAATATATTAGAATATCTTCATTAATTTTTCATTTATTTTGTGTAGCTTTGTGTCGCATCTTTCTTTCCTATTATGTTTTCTAGTATATTTTTTTTCATAGTTTAGTTACATTTACCTTAATTGTCAAGCCTTATAATTCTATATATATTTTTCATCATCAATAATATTATAAATGGAGTTTTATATTATTCAACAGGTATCATCCTATTTTTATTGGAAGTAACACTTTGATGCTTACGGCTTACCCCGGTTGTGTTCATAGCTATTCTTGCTATCAGCGAGCAGAAATTACACAAGAGATGCTTTAACTATGAGAGAATTTTTGTCACCAACAAATGAGCCTTTCTTGTTCGTGTTCCATTTGTGCGACACGTTCGCCTATGTTTCTCGTTAACTAAGTAAACGATTTTGCCTTCCATGACTCGTACAGCTAGGTAACATAGTGTTTTCTTCATATCATAATGACTGGAAGGTCCCCTCATGCAAAACAAGAAATGTACATTATTAATCTTAAAGATACAGAAAAGAATGCTTCATCTTAAAAGCCAAATAGATTGTTTGCAAACCTATAGACAATCCCACATAGCATAGCCACTAGCAACAGAGAAAATTGCGAATAAACGAAATAACAGTCTCTCAAAAAAAATCATTAGAGGAAGATCTTCGGTATGAAGAATACGAAGGCCGGATGGGTCAGTATTTATTGTTAATCTTAAAGATACATAAAATAAGCCTCATCTTAAAAGCCAAATAGATTGTTTGCAAACCTATAAGCAATCCCACATAGCATAGCCACTAGCAACACGAAAAATCTCAAAAAGAAAAAGAAAATCAGTAGAGGAAGATCATCGGTATGAAGAACACTGAGGGCGGATAGGTTGGTATTTATTGACATCCGGTTCATTACACTTGGTTACTTTCTCACATGCAGAGCGACACATAATTCAGGTACATGTAACACATATGTAATGCATGATGTAATATGCAGACGCGTAGCCAAGACAACTCCGGTAATATCGAGTACATGTCGTAAGCATCCAAGT